>OU015745.1:117569222-117601887 GCA_907169655.1 Acomys percivali
AGAGAGAGAGAGAGAGAGAGAGAGAGAGAGAGAGAGAGAGAGAGAGAATATCACAAACTCTCAGTCCAAAATAACAAAAGTTCCTATTGCATAGCTACATAAATCAGACAATGAGGAGTATTTCACCAGTTTCTCTCTTCCCAATTTGATATGACTGAAATGAAGGCCTTAGTATTATTCAAGGACTCTAAAAATGAGAAATTTTAAGATCTTTCATTTAATTGTGAAACTGGATTTTATACATTTGTTTAATTTGGGTCTGCATATTATTGGGTACCACCCATACCAACTAGAAAAATTCCTCTCCTGTTGCCCCATCTGTCCCTGTATCCCACTATTATAGAAATCAAAGAAGAGAAACTGATCTACCTGTGATACCAATGTCTGTTTTTATATACAGTATGAACACTTTTCTATTTTTCAAAGTTTACATTATTAATTTGGGCTCACAAAAATAATCTCTTTTTATATTTTATAAATTAACTCATATTACATCTCTTTATTTTGGGGTTCTTCAATACAAGCACATTTGAGATGCCAGTAATGTCATGTAGCCACCACTTCACAAATGTTGGATAATAGAGTGAATATTTAGCAGTGTTGGAACTTTCATATGAACAAATGCCTAGTCAATGCTTAAAATCCTATGACTTTTCAAACATTGGGTGAGTTCAGGCAGGATCTATAAAAGTGATGTTGTAAAACCTGCGTTGTGTATATATTAAGTATATTTTAATCTATATGTCACTCCTAATATAAACTAAACCATATATATATATGGAATGAAGTGGCATGAGTGATAAAATGGCTGTGCCTCTTTGTTATAGAGAAGAGACTGGTTGTAATGTTTTCAATTATATTCTAAATAGGTAACATATATCAGAAACAAGATATATTTTATTTGTTTCTGCTAACATATGTTTTACTAAAAACATTTGAAAACTCTATCCAACTTTCAGCTTCATGTCTCTTTTTTTCTTACATCTACTTTTGCTGATTTTGTTACCAGTTGTTTTATATTCAGCTTCACTACCAGCTATTAATACTATAAAGTTACTAATTATTTTTTCCAGTTAAATTATTATTTTCTTTCATCCATCACTTTTCATTTTAAAAGATCTCTGAATTTGTTGGTGTGATTATTCAAATGACAGCAGTAAAAGTGACTTTAGATATCACAGTAGAGGATGCAAAGGCTGGACAAAACTGGATAGAAGCTTTTCTTAAAACACATTTAAGTCTAGGAAATCATTTTTACTTATTGCAATTATGGAAAGTTCTCATCATTGAGAAGTTTGCATCTCTTATTTTCTCTTTGGGATATAACTATTTATTGTAGTTTCCTGCTCATACTCTGCCATTGCACAGTGCATATAAAGTGAGTGGCTTTTTTCATAACATGGTCCCAATTTTTTGATACCTTCATTTTTAGGCTCTTACTCTTTGGAGATGGTAGCAGTTGTCACAGAAGTGTTCCATGTCCCTTTTTCTCAATTTGAGTCTGCAGTCATCTATGTCACTGCCAAAGTAGCTTCCTTGCCTTTTAAAGTAGGCACAAGTTTCCAAGTTGTTTCTAGTGATAACAGAGACCATAAACACAGGCCCTGGCTTATAGTAGACAAGGCCCTCAGAGGCAGCCCTACCACAGACATCTATCTCTTTTTTCAGTGTGACTGACTTGTTCACTGCATAGCCTCTAATTCCAGTTTTCAGATATAACGAAACGATAAAAGGTTACTACTGCTAAATCAACATTCCATTGCATGATTTCTAGTCATGTGTCTGTGCATGTAATTTTCCTGAATTCCATTAACTCCTAGGGACTTCAGTTTTAAGCAAAAATGATGCAACTTGTCCTACATATTTTAGGGTCACTATTCAGTTATATTTTTATTTACTTTTCAGTAATTCCTATATGAATACTTAAAATCAGCTTTAAATTAGTGAGCTTTTTAAATTTTATTAAACACTTTATTTTTTAAATGTGCTTAAGAATAATTACCTCTGAGCCACCTTTGAACAAAACAGATGGCATTTTAAGTTGAGAAGGGACTTATAAGCACAAGCAAACCCACTACAAGTGCAAACCTGCAGAGAAGAAGCAGTCCCGGATTAACGGCATGCCTCAGTGTTTCACTTGCCTATGTATTGTATGGGTTTCTATATACAACTTACAACTCATAGTCGGTACTAAATAGTCAAACATTAAACTATATTCTTCCTTGATGATTTACAGCCTCTCTTTCTCAGGTCCCCTGTCATTTTATTTCTTTTGAGATGTTTCTTCCTTTTCATCTACCAGAAAACTTTATGTTGACCCAGACTCGTGTTCCATCACCATTGACAAGCTAACCTGGGACATGAAGAATCAATATTACTTTTAATTTAGAAATTTCTCTCAAGCTGGTTTCAATGACACTAGATTTTCTCTTTTTTCTTCCTAGGTATAAAATTATACATTTTGCCATTGATTTCCTATGAAAAGATTTTTTTGTCTTTTTTTTTTTCTTTTTCCAGAGCTAAGGACCAAACCCAGGGCATTGCACTTGCTATGCAAGTGCTCTACCACTGACCTAAATCCCCACCCTCATGTTTTATTTGTTTTAAACAGAGAAATGATAATTTAATGGGAAAATATTATGTAATATTTATTTTATATAAAAATGGTGATAAATATGAATAATTTCTACTTTTGATAAGGCGCAAAAATTGTGTTTTATTTTACTTTCTTTTTTATTGAATTTTTTACAGGTACAGGTATTTATTTTTAAATATTTTTTATTTATTATTATGGATACAGTGTTCTGCCTGAATGTACACCTGCAGTCCAGAAGAGGGCATCAGATCACATTATAGATGGTTGTAAGCCTCCATATTGTTGCTGAGAAATGAACTCAGGACCTCGGGAAGAGCAGACAGTGCTCATAACGGCTGAGCCATCTCTCTAGCCCCAACATGTACATTTATATCATTACACATATATACAATAAACTACACACAGCAAGAAGAATCATAAAACAATCAGAAATTGTATAAATCAGAAATATTTTTTTAGTGTTTTGGTGATTTGTATTTGGCTGCCTTGAAGAAACATCTTTCCTATCTTGGTGCATCTAAAATTCTGAATGTAAATCAATATCTATCACATCTCATTATTATCAACTTAAAACATTAATCTAGACCTAAAAACATCTTAACCCCTAAACAACTAAGCTTGATTTTAAAACTAGACTATCTGGTGGACAACTCCATCAGATATTTTAGAAGGAATAAAATGAATTACCTGAGTATACAGGGAGTGCAGGTTAATAGCTTCCCAAATGAGAAGACAACAGAGATAGTTTGCTAGCTGAACAGTCACCCAAAACTCTCTATAATGTTG
Organism: Acomys percivali; assembly: GCA_907169655.1. Taxonomy (NCBI): domain Eukaryota; kingdom Metazoa; phylum Chordata; class Mammalia; order Rodentia; family Muridae; genus Acomys; species Acomys percivali. Next base: position 117,572,605 of record OU015745.1, read on the forward strand.
GAGTATCATCTTTAGCCATTTGGCCCATTATATCTGATGAGGCAGGAACTATTGAGGACTTGCTTAGCAGACTTTGGATATTGACTCTGGCTGCATTAAAGCTTGCCCTTTTTTAGACAGAATACTTTCTGTGGTGGAAATGAGGACATTTTGTCCAGTGGCTTGTTTGCCACATTTGAAGGCATCTCCATAAGGAGGTTCTTTGATGTCCATCATCTTCTGTAAGGTAGGTTGGGTCTTATGAGGACTTAACCTGTCTCATTTCCAGTGCATATTTAAAATAATAAAAACATTTTAAGATGCCATATTCTATATGTCTCTGAGGTTTTGAAGACCTTATCTAACCATTTTACTTTATCTTTCTATAGAATCATATCTATATCTGTTGCACCTAAGATTAATATTATTGTGATAAAAATAGACTATTAATTGATATGACCATGATTTGATCATCTAACAATTATCTTGCATAACTCAGTTATCTGCAATAGCATTTTCAAATATTGGAAGTAAGCTTTATATTATAATTGAGTTATATGGGTACAATACTGCATATTAAAGTAGAAATGTATATAAAGTGTGTGAGGAATAATCTTATATTTAACTTTTATACCACTGTATGTAAAATTAAACATACTTTACATCTATATGCAATATTACATACCAATGAATCAAATATAACATTGTCAGTAACAGTTAGGCATTAAGTTGAGTAGTTTCAGTAATCTACTTTTTTTTCTTTCTTCCCTATAGGTTTCTAATTTACCCCTTCTTTTTTAACAGTTATCTCCAAACCTAAGAATTGAAGACAGAGAAAAGAGACATCCATGCTTCCAACTTTGTTATCTCTCTAAACAAGATGAATAATAATAACATAACTAACTCTCATTGAAAATAACACTCTATAGCCCAAGAAAGCAGCCAAAAACCTACCCAAATCCCCTTAAAGGAAATGAGGCATCATTCTCTTAAGGTTCTCTTAAGGAATAGCATTTGTGGGCCAGATTCTAAATGTTGAGAAATTCCAGATTAAAGAGAGTCCTGTGTGGGACAATCTGAAATGCTGGACCAATTGGGATTGAAAGCTTTCTTCGAAGGTGTCCTGGGAGCTGTCTTGTTCTGATGAGGAACAGCAATTGAAGCACTTGCTGCTGGAATATGAAAGATGCAGGATGCCAGTGTGCAGCATGTTGAAAACAATGAATCCTGTCAAGTCTGATCCAATGTCAGTATCCAATTCTTTTGTTCTGAAAACACATAATTTCTCACAAGCATTACACAGTCCTAACAAATGTATAAGGTGTGCATGATACACAGAACAATCAAAGCAAGTTTTCTGCTCTTTGTATGAGAAATAAAAAAGACATCTGTATATCTTCAATTATGCCATACGAAGTTGGCATCCAATAATAATTCATAAGGATTCTGTAGCCAACAAGAATTGTCTATGCCTAGACATTCATGTCTCAGCCAGTCTCAGAGGTATTCCCATATAGTGGCATTAACAGTATAAATTACTTGCTTGATCGGTCCTTTAAATTCTTTACATCCTGATTGTTTACTTCCTTTCTCATCCCCACTCAATGCCTCCTCCTTCCCTCATTCCTTCTCCCTCCCTTGCCTAGACCTCAGTAAAGGGAGCCTTCCTACCCTAGCATCTGACCTGAGCCTATCAAGTCTCATCCATACTACCTGTAACCTCTTCCTCTGTGGCCTGGCAAGGCCACCCTCCCAGGTGGAAGTGCTCAAAATTTGATGGGCAGAGTGCATATCTGAAGTAGCCCCTACTCTCCACATTGTGGGATCCACAAGGAGATTGTGCTACTACTTCTGAGCAGAGGATCTAGGTACACATCATACATGATCCTTGGCTGATGTATCAGTCTCTGTATTGCAGGGTAGTTATCCTGTATTATGTGGCTAATATCCACTTATGAGTGAGTATATACAGTGCATGCTTTTCTGGGTCTGGGTTGCCTTACTCAGGATGATCTTTTCTAGTTCCATTCATTTGTCTGCAAATTTCAAGATTTCCTTGTTTTTAATAGTTAAATAGTATCCCATTGTGTAAATGTACTATAGCTACGTTATCCATTCTTCAGTTGAGGGACATCTAGGGTGCTTCCAGATTCTGGTTATTATGAATTAAGCTGCTATGAATATAGTTGAGAAAGTATCCCTGTTGTATGGCTCTGAGTTTTGTTGCTACCCTTCTTGACTTGTCCTCTAGGCATCTGGTTGTCTCTGGAGTTAGCAGACTAGAGGTAGCTCCAGTGAAGTCATTGTCTGTGTCCCAGGTGGGCCAGCATGTTGGGAGCAAGTAAAGAGTATGCCAAGTCAAAAGTTGTTTGCGAGGGTTTCCTACTGACTGCCTCAGAGTGTTGGACAGAGGGTGTTAGAGCCTGCTGGTTCCCTGTCTTTACCTCAGTTGGGTCAGGCAGTAGAGGAGTGGGCTGATAGATTTCCAAGGCGAAAGCCGCTAAATTGCCCTAGAGTACTTTTCGAGATGGCAAGACTCTGCCTATCTGCTTTGTGTTCTAGATACGCTAGGCTAGTAAGCAGCTGGGGACTGCGAGACATTCAATCTTGAAGCTCGTTTGGTTCACCACTGACCTTTTTGAGGTGGAAGCAAATGTGAGTCTTGGTTTGTGCCAGATTACGATCTGTCTATCTACTCTGTATCCCACAGGGCCAGGCTGGTAAACAGCTGGCCAGGAGAGAGAGAATAGAGCCCAAAACTTCTCACAATATGGCAGCTTGTGTGGGGTTTGGCACATGCAGATCTCTGCCCAGCCTGTCTGCTTTATGTCTTAGCTGTGTCAGAGCAGCACGCTCAAGCAGGCTGGAAGGGACAGACCCAGGCCAGAAGCTGCTAACAGGATGGCAGCTAATGTGGATTGTTGCCTACTCAGCCTGTCTACTCTGTGACCTAGCTGTGTCAGAGCTGTATATTTCAGGCTAGCAAGGCCTTAGGTTGCTCAGAGGATGGCAGCTAATGCAGATTGTGTGTGGACCCTGGATTTATCACTGCCTGTATGTTCTGTGTCATAGATGGGCCCTCCTGGTAAGTGGCTGGGAGACTAAGAGAGATAGGACACAAAGCTGCTGGAATGTTCCACAGGCCCTTTTGAGATGGCAGGGCTCTGCCTATCTGCTCTGTGACCCAGTTGGAATAGGCTGGGAGGCAGCCAGTGGGCTTAGAGAGATCAGAAACCAAAGGTTTTGGGTGCCCAGCAATCTTTCTCGGGATGGCAATTAATGTGGATTTTGTCTGGTGCCAGGACTCAGCTCTGCCTGTCCATTCCCTGTAATAAATTTGGCTATCAGTAGACGCGTGGTGAGAGCTCAAAGTTGCACGGATATCCCACAGTTCTTAAGATAGCGGCTAAAGTGGGCTGTCCCCCGGCAATTTTCTATCTGTCAGGTAGGTGGCTGGGTGCCAGATCCATCATTGTTCCATACAATGTGAATCCCTCTCAGCTGCGAACCTGCATCACTGTTTTTTGTTTGATCGTTTGTATGTTTGTTTTTGTAGACCTCAGTTTGATCTTTGGTTTGCTGTGCAGTCAGACACAGTATGTGATCAATGTTGCCCTCTTGGCTCTCCTCTCCATTAATTGTCTTATTTTACTTTCCTATAGAAACTTTCTTAAATTCCTTTTATTTGTTGCCCTAGTAAAGCATGTTTTAGAGACAATTTTCAGAAAATATATTGAAATCTTGAATTTTTTTTTTAATCTTGTGTCTAAACTGGCCTCCTTTTCTTGTTTACTTATAATGTTTAAAGAGACTGTTCTTTTTCTCCTTTAAATCTACATTTTTCTTTGAACATGTAACCGGGTAACTTTTCCAGAAATAAGTCATATACGAAAGGTAATTTTCAGGAAGTTAGAATGTTTGGAAATACATCTATTATATTTCAATGCTTTTTTTTTTGTAATTTTAGAATAAAATTTTATGCTGGGTTCTTTTAGAAAATTAACTTGTTAAAATATTTGTAATTTTTCACTTTCAGGGATGATATTTGGAAACATTTTCATCCTTTTAAGTTCTTATTGGTTCTTTGTGCATTTCACACCATACACCCCATTCCCATCCACTTCCCTTCACCTAGTAATCATATTTCACCACTGAGTCCTTCCCCCAACATATAAAAATTATCTTGTGAAAGCTGTGGTGTGTCACAGTGTGTCTCATTGTATTCCCTCTTGTCCATATTTGTTTGAACATATTCATTCTGATGATTTTTTGGTCTAGTACAAGGCCTGTGGCTTCCACTACTCTACAATACTGGATCCCTACTGGGACTCGTCTCAGATATCTGGTTGTTGCCCTGTGTCATGGAGATCCTGTAGGCCTACATCTATAGGACTGGTCCTTCCTACAGTCTAGCAGCTCAGTGATGGGGTAGATCTTAGGTTCTGTCCATCAAAGCTCTATGGCTTGCTCTCCCCAACACCGCAGTTCACTAGGGGCATGGCCATCTCTCTTCTTTCACACTTATGAGGTCAGCTGTCCTACGATGCTTGCTCTCAGACATCAATATGTTCTTGGGTGGCAGCCCAGACTAGGGATGTCCGCCTGGACTTTTGTGGTAACAGTCTCCTGTGGCTGCTGGGACACAGACCCAAAAGTAGTTCCCATTGGCAACAGTTCATGACCACACAATGGTCCCAGGTGACATCACTGGCTACTAACAGTAGGCTGTTCCTCACTAGTCTCTGGCCTCCAGATCCACGTTCCCTTATAGTGCCCACATCCTCTTCTTCCTCTTTCCATTTCTCCACCACATAATTGCTCCTCCTAATGATGCCTTGGATCTCTGAGTATTTGGGGTCTTCGAAAGAGTTTTCTCAGGAGGGTTATACCACATTCATTCATTATGTCATCTCAGGTATGGTCTGTCCCCCAAGGCCTGCATGGTACAAGGCTAATGATCATCTCAAGCTAGCTCCTTATGAGGGCCCCAAGCCACTAGTCTGGTGGTCATCTCTAGCTTGGAGCTTGCCTGGCCTGTTTAAGCACTGCTTTGTCTAGGACTCACTCTTCCCCAGGGCTCATGGTCCCAGGAGGTGTTCTTCTAGTCTCCTGCTTACTCCCCATCCTGGTAGCCCCTGTGGTCCTGCCTGGCACTGGCCTGGTGGTCATTTCAGGCTTGCTTTTTTCTAAACATGTGAGGCTGCTGATTGTTCAGGTATTTGTAGGCCAGAAAGCTAAACATTGACATAGCATCCCTCCTCTCTGCCACCTGCTGATGCATATGTGACACAGCAGCCACACCTGCACCACCTCTAAGGGCAGGACATGTTTTATTCTTGATTGATTTATATTCTATCCAAATACATTTGTAAATTACTCTAATTTCCATATGATGTTAAATACATTGTCTTGTTTTTTACTACTTAAATACTTAACTCAGTGACTTTTGCTAACTGTATTAATTGTGGAAATTTTATCTAATTTGAGTATTTGTCATTGTGTATTCATATTAAAATCACGGTAAACAGCATAACTATGATAACTATGGTATATTTCTTATCTTCAAATTAGTACTATTTTCCTGCTAGTTCATTTTCCTCTGTAGTACTGGAAAATGAACTTAAAACTATGCATGATAGGTGAATACTCTAAAACTGAGCTGTATTCTCCGCTCTTCTTTTCTACAGTTATTTTTTAAATTTTGAAACCTATTACTAATATTTCATTCAACACTATATTTTATCCATGTTATTATATGTAGGTTCTTCAAAACCTTCTTAGTTCTCTAAATTGTTATACTTTCATTACTGTACAAAGTCTTAGAGTATCTCATGACACAATGTACAGATTCATTGTGACCAGAAAAAACACTGAATACTAGTTCTAATTTGCCTTGTTTAAGAAAAAAGTGATAACAGAAGCATAGCTTATACTTCACAGAATGGGTATCAGGTTGACCAATCATGGGCTCAAGAATGCTTAGTCTATGGTGAGGCAGGACGTTCTTCCAAGAGCCACAAGTGGATGGATTCCTGACCCTTATTTACAGATGGGCTATAGTATAATGTTTTACAGTGTGCACAGTGGTGTGAATCCCATATGAGCACTAACTCATACATGCTCATGAGAGGCAGCTTGGCCTTCCCTGTGATTGCAGTGAAATTTTTTTATTCTTCTTTTATTGTAGGATATTTATGATCACAAAATATCCATTAGATGGAGGGAGTTGCATGTTGCCTTCCCTTAGTCTGTGTGATGCATTCCAAAAGGCTGCCCCTTAGAGAGTAGAAATTGTGAGAAATGAATTCTATACACATTTAATTAAAGAAATTTGATAATTTTAATAACTCTAGCTTAGATATTTAAGGGAATAAATATTTATCAGTAAATGGAAAAGTTATAAGTACATTATGAAGTTATTCTAATTTTGTAATATATTTTAATGCAAATTGTATCATATAATAATTCCTTTGTAAAACTGTATGACATGAAGACATAATGAAATAAAACAAGGATGAAAAATTTAAATGCCTGAGTCCAATCAAAATATATTTTGTTCTTTACAAATAGATTTTTGAAATAGTGGAATTAGAGAAATTATAAAAGGGAAGCAATGGTAAAAATAATATTTTCTTAAGTTAAAAAATACCAATTTTGTTGGTCTTTTTGTGGAACTCCTGGCCTCTTTCTTCTATCCTCCTCCAACTCTTCCAAGAGTCTCCTGGCACTCTGTCCAATGTTTAGCTGTGAAGCTGAGCATCTGTTTCAATTCCTTGTTGAGTGGAGCCTCTCAGAGCACAGCTGTTCTAGGTTCCTGTCTGTAAAAACATCAGAATATCCTTAACAGTGTCAAGAGTTGGCTCTCTCCCATGGGATGGGTCTCTGGTTTGGCAAGGCATTGGTTGTACATTCCCTCAACCTCTGCTCTATTTTTGTCATTGCATATCTTGTTGGCAGGGTAAATTTTGGGTGGAAGTTCTTGTTGGTGGGTTGGTGGCTTCCCTCAAACAGAGCCAACTAGCCAGGGCACAGAGGGACTTAAGGAGGCTAAACCCCCCACCAAGGACCATGCATGTACTGGAACTAGTCCCCCTACATAGATGCAGCCAATGGACGGCTTGGTCTTCATGCGATTCCCCTAGTAAGGGGAACAGGGCTGTGTCTGACATGGACACTGTGGGCCTGCCTTACCAGGCCATAGGAGAACAGGATGTGCTCAGTCCTGATGCAATTTGATGTGCTCTGGTTGATTGATGGGAGGGGACACCATTTTTTTTGAGGAGTAGGGGAGAGGTATAGGAAAAAAAGGAAAGAAGCATTACCTGAGGGAGGGGTTTCTATGATATGGATGTAAATTGATTAAATACATAAAAAATAATAGAAGAAAATTAAAACTATAAACTTTAACAAAAAATTAAAAGAATAGTTTTTATTAATATTTTTCATGTAGCATTTACTATCTCATTTTCTTAAAATATTCTCCTTAGGTAAAAAGATATATAATATAAAGCTTTATTTTCAGATAATATAATGTAAGTCAAGCATTCTAGAAAGAGGAAAGCTCCACTTATTCACATATATTTAGATAACACATTTGTTTTGGAGTTAAACTAAAACTTTTTTAAAACTTTTGTTTCTTAGTTAACACTGAACCATTTATAAAATAGATTGTGAATTTTAATATTGTATGCTAAATACCCAATGCACTCTTAAAGATATTATATACATTCTTGAGATTGTCCACAATGTGGTCTTTTAATACTTTATGTATAAATTTTCTATAATAATTAGATATGTCATGGTTACCTTAGGGGTTTGGAAGTTCTATAATTTACCTTACTTAACTGTTTTGAAATTACATAGGTGATATTTTTAGGAACTCAATGATATTCTAAGATTTCTTGACTTTATTATTTAAAATACCACCGCATAACTACTATAGAATGAACTGTTAATTGCATTTCCTTTGTTATTGTATCTTAAGTGAAATTGCAAAATGAGGGTCTTTCCACAGTACATACAAAATTAGACATAAAATAAAAATATGTAACATTTCCTTTTCATTGAAAGAATGTTGTATTATAAGTTATTTTTACTGTACTCTCATGTTTTCACTTACCTGTTATTCAATTTATAAGTATTGCCACTGGACTAAAGTAGCATCTAACACTGTGAATACATGCATACTTACATTTTAGATATTTTGAACTTTATTTAGATAGAGAATTGAATTTATGTAATTTATATTTTTAAAAGCTACGATTATAATAAAATATGATTCAATATTCACAATATTTATTAAAAACAAAATTAATGACATGAATAATAGGCTAACATTAGTCATAGTGTAGAGAAATGTGCTTATAGGGAAGTGGATTAATTAATCTTGACAAACTACAATTACATTTCTTAACTGTGGTAGGTGTTACATGAAATGTCCAATCAATCTACACTTGAAAGTTTTTCAAAAAAATGTGCATAGAAGAGCACATCTGTGTTATAGCTGAAATCAGAATTAGACATGTGTTGTACCAAGATTAGTTTTCCTGTTTTAGATTTTTTATTGTTGTAAACAAGATTATGCTTGAAAGGGTGAGTGGCATTCCTGAGAAGATCCAGTATACCTGTTCAAATTTTTGTGGTTCTGCAATGATTTCAAAATGTAAAGTTGCATAGGGAAACTAATAAAAAAACTTAATGCATGATATTTGTACAGCTTCCTAATCATCTATCATTAATGTTTAAGAATACCCTCAAAGTAAGTTTTGAAAAAAAATATTTTAAACTGTTCACATTAGGTGAAAAGAATATTATCATGACATTATTTTAAAATATTGTTTTCAGTTTTAATGTATTTTGGATATTAAGAACCACTCTATAACATCTATCATAATAGAATCATACTGCTTAGTTTAAAATTAATCCACCCATCACTTTCACTCTGCACTGGGGTTCCCAGACCTTTCATTTGCACTGATACAAGATAAAATGAATCTCATACTATGCACACAGTAGATAATATGGCCTGAAAAAAAACTATAATTGATAGTCATTTCATTATTGAGGCAGGTCACTGGATTTGCATGACTTCTATTGTGAGCATATGATTCATATTTGATCCTATGAAGTGACATCTTTGGTTCCTCACTTTCTAATCACAGTGGGAGCTATTCATTTGCAGTGGGTAACAAGATGAACTAACAAGATGAGCACGAGTGCACAATGTAATTCTTTACTTATTAAAAAAGCCCAATACTAAGATTCATAGTGAGAAGGAGAATGTTGATACCATGAGATAAATCTCTTATTATACTCATCATTTCAGCACAGATGATACCTTTCATGTAAACCACATTTGGTGTTGGCCTTGCACCCTAAGAGAGAAGTATAGAGGATTGAAAAAAGGAATCCCATAAATGATCAAAGGATTAAAATATGACCTCTGAAAAGAAGTTAAAGGGATGGTAATTATTCAGACAGGAGTCTAGGAAGCTAAAGATAAGTTGGAATTATCGTTAAAGAATATAACAAATGACAGGGAATTACAAAAAATAATGTTTTACTGTAATCTCCAATTCTTCCTTATATAACTAGAATAACTTAATATAAATTGAAGCATGATAACATATTATTTTAAAATGAGACTAACATGATTTTTTAGATAATTGCAATTATTGTTCATTGATTTTTTAGGCAATTCCAGTATGAGGAAAAATAGAAAGTTAATTAAATGTGTCTTTGGAACTGACCTTTTTGTAGTGTCCCTTTGAGTGACCTGAGTACTCAGTCAGGGAATCCCCCTGACAAATTGTTATGTTTACTACATATGAACTATATTCTTACCAATGTTTCAGGTTCCCAAAAGTATACTCCAAAAAATTGCAGTGGGAGGTTTAAAGCCATACCTTTTTCCTACTGTCTTATAGTTGAGTGGTTTTCATGCAGCTCATCTTAAGACATAAGAATAAAAGCTAAACAGAACAAAGCAACAACAATAACAACAACAACAACAACAACAACAACAACAACAACAACAACAACAAAAATAAAACCATCATCCTCCACACCCTGCCACATCCAACATGAAATACACACAGGTACACTTACAGAAATGCTGGACTCAGGCAAATCCGGCACATTCTGATGCTGCACCAAGTACATAGCAACCAGGAACCTTGAGAAAGAAGAGGATGACTGAATTAGCTAGGCTCTGTAGGATGTCTTTGTAGGCACAAAATATCAGGCTGGAACAGGGAAGGAGAACTGCAAGGTTTTGTATACACAGGCCTATCTTTTATAAACACTATATTAATCAAACTCTTAACATTTGCAATTGGACCTGAGGAAACTTTTGACAGCCCTCTGGGCTTCATCGCAGAGAGAAATATTGTCTTTTTTTAGAAATGTAGTGTCACTGTTTATAATTTTAAGTATATATAAATATCAATCTATTGGAATAAGGTGATAATAATTAGAATTTCTCATGATATATAGAAGACTGCATTGCTGCAACAGCAAATGTGAGTTAAGCAAGGACAGTTTTACAGAGTAAGATGATGTGTAGTTTCTTGATATTTTTGTTACCATACTAGAGAATTCAAGTATCTAGGCATGATAACACTCAACGTCAATGCATCACTCAAAATGACAGCTTTTCTATCTGAAAGATTTCGAGTATTTGAACTAGCAAAGTAAAAGAAAGGATTTTTTACATCTATTAGAAATATCATTTTAAATTTGAAGATACAGTAGAGGTCTGAACAGGGGATTTTTGTCATTTTCTTTCTAGAATGTCTGATAAAGGAAGGAAATGGAAAGGAATGAGGGTTGCTGGACTTGAGAACTGTCTGTTGGTGCCTAGACTTACCATGGCTGTGGAATTTTGAAGGAGATCTGCCATAAGAATAGGATTTCACTGTAATATTAAGAATTCCATTAGGTGGAGATTTGTTTTGTTCTATAAATAATAAATAATACTTTGTATGTTACATGGCGTGCTAGGAGGAAATGTACAGAGTTGAGTCACATTATTATCTCAGCCAGTGCAAACTATTCAAAGTACAAAAAAGACATGAAACAAAGAAGGTACCCATTAAAAGGAAAGAAAAGAGTGTTTTTGGAAAGAAATATAAAGAAAATGCCAGATAAAAATATGGAAAGAAAAAAAAAACCAAATATCTTGGAAGCAGAAACATTGCAAGATATAAGATTATGAAAGAACAGTGCTAATTTCTTATTTTTCAAAATGCATAGACACTAGAGTTGAACAAATAAGAATAAAACATATTTTAATATAAAATTATTGACTAGGTATTCAATATCTGGCATAGTTTCCTCCTGGTTGAGCAGATCTAAACTCGAATTAGAAAGCTGCTGTTTACAGCTAAAACATGCATGCCCAGGTCCTACCCTCACACTCTGCCAGATCTACATGCACAGACCAGCCATGGAGAAAAAAAAAACACATTCTCTGCACATCCAGACAGATCTACCTGCACACAGCATCCATGGACAAGATGCCCATTATCTTCCTGAATACTTAAATTGTGTGGATAGTACTTGCCAGGTTTCCAGATTGTTTCTAGTCTCCTCAACATTTGTAGGTAATACTTCTCTTAAGGGTTGTTTTATCTGTAGGATTTCTTAAGCCCTGCTTCATCTTTTGCTCCTCCTAAAGCCTAGAAAACATTGAGAAGTGTTAGTGGTCATTGTTTCTCAAACGCAGTTTGACTGAACATGTTTAATCATAGCACAGTTTACCATACTTTTTAAAGAATACCATGAAATAGGCCGTGTGCATATTAACTTCTCTGTGCATATTAACTTATTCATAAGTTAAAATATCTTCCTTAATGTGTTGCTAACATTTTTAATTTATCAAAAATTAACTTTTACCAGTTTCCATAGTATACTTGCTTTTAATGTTAAGTAAAAATGTTGGGAAGGATATATTTTGAGTTACTGAAAATCTTGCCTTTGTCAGATTTTGCCTATTGATGTAACATTGAATATCATTTCAAAATTATTATCATGCCGTTCGGCTAGCAGATAAATTTTGTGTTATACCCATCTTCTATAATTTAGCAACTGATACAGTTTTAGGAAAGAATAAATTGTCTTGCCAAAGTAATTCTTTGACTGACTAAAATCTTATGGATATCTACATACTTTGGCAAATTATACTGTTAAAGTTTGTTCTGTGTCCTTATCCTCAAAAAGTTACTTCAAGTTAATTTCTCTTGTCTTTTTCCAGTGACTCCAAATAATTTAAGCATGTTTACTTTCTGTCCACATAATCTTAGCTCTTCTGTATTTTTTTCTGCTATAAAACTAATCCTGCTTCGACAAACTCGATTTTTACTTATTGGAAAGTGATTTTTAGAAACCAATGTCATAGGATCATTGTTACCATGATTTACTACTTCTAGGATGCCTCCATGCTTAGGAAATTCAGGATGACTATATCTGGATATCATAGTTTGTTCAAATACAAATATTGTTTATGAATATTTATGTTTTAATATTCATATAAAATTCTCATGTTACAGCTATATTGTATAAACATATCAATATTGCAGTTATGTTTTGATTAAATTTTGTAAAGATATTCATGTGTTTCCTGTTGAATACTAGATAAGGTATATTGTATATATAATAACCGAAATATAAGTATAGAAGAGAATAATACTAAAAACGAAAATGTAAGCTTCAGTAAAGAAGAAGCACAATAAAGAAGGAGAAGTTGTTCAAATTGATACATTAACATTACATTATAGCATCTTCATACAGAACTTAATTTGATGAACATCAATCAAGGAAAGGCAAAGGAAGATTATCATGGCCATTTAACACAAATATTTTGGTTCACACACATGATTGAAGAGATGATTTGAAAACAAAAATATGAAAAGAAGTTAGAGAATTATGTTCTATTGATATGACTACAAACTTTAGGCAAGCCATAAAGTACCAATATTCGATAACACTAAAATGCCAGCATGAAAACAGACTGATTCTTCACTAGGAATAAGGGAAATGGGTACTAATATTTCCTCTAGAGACTCGAGAAAGGTCCACAGCTCTTCCAATAACTTGATCTCTACCATGGCTTAGTCCTAAAGCAGATATTTGAATAAAGAGTGAGATTAAGAGGAGATGTGTATATTTTACATCATTGGGGAATAGTAAGGAAAACACCAAAAAGATAAAATAAATTTAGCATTTTGACATTTAACTGTGAGAAACATTAGACATATAGTTTGGAGTATATATATATATTCATACCCAGGATTGTAATGTAAAATATATTTGGTTATTATCATAGTTTATTTTCTTCCTTCTATGATAATAATAATCTAGTAAAAGCAACTTTAGAGTGATAGAGAGAAATTCTTTGATGTCTCAAATATCAGGTTATAGTTAACCATAGTGAGAAAGTCAGTAGAGCAGAAACTCAAAGCATCTTATACAACCAGGTGACCTAGAAGGTCAAAATCATACTTTGTGCTCAACTCATGTCTCCTCTGTGTGCAGTCCAGCATCTTGACTCAGCGAATTGTGCCACTCACAGCTAGTGTGTCTTCTCAATTCCAATAACCTAATGAAAATAATCCCGCCCAGGTCTTACTCTAGCCTCACATAATAATGTGATAATCCCTTCATAGGTATGTCTAGAAGAGTGTTTCTTAGGTGATACTGCATCTTGTAAAATTCACAAAAGTAAACATCACAAGTCTTTTTATAGTCAGAGCATAAAATTTTCTCAGAATGATTAAGACAATGTAAGAAAGAATATTAAGTTTACATCTGAGGATGACTTTTTCTATATGTACAACTCACAGCAATATAACCTACATTCAAGAAACACAATCTAGGAGTAATGCTGAAGACCCATTTATATGAACATAGGCACCTTTTCTATTCCATAATGAATAGCACATTGCTGGATTAAAATTATAGCTAAATTTTATCTGCCACACCTTCTAAAAATGAGACTATTTTTGTTCAATTTCATTTCATTCTTTCCAGGTTTTTTTCAAGCATAATGAAGTATTGACATTTGCATGCTCCATTTATTTTTTGAAGTATAGAAATATGCTGTATTACTTTGACCTTTCTGAAAGTCTGAAATTTAATTAGTTGACTATTTTCCACCAGGCATCACCTCAACTACATTGAGTTGTGAGAAACAATAGAGTCATCATAAAAATGTATGAAAATGATTAAGGATAATATTTCATATGTCTGTAATCCCTGTTCCATTCTCAGCTATGTTTTGGAACTTGCACATGTACAAGGAACATTGCCTCTACTGAAATCCTGATAACTCAGAGCATCACTCATTACAACACACATAGCATAATTCTTGAAGGAAATTTAACTCACTTTTTGTGGAAACAGTGCCCTTTGGGAGAATTAGTCCTGCAAAGTGAGACAGAAAGGTATTGGAAGTGTAAGAAATTCATCATTTTGGTATCTAGAAGTTTGAGTCTTTAGTGATAGCACTAGAGAGCCGTATATAGATACAAAGGTGCATGAATACAGGAAAAATAGTGTGCCTAATCTGAGCAGCTATATTTTTTAAAATACTTGAGTTGTAGGTGTTAAATTTTCTTACAGTTACATGAATATAGAAAAGTGTTCTCTCAGCAAATGAAGAAGTAAGCAATTAAACAGTAGTTTTTTTTCTCTAGTGAAGGGATAGATAATGAGAATTGTTCTCTAAATAATTACCTACTCTCTTATATGTTTCTGATTGCAAAAGTAACTTGTAAACATGTGATATGATCACAATTGACATTTTATATTAAATGATGCTTTTTTTGTTAGTCTAAGCCATATTCACCACCAAAGTGAAGAGAGATTTTTAGGTGTAGTGACTTTTCAGTTTTCTATATCTTACTCATAGCTTTATAGAAGATGAGATTGGCATTTTTCTGTAAATTCCTAAGAAAAAATTTGTTTCTTCCCCATTCAGTGCACTTAAGTTTAAAACTTAAAAAATGTTTTTACAAAGATATGTTGTCATTATTATTTTTCCATATTTTAATGAGCTAGGAAACATTTTATAAATGTAGTATAATATATTTTATTGTTATATAAATATCTAAAGTGGTCCACAGGTATGGCTTGTGTACTGTATAAACCACTATTTATGAACATATGGCATTTTATAATAAAAAATAATATTACACTGTGTTAGCATTCTTTTCCTGGCTGTAGTAGTATTATTATGCCTTAGAAATTGTGGGAGACATCCCAACATCAGAATGAATTTTGTTGTGTCTTCATATTTTCACTCTTTCCTACCCATTTGGTCCTCAGAGTTTTTCTGCTAGTGATTAAATTCCTTTCTTCATATTACTGAATCAAATATTAATCAAACTTTTCCCTTCAAAATGATGCACTTTAAGATAATTCTATTCCACTTACAAATTTATAAGAATAGGAACACTTTAATTAAGCCAAGTGAACAGGCCTCAAATTGTGACAAAGTAATTCACACCAAGAGCTTAGGAGAAACAGTATAATATTTCAAGTTCGTGAATATATTCTTATAACTGTGGACTGGTATTTTTAAAACACTCATTTGTTTGAGAAATCAGAGAAGGACACAATACACTTTATATTACTAATTTCCAGACATGAAAATGACTGTGGAATACAGAACAAAAAGTTAACAATAGAATCTCCAGTTGCTGAACCCATTAATCTTCTGGAAGGCAACAGGTGATAGGGTAATGGCTGACTTAGTCCTATAAAGCTATCCAAGAGGAGGGAAAAGTAAAGGAAGGTTTATTCATATATATATATATATATATATTATTTTTGCTTTCTTTTCTAAAATTAGAGTGATATTCTACACATCAAATGTAGCTGTAGAGAGATTTTAATCTAGCAAGGTGACTATTCTGGTTCCAAAAAAGACTCAACCTTTTCACACAATTTTAATCCCTCTGGCTGAAATATAGACATACTTTTAGTACATACCATTAATCCAAAATGATGAAGATAAAATTAGTCTGTAGAAGGAATCGCCCATGTTTAAAAGTGACAACTAATTGAAAGGCAGACAAAGCGAGAAATTAGAGAAAGATTTGACTGAATGATTCAGGATAGGATATGCCCATCTCTCCCTAGAAGAGACAGGAAAAAAGAGGATTTAGAAAAGTAGGGGAAGTGGGGGGGGGGGGTGATTTATTGACACAGTTCTAGAGACAGGTTGAAAGGAGAAAAAGCTAGACAAAGGTGAAGACAGAACCAGGCAGAGAATGACAAGGAATGAGAAGTTTAGAACAAATTGCCAAAGTTAGTATAAGGCCAAGCAGAGCAATTCAGTCAGAAGCAGAGAGAAACCAGTATGAATCAGTCATCTAGGAGAGGAGCTTTTGTCAGAACAGCTGAGTTCAACCAGCCAGCCAAAGTTTAGAAAGAGCTAGAAAGGGTGAGTTACTCAGTAGTAGGTCTCAGAGGCTGAATACCTTCTAGACCGAGATTACAGGTACAGAGACTGGAAGCTCCAGGAATAATCCTAGGTTAACAGACAGAGGTGGTGAGCCTCCCAGAGGACAATTGCATCAGGTGAATAATAGCTACTTTTACATGTAGCAAATTTTCAGATATTGCCTCTCCTTGAATAATGTGTGGATTTTGGTTTTTATGTTTTTATTATTATTTTATTTTTTACATATACATTTATATTATTACACATAAGCTACCTTCAGCCAGAAGAACCATGACACAATCAGGGATTACATAAATGTTACATTCATAGTGTAACAGAAGCAACAGGAAGCCTACTAACTCATGGAAAATGAGCAACTGCCTACTCAATGACTTCTGGGTAAGGGACCAAATAAAAAGAGAAATTAAGAACTTCCTAGAATTCAGTGAAACATAAGGCACAACATACCCAAACTTATGGAAAACAATGAAAGTAGTGCTAATAGCAAAGTTCATAGCACTAAGTGCCTTTATAAGGAAACTGGAGATATCCCATACTAGCAACTTAATAACACACCTGAAAGTTCTACAACAAAAAGAAGCAGACACATCCAAGGGTAGTAGATGACTTGAAATCAACAAATTCGGAGCTGAAATTAAATTGGAAACAAGCAAGTCAAAGAATTAAGAGCTAGTTCTTTGAGAAAATCAACAATATTGACAAACCTTTAGCCAAACTAAAAGGCCGAGAGAGAATACTCAAATCAACAAATCAGAAATGTAAAGGAGGACATAATGACAGACACTAAGGAAATCCAAAGAATCATCAGGTCTAACTTCAAAAGCCTATATATGCCACAAAATTTGAAAACTTGAATGAAAAGGACACATTTCTTGATCACTACCAATTACCCAAATTGAACAAAGATCAGGTGCCAAATCAAATAGTCCTAAGTTCTATAACACCTAAGGAAATCGAGGCAGTCATTAAAAGTCTCCCAAATACAAAAAGCCCAGGACCAGATAGATTCAGCAAATAATTCTACCAGACTTTCAGAGAAGAGCTAATACCAATTCTCTTCAAACTATTCCACAAAATAGAATCAGAAGGAACATTATCAAACTCATTGTACGTGGACTTGTTTTTAAGAACATCAACATGACATCATTTAGAATCTATCTTGTAATTGTTGTTAGAGCTTGAGAGAATGAATCACAGGGATTGTGTTTATTTTTATGGCAGGGCTCTCTTTAGGCTGTTTGTGATTCTTGTGCACAATTTACATCACCCCACATAATTTCTTCTCAGTATCTTTTGTATGCATGTGCCTATATTATAATACATTGGGGAAAAAGGTTCCTTGGGGTGGTTTTGATGAGAGTACTCTCTTACGCATGCAAATAGGAGTCAAGCAGAGTTGCTCTTTGAGAGGCTCCAACCAGCAGTGCCTAGAAACAGATGTTGAGACTCACGAACAAACACTGCATGAAGTACAGGGATCCTGGTGGAAAAGTTGAGTGGTGTGAGGAGGTGGAAAAGTTGAAGGGTATGAGGAGAAAAGTGCCTGGAGGTGACAGCGGCTTCACAAAAAAGACCAACAGAGCCAATTCACTAGGGCCCAGAGGGGCTTGTGAGACTGAAGCACCAAGCAAAGACCCTGTATGGACTAGACCTAGGTCTCCTGCAGAGATACAGCTGATGGGTAGCTCAGGCTTCATGTGGGTCAATAGCCTAATAAGGGAGGTGGGGACTTTCTCTGACAGGGACTCTCTTTCCAGGCCTTCGATTACTTCCCCCTAGTTGGACTGCCTTGCCAGCCCTGATATGTATGGCTTGATGAGATGGGGTGGATGGAAAGAGGGGGCTTCCCTTTTCAGATGTACAGGTCATGGATCCGGGGAGAGGATGAGGCCATGACTAGGATGTAAAGTGAACTTTTAAAAAGTACAGTTTTAACATCTCTATTATGAATTGCATAGTAGAATCAGTAGGTTGGAATTTTAATTCAAAATGATAATCACTTTATGAAAAACGCATTCTTTATATCACACTCTCAGGTTCCTTATTTATGTGCTATTATAATAATTAAACACTACTATAAAAAACAAAAAAAACCCAGCAACAACAACAAAAACAAAAACAAACAAAAAACAAAACCAAAAAAGGCCAGATGTGGTGGTGCACACCTTTAATCCCAGCACTCCAGATGCAGATGCAAGAGGATAGCTGTGCGTTCAAGACCAGTCTGATTTACAAAGTGAATCCAGGACAGCCCAGGCTACACAGAGAAACTCTGTCTCAAGAAAAAGAAAAGAAAAGAAAAGAAAAGAAAAGAAGAGAAGAGAAACACTACTATGAAGGAAAAATCTATAATAAAGGTCATTACGTAGTTCTGGACTACTCCACAATATATCATATACATTGTGTGTGTGTGTGTGTGTGTGTGTGTGTGCGCGCGCGCATGCGCGCGTGTGTATTCACATAACTGGAATCTGTGGAGAGTTTACTCTGATAATTTTAAGGATGAATTATTATTAATACTTACACAGTATATATCTGAAAACATAGTTCCAGCACATCATTAAGAATCAAAATGAAATTCATAGGGAAGAGGAGATTAATATAGAAACCCTAAATATAAAGATGCATTTTATTTTTAAAAGCTGTTTTGGTACAACAAATTACAAAGCGAAAGCAGATCAATACACAGAATCTATGGAATACATTTATATGGGCATAAAACTTTATTGAAATCTTTCATTTTGCAAATTCACTTTATTATAAAGAGGTTCACTATAAAGTTTTAAGGTTATTGTTTTAGTTGTGGTTTTATTGTCATGAAGAGACACCATGACCACGGCAACTCATATAAAGGAAAACATTTTATTGAGGCTGGCTTACAATTTAGCCCATTATTGTCATGATGGGGACCATGGCAACCTGCTGGCAGACATGGTGCTGAAAAAGGAGCTGAGAGTTCTACATCTTTTTATTTAAACTGGTTGATTTTACATCCCAACTGTATTCTTCTCCCTGTTGCCTCCTGGTCTCCCCCTCCCTCACTCATCCCCACTTCCCCCTCTCCTAGTTCTCAGAAATGGGGAGCCCTCCTCCCATAATATCTCAGCCTATCAAGTCCCGTCTTGACTGTCTGTATCCTCTTCCTCTGTAGCCTGGCAAGGCCACACCGCCAGAGGAAGGTGATCAATGTGTGGGCCCCAGAGTCCATATCAGAATTAGTCCCTGCTCCTCATATTATGGGACTCACATGGAGACTGTGTTGCCTCTTTACGACATATGAGCAGACAGCCTAGGTCTTCACTATGCATGGTCCTTGGTTGGTATAACCGTCTCTGCAGCACTCTGCTCCTCCACTGGGATTTGTTGGCTTCATCGGTCTCCTTGTGGCGGAACTGAAGGAGTTCTACACATTAATCAGCAAGCAGCAGAAGGAAACTTGGTGTAGCTTGAACATATTTGACCTCAAATCCCGCCTTCTCTGTAACACACTTCCTTCAACAAGGCAACACCTCCTAATAACGCCACTTCCTATAGCCAAGCATTAAAAGACATGAATCTATGGGAGACATACCTATTCAAACAACCACACTAACAATACCTTTATTTCAAATTATATTACAGATCATTTCCTCCAGATAGTTTAGTTTCACAATTAAGCTTAGTTTTTAGGGGTTAAGATGTTTTTAGGACTAGATAGATGTTTTAAACTGATAGAGATGAGATATGACAGATATTGTTTTACATTCCAAATTTTATAATCACCAATATAGGAACATATTTTCTTCAAGGTTGCCAAATACAAACAGCCAAAACACTATGAATATAATTCCTCACTGTTTCATGGGTCTTCTTGCTGTTTGTAGTTTATTTTATATATGTGTTATAATATAAATGTCAGCATCTAAGATTGGCATCTTCAAAATGGGAACTTTCCTCTCAGTCTCTGGTGGCATTACTCTAGGCTATTTCTTATTCTTCAATATATTTTTTTCTTTTGTAAAAATGTGTATTCCCTGGAATGACTCAAAATGCTGAAGTTTTACTCTTCCATTAACAGTCTATCATTGTATTCTTGAAGATGCAATTGTAGTAGTAAGCACATTGCCCAAGTCAATGCCAGAAGTCATTATCTGTAAGAAATTAGAATTTAAAGTTGGTATCATAATGGTATTTTAATAAGTAATTTGGACAGATTTCTGTAATTCCAATTTCCATTTATTAAATACATATAAACCTTTCCAGAGTGCTATGAACATTTTAGACTATAAGCAATAGTTGGTTGACTGATTAATTTTGATTTATAAAAACATATGTATTTCCGCCAATTGATATTTTTGGCTCTTTGATTACATTTGCATGTCTTTGAAGTTATAGGAAAGGTATGGAAGACTTTATTAAGAAACTTGTACTCTTGTTTCTCTTACAGTTGGAAAACTTGGCACTGAAAAGCTAAATGCAGATTTTGCATTCTCTTTCTCCATGTTCTAGGAGGATAAAATAATCTTCCAACACAGATGCTTCCAGAAGGATATGCTTGTAATGAATTCTGTAGACTCACAGGGAGCATATTATAGCTTATTTCAAATAATATTTGTGGATGATTTTCATTAAAGGCCAATTTGACTTATGACAAATACTAATGCCAATTCACAGGAGAACCATTTAATAATGAATAAAAGACAGAAATGTACATTTATTAAGTATAAGCAAGTAATTTATATAAAAAGCCATGGATGAGTAAGTTAATTGACACTGTTACATGAGTGGAAATAGGGAATATAAGTAATCATTTCAGACTCTAGGTTACTATGGATTCCCATGCAATATGATGATGTTAGAAATATTTTTTGTGAGCAATGTTCTACTAGATTGAAGTTTCTTTAAATATTGTTTGTTGAATGCTTACCATAATATATTATAAAACTCAGCACTCTGTCATGATGAAGACCTCTGACCAAATAAGTATTGTAGAACTGAACTTTGGTGTAATAATAGCATTTGCAGTGGAAAACTGAAACTGTTTGCTCCAAAATCAGGAAAAAGACAAAGGTCTCTGCTCATATTCATGTTATATAACATAACACTAATAGTTAAAACCAATTCAAGTATTAAAAAGGAACCAATAAAGCACATAGAAAGATCATATCATAGTCAAAATTTCTAAGTAGGAAAATATGTTTCTATCTATGGAAATATTTTAACACATCATAAATATATATTTAACTTGATAGATTAATTTGGTATACTTTCATGATATGAACATCAATGTATAAAAAATAGTATAATTCCATTCAGTGAAAATAAGTTTTCCTGAGAAAAGATGAAAACAAAACCATTTCAAAAAGTTACAAAACCAAAATGTTCCAACTAAACAAAGAAACAAAATTCAACAAACAAAAAATACCTAGAACTTATCATACCCTTATAAATTAAAGATATTTATAATAAAAGTAACAAAACATTGAAGAATTGAATTTTAAAAGGTGTGTGTGTGTGTGTGTGTGTGTGTGTGTGTGTGTAATTCTTAAGATCATGAGCTAAAAGAATTATTATTGTCAAAATTTTCACATATCTTAACTAATTTAAGGAATCAATAAAATCACTGTCTTTCTTCACAGAACCAGAGACACATTCTAAACTTCATGTTGAATCATAAGGCATCCTCAGAAGTAAAAAAACGTTTGGACAAAATAATAATGCTGAATTTGGAGACATGACAACATCTGATTTGAAGATTAAGACAATCCACAGTTCCATAGTAACCAGTACATCATGTCATTGGTATTTGAGAACACACATAAACTAATGGGATAAAATAGAAATTATAAGATTTTATCCACACATCTATACTGAAATGATAATTATGAATGACAGAATTTCACAATAAAGGATAAAGTTGTCTTCTTAATAATTGGTGAAGTAAATATTGAAAATTCACTTTCCAAGCACCAGCTATTAAAATCAACAACTTAATATATAAGAGACTTAAGTTATGAATATTCACATCTACACTAAAGAGGAATTTGAGAACATTTCCATGCATTGATATCAATGAGTATCATCAATAAAGTACCTAAAAAACACAAGAAACTACATCAAAAGTTGAAAAAAATCTATATGAAACATAAAACTTTCTCCACCCAAAGAAAGAAGTTGACAAAAAGGAAAATACAGACTATATAATAGAAGAAAATATATGTAGGTTAGTCAAATGATGAGGGATACTGGGATACACACACACACACACACACACACACACACACACACACACACACACACAAACTAAAAGAAAAATGTTCTAATTTTAGTATGAGCATGTGAAATAAAAGATATTTATCAAAAGAAAACATACAAATGACTAACCAATATGTCATAACATCAATTCCTTTTAGCACTATAAATAAGTACAGTGAGATTACACCCCTTTATTATATATTAATCTAATAAATAACACCTGGGAAAATTGTGACAAATGTGACTTCCATTTACTTCATGTTGTAGTATAAGTCTATGTAAATGTTATGGCTTTTATTTTTTCCAAATTTTTCCAAAATTGAAACTAGATTTCTGAGCAAGGCACATATGTATGACTGGGTGTCTACCTGTGATGGATATTTCTTTTTATCTACCACATGTGGAGATACCTAATTCTCAAGTGGATGGGTACATCTGTGAGGGATAAGATCCTCTTTCAATACAGCTCATCAGAGGTAGGAAGAGCTACTTTAAATCTGAGCCGTACTTTCAGGCGGCAGCCCATATAAAGTACATGGATGAAGACAGCCTTCCTTCTTGGCCTAGTTGCCCTCATTCTATCTGCAAAGTTTGTTTCCTAACTGGCACTAAAGCTTATTTATTCAGGTTTCTACTATAAATTAAGACCCTCTGAGACAATTATCCTTGTAAACTGAACTATTGCTTGATTATTGGACTTTCTGTTGGTAGACAGTCATTGTTGAGTACTTGGAACAAACAGGTAAGCCAATCTAAAAATCCTCTTTACACACTTACATACACTCATACACACACACACACACACACACACACACAGAGAGAGAGAGTTGGGGAGAGAGACACACACACACACACAGAGAAAGAGAGAGAGAGAGAAAGAGAGAGAGAGAGAGAGAGAGAGAGAATAGCAGTATCAGGAGGAATGTTTAAATATCTGGAATAAGATTGCCAATACCTGCAGTTACTGAGGCCACGTTTGATTACCCCTATTCACCAATAATAAGAGGTAATGTTTTTTGTTGCCTTTTATATATAGTTTATAATGTTTGACAGTTTTTGAAAAAATGAGAAAATGTTGACAACAGTTGGTTGTTCATAGCTTCTCTTGATTAACAAAAGGGAAAAGAATGAATGACATTACAATATTAATGAACTTATAGCATCCCAAAATATGGTAACGGAGAGTAATAAATTCAATGATAAAACTGACTGGCTCCAGATGTGCATAAACAATGCAAAGGTTTTAAGTATACTCATAAGAAAGTATCCTCCCCTCCAGCCATAGCGAAAATCAAACTGAAGTTTGCACTATAAGTTTTGTTGAATTATAAGGAAAATCCAAGTCCCCGAGTCACATGGTGCGGGCACTTAAAGTTGTGGCATTAATTGATAACTTGTGATGAAAATGTGTGAGAGGATGCTACTGAGGTTGAGAACAACTCTCAGAGTTTTATGCCACTGGAGGAAGTGGTCACTCCTCCCTTAGCAGAATATGTACCTCATGAAATACTGCCTTTTTAACCTTTGACAGAGGTAATTAGTCTTTCAATTTCTGCCAAACTAGTAGTGACATTCTCTGAAAGAGATGCCAGGCAAGACAGTACTGATGTCACTCAGGTCCTACCAATAGTTGCTCTAGACCTATAAGCAGACTTAAGGTTAAGCATGCTCCTGCAAGGGATATATAAGGCCTAGTTCACATAGAGTTATGCTAAACTCCTAAAGAATTTAATGAGTTTTATAATTCATTCCAGCATAGATATGAGGAATGTGTGCTGGAACGGTTCTGATGATGTGTGGTAATGTTTGAAGGAAAATAAAAGTAGTTCAGCCTGAGTTTATTGATATGGGTCCACATGTGGAGATTCTGACTTCAATATGGACAGTCACCTCGTTTTAAAAAGTGTTACGAGTGTGTTTGGTTGGTTTACGGAAGCATTTATCAAAACGTGGAAAGTATAGCAGTAAACTTCGAAGCCTACCCAGTCTAGCCGATGGACAGGACATTCTCCACCGTTAAGTGGAGAAGGGGCTCTGACTTTCACACAAACTCTGGTGCCCCATATCGGACCATGTCCCTTGGATGGGGAGGCCTGGTGGCACTCAGAGGAAAGATAATAAGTCACCAAGAAGAGACTTGATACCCTAGGAGCATATACAGGGGGAGGAGGTCCCCCTCAGTCACAGACATAGGGGAAGGGAGTAGAGGGGGAAGCGGGAGGGAGGAAAGAAAGGGAGGATACAAGGGATGGGCTAACAATTGAGATGTAATATGAATAAATTAATAAAAAAAAAACGTGGTCTACTGGAAAGGAATTTGTAATTACTGAAATCCCCTAGCTTAATGTTGAAGTGATCTTAAGATTCATAGAAATCGCAATAATAGAGTAAGTACATTGTGTAAAACACAGTCCTCACAAAGGCTTGTCCTCCATTAACACTATAAAAAACAAAATGGTAAGAGCAGCTCCAGCACAATAGAGTATCTTCGTTGTTACCTTTTTCCTTGTCCCTGACATTAAGGTCAAAGATATTGATGTTCAGTAGGATGCGTTAAATGAAATTGGTTTAACTGGGCTCCAAGGTAGGTGGTCCTATTTATCACTATGGGCAGCAGAGGCAAAGCAATGTCCATATTGGCCAAACCCATAACCTCACAACAGAGGCAAATAAATTTTATGGTGGCATGACTCATGTAGATCTTTGTTACTACCTAACCAAACATCACATTTTCCAGCAATAAATAGAAAAGAAGCTTGCTGAATTTTTCCTTGTTTGATATTCATAAGTTGAAAAATTCTCAAACAAATGAAAGAAAAGTTACACTGAATTATGAAAAAAAAATCTCAGCTCATGAACCAACTTCTGTATTTGAGCCAGTTTGCATACCAGATCCCCTTGAATAATAGAATGTCAAGGTTTCCCTGAGAAAATACATTGATAACATACCGAAAACGTTTACTGTTAGTCTTTCACCAGTCCTTCCCTACCAGCCAAGTACCCTAACCTGCCTACTCATAATAACGAGACAGAGGCCTTTTATTATTTATGCACATTTAGGCCTTATACGTTAGCCATTTTCCCAACTAGCTCATATAACTTAAGTAATCTGTTTATTACAGGCAGGTTTGCTATACAGTCAGTTACTTCTCCTCAGTACCCATATCTCCACCTTTCTCCATCTCAGCCTGGTGGACCTCCCGTGCCAGATGCTTTCCCAGTTCTTATCCCTGTCCAGAAGTCCCACTTTTCTTTGTCAGCCTACCTGTTGGCCATTCAAGACTTTATTAAACAAATCAGATAGAGACAGAAAAGAGTGTTTACAAAACACTGTGGCAGGTGATGCTTCACAAAAATAATAATTCCAAGGTCTTGGCTGTACTCAATTCTCTGCTGATATAAGAATCAGCATTTGAGTAATACATAGACAACTTTCACACAATGCATGAAAAGATTATCGCAACAGTTTCTGAGTGGGATTTGTAGCCTTTTACAAGGTAAATGTGTATACCAGGAAAAAATAAACAACATTTTATGGTCTACAAGTTCTAAATTGACAATTATTCCAGAAGACACAAACAAACATTGTGGATCTCCAGTTTATGAGGAATTTTATAGAAATCCGATGATTAATTGAGTTTTGGCTGAAGTCTGACTCACAATAGATCCAGTGGGTCCCTAAATTCATCCAATGGTTATTTCCCTAGTCCCAAAATGAATAGTTAAGAGTGATATACTTAGTTTAGCAAAATTACCTTATTGATTCTCTGACTTGTTGAATGGAAGATATTATGGTAAAAAATGTTAAATAAAAGTCATTAGATTTTCTTTTTCAAGGAGAAATAATGTATAAAAAACAGAATCATATCCCCCAAAACTTGCAAGCTTAGTGTCATTTCAAGGACTTGAAAGTTCCAAGGTGGGTAAATCACACCACATCTTCCTTAACTCTCCTACCTGGACAGTGAAGAAGGCAGATGGATTATGGAGAATGAGAGTTGGCTACTGAAAATTTAATCGAGTTATGTCTCTAGTTGTTGCTGCTACCAGATATGGTGTCTATCTACACATCTCCTTGTACATGGTATGCAGCTTCTGATCAAAAAATATCTTTTCCTTGGTTCCTTTCAATACAAACCATCAGAAGTAATTTGCTTTTAATTGACAAGGCCAGCAGTATACTTTTACAGTTTGATCTCAAGAACAGATTAACTAACCTATTCTGTGTTATAATATAGTTTGAAGGGATCTCGATCATCAGTACCTTCCACAAATTCTCATATTAGTCCACTATATTGATGGCACATCCTTATTGGACCAAGAAAGAAGAAGGTAGCAAGCACTTTGAACTGGTTAGTAACATACCTGTGCATCATACGACGGGAAATAAATCAAACAAAATTTAAGGTACTTCTACCTCAGTAAAATTTTTAGGAATCCATTTGTGTGGGACATACATAGACAACTTGTCTTAGATAAGGAAAACTACCAACTATTTAACATTTTTCATTACATGCATAAATGAAATTTCACATCAAATCCATTAATATGTATAGTTTACTGTTGTTAAAGATGTAATCTTGAGTTGTCTAGTTCCTTCAGTGGGTGAGTATATTTTCCAGAAACTTGTTGACCTAAGTCCATAACTAAGCTAAAAGATGCTTGACCTCTTATCTATGATAACAAAGAAACCCATGATAACAAGTGTTGTTGCTTGATGTTATAAAATTCTCAGTATGTTGTTCTTTCCAATCAGGGAAATATGGTTCTTTTTCTATTTTTGCTTCAAACTGCTCCTAATATTTTATTACCTCTAAATTGTTATGTGTAACTTTATAACAAAACCTAGTTTATATTAATAAGGAAGATCCTTTCTTAACTTTGATGCATTTGACTGATCATCCTACTACATCAGTAATTAGGAGCTTATACAAGGGACATAGTTTTAACAAGGCTTCCTAAAATGATGCAAATCTGGGTCATCATATGCACTAATAAGAAACAAAATAGGAAGTGGGTTACACAGTCATAACAAAAACTTAAACAGCTTTTTTTAAAAATAGATTTTCTTTCTCCTACACTATCACATTGGTTTCATGCCAAGTTTTATTTGATATTGTTTGTTAGTTTTTCTGTGATGGGGAATTTTGTGATGGCCCATAATGTGTTCAAGGAGTATTCTAACACTGAGTTTATCCTAAGTTCTAGGCTTTAACAATTTTGAGCTAATATGTTTAATGTCATTTAACTATACAACTACATTTGAAACACGCTATCTTTAAAGCATGCACAATGATTGATAGATTTACTTTTTTCACTTTAATAAATTTTCTTTCAGTTTTGATCCATAGAATAATTGAGCCTTGGAACCTGGAGCCAAAGGCATTGACCTTTGTCCAAGTCTCAGGCAAAAATCCAGAAGTATTGCATCTTGTCTGCCTTGGCAGCATTCTGAGCAAATCTTCATCTATTGTGTGCTAATTATCTATGTGATTATCTGAGATTAAGATTCTGGGATTACTTTCAGAAACACATTATTAAAAATAAAATCCAGTAGGTAACACAGCCGTGTTGGATATAGAATTTCAACATCAAAAAAAAGATAGATAAACCAAATGCCTTTACAGTATTTTTTCTTTATTTGTTTTGTAAAAGATTTCTTACCAAAATCTTTCTGGAATGATCTGGCAATTAAACATAGTGTGGAATAATAGAAGAAATATCAGACTGATTAGGGAATATTTGAAATTAATAGAAGATACTGGCTTAGTAAATAGTTGCTATACTAACATGAAGGAGACAGAAATATACAAAAATGAAAAAGTTTAAGATCTTATTTTAAAGGAATTTAGAAACATGAAGTGATAATGTTGACACAAACACATTTTTTAAATTTTATTAATTTACTCTTGTTACATCTCAATGGTTATCCCATCCCTTGTATCCTCCCATTCTTCCCTCCCTCCCATTTTCCCCTTATTCCCCTCCCCTATGACTGTTCCTGAGGGGGATTACCTCCCCCTGTATATGCTCATAGGGTATCAAGTCTCTCCTTGGTGACCTGCTGTCCTTCCTCTAAGTGCCACCAGGTCTCCCCCTCCAGGGGACCTGGTCAAATGTGAGGCACCAGAGTACGTGAGAAAGTCATATCCCACTCTCCACTCAAGTGTGGAGACTGTTCTGACCATTGGCTAGATCTGGGTAGGGGTTTAAAGTTTATCACCTGTAACAGCCAAGGACAAAGACATTTTTTATTTTCATTTGTTTGTTTGTTGTTTAGGGAGAGGGTTTTTCTGTGTAGCCTTGACTGTCCTAGACTCATTTTGTAACCCAGGCTGAACTCAAACTCACAGCATTCTGCATGCCTCTGCCTTCTGGAGTGCTGGGATTAAAGGCATGCTCAACCACAGCCAGCTAAATACACCTTTATTTATTGAAAAGAATTTTTGTGTGTGAAACATGTTGTCAACAATCTTTTCCCCTTCTTGTATTTCTTACCATATCCTCCTGATTTTTCTTTCCTTTTTCCTTTTCTCTTTTTAAAAACAAACAATACCATCTCTCTCTCTCTCTCTCTCTCTCTCTCTCTCTCTCTCTCTCTCTCT
>OU015745.1:117601897-117614448 GCA_907169655.1 Acomys percivali
CTCTCTCTCTCTCTCTCTCTCTCTCTCTCTCTCTCTCTCTCTCTCTCACACACACACACACACACACACACATACACTCACATGTGCATACACCAAAAGCCCCCAAAACAAATTACCAAAACATGCTTCAATTATACATAAGCAAAATATATAAGCCAACAACAAATAACACAAACAATGTTGTACATATATATTATACAATATCTACAAATGAACCATTGAGGAGTGTTTGACCCTCTACACCTAGGCATGAGACATAACCTGAGGCATGGTTAGTGTGCCCAGTGAGAGTAAGTGTGAGCAGAATATTTTTTGTTCTTTGCAAGAGTCACCAATTGTTAAGTAGCTTCTTGGATAGAAGCAGGATCTGTGCCCACATGCCAATCTTAGTGCAGGAAGCCCATCTGGCTTGGATTTGTGTAGGCTATGGGTGTGCATCGGTCTCACAGTGTCTGGAGAACACTGCTTCCTTGGCATATTCTATTACCGCTACTTGATACAACCTCTTTGCCTTCTTTTCTGTGTAGTTCCCTGAGACACAAAATGTAATAAAATTATTAAAAGGGGAATATTCTTAAGACAAGTATACATTAAATGCAACTATTTCAAAGAAAAGATGAAAATTGACTGACCCTTGGTAAAGATCATAACTGAGGACAAATGGGTCTACTTCACTTTTAAATTGATAAGAAAACTGAAACTATAACTCTGGAAATAGGCAAGATTTGGAAAATTGTGCATATCAATTCTACAGAATTACTTCTGGCCCTTGAATAACACTGAAAGACAAATTGTTTGTATTAACTTTAACTAAAAACAAAGCATGACCTTACCCACAGCATATGAGAAAATTTTAACTGAAATTATTAGTAGAGTTCACAAATGTCAAACATTTTTCTACTGAAATGTGGTATTCTTCTTTACGAAATACTTCCCAGGTTATTCTGAGTCTTATATTGTATTCCTCAAAATGTTGAATAGTGAAAGACATTTCATTTTGTAAATACTAAATAGAAATTGAGTTTACTCTTTTAATATGTTCTATTTTTATTTTATTTTATTAATTTATTCATATTATATCTCAATGGTTATCCCAACCCTGTATTCTCCCATGCCTCCCTCCCTCCTATTTTTCCCTTACTCCCCTCTCCTATGACTGTTCCTGAGGGGGACCTCCTCCCCCTGTATACGCTCAAAGGGTACCAAGTCTCTTCTAGGTAGTCTGCTATCCTTCCTCTGAGTGCCACCAGGTCTCCCCATCCAGGGGACGTGGTCAAATATGGGACACCAGAGTACTTGGGAAAGTCAGACTCCATCTCCACTCAACTGTGGAGAATGTCCTGTCCATTGGCTATATCTGTATTGTCCTTGGCTGGTGCCATAGTTTGAGCAGGACCCTTAGGCCCAAATCTGCCTGTCATAATGTTCTTCTTCTTCTTCTTTTTTTTTTATTAATTTATTCTTGTTACATCTCTATGGTTATCCCATCCCTTGTATCCTCCCATTCTCCCCTCCCTCCCATTTTCCCCTTATTCCCCTCCCCTATGACTGTTCCTGAGAGGGATTACCTCCCCATGTATATGCTCATAGGGTATCAAGTCTCTTCTCGGTGACCTGCTGTCCTTCCTCTGAGTGCCACTAGGTCTCCCCCGCCAGGGGACATGGTCAAATATGAGGCACCAGAGTACGTGAGAAAGTCATATCCCACTTTCCACTCAAGTGTGGAGACTGTCCTGTCCATTGGCTAGATCTGGGTAGGGGTTTAAATTTTACCGCCTGTATTGTCCTTGGCTAGTGCCTTAGTTTGAGTGGGACCCCTTGGCCCAAATCTTCTTGTAGGTTTCTAGGACCCACTGGATCCTTCTACTTTGCCATTCTCCCCTACTTCTCTCATCTAGAGTCCCAATAGGATGCTCTCCCCAATGCATGATTAGAATGTACACAAAAGAATGGAAAGTGAATGTTGTCCTATTAGCTATGTTTTTCACATATAAGTTCTCTGTAAAGTAAACTTCTATGAAGAAATAGGATTGTCCTGCAAGCCTTAATGGTTTTATTCTGTTTCTATATTTGCCAAGGAATTATAAACTGTAAACTGAGATTTAATACCATCAAAAATTAAATTGTCTCATTATGTAAATAATGTGATTTTATTCTCACTACCCTACTAATTTATTTGATCACAAAGTACTATTTTAGAATATAACTGGATTTAGTTACACACTTTAATATTTAGAACTCTATGACTAATGATGAAAGAAGTACATCTCTTGGTTCATCTATTTCCATCTCTACAATTGATATTCTGCATGATTTTAACATTAAAGAGATTTCATCCTTATATTTTCAGAAAAGGTGCATATTAGAAGAAACATTTTACAAAATTTCATATTATCTCAGCTGAAAAATATCCTCAAATTATTTCTTTCCACTTTCATTGTTTTGTTTTGGTCATTGAGAAAAATTTAATATTGACGTAAATATTTACATTTAAAATTATTACCTTCAACACATAGGAACAAATATGAAGTAGCATGCACAGGGCCTGCACAGGTTGGTATTCCATACTCTGTGAATATATTATTGCTTCATGTTTATTGCTTTTATGGAATTCCTGAGCATGTGTACAAGTAGGTCTCTGATTCTTATGCCTTCTTCTAGGTTCTTTCTTTCTATTGGCTTGTATTGTCCAACATCAATTTGTCAATTTCTATTTTTATAATAATACATCTTATATTTTATCATTATTTCTTAGAATGCTGCCTGTTTTGTAATGCTATAAAACAAACCAACCAACCAACCAAATAAATAAAGTCATGATATTACTATAATACATGAAGATTCTGTACTTTAGGTTATTTTTCATTAATTTGAATCTTATTTGAAATTTAGATAATTCTAAACACTCAGTGTATTCAACTAACAACAATGGTCTATACTAATGCCTCTTCTTTGGAATATATTTAGTTCTTTGCACTCTATATAATCAAGAAATGAGATGCACAGCATGCTAAAATACATTGAGATAATTGAAATTCCTTTCTTAATTCTTTCTTATATTGAAAGCCTATGTTGAGTGAGAGAATTGGTTGTTGTTGTTTGTTTGTTTTAGTTTAGTTTTTTTTT
This sequence comes from Acomys percivali, assembly GCA_907169655.1. NCBI lineage: Eukaryota > Metazoa > Chordata > Mammalia > Rodentia > Muridae > Acomys > Acomys percivali. The sequence continues at coordinate 117,605,024 of OU015745.1, forward strand.
TTTCAACTAACTGAATTTTTTTCTATTGATGACTATCCTTTGTTTCTTCACTCCTACTTTGAGAAAGGTCATTTTACTTTCTACTCCTACAAGTTCAACTATTTAACATTAGATAAGCACTGTGTTTGTTTTGTCATGCCATTTATTCCTATCAGCATATATTTTAAAATTAAAATATTCTCATCTTTAAAGATTGAGTAATACTTAATTATGTGTATGTGTAACCTTTGCACTATCTTACATTGATGGACATTCCTGTTGATTCTGCATCATTGCAGTGGTGAATAAAACTAAAATGATTTTAGATAGAAGTGCAATTATCTTCACAGTATAGTGATTTCAAGTTCTTTGGGTATGTGCCCAGGAAAGCAATAGATGAATTTTATGTAAGTTTCATTTTTAGCCCTGCTTCATAGATCCTTCACACTGTTTTCCAGAGAATCTATTCTAATTTTCACTAGGATCCACAGGAGATGGTATTTTGTTTTCTCTATATCCTCTGAGCACATGATATCATTGTTATTTTTGATGCCAAATGTGCAAAGAAGTGTGATACAATATACCAATATAATTTTCATTTCATTCTTTACTAATTAATGTTGCGAAATATTTTGGCTTGCAACTGCTGGTCCTTTTAATGTGTTTTTTAAAAATATATATCTCTTCAATCTGCTTACACTTTTATCTAAATTGAGTTATTAATTGTCTTTCTATTGAATTGTTTGATTCATTGTTTCCCATATAATTATACCTTGCCAGCTGCATGGACAGTGAATAGTTTCTCTCACGGTGTGTTTTCTCTGCACCTATTATTTATTTCTTTTCTGTGTAGAAAGAGTAAAATTTGAAGTCATGACATTCACCTACTTATTTTTTGTTGTCATTAATAGAGACCAAGTGAATGCTTTTAAAATTCCCTGCTCTTTGTTTCACTGAATAACTTATTCAAGTGTGTGATGTCTTCTTTCTCAAAAATATCAGCCACATTTAATTTAATAATTTTCACGGCCTCTTTATTTTTTCTTTCTCATCTCTATAGTCCTATTTTAATGCAGGGTCTCTTTAGAATTGTGTAATTTGGATAGGCCTTCTTAATAATTTCCATAATTCTTTTCCGTGTAACAACAATTATCTCAACTTAAATATCTATAGTTATTTTATTTCTTAGTTAGTAGAGATTGTTTGCACATGAATGACAAATTTATTATCTTTTAATCAACATTTATATTGTGTTCATATTCAACTACAATAAATAGTTTGCCCTATAGTAATTGTGGGATGGTATATAATTATGCTTCATGATTATTTTATTTGATTTAAATATATACCCAGTGCTGGATTACTAGGAAATACACTAGTAACATAATTAATGGGCAAGATTTCCATTATTAGCCTTCTAATCAGTGTATATGATTTATATGCATTACTTTCTCTTTTATCAGAATTATTTGTTATATTTCATTTTTGACTAGTCATACCTACCATGCACCATATCTTTTAAAAACTTTACTTCATCATTAACGTTTTATCATTGCCGTTACTCAAGTGATTTCATAAATTTATTTCTACATAGATAATTTATTAGGTTGTATAATTTTATTTTGCTGCTGTCATGTTTTCTGTAATCTCCACAATCCTTTTATCTTCTAATGGTTGCTAAACATTTAAAGAAAAGGAGTCATATGACAAATTTATCCTAGCTTTCTGAGAATCCCCACATTTATTTCCACACAAGTTATACCAGTTTGCAAACACAGGGTGCCCCTTTTTATGCATCCTTTCCAACGTTTGTATTCAGTTATTTTTTTATCTTAGATATTTTTATTAGTATAAAATAAAATCTTAAAATAGGTTTTAATCAGTATTTCTATAAGTGTTAAAAATATTAAACACTCTTTAAACTTTTTATTTTGTTTTGTTTGAGGTAAGGTCTCTAATTGTGGCCATCCTGGAACTCACTATATTGACCAGGATGATCTGGCCTAGAACTCACTCACAAAGATCCACCTGTCACTGCCTTCATGGTACAGGGAATAAATGCGCAACATCACTCCCAGATCTATGCAATTTCTGTCTTGGTTCTTTCAGGATCTCTGATAAAATCCCTAGTCGAATTATTGTCATTTGGTTTTTTGAAATGTACACACATTCCTTTCACTTCGTCTAACTACTCTTCACTCAATTTGTTGTTTGATTTGCTGTACAGAATCTTTTCAGTCTTATGTAGTCCATTGTGAATTGTTGACCTTATTTACATCCCAAAAGGAATGCTTTTCTGGAAAAACAAAACAAAACAAAACAACTCCTTTCTTGTGTAGGCTACCGGTCTTGTTTTCATCTAAAAGTTTCAATGTTTCAGAATTCACGTTTATATCTTTCATTCATCTGGAGTTGATTTATGTTCTGGTAAGAAATATTGATCTATATTCATTATTTTTTAAGTGAACACCCAGTCATTGCAGCATCATTTCTTTGAGATAATGGGATTTTTGTTTGTTCCTTCATTTGTTTTGTTCACTTGTTTTTCTCCCTGTACATAGTTTCATATATTTAGGTTTGGATCTTTTATATTGATCTATTGCTAAAGATATAACACACTTCTGATAGAGATCTGGAGGATTGGAGCTAGAACTCCCTAGGAAACAACCTCCCTGGTGACAAAGTTTCATAGTATCTTTTGATGATGTTCAAGCTGCCAAGGAAGAAAAGCAATCGAGAGTTCTATCCATCTCAAACGAAAAAAAAAATCACAAAAATGACCAAGAGTATAAGATATTTACAAGAATGTAATAGTAGCACATATAACTCCAGCAAACCAATAATTCTCTTAATAGATTTCTCTATGAGAGAATTATTGCCTAGTACTATAAATGTAGCTTAATGGCCTATGGCTAGTGAGTTTGTGAATTATGACAGAACCCCTGATATGTTGTTCAATCCCAAGATGTCATACGTAAATACATATATGAGAGAGACTCAGAAAGTATTATCAAAATATATATGAATATACACTCTCTTTTTCTCTTTCTATTGCTCTCTCTGTCACTGTCTCTGTTTCTCTGTTTCTCTGTCTCTCTGTATCTGTCTCTCTGTCTTTGTCACTCTGTCTCTGTCTGTCTGTCTGTCTGTCTGTCTGTCTGTCTGTCTGTCTCTCTCTCTCTCTCTCTCCCACACACACACACACACACACACACACACACACACACACTTATATATTAATGATAAATAAGTAAAGAATGTCCTAAATTTAAAATGGGGTGTTTTAGGAGACATGTGAGAAGCTAAAGAGTGGAGAAGGAGACAGAAAATGATTTATAGTATCTATGTACAACATTTTGGTGAAAATAAAAGGTCTGACTAACAGCCGTTTTTGTCAAAGCTTGCAATAACCTTCTCATCTTTGAGGGTATCTACTTCTCTTTATTTGTTTTGTTTTTTGGTAGATATTCTTATAATTTCTGAGGGTGAAAAGGCAAGCAGTAATAATTAATAAAATGTCAATATATAATAAAAACTGTAAGTAATAGGAGAAAAAGATTGAGGTCCTTTTTATCCTTTGTAGTTGCCTTTAGTGTTGGAAATGCTTTAATTTTTCTTGGATTTGAGTTGAGATTCTATATTGGGAAAATCATGAACAAGCAGATTGTTGTTCATGTCTCTACTTTCTGCAAGCTTCTTGTTACAGGTTGACTTCTCCATTAAGATGTCAGGAAAACTATGGTCGGGTTATAATATATGAGAGAAAAATCTATTTTCAGTAAAATAAATAAATGAAGATATAATTCAGCTTTTATAGCTATTCTCTGCCTTCTCTGTCAGTTGAAACTCAAATTTAAATGCTTATTAGAGACACCATTTAAAACATAAACATATTTCATATATAAATTATGGTACATTTTGTGGTAGTGGGCTGTCTGTATTCTCAGGTTAGTAAATATTCTTTTATTAGGCTGTTTCTTGTTCATATTGAAAAATTTGTTTCTATGATTATTCCAATTATTTTCACAAGAGTGTTTTAGAGTTGGCATTCTTGGAACATATGTTTATACCCTTCAGGCTCTACAGAATGTTATGATTACAGTCAACTCCATATATCACAGTTTGAGGGAATGAAATTCGGCGCTTTTATTCAAATAATTCTGCTCATAATTAAAAGACATTATTTTTATGGCAGATTTAAGAGTATTTGGTAGGGTTCTGTTATCACTGAAGATTTTTATGGCCTTGACTTAACTGCATTGTGTCCTGAAATATCAAAAAATTATATCAAGATATATTACTATATTATATCTTAGCATATACTTTTAAATTCTCTTCAACTTTCTGTTTTAATACCTTGTGCTGTGCATTTTAATAACTGTTTTATTCTGAAAAACATGATTTTAATTCTGTCAACATATTTCCTGATATTAGATCTTTTTAGAGAAAATTCAGTTGTTTACTTGGTGAGATTTCTTCTGCTTTCCTTTTTATATTTCCCTTTGTGCTTTATCATATTTTATTCTATACTTTTAGTATATCCTGTGTTTTCTTTCCTTTTTTAGAGCTGATTAAGACTTTTGCTTTCAAAAATGAGAAAAAAAAAATGACATAGACAATTTGCTGCCTGAACAGTAACCCAAAACTGCTTACAGCATTGGAGCACCATCTCATCCTTCTGGCCCAATATATCTGACAGACATATTTGTGAGGCAGGAACAATTGAGGACTTACTTACTTTGTCTTGGAAGACTGGCTGTCAACTGTGTCTGCATCCAAGCCTGTCCATCTTTAGGCAAATTCTGTCTGTAGAAGAAACAAGGATGCCCTGCCCGGTGGCTGGTTTGCTACATTTGAAGCCATCTCCACAAGGAGGTTCCAGCTGCTGAGCTCTGCGGGAGGAGGTCTTTGTATTCCAGGCCATCCTTGGACTTTTACCTTTGAAAGCAGTAGGGAAGTCCTTACTGAGAAACACCTGGAGGGTAAAGGAAGTTCTTACAGAGAGTTATTCAGGCTATTGTGTTCTTCTGGCCTTGGGAACTAGGGACAGGAAAATCAGAATAGATCCTATTGACCTTACTATATAAAGTCTTACTCATCTGCATTAAAGGGAATCTTGATCAGAAATTTCCTGAATTGATTCATTATTTCTTGGGTCTCTATATCCTACTTTCAATCACGACTCCCTCTTTCAGGTGAACCCTGATTCAATTTTTCCAGCGGGCCGGGACCTGACACATTAATAGTGACAGGAGTTGACTCTCTCCCATGAAGTAGAAATAAGTTGGGCCAGCCACTCATTGTTTGGCCATTACCCAAACTTTGTTACATCTTTGTCTCTGCCCATCTTGTAGGCAGGGTAAATTTTGGGTCAAAAGTTTCATGGGTGGATTGGCATCACTCTCCCTCCATTGGAAGTCCTGCCTGGCTATAGGGGTCACCACTTCAGTCTATATTCACTGCTGCTAGCAGTCTCAGCTGAGCCACCCCATATCCTCCCAGAAGCCTACCTTTTTGTAGCACAGTTTAATTTTTTGTCTTGTGACTCCATTCATCTTCCAATCCTCCATTCCAATGTTAGAGTGTATTTATTCATCTTTATAAAATATACTCCATTTTCCTGTATACAGACCTGGATTGAATATACTATAGAAACACCAAATGTATCATTACATTGTACAGTCACTAGAATTTCAAAACTCCATTAATGCTAATATTTCACTTGAATGTTTTGAAGCATTTATACCTAGAATGAGGATATTCTTACTAGTTACAATATTAAAATCTTGCAAATTTTCTTTAGAGAGATAGTGGGTAAGTGATTGCCCATACATAATTTCATAAAGTATTTACCCAGGAAGGCTAAAGCATTATATGAGTATTATATAAATTGTTATGCATATGCATAACTGACTGTAATATATTTACATTTTATTACTTTTTATTTTTTATTTTAATTTTATTAATTTATTCAGATTACAACTCAATGGTTATCCCATCACTTGTATCCTCTCGTCCTCCCTCCCTCTTTCTTTCACCCTATTCCCCTCCCCTAAGTCTAAGACCAAGGAGGACCTCCTCCACCACTATATGGACATAGGCTATAAAGTCTCATCTTGGTAGCCTGCTTATTTTTTCTTTGAGTGCCAAAAGGCCTCCCCACGAAGAGGAGGTGGTAAAATATGGGGCAGCAGAGTCCATATCAGAATCAGTCCCCGCTCTCCACATAACTGTGGAGAATGTCCTGTCCATTGGGTAGATCAGAGTAGAGGTTCATTGTTTACTATTGTATTGTCCTTGGTTAGTGCAATAGTTTGAGCAGAGCCCCGTGGGCCCCAATCCACCCATCACGATGCTGTTCTTATTGGTTTCTAGAAACTTCTGGGTCCTTTTATTTCCTCATCTCCTATATTTCTCTTACCTAGAGTCTCAATAGCATGTCCTCACATCTATCCCAATCTCCTGGTCAGTGAAGACTTTCATAGGACATGCCTTTTTGGGCCAGTGCCCAATTATAAATGAGTATATACCATGTGAATCTTTCTGTTTCTGGGGTAACTCATTATGATCATTCCTAGTCCCATCCATTATTTACATTTTAAAAAGAAATGGAGAAGTGATTATTTTTAAGAGCAGAAATTAAATCACTCATAGAATATAACCTCCCTTTCATGACACTCCTTCAGTACATCTTCGGAAACTGAGACATAGCAATCTATTTATACCATGTAAAAGATGCATAATCTTTACATTTAATTTCCTGTTATTCATAACTCTTAGGTTCATGAAAAGCCTTCTTTTCTATAGGTTCTATAGAGTTAATTATAATGGCAGGAGCAATCCATATTTGCCAGTTCACCATCTCCACAGGAAATAGAGTCACCAAGCCAAATTGAATTTGTGGATTATTCTACTAAAGTCTTTCATAAATTCACATTTTATATTCATATGGTAGACATTTTCTTTAGAAATATAAAAATAATTGTCGTTTTCAAATAGCACGTGTGCTTTAATTAATGCCTATGCTTCTTAGTATGTTTTATGAAGATACTATCTTTTATAGTTAATTAGTTTTAGGTAGTAACTTTTGTATGTTTTTTTACACAGTACATAGGATGGTAGTTATCCTCTCCTGACTCATCCCTTAGTCTCCTCACCTTACTTAATACCCACTTAACTTCACATTACCTCTCGCTCCCTCTCTTTCTCTGTAACTCACTCTCCTTCTCTTTCAAAAACCAAAACTAACCAAAATTGAAAATTATAACACATTTAAAAACAATAAAAACAAAAACAAATAAAAAAATTAAAGATATCCACACACAAAATCTCTTTTGTTTTTACCGAGGATTCCTGAGCCTGGAGCCCTCCCTGGAGTGCAGTTGGTAGATGGACACTGCATTGAACAAAATTGATTTTGTCTTTCCCGACAGGTATCAGTGACAAATAACTTCTTGATTTGGAGTGTGACTCTGTGTGTGCTCTTCTCTGATCAGTGATGGAACTTTGTATGGTTTGGGCTTATTCAGGTCTTGTACATGCTGACATAGTCTCTATGAGTTCGTGTGTATCACACCCACTGTATATTGATGGCATTGTGTCCTTGCGTCCCTCATAGTCTTGCTCTTTCATCTTCAACCTACATATTTGATCCCTGAGAGGAGGGCTTATAGGTAAATACGTACAACTTTGTATTTTATAACTGACATGGGAGATCATCCCTATGGAAGACCAGTTCTCTGCTTCTCAGCAATCTTTAATTACTTATACTCATTCAGCAGGGTCAACAGCCCCTTGAGATTACCTCAACCACACTGGAATGTCAAATTGTGTTGGAAATGTTCAGACTTTGTTGAGGAAGCCATAATATCATAGATGTAGCTTTTCTGTCATATGTAGAACACGGTGTGTATTTCCTGATATCATAGTCTTGTGTCTCTTAAGAATGTTTCTGTATCTCTTCTGTGATGTTCGTTGAGGTTTGGCTATAAATACTGTGCTATAGATATGTCAACTTGAGCTGAGCAACCCTAAGTTAATTAGTTTATAATCTTTTTACATGCTGGAAAAAAACTTCTTTCATGTGAGATGAGAGGCACACTTATTTGTGGGCAAACTATGAGTGCTTATACTATAGTTATAATTTATACTGGATTTTAAGAGTGGCAGTTGTAATTTGTGCTCTACGATCATTGACATCACTAGTCTAAGATAGTTCGCTATGGTAACAGCATCATGCACAATTTCCTTCTAGTTATTTTGTCTTAATTACAATAAAAGACTGTCTTTACTACCAAGACATAAGTATCACTACTATACATTTAGGGCTATCTTGCCGTAGTGTTCACTGTTATGATTCTTAGGAAAGTACCATCTTTGAAGCCATTCACAATTAACATCATTCTCATGAAATAGGACCTCCAATGTATGTATCTATAAGTTTACTGCATTTTAAAAGATAAGTATAATGCCATTTAAAATTACTCACTAATACTAAAGTTATAAAATTTTCATTCTTAGAAAATTTCTATACAGCAGGAAAAAATGATGAAATAATTCCTAGAAAATTAGTATAAATCTTACAAATTGTATAAGAGGAATAAAATAGTCTTCAAATATATTCTTAAGGAATTTTAACCTTAATTATTGTGATTATTTTAGTTGAAAAATGACATAACCTGGAATTAATCAGGAAGGAAGTCTCAATAATAGGAAACTGCTACATCTATTTTGCCTGTGGCCCTGTTTGTGGAAAATTGTCTTGATTAAGTTAGTTGAAATGGGCAGATTCAGGCCACCATCACCAGCAGCATCCTGATATGTGGGTGCTAATCAGCACAAGCAAAGAAAGTGTATTGAGTAGTTGTGGCTGTGATATTTTCAATGGCTGTGATGTGACTGTCAGATTAAAATTCCTGCTGCTTTGGTTTTATAGCAATGATGTACCACAACTTGTAATTTTATGTTAAAATAACTGCTTTCTCCCTTGGGTTGATTTCTGTCAGGGCATTTTATCAAATCAACAGAAACTTTACTGGAGAAGTTATCTATAAGTCAGTTTGTAGGCTTTGAACTTTTTCAAACTTACTTCATTTGAGGTTATTTAATACTTATACCTCCCTTCCAACCCACCTACCCTAAATAGGATAGAAAAGATGCTAATGGGAACAGAAGAAATAGACCCCTTTTTAGACTCAGTTCCTTGGAGCCATTCCACAGGCATAGTCAGCAGGATTCCCATAGACCAGCAATTTAGGGAAGGTGACTACAACCTTAGCCACTGGAACCAGGAGCAGCAGCCAGGCACAGAGCATCGAAGTGTTTCCTGCAGTGGTTCTCTCTAGGAGCTTCTTAAAGTGGAATGATGGTCAGCTGAGACCAATAAGCCCTGCCTCTTGTTATATATATATATATATATATATATATATATATATATATATATATAT
>OU015745.1:117614458-117658971 GCA_907169655.1 Acomys percivali
ATATATATATATATATATATATATATATATATATATATATATATATAGACATATATATATAGACATATATATAGACATATGTCTCTCTCTCTCTCTCTATATATATATATATATATTAGGATGTTTATCAATTGGCAAAGGCCATATGGTTCCTTTTCCAGTGGACAAATATCACCTGTTTACTCAGAATATTTTCAGTGGAAAAAAACCATACACCCATACAAAAGTCTGTTTTACATCACACACTTGGAATCAAAGCAAAATCATGTTCCAACCACTACATTAGTTTATTTGCCTTACACTACTATCCCCTTTTCTCATGAAAATGAAATATTTATAAGTAGAGAGACATGATGGAAAAGGAGCACAAAGGAACTTCACAGAAAATCCCTGTCTCGGAAAACCATAATAATAATAATTAATAATAGTAAAAATAGATGAAAATGATGTAAACAAATCACATTTTATGAGTATAATATAATGATCTCATTATGTCTTTTAGTATTTAGTTCTATTCTAATTCCAAGAATAAGTCTTTTTGGAAGTAGAGAATAACACGTCCACCACCAAATTAAAGAAAAATTCCATTTCTTATTGTATTATATTGTATGCTATATTTGGGTGTTAAACTCATTAAATACTAATGTTTCATCCATACCTGACCAGCAATCCAACCTCAAAAATGATACACTTAACCAACAGCTTTTATTGTGGTTATTTAGCATATGTAAGAAGACAACATAACAGTAATATACACCAAAGTAGATCACTATGAATATAAGCTCACAAATGTTGAAACAGAATTACTTGTCTTAGTATGTCAATTTCCAGCTATCAGTCTTCTTTGGTGCCTTTGTGAGAGTTTCGTGATTTGGAGTCAAATTATGAGAGTTTTCAATGTTTCATTTCTATCAGGAGTTTCTCTTTAGCAGTAATTATCATTGTTATGTAAACTGATGAATTTGTTTGGTTTTACTAGTAAGAGTGCCCCATGTACATGAGGCTTTCATATTTTAAGTCACTAATGTCATGAGCAAATGGCAATAATTGAAGATTCTGCTTCGCTCTGAGGAACTAGATGCAGTAGAATTTCCTAACCTAGCCCTTTTCCTTAACTGTTTTTGCTGGGTTTTTTTATTTATAGATTATCTCTATCAAGAATTTACATTATTTAAAGTAATGGCAAAATTTAAGAAATATATAAAGCCCCCCCCTCTCCTTTTAAATTTAGCACAATACTTCGTAGTTTAGCTGTCTTCATATTTTACACAAGAAGTTTTCTACCAAAATGATCCTGTTAAGACCTTGCCAAAGATCCTGAAAGTTACAAACCTATAGTATTACATCTTTTCCAATACAATCAGTTAGGTCTTCATGTGATATATTTGTATCATTTTTAATTTTCATTTAAGAATAAGAAATTTTCTACTTAACACATCTATCTAGACCTAAAAACATCTTAACCCATAAATTAAGCTTCATTGTAAAACTAAGCAACCCTGTCTTCATATCCATCAGAGGCTTGAGAAGGAATAAACTTGATTACCTGAGTATGCTGGCAATGCATGTTAGTAGCTTTCAAAAGGAGAAGATGACAGAGACAGTTTTCTACCTGAATAGTCACCTTTAAGTTGATAATGATAGGATGTGATGGAGATTGACTTATGTTCAGAATTTTAGATGAACCAAGATAGGTAAGATGCTTTCTTCAAGGCTGTCAAATACAAATAGCCAAAACACTAAGAACACAACATTTATATTCTGATTGTGTCATGGTTCTTCTTGCTATAGGTAGTTTATTGTGTATATGTGTGATAATATAAATATATATGTAAAAAATAAAAAATGTTTAAAAAAGATTATGATGATAAAATCCTGAATAACTGCAAGACTTCAAAAACATTCATAGTTATGGTAACATTGATACATAAATAAAAAGTGAAGAAAAAATCATAAATTTAGTGGTCATCCCTCTCCAGAGCAAGCATATTACACCTGCTTATTGCTTTCTTATATCTAATGGAGAGTCATCCGTCTTACACTTTGATGGCAGCATGATAATTGACCATCAGGTAATATCAATGGAAATCCTACCTGTAAATGATAATATATTCAATGAATCCCAGGAAATAAGAGTAAAATTATTTCTACCAATAATTGCACTTTTGTTTGAAATAACAGCTCTTTCAGATATGGAAAATATACTTTGATAATATTTAATTCTAAATCATTAAATATTGGGTTTACAATTTTGACAGAGAACATGGTATGCACAGAAAAACCATTCATTTTCCTAAGACCATCTTATGAAAGTTATCTAAGGAATGTTCAAACCTCATCATGAAAGGCACATCAGTTTTTTCATTTTATATATATGCCTGTCTCTGTATTTATACAGATTTGAGTTATTGATGTATTTTTGACAAGATTTCCATGTCAATTTCCTCAAGGCTGTGTTTTAAAAATAGAAAATACAAAGAAGAGAAAGAAAAAAAAAGATAAATCAAGGCAATAAAATCTTATTTTAATCACATGTGTTTTTGAATCTCAGCACATAAACATAGACTATATAACTTTTCCAGAAAAAGCTCCTCTACAGATATTGGGAGACCTCCTAAGCAAGTATTTAATGAATGGGAGGTAAATTTCAAACAAATAGCTTATTTTTATTTCCAATTCAGTCATCCATTATGTTGGTCCATTATGTTTAGGCTCCTATGGAGTTGAGCACTGCAGGAGCAATGAATTGAGCAGTGCTGACTCCCATTCTCATTATACCAGAAGCTGAGATGGGGTAATTTAAATAGAATAACCTGGCCAGTGACTGGATAGAGAAGGTTGAAAGAAGTGAGGAAGTCATTTACAGACTGGGCAGCATAACAAAGGCAAGATTATCTGGGCACAATCCTTCATCCACAACTCATGTAGTCCTTTTTAGAAACTGTGGCCATCACCTGCTGTTAAAACTAACTTTGCTCTCATGCAGGTTAGCAAATAACATCTATTTGGAACTATTAGGGTTTACTATGGTTTCACTAAGTCAAAACCCTACTGAGCTTTAAATAAGAAACTGCACCTGTAGTTATCTAATTCTACCTTAATATGATCTGCACTCTAATAATTGAAAATCAAACAACAGATATAAGAATGAAGGTTATTGAGGTCTAAGAGTTAGAACAAACAATAACAGAAACTGTGATTCAAACTGTGTCTATGCAAAGTTAATAATTGCTGGTATTGATGGTTTTCTTTGCATTTAGTTGACAGGAGACCATGAGAGAGAATTTGAAGACAATGATTAGGTTCAAGTTTGGATATTTATGGGTTTGATGACACTGTACATCTATTGCAGATAATAATACTTGTTTCTGGGATATGCATTTGAAACACAAACTAAATAGCATATCTAAAGAAGTCATGAAGGAAGGGTTCACATCTGCATGTATACTTCTTCGCAGAGCAGTCATGTGGAACTCCTTTCATAAAGGTATAAAGTAATACAACATATTACTGGATTGTAAGATTAATGCAGTTAAATGAGTGTTGCTCTCCATATTAGAACTAAATTAAAAAGTGAGAAAATGCTATGTTCTTGTGATTTCTTGAACTTAGATGATTAACGAATTTTAAATATATACTCTAAATATCACAAACATAATATCACTAGTTGCAAGTTTTACCTATGTCCTGACAGAACGGTCCATGCAAATTCAGTGATATGAATAAATTTCTCACCCTAGAACTGATGATGATTTCTGTTGGCACAAAATCAGTAGCATCACCAGATATCTTACACAGAATTTCATTTTCTAAAAATTATCTTTGATTAGATCTTTGGACAAAATAGGCTACAGAGTTCCTTGGTAGTTCATAGAGTTAACTGATCTTTTAGAGGACCTATGTTTGGTTCCAGTACCCATGAGAAGTGGCTCCACAATTACTTGAATCCAGATCTAAGGGATCTGACATCTTCTTCTCAACTGTAATGACAAATACACGCATACAGCACATACACACACACATGCGTGCATGCACACACACACACACACACACACACACACACACACACACACACACACGAGACAGAGAAAGACAGACAGACTGACAGACAGACAGACAGAGATACACATAAATATGTAAAATAAATTTCAAAGAGAAACATTCAGATTCAATAATATAGTAAATGTTTGAGTATAATTAATATGCTTTCAAAAGCCATACCTCTATTACTTAACTACCAATTTTATATTTTAAAAAATGTCTTTCTTAAGAAAGCTTTGAGAGAAATGCTTTACCTACATCTGTCTTTGAATTTTTAGAACATGGAGAGCTCTTTTCTAAAGATTTCCTTTCTAAATTTAATAACTTCCTTAGAGTGGGAAATAAATCTATAAGATCAAATGTGACACTCATTAGTAGTTAGTTGTCAAGTTAGAACTTGCCTAAGTCCTGTTTTCTAAAAGTTGAAGGCAAATTGATCTTATGCAGAGGGATTTTTAGTTGGCAATTTCTTGTTCTAGTGCAGAGTATTTTTCTGCACCTTAGGGTACAACTGGCAGATCACCATCAATCCTGTTTTTGCTTCCCAATGCAAATTGAAAACATAAAATTTGGTGGATATGAATTAAATTAATGTCAGGGAAAACACACAAGCCTACATTAAACTGTGAGATGTAAGCATAAAGTTGACAATTATAAACAGAATCGGCTTGGGGGCCCCTTTTACTATGGCTTGATTTATTTAATCTAATTCTTCTCATATCAAAGATGCAGCCAGTGGATAGCTTACCATATACCCCACATAGTCTTAGGAAAAGTTACAAGAAAGGAAGGCTTATTCCCTGCACTAGCTCAACATTGTAATGCTACTACTTTAACGGAAGAAGCTAAAGTCATTTTCTAAAGAGTAGGTGCAAACATTAAACCAGTTCAAGATAAGAATATCTATTATATAAAACAATGTATCACTCTATCACTTAATCTCTGCATATTTCTAAGTAGAGCATTTCATCTTTCCAGCTCACTCCATAAGGGAATATTCTCCATAAATTAGTGTTGATATGATGTCTATCTCATTTAGCAATATACGGCCATAACTATTTGTCTTAAGTCCATTTGCTATCACTTGTATGCTAAAACAAAACATTTACATGAAAATAAAAGTTTTCTTGTCCCTGAGTTCTGTGACTTTGATGTTTTTGGCATGCATGTTAATGTATGTATGTATGTATGTATGTATGTATGTATGTATGTATGCATCGAGGTATTTGTGAGTGGGTATGGGTATTTTCTGTATGTATGTGTATTTGCTTTCATTGTAATGAGCATATTAAATTAAACAGAATCTTCATATTTGCTGCCCTATTCTTAATTATGTATGGAAACAAATTTTACAATTCATAGATGCATCTAAAAGCAAAGTTTTATGTGGTTTAAATTTGTGTGCATTGCACACTGCCCTCCAAGCAGATACATCTGTTATTTTTTTTTCTACTGTTGCAGACATAAATCAACAGGGAATGTTTCTCCCTGGGGAAGATTTTTTTTCGACTGCTTTTTCGTTTGTGTAAACAAGACACAGCTTTCCTCTACAAACAGAACTTCCATTTCATTCATTTTTACAGCAAAGTTCAAATGAGTATACTGGTCTTGTGAGTTTGCTTTGACTCTAAGGACTAGCCCCAAACATAGACAGACAAACAAACAAAAATTCATCCAGATCAAAGAAGAGGTCATTTTGTGAGAATATATGAACATCAAATCACACCAAACCTTTTTTTTTTCCTCCAGAAACAGTTTGCCGCTGTTTGTTTTGATTGCACTTTGTATGTGAGATCTGTAAACAGTTTAGTTGGTTTAATATGAAAACATAATTTACAGCTTCTCTTATTAAATAAACCCAATTTTTGACTCTATAGACACAATCTATGCTAATTAATTTATTTTCAATGTCACCACTTCACAGTGATATTTTTTAGGCTGCCAAGAGTCAGGTCTTCAAGAAAAAACAAACAAACAAACAAACAAACAGAATGTTTTGTTTTCATTTAATTTGAGAACTTACAGAGTTATGTCAAGTAAACCATATATGAGCCTTGTGATAATAGTGAACGCCTTTATTCCCAGCAATTGGGAAGCAAAGACACGCTGATCTCTGTGATTTCACGGACAACCTGGTCCACAATAAGTTCAGGACAGGCAGAGTTACACAGAGCAACCCTGTCTCAAAATAAAGAAGTAAATCAATAAATCATAAATTTAATGGATTTTATGTTTTTGTCGTTAAAACTAGGAGCTAATTATAGTTTTGATAGTCTATGAGATGGGTTTTTTGTTAGTTTTTGTTTTTGTTTTATAGTTTATTAATTTATTCATATTACATCTAAATTGTTAGCCCATCCCTTGTATCCTCCCATTCCTCCCTCCCTCCCATTTTCCCCTTATTCCCCTCCCCTATGACTGTGACTGAGGGGGACCTCCTCCCCCTGTATATGCTCAAAGGGTATCAAGTCTCTTGCAGCTCAGTGTTTTTGTTTTTTAACTGAAAAAAAAAATAGTTGAATTATCTGAAAAAAAAGTTGTAGAAGCATTCCCCTGACTTGTCAAGGTTTTCTTTTTATGGACCTCCCACTTAACTCATTTCTGTTTGGTAATCATATTGATTATGTTCAAGTATATATTTTGTGCCATTAATTTTATTTTTGTTGCCTATGCAATACTTATACAATTTGTTACAGAATTCTTTTTTTAATATATTTTATTAATTTTTTCATATTACATCTCAATGGTTATCCCATCCCTTGTATCATCCCATTTCCCCCTTCCTCTCATTTTCCCCTTACTCCCCTCCCCTATGACTGTGACTGAGAGGGACTTCCTCCCCCTGTATATGCTCATAGGGCATCAAGTCTCTTCTTGGTAACCTGCTATCCTTCCTCTGAGTGCCACCAGGCCTCCCCATCCAGAAAACATAGTCAAATAAGGGCCACAGGAGTTCATGTGGAAGTCATATCCCACTCTCCACTCAACTGTGAAGAATGTCCTGTCCATTGGCTAGATCTGGGGAGGGGTTCGAAGTTTACTGCATGTATTGTCCTTGGCTGGTGCCATAGTTTGAGCAAGACGCCTGGGCCCGGATCTGCCCATCATAATGTTCTTCTTGTAGGTTTCTAGGACCTTCTGGATCCTTCTATTTCCCCATTCTCCCATGCTTCTCTCACCCAGAGTCCCAATAGGATGTCCTCACCTGTCCTACTTTCGTGGGACATGCCCATTGGGCTAGTGTCCAGATATACATGAGTATATACCATTTGAGTCTTTCTGCTTTTGGGTTAACTCACTTATTATGATCATCTCTAGCTCAATCCATTTATCCACAAATTTAGGGAATTCCTTGTTTTTAATAGCTGAGTAGTATTCCATACTGTAAATGTACCACAGTTTCTTTATCCATTCTTCTACTGAGGGACACTTAGGCTGTTTCCATGTTCTGGCTATTATGAATAAGGCAGCTATGAACATGGTTGAGCATATGTCCCTGATGTGTGGTGGAGCATCTTCTGGGTATATCCCAAGGAGTGGAATAGCTGTGTCTTGAGAAAGTCCAATTCCCAGTTCTCTGAGAAAGCTCCAGATAGATTTCCAAAGTGATTGTACCAGTTTGTATTCCCACCAGCAATGAAGGAGTGTTCCTCTTTCTCCACATCCTTGCCCGCATGTAGTGTCACTTGATTTTTTTTATTTATTTTATTTATTTTTTATTTTTATTTTTATTTATTTATTTATTTATTTATTTATTTATTTTTATTAATTTATTCTTGATACATCTCTATGGTTATCCCATCCCTTGTATCCTCCCATTCTCCCCTCCCTCCCATTTTCCCCTTATTCCGCTCCCCTATGACTGTTCCTTAGAGGGATTACTTCCCTCTGTATATGCTCATAGGGTATCAAGTCTCTTCTAGGTGACCTGCTGTCCTTCCTCTGAGTGCCACTAGGTCTCCCGTGCCAGGGGACATAGTCAAATGTGAGGCACCAGAGTACATGAGAAAGTCAAATCCCTCTCTCCACTCAAGTGTGGAGACTGTCCTCTTAGCCATTCTGATGGGTATAAGATGGAATCTCAGAGTTGTTTTGATTTGCATTTCCCTGAAGACTAAAGACACTGAGCATTTCTTTAAGTGTTCCTCAGCCATTTGATATTCCTCTGTTGAGAATTCTCTGTTTAGTTCTGAGCCCTATTTGTCAATTGGGTTATTTTGTTTGGTGGTGTTTAATTTCTAAGTGAGAGAAGCATGGGAGAATGGAGAAATAGAAAGATCCAGAAGGTCCCAGAAACCTACAAGAAGAACATTATGATGGGCAGATCTGGGCCCATGAGTCCCGCTCAAACTATGGCACCAGCCAAGGGCAATACATGCAGTAAACTTTGAACCCTTACTCATATCTAGCCAATGGACAGGACATTTTCCACAGTTGAGTGAAAAGTGGGGACTGACTTTTACAGGAGCTCTGGTGTCCCATATTTGACCCTGTCCCCTGAATGATGAGGCCTGATGGCACTCAGAGGAAGGATAGCAGGCTACCAAGAAGAGATATGATACCCTATGAGCATATACAGGGGTGAGGAGGTCCCCCTAAGTAACAGTCAAAGAGGAAGGGAGTAGGAGAAAAGATGGAGGAATGGGAGGATACAAGGGATGGGAAACAATTGAGATGTAATATGAAGAGATCATATATATATATATATATATATATATATATATATATATGGTACATGAAAAAAGAAAAGATATAAAGACAAATATAAACTAATTTCATTTGTATTATCAGATTCCCAGTCTCATATAATTGCCTTATTGTGCATGTAATTGGAAGAAAGCTGAAAGTTTCTTTATACAATCTACTAATCCACATTATTGATCTTATGCATTTACTATACTATGGCAGCAGGCAATAACTACACTAAAGATTATTATGTTGATGAACATCTGCAAAAATGTGGAAGTCTCAGTACCTTGTCACCAATTTTCCCCTCCTAGTCATCATAGCAATCCTCAATTGAGAAAGGAAAGAGTAAAGGTTCTGAAAATGAGGAGGATTTCCCCTGCTTTCTTGACACTCCTGGTTTGTTTGTTGTTTTTGTTTTGAGACACTCTTATTTTATAGCCAAGCCTGGCTTTAAACTCCTGATAACCTGATACAGGCTCCCAAGTGCTGAAATTACAGGTACCAGACACTGTGGCTGACTTACACCATAGTTTATAACCCCATTACACCTAGGGCAACAACGGAACCCTAAATGTTGCAAACTATATATTAAGCATTGGGTGACGTAATTCTGAGATAATAAACTACACACAAGACACATCTATTCTTTATGTCTTTGTGCGGTCCTGGGATCCTAGACCTAGATTTTCACTGAGATGATCTAAAGCAACCGGTAGATAGTGAAAGAAACAAAGGGCATCTTGAAGACTAGGGTGCAAGGGATAACAATCAAAAGCTAGAAGGAAGACTGCTTCACGTTTCACCCTAGAGAAGTGATAAAAACTGAAAGTGACACAATGGCTAATCTCATTTAAATATGACATAGAGCTTATGGAAACATCCTATTGTACTCTGTAAATATATCCAGTGTTTAATTTATATATATATCAAATTTAAAAAATACATTTAAAAGAAAATACAACTGAAAAAAGTTGAAAGTGGAGAAAACTTAGCAAATGTTCCTAGAAATATCAAAAGTAGAAAGTAGCCGACCTTGATTTTGCATCAAAACTGACATATTTACTGATCCATATATACTAAAAGCCAAATATAAACAATATGTAATACAATTTGTGGGTTTTTATTTTTATTTTTAACTTGTTGACTTTACAGCCCAGTTGTAGCCCCCTTCCTCATCGCCTCCCAATCCCTTCCTCCCTCCTTCATAACTTCTTCCTCCCTCTCCTAGACATCAGAAAGGGGAGCTCTCCTCCCCTTATTTATGGTTTATATTTCTGGGATTAACACCATGACTAAAATCAACTGGAGAAGTAAAGGTTTCATTTCTCCTTGTAAATTTTAAGTCATATTACATCATATATAGATGTCAGTGCAGAAACTCAAGGCAGGAACAGAGGCTGTGTAGGAACACTGCTTATTGTTTCATTATGTTTCTGACAACTGGGTGTTCATTCCAAATGCATTTGTGCACTCCTTTCCTGTGCTGTAACTGAGTATAATTCTATCAGATAAGAAGATGAGAGTCAACAGTGATTACAGGTTACCATCATAGATAATGCTTTTTTTCACTCTACCACTCCTAATATTGATATTACCATAAGGACTTTTAAACTGGTACACAAGATACAACACTCACTACAATTGACTTAAACAATGTGAAAAATAAAAAAGGATAGCATCATATGGAAGCAAATTATTAAAGGTTCTATATAGAAAGCTACTGTTTAGTTTCTGTAAATAACATACCCCCTTTCCACTGACACACACAAAGATGGAGGAGGCACATATTTCCATATTTCTTAGGCTATAATTATTAGTGACTCTTTGGTCCTTCACTGCTTCCTTAGGATTTACCTGACATAATATTTTTTTAATCAGGTCATCATTTTGTTTAATGTTCCATATTATTGTAGGATTATTCAAAGATACAACATATACAATGATACATGTACATATAAATTTTACATTACATAAATGTGTGCATACACATGTACAAGTAATTATATAAGATGGTTTTATGATACACAACCATGCAAATAAATAATAATATTATTTAAAATCATTATTTTTTTCTTTTACAATATTTTAAATTTTTACACATAAATACAATACACTGCTTAAAACAAGAAGAACAGAATAAGCAGCCTCATCCTATACATGAAGATAAGGGTTGCTGAATAAGGAGATAGATTTGTAAGGCGATGAAAATTTGGTTAAGCAAGGTTATTACATGAAGTGCTAATTTTTCTCAGGTCTTATGGGGAATATTTATTTAGAAAATGGATGATATTCACAGAGATCATGGCTATATCTTTTTCATTTGACATCCTATTTTTCTTGTATCATATTTGATCTATCTGTTGTCTACTGTCTATGGTGTTTTATAAGGGGTATGGCCCATACTCATAAAGAGCTAGTACTCTTCACAGCTTGCATTGGCATCATAGTGAGAACATGTACAAGTAAATTACATAAATGTGTAATTGACTGGAGGATTGTAATTTGATTATACAAGAATAAAATCCCAAAGAGCATTGCTATCCTTCTTAATATATTTCTAATGAACATTCAGATAATTCGTAAATAAGAAATTTTACATCCTGTCTAAATTATGAAGACATTAAAATTCAGAGCAAGACACAACCCCACCTATGAAAAATATAGAAAATAATTATTAAATTGAATTATTTGTGACTGTATATACAATTTGCTGCTATGCAATTTTGGTGTTCTTGTGAGTGTGTTGTAGCTTTCAGACAGACTCATTTTTCCATATTCATTTCGCAGATTTAAAATACTTTAGATTTCTTTATACATTTCATCACAAAATTTAAGGATGTTAAATTTAGATATAGTATTGTGAAAATAACCGTTCATTAATATAAGGTATGAACTAGAGAGTTGTATACTTTTAAAGAAAACATTGCATTAAATTAGATTTATCTGCTAAGTTAATGGGTGGATGCAGTTTTTGCTATTACTTATCCTTATAGTTATAACATATAATCATTGTTATGAGAAAGACATAGCATGTGATTGATCTGGAATTAAATTCATTTTGCAAAGAATCTAAGGATCCTTAGAAATGCCATGGTTTTTACTAAGCTTTTGTAATTCTCATATGTATCTATTTTGTAATTAAATACCACTAATATTTAAGATACTTTGAGTGGGTAATTCACACATGAATTTTCTTTTTTTTTTTTTGAATATTTTTATTACATTTAGTTACTCTTTTATTTATTTAGTTTTTGGTTTTTTGAGACAGGGTTTCTCTGTGTGGCTTCACATATGAATTTTCACAAGTCATTTATACCCACATTGAAGTGTGGGAAGCATTGCCATCAGGTCCATTCCAGAAGTTGTGTCAGAGTAAAAGCAATTTGGAAGAAAATTTCTAACCATTAGAGTCGACTTTAAACATGGATTAGAGTAAAAATAAACATTTTGTGTCTTAAAGAATAAAGATATGCATTATCTATGTAAAATATAATTTCAGTTTATATTTTAGATAGTAATCAATAGTACCATATTATTAAAATAATTTATTTCATACACATATAAAAATAATATGTGAAGTTAAGTATGAAATTTAAAGATTTTTTTTCTATTCTTTAAAGCGTAGTATTTTCACACCTGTTTTGTGCTATGAACATGTAGAAAGAATGAAGCAGGAGAGTAAAGAGTCTAAGAGTAACAGGTCATCCTTCAAAGTTATGTTTGGATTGTGTGTGTGTGTGTGTGTGTGTGTGTGTGTGTGTGTGTGTTTATGTGAAGTATTCTCAACTACGCAAAAAGAAAACATTTATTTTTCAACATCTTAATAAAGTCAATATGAAGAGGATTATGTAACTACTTAGTACTATCCAGTGAAAATATGAAAACAGTGTTTTCTATTGAGTTATATATGGGTTTCCTAGAGTTCATTCTGTGACTGAAGTAAATAAACAACTTAGGCTGGCAAAACGCATACATATTTAACTGTAGCACTGGGGAGGTAGAGTGAGATGGGTCTCTGTGAGTTCAGGCCAGTCAAACAACAACAATGAAATATTTTTAAAGAATTTAAATTTAAGTTCCAGATAATTCACAATTATAAGGTTTTGAAGGGAATAAAATATAGTAAACCGTGTTATTATTTGTTACCCTTTTGAAGCAACACTGATTCAATGAGATGTTTTATTCTTAACCACACAAAAAGGGAATAAAAATTAAATTCTTAAGTATTTGTTGGAAGTTAAAGTACATATATTGATCATTCAGCTAATGATTCGATATAGTATGTCCAATACAATTAAGTTATCATGTAAACTGAAAAACTATCTACTCAGTAACCACTGGGTCGACATTAGAAATAAAGAAAGTAAGTACTTTCTGGATTCAAGGAAAATGAAGTCATAATATGCCCAAACTTATGAGATCCAATGAAAGCAGTACTAACTGGAAACTTTATAGCACAAAATGGTTTCATAAATAAATTAGTGAGATCTCAACCTAGCGACTTAACGGCACACTTGAAAGAACTAGAACAAAAAGAATCAAACACAAGAAGAGTACATGACAGGAAATAATAAACTCATCGTTGAAATCAATAAAATAGAAACAAAAAGAAAAATACAAATAATCAATAAAGCCCAAGTTTCTTCTTTAAGAAAAATCAACAAGATAGACAAACCTTTAGCCAAACTAAGAGACAGAAACATGGCATGCAAACTAATAAAAATTAAAATTTTAAAAAGGACATAACAATAGATATTGCACAAATCCTTTATCATTACCTGTTACTACAAAAGATTGTACTCTACAACACTTGAAAAATCTAATGAAATGGATAATTCTCTTGATAGAGTCCACTTACCAAAGTTAAATCAAGGGCAGGTAAACAATGTATAGGGGTCTATAATCCCTAAAGAAATAGAAACAGTCATTAATAGCCTCGCAATTAAAAGAAAAGGGGGGTAAAGCACAGGACTACATTCTTATAGCTCAGAATTCTATCAAATCTTTTTTCATTTTTTATTATGTTTCTTCTTTAACATATACATTTATATTATTACACATGAATAAAATAAACTACATACAACAGAAAGACCCATGAGACACTCAGGGGTTATACAAAGAAGAGCTAATGCCAGTGCTCTTCAAATTGTTCCACAAAGTAGAAACAGAAGAAACATTGATACACGCACTTTATGAGGCTACTGTCATCCTGATACCTAAACCACACAAAGACTCTGAACAAAAAAAAAAAGTTTAGACCAATCTTCCTTATAAACATTGATGGAAAAATATTCAATAAGGTACTTGCAAACTGAAAACAAGAACACATCAAAAACTTCATCCACCATTATCAAGTAGCCCTTACTCCAAGGAGGCAAGGATGGTTTAATTAAATCCATCAATGTAATCCACCATATAAACAAAATGAAAGAAAGAGAGATTGGGGATAAAAGGCATGTATGTAAACATAATAAAAGCAATATACAGCAAGCCATAGTGAATATCAGGTTAACTGGAGAGAAAGAAAAAAACTATTCCATTAATATCAGAGACAGGACTAGGCTGTCCAATCTCCTCATATCTATTTCAATATAGTAATTGCTATTCTAGATAGAGCAATACAACAACTAACAGATCAAAGGGGTACAACTGGAAAAGAAGTCAAAGTATCTCTATTCGCAAAATAAATGATAATATCTATAAGTGATTGCCAAAATTCTACCAGAGGACTTCTATAGCTGATAAGTATCTTCAGCAATGTGGATAGATACAAAATTAACTCAAAAAGTCAATAGCCCTACTTTATACAAACAGTAAATGTGCTGAGAAAAATATATGGAAACAATATCCTTAATAATAATCACAAATAATATAAAGTATCTTAGTGTTACTCTAACCAATCAAGTTAAAGGCCTGTATGACAGGAACTTAAAGTCTCTTGAAAAAAGAAATTGAAGAAGGTATCAGATGTTGGACAGATCTCCCATGTTTATGGATCAGTATGATTAACATAGAAAAATGACCATCTTACCAAAACCAATCCACAGATTCAATGCAACTCCCATAAAAATCCCAACACAATTCTTTGCAGACACTGAAAGAGCAACCCTCAACTTCATATGCAAAAATAAAATAAAATAGGGATAGTGAAAACAATACCATATAATAAATGAAATTCTGGAAACATTACTATCCCTGATTTTAAGCTGGACTGAAGAGGAACAGTTCTAAAAACTTCATTGTATTGGCATAAAAACAGAAATGTGATTGACATATAGAATCAAATCAAAGACCCAGAAACAAAGCCACACACCTCCAGACAATTGGTTTTTGACGAAGAAGCCAAAAGCATACTAAGGAAAAAGAAAGTATCTTCAACAAATGGTGCAATTGGACTACTGCATGAGAAGAATTTGCACATAGGTCCATATTTATCAACCGCAAAAACTCAAGTCCAAGTGGGTCAAAGACCTCAACATAAAACCATATACATTGAGTCTATAAAAGTAAAAAATGGGGGAATAGCTTTCAACATATTTGTTCAGGATGCACTTTTCTGAACAGAATACCAACGGGTCATGCACTAATGTCAACAGTTAATAAATGGGACTCATGACACTGGAAAGCTTCTGTAAGGCAAAGGACACCATCAACAGGACAAATGACAGCCTACGTAATGGAAAAAGATCTTCATCAACCTAACGTACAAAAGACAGTGGGGTAATATCCAAAATATATAAAGAACTCAAGAAAGTAAACACCAACAAGCTGAATAACTCAAATTTAAAAACGGGGTACAGAGCTAAATAGAGAATTCTCAACATAGGAAACAGTAATGGCTAAGAAATACTTTTTAATAATGTTCAATGTCCTTAGTTATCAGAAAAATGCAAATCAAAATGAATCTAAGATTCTCCGGTACACCAGTTAGAACAGCTAAAACGAAAAACTGAAGTGACAGCACTGGCTTGCAAGGATGTGGAGCAAGGGGAACACTCCTCCATTGCTGGTGGGAGTGCAAACTTGTGCAACCCAAAAGAAGCTCCACAATCCCAGAAGGATCCTTGCTAAGCTATGTTCATAGCAGGTTTATTCATAATATCTAGAACTGGAAACAATGTAGATGCCCCTCAATGAAGGAATGGATTTAAAAAAACACTGACATATTTACCCAGTGGAATATTACTCAGCTATTAAAAACAAGGACATCCTGAAATTTTCATGGAGATGGGTGTAACTCAAAAATGTCATCCTGAGTGAGATAATCCAGATCTAGAAAGAAAAGTATGGTATGCCTTCATTTATAAGTGGATATTAGCCATAAAGTACAGGATAATTCTGCTAAAATCCAGAGATCCAAAGAAGCTAAGTAACAAGGCAGATTCAAGGAAGGATGCTTGAATCTCACTCAGAAGGGAAAACAAAATAGACATTTGAAGTAGATGTATGGATGGAAATGGGTGAAAGAAAGGGTGTGGGGCGGGGAACTGGGGTGAGAATCGGGTGTGCGGAGAGTGTATGTTTGAAGGGGAAGGGCTTGAGGGAGAATAAAAATCCATGATTGGGTATCTGTAGGACAGGACAGGCTTCCAGGAGTGTATGGGTGAGTAGTGACCCTACCTGAGCCCCCTATCAGCAGGATATATGAAGCATGAAGTGTCCATCTCTTCTAGTCAGACAGGACTTCAAGTGGAGGGATGGGAAGACAAACACACCCACTAAACCTTCAACCCAAAATTTTTCCTGCCTACAAGAAGAGTAGAGAAGATGGAGCACAGATTGAGGAAATGGCCAACCAATGACTGGGCCAACTTAATACTTACCCCATGGGAGAGAGGTAACACTGAAACTATTAATGATATTATGACTGCAGACAGGAGCCTAGCATAATTGTTGTCTGAGGGGCTTCATCCAGTAGCTGATAGAAGCAGATTCAGGGACCCACAGCCAAACAAATGGCTTAGTTCAGGGAATTTTGTGGAAGAGTGGGAGGAAGGATTGATGGAGCTGGAAAGGTCAGGGACACCACAAGAATACCTACAGAGTAAATTAAACTGGGCCCATAGGGGCTTACAGAGACTGGAGCAACAACCAAAGAGCACGCAAGGGGTGGACGTAGGCCCTTTCACTTGGTAGCAGATGTGCAGCTTTTTCTTCGTGTGGGTCCCCTAACAATTAAAGTGGATGGGGGAGCTGTCACCAATCCTTTTTTGTATTCTGGTCAAAGTTGGTCATGTCCACAGTAAATTACAGAGAAAATCGATATTGCCAGTGGATATCTTCATAAAACTTTTCTCTCAGAAACATATAGGGTAGAACATTTGTTCACCTCTTCTTGACCAGAAAGCGGAAATAAACACATCGAAGCCAAGGTGTTCTCTCCTGGCACCTTCCTCACTCCATCAAGGCCATAAGCCAATGGGGTAGTACTGTCCACACTTGGAAAAGGGTTTCTACCACTTATTAAAATATCTTTTTCAGTGTCTTCACAGCCTTAGTTAGAAGTGAACTCTGATGAGTCTTCATAATACTATTAGATTCATAAATTTGATGATAAAGTTTAGTTACCATTGGGATAAAGATGCACAAAGGATGTAAGGTCCTTGCCACACTCCTAAATACACACATGTTACTTCTGTAAACCTTATGGTGTCATGAGGGAACAGGCACCTGTAAACTTCTCTCTGACCTCTAGATTCAAACCTTTGGAGACACGCACACACACACACACACACACACACACACACACACACACACAGAGAGAGAGAGAGTGAGAGAGAGAGAGAGAGAGAGAGAGAGAGAAAATATTTAAAATTAAAGTAATATTAGTCTCTATATTATGTTTTCTTAATGGAGGTGCTAGTTTTTTGCTTCATTTTCTCAAAACCAATAATAATATAGATTATTTAAATATATATTTCATATATGTTTAGGTACATAAATATATAGAGATATGTATATGTTTATTGTGTGTATATATGCAAATATTAACAGATTATGCCATTTTTATTGTAAAATGTTGAGAGCCTTGTCTGGATAAAAAAAGATGTAGAAATAAGGAGGTACATAAGCAAAGTAGAAGAGGAAGAAAATAGTGGAGAAATATTTATTTGCTTGAGAATGATCAATAGAGATATATAGTTTTGTTTTTTGTTTTTTCTTTTTTCTTTTTTAGTGACTGTTTCCTTAGCCTGGTTTGACATTACCTCTTCTGTGTTGCTATTTTAGCACTGACATTGTTGAACACTAAGTATGTACCAGCTTTGATATTCCATGCTTAATTATGTCTTTCGGTTTAGCAAACACTGGCTATTCATCAATATTTAAAATTGAAAGATTTGAAATAAAATCATGTAATTTTTTAAAGATCCAACTTCTTGAAGGTTGGAGACTGCTATGTGTCTTGATGTCTTATTTCTTTTTTCACTATATGTTTTTAATACATGTGTTTTCCTTTTGGAAGATGGGCAGTACTCCGTTTTTGAGCTTGTATTCCTAATTGGCAGAAATTAAACATTCTCAGAAACAAGTCACTAAGTTCTATCTTCCAAACTATTTGATGTACTGGTATTTCAATTAGATTCAATTCTTTCCCTCACTCCCCAAAGTTTATATCATAATGTATTGTTTGTTCTCAAATTTCTTAGGCTTCTTGAACTCCCCTAATACACATGGTCACTACATGACAGTGTTAAAGAAATATATATATATATATATATATATATATATATATATATATATATGCAATCTATCACATAGAAAATCCCTCATATCTCCTCCAGAAACTCTAGAAACCTAACAAGTATATGCCACAGTTTTTACCTTCTGCTTTCCAAAACAAATGCTAGTCCAATTATTCTTCACATTTTCTCTCTCTATCCTCTCTTCTCATTTTAATGAACTTAACTTGATCACTTTAATGTAATGTCATATGCTCTAAATAATTTCTATCTCCCCTTAACATTATTAATCTTGATTTGCTGCATTCCCTGATTGTTTTAAAATATATACTTATGACATTTTAACCACATAGTCGTCAATCACAAACTATTCACTTATTATTTTTATAT
Organism: Acomys percivali; assembly: GCA_907169655.1. Classification (NCBI taxonomy): domain Eukaryota; kingdom Metazoa; phylum Chordata; class Mammalia; order Rodentia; family Muridae; genus Acomys; species Acomys percivali. The sequence goes on from OU015745.1 coordinate 117,633,259, forward strand.
CTACTACATATAAGGTAAAAGTGGCTACAGCAGGCATACATCTATTGGGACTAGCTAACATTAATTGAAAGTCACAATAAAATAATATTCTAGTCTTTGTGATGACATTTGGAAAGAGCAGAATGCCAACTCCATCATTTACAGATCCAATATTTAATTCACCCTATCATAGCAATGCACTGTGGCAGGAAAGGAGTTCATTTGCTGAAATTCAAAACTATTATTTGGCTTATACATTCATGAGTAGCTTCACAACCATTATATTCTCAAGGCCTAACAGCAATAGGTTCTGCAGTTTTTGAATTCCTGTAGCAACACCAGTGAGAAGAAAATATTGAATTTCAACTTAACAAATGGATCACATTCATCAAACTTGTTGAACCGTGAAATAATAAAGTTCCTACATTACGAGCATTCAAAGGCATATGTGTATCTTTTCCCTTCACTGGCACAGTGAGTCGACTGTGCTCCTCCATTCTGTGAATCCAGGGAAAGCTATATCCATTGCACACTCACATGTCCTTTCTCATATTTCAGAAGAATAAATCCACCTTGGCTTAGTACAGACAGTGTTGGGCATCATGAACTTATGATGGGAGCTACGGTGCTTAAATTGAAGTACTCACAGCATTTCATTGGTCCCTTATATCCCCTCTCTGGAAAAAATAGCAAAAACAGTCTGCCTGTTTGTGAGGAGATTAACTGTAGGGACCATCAAAGCATCCAGTCTATCATATAGCTTTACTTCTAACTGGACAAGACTCTGCAATATCTGGCTTATTATTTGATCATCCACACATTCTTCTACTCCTGCACTTCATGTTGTGGTCTTCCTTTCTCTCATCAAATTTCTTGTGTCACACCAGAGAATCTTGTTAAGGTTTGAATGGCAAATGTCACCCTAGTCTCATATTTGAACAATTGGTCTATGCTAAATATTCTTCATATTGTTCACTACAGTTATGAATTTCAAGGCACAATAATTACATTTTTATCTTATTAAGAACTATTAACTCTTCAAACCACCTTGAAGATTAAATTCTTTTTTATTTTATTATTTTATTTTATTTTATTTATTTTTTATTTATTTTTTTATTAATTTATTCTTGTTACATCTCTATGGTTATCCCATCCCTTGTATCCTCCCATTCTCCCCTCCCTCCCATTTTCCCCTTATTCCCCTCCCCTATGACTGTTCCTGAGAGGGATTACCTCCCCATGTATATGCTCATAGGGTATCAAGTCTCTTCTTGGTGACCTGCTGTCCTTCCTCTGAGTACCTGGAGAGGATGTGGGGAGAGAGGAACACTCCTTCATTGCTGGTGGGAATGCAAACTAGTACAACCACTTTGGAAGATTAAATTCTTGAATCGATTTAAAACCTCTGACTGATCTCACTGTTAATGCAGTAGCAGTAGCCTGCCATCTCTGCTGCCTATATCCTTTTTTTTTTTTTTTTTTTTTTTATTTATTTTTTTTTAATTAATTAATTTATTTATTAATTTATTCATATTACATCTCAATTGTTAGCCCATCCCTTGTATCCTCCCCTTCCTTCCTCCCTCCCGTTTCCCCCTCTACTCCCTTCCCCTATGTCTGTGACTGAGGGGGACCTCCTCCCCCTGTACATGCTCCTAGGGTATCAAGTCTCTTCTTGGTGACTTATTATCTTTCCTCTGAGTGCCACCAGGCCTCCCCATCCAAGGGACATGGTCCGATATGGGGCACCAGAGTTTGTGTGAGAGTCAGATCCCCTTCTCCACTTAACGGTGGAGAATGTCCTGTCCATCGGCTAGACTGGGTAGGGGTTCGAAGTTTACTGCTATATTTTCCTTGGCTGGTTCCATAGTTTGAGGAGGACTAGAGGGCCCAGACCCGCCTGTATTTTTCCAGGACCCACTGGATCCCTCTATTTCCTCATTCTTCCCGGCTTCTCACCCCTAAAGTCTCAATAGGATTTTCTCCCCTCTGACCCACTTTCTTGGTAGGTAAAGTTGGAAATCTATCTGGTGCTTTCTCAGAAAAATGGGAATAGGGCTTCCTCAAGACCCAGCTATTCCACTCCTTGGAATATACCCAGAAGATGCACTACCACACAACAGGGACATATGCTCAACCATGTTCATAGCTGCCTTATTCATAATAGCCAGAACATGGAAACAACCTACGTGTCCATCAGTAGAAGAATGGATAAAGAAACTGTGGTATATTTACACTATGGAATACTACTCAGCTATTAAAAACAAGGAATTTCCGAAATTTGCCTATATCCTTAAACGAAAAAAATATTGATATAAAATATATAGGCCCCCCAAATTATTTGTTTTTCAGTGACTACATCAAAACTCTGAGGGCAAAAGTGATGTTTGTTAAAGATCATGGCTTAAGATGGACATGAGTTTTTATTCCATGAAAAAGGGATGCTTTAAAACAACAGGCATGTCATCCTGAAGATTATATATAGGCAGAGTAGTGTGAGATTATCTTGGAGATAACCACACTGTCTGCTAATGGCAATACGTAAGTAAAAAAGTATCAGCAATTGTGAAACCAAACAACCCTATTAATAGCATGCTTTATTACTGCATGGAAGGTAAACACTGTGAGTTACAATGTATCCTGTTTCATAGTGGGTGTAAATGATTTAGATAGACATTGATTGTCTGATGCCCAAAGGAGGACTTGGAGTTATTCACAGGAAACACTATATGTTTAGTAATACCCACAAATGAAAAAGTCGGTTTTTGCACTGGAATCAATAAATATTGTTTTTCTTCCCACTACACTCCAGAGACAGAACATTACCTTCTCTTACAGCAAACATGAGTAAATGTTGAAGCACTGAACTAGTGTGGTAATATCATCCTGTTGATCTAACAGGGAGCATGTAAGTTTCTGCATATGCAGGGAGCTGTGTATATTGAAAAGTACATATATTGTTCAGAGTATATATGTGTGTGTATGTGTATGTGCATGTATGTATGTATGTATGTATTGATGTATATAGTGTGGGTGTTTATGAAATTATAGGCAACAAATAACGTAAATATTATATCTTAAAGGAATAAATGTATGTATCAACAATATATTAATAAAATTCCCATCGCAGTGTCTGAATTCCTATTCACTTTTATTTTTCCAAAGTGTTATTTTATTTTTATTCTGGGACATATCAGGAATCATGATTTCTACTGACTACCTTTCACGGTGCTGTGAGGCACTATAAAGGACATCACAGAAAAGTGTAATCATTAGTCACACCAATCTGTGACTCTTTCAAGCTACAATAATGGCTGACCCGGAAAGTCATGCCACTATAACAGTATATGAATATCATCAGAATATCCAACCATTTCCTCCTTAGATTTACATCCCACTTCACAAGCTGGAACACTTACTTGGCACCATCATAGAGTTAATTACCTATCACTATATAGGACATAGACCCTAGAGGAGAACCTAATATGATTACACATCTAAATGGAAGTAATATTAAGCTGATTTCTAAAAATATATTGTTCTATCCATAGATTAACTCACCTCTTCACTCTTATCTGAGAAGTTTCTATTTGCAGTGTATGAGGATGAAGACAGAAACCCACAATTTGCCAAAGTGAAAAGATAAGAGACTGTAGAATTCATCCCTAAAAGGGAAATATATATATGGCAACTCCTGAAAAGCACAAGGATCACTGCACGAGACGGCCTGCAGTGATGGATAAACACAAAACAATATCTGCTCACAGACATGCACCTGTACATATGAACTGACAGTGACTGAATCAATAAGCACAACATCAGTGTAGACTAAAATTTACCATGTCTTATCACTGGGAGGGGAGTGTAGGCACAAAATCCTATCCGAAGGCGTGGAGCATTGGTAACTGTTACCTGTTGGAATAAAAGTAGACCACACTCTAGCAGGATTGAATTATATGAAATTATATGAAATCATAAATGAAAAAATTCAACAGCACAAACTGGTCTTGCAGAGTAAAATTATCAAAATCTACAAACTTGTATGTACACAGAATGGAGATTAATTTGGAAAGAGTTGAGAGAGAAGAATAAATGTGATCAGAACATGTAAGAAATTTTAAACACACAAAGAATCAATTTTAAGAATTGGTAAAAGAATGTATAATTTTGCTTAGTTATCCATCCAAGTTAAATATAAAATAAAAATGATGATGACAATCTAGAAAACGTTTAAAACAATATTTATTCTGTGGTAATTTGACATATTTATATGTTGTATTTAGATTACAACTCTCCAACTACCCTGTGTATTCTCCACATGTCATTCCCAGCTCCTCTTTTTCTTTTACCTGTTTTGTTTTTTCATTAACTTTTTGTTGTTTGTTTTTGTTTTATGAGAGTTGGCTTCTCTGTGTGTAACCCTGGCTTTCCTTGATCATGCTTTGTAGACCAGGTTAACCTCAATATCACAGAGATACACCTGCCTAGGCCTCTGAAGTGCTGGGATGAAGGCGTGCACCACAACACCTGACTTTTTTCTTCTTTTTAATAGAACTTTGCCAAGTATTGCTTTTTCCTTTTTTGCATTGGATATTGGTCTTTTAAACTTTAGGTCATGTATTATTTTCTTCTATAATCTCTACTGTAGGCAAGTGTGACTGTTTAATAAGTAAATAATTTACTACACAAATGCATCCTCGACATTTCTGAAGGATATATCTTTATTTTTTATTATATTTATTCCATGTTTTAATGTGGTGGTGTTCATTAATGACTATGTAGCACAGTCATGCAATGAAAATCAATACAGAATAAGTTCCAGTATAAGAGTAACCCTCGTTTTGAGAGTGGTGAAGTATGCTTTTAATTCCAGCACCATGGCAAAAAAAAAAAAAAAAAAAAAAAAAGTGAGTTCCGGGCCATGCAGAGATACAAATACTCTGTCAAGAAGAAAGGGAGGAGAATGAAAAGGAGAGGTAGGTGGGAATAGGAAAGAGAAATACAGCAGAAGAGCAAGAGGAGGTGGGAGGAGAAGCAAGAGGAAGAGGAGGAGGAGAAGAACCTTTTTTTCGTTTCCAATTTAAAACTATGACTTTATTTATGGTAGACGAATTGTGGGTGTATGGAGGAAATTCTGTATATGCATGTCTATTTGAGGCATTAATTCACTATCAAAATTATACATATATATATATACTTTATGTATATTCATTCGTAAATTATGTGGAAAATCTGTCAGTTTGGAATATATATCTTTTAGCTCATTTTGATGAGTATTTCTCATGAAGGATACTAAATTACATCATCTATGTCTAATGCAGATGTCATTTCTTGAGAAAATTTTCTTTTCATTGGACAGTTTTATGTATAATAAAACAGAGATGGTTTTAGCCAGCTTTCATTAAGGAAAACCTTCTTACCCATGACAAATATTTCAGTGTAGTAAATGCCCTAAAATGTTAATGTTGTAATCATTGAAGACTTGTTTAAAGGCAATGAAATAATGTTTTGACTGGTTTTGAGTCCATGAAGCCTAATTTTTGGATATGGGATGCTCCAGACAACAGAAATATGCGCATAAATCTGGATTGATACAAATTTCTATTTATGGGCATCCAGCGACATTTTGTTTTGCCAGCAGCTTGGGGGATTTCTGATGTGTAGTGTTTTCTGTTCTTTTAATCATCTTTTGTCTGCTCTAGTTTATGTTGGATCTAGAGTCATATACCTGGGAAAAATGTTTGTATTTGTACCTTCTTTATATTATTTCCGGAAGTAAAGTTTGTTGAATACTTTTCAACAGTAGTGAATTTTTCATCATAAGTGTCAACATCAGGTCTGTCAATGATATTGTAATATTATTCCAGGTTCAATTGATATTTTCTAATATTGTACTTGTACTCAAAGTACCAATTGGTATTTTGTATTTAGATCTACTCAGATTTTCAGAGTATATATTCATTCATATGAAGATAGAAAAACTAAAATGTGATAAATTAAGTGCCAAAATTGTGTTAGATTAATCTATATTAGCCTCATCTATAAATCAGAAAGAAAAATTGGATGGTGTTTCCAATTGTGAAAATCTAAGATCTCCAAATATTTCATAAAATGTCTGACAATTCAAAAAATGAGATAAGACCAGCTAATAATTTAAATGTCTACACATCTTCATGTAAATGGAATTTGTACCATTGATGATATTTCTCTTGATTTACAAAATGCACACTACCTCGAAGACTGGAATAACCTGCTTCTGCTGCTGTGGGCCAGTTCATCTGTTATGTACTACCAGAGAATGAAACACTTGAAATGAGTTAAACATAACAAAATTTTATTGTAATGTTCTCTCAGATGAGCAATTTGGGAAATTTTAACATGGTATTGAATGTGATAAGTGAGAAGATATTATCTTCAAACATTAATCACTGTTCACATCACATGCATGTCCTGAGCATCTATTGGTGAATGTTCAGGGTAAGTAAATAAAATACATGGATTGATGAGTATACTAAAAATTCTTTTATGTAATATCCCCTAAGTCCATTCTTTTACAAATGTTTACAGATGCATAAATCATAAGTATATTCCTGTGTCAGATTTATTCACAATTGATTTATTGAATCATTCAATTTCTTTGTTTATTCACTTTATATTCAAAATGAATAATGAAATCTCACATGAAAAACTACTAGTTTTGAAATCATAGTGAATCAACACAATTTTAAAGCTATGACATTTTAGCACAGTTTCTGTTTTAGTAACTTGTACAATTAAAAAGTAAGTGTAAATATAATTTTATGTTGTTTTTTATTTTAAAATGTGAAACACTAGCCTATCTACTGGGTTGAAAATGTTTTTTGGAATATGATTGCTTTAATGTATACATTTTATGTAGATAGTAGACACAGCACATATTTTACTTGTAAAGAAAATGAATCTGTTTTCTTTAAAATGCATTTAACATCATTTTATTTAAAATTTAAATAAAACAAACATACAAGATACCACACTGCATTTTACATGACATTATTCCAACTATCTCTATACTTCTAATTGTCTATTGAACCCAGCAAACAAAAAGAATACAGTGCCGTGTCCATCGAATATACTTATCACTCTTGAGAACTTGCTTTATAAGTGATTCATAGGTAATTTATTATTAATTCTGTGAAAATTTTTACATGAGCTTATCATATAGATCAATTTCACCTAAAAGGTGAATGAAACAAAATGAACAAAATATAAAACCACAAAGAATACTATAAGGATAGTTTAATTCTCTCCATGTAACCTACATAATGTACATTTAGTAACTGTTGATATAAGCAATAAGAAAAATGATTACTTTAATTACTGTACTTAATTGCTCATTCTTGAAGTGTTGTATCACAGTGAGTAAGCAAGATTAAAAGTATAGGAGAGGTTACATTAATAAGGGCTTGGGAAATGGCTCAGTTAGTAAAATATTTGCTACTTAAGCATGAAGACTGAAATTCAGATTCCTAGAGTCCTCATAAGGATACATAAGGTAGCGTTTGGCTGTAATCCAAACACTCCAACACACTAGGCGGTAGAGAAGGATAATTCTCACAGAGTAAGGATATAACTACCTGGGCTATGCACATTCAAAAAGGAAGATGCTTGTTCGAGTTCTAAATTCTAGAAATACACCTACATTCTCATACAACATCGTCCTTGTACATGCATGCACATGCATGCACATGCATGCACATGCATGCATGCATGCAAACACACAAGCACAGACACATACACACTTAGAGTGAGAGGGACAAACAGAGATAGAGACATGGGGAAAAAATGAAAAATACAGTGATGAGAAATTTACTTAATGAGATAATATAGCCATTAATTGTGTTTCTACAAGGTGGGTTCAAATTCAACCTCTTATGATTCTGGTGTGAAGATGTAGCATACAGTATATTGTATCAAATAAATGACACATGTCTATCATATCTTGGCTAATTTATTTTTTTTCACCTTCACTCTTTGTGAATTCCATGGGAGTAGGAGTTTGAAGGAAAACACAGGTTATCTATAGTGTGGACATATGGCACTATGTGAAGTAGGTCTTTAGCCTACTTTAAGATATCTTGACAATACAGTTCCTGTGATTATTTATGACAAAACTGTTGTAAACAGAGATTGTTTCATTTGATTAAGTGCACAGTATAGGTTGTATAGTCTTGGGCAGCATATGATGGTAAAATTCTAGTTTGTTTATTTATTTATTCATTCATTCATTCATATTACACCCTGGTCATAGCCCCATCTGTCCTTGCCTCCTGCTCTCATCCTCCCACCATCTTCCCCTCTCCCCTCCCTTATTCTTCAAAAAAAGGAATCTCCCCTGTCCATCATCTTAACTGAGCAAGTCTAATCAGCACTGAGCAAGTCCTCTTCCCCTGTTGCATGGCAAGGCAGTCCCACCAGGGGGAAGTGATCAAAAAGCTGGAAGCAAAGTCCGTGTCAGAGACAGCCACTGCTCCATATACTATAGAACTCACATGATGCTTGAGCTGCCCATTGGCTACATCTATGTAGGTAGTCTAGGTCCAGTCCATGCATGGTCTATGGCCTGTGCCTCAGTCTCAGCAAGTCCCTTATGGGCCTGGTGAATTGGCTTGTTGTTCTTCTTCTTGAGCTCCTTTTACCTCCAGGTCCTTTTCTCCTTCCTCTCACTTTTCCACGTGACTGCCTATGCATAGCCCAAAGTTTAGTGGTGACTCTCAGCATCTTTTTCAGAGTTGCTGGGTGGACAACACAGCAAAACTCTGCTAGGCTCCTGTCTGCAAGCATAGCAGAGTATCAGTAATAGTGTCAGGAGTTGGCTCTCTCACACTGGGTGGGTCTTGGGTTGGGCCAGACATTGCTTGGACATTTCCCCAATCTCTGCTCTAGTCGTTCTACCTTTATTCCTGTACATCTTGTAGACAGGGTATATTTTGTGTTGAAGTTTTTGTGGGTTCACTGATGCTCCCCTCCCTCTACTAGGAGTCTTCTTGTCCGTTGGCTATATCTGAACAGGGGGGTCTAGGTTTTCTGCTTGCAATGTTCTTGTTTGGTGCATCAGTTTGAGCAGGCCTCTCTGCGTCCAGATCTGCCAGCCTTGAGTTAGATTGATCTTCATTTCTCTGATGATATTAGCCTATTTTCAGATATAGGATTGATGAAGATCTTTTCCCAACTTGTATGTAGACTGTTGTTTCAGTCTATTGCCAATATCATTTGCTTTAAAGAAACTTCATTTTCAAGAGATGCCATATATTAATTGTTTATCTTAGAGCCTGAACTGTTGGTGTTCTGTTCACGAAGTTGTCCTCTGTGCCAATGAGTTCAAGCCTCTTCTCACTTTCTCACACTGATACTCTGCTATGCTTACAGATAGGAGTCTATCATAACTGTCCTCTAAGGGGCTTCATCCAGCAGCTGACAAAAACAGATGCAAAAACCTACAGGAGCATAGGATGTTTTGTGGGAAAATGGGAGGAAGAACAGAGAGAGGTGGAGTTCTTAATCATTGTACAAGACTTGTAGAGTAAACTAGCCTGGGGCCGATGAGGGCTCACAGAGACTGAACCACCAACCAAAAAGCATAAATGGGCTGGACCTATGCCCCCTACACATATATAGCCTCTTGGTCATCATTTGAATCCCCTAACAATGGGAGTAGGGTCTGTCTCTGACTCTGTTGCCTTCCATTAGATCCCTTTCCCATAGTGGAGCTGCCTTGTCTGGGGCAGTGGGACAGGGTGCCCTAAGTCCTGGAGGACTTCCCCTTCTCCTCAAGGAAGGGCAGTTGGGAGAATGAAGTAAGGGGATGGGAGAAGAAGGGGCTGTGATCAGGCTGTAAAGTAATTAAATACGTAAATGAAAAAAGCAGATAAACTAATGGATCAAACTGACCCTGAGTTCAATAATAACATGTAATTTCTACATAAAGGTAGTTGGAATTGACAAATTGACTTCATTTTTCCTCTGGATATAACACTACCCAATATGTGTACCTATCACTAGTCTTTCCCTGAAAATATGAGATTATCCCTTTCTTTGACTCAAGAGTGGTGTTGAAATGTATTTTTTTGTTTTCCTGATGCTGAGGTCTCTCACTGCCTACTGTAAAGGTAGTCTCATACAGTTTGTAACAGACAGGATAATTTTTGCTCCCTTTAGCTTGATCCAATACATTTAATGAAGTTAATCATGTGTTTTCCAGAATCATAATAGAGACAAGGCTAGAAAAGTACATCAGAAAAAGCAACAGCAGCCGTACCAATAGCTTCCAATTTGCTTCCAGTGCTTGCTTATACCGTCTAGAAAAGCTGGCTTTGTATTTAGATCCCCAATAGATAGGCAGTCTTCTCATAGAAAACCACTACACAATAAGACAAAAGCTGCAAAGTGAGCACCTATAGGGATATGAGAGTTGACTCTGGAGTTCGTGTTTCTTCTGTGCAATGATACCACAGCCAAGGTTACATTCATTAACAAAATCTGCTCTTGATCCACAGCTCAGGCTATTTGGATCCAAGTTTTACCCTGGTCTTCACTTTGATCTCATACACTTATCAAATAATTCTTGGTTTCCTCAAACTCAGAATGTCAAACAAATTTCAGTGTATGTACGATCTGAAACATTTTATCAGTTATTTACAATTTCTATTCAATCTTTATGTGATGTGGAAGGAAAATTGCTTTCCCTTCATTGAGGTGCAAGAACCTCTATTTTAGTCACACTTTAATTATTTTAACAAGATTTTGCATATGTAATTTGTGACTTCTTAATACTCTAAATAATTTATATCATATATTCTTCCCTGAGTTGATGTGGCACATTACAGCATGACCTCAAAGACTTGTACTTTTAATGTTTATTTTAGAATGGTTTGCTCCAATTCTACTATGTGAGCTTAAGAGCTGTAAAGTATATTTAATTTTTCCTATCATCTTCACATTGTTTTTTGAAAATGACAACTGTGTTTTAAGTCCCTACTATTGATTCTAAAAATCTAGTAAATAGTATATAGCAAATTGTTTCTGTCCATCTGTAGTGAACTATGTATCATCTATAGGTATTAATATAATATGGAGAATGACACTGCACTTCAAAAGATAAACAATGTGATTTTTACCTTGTGTGTGTTTTGTATTTAAAAATAAAATCGTGATTTAAAAAGTACGAGGCTCTAAATGGACTTTGAATGATGATGGGGACCTCTAAATATAAGGGAGTGAAAAATATACCTGAGTATTCCTTCTTTTCATTAACTTCTAAATTACTGCCTAAATACCTGATAAAAAACCAACTTAAGGAAGAAAGGAAGAGATTAGCTTGAAGTGTAAGGAGTATACACCTCAGCAATAAGACAAAGCCATTGTGGCTTTCAGCAGTGTAAAAAGCAAATCCAAGTAAAGGAGTGGAGTCTCAAGAAAAATCTTATGTCCTCCACCCACTTTAGGGACCCATTTCCTCTGCAGAGACCCTATGTCACAAAGATTTCACAACTTCACAAGTTAGAACTGTGAGGTGGTTACCAATTGTTCAAACACTTGATCCTGTGGAGTACAATGTACATGAATTTTATAGGAAATAAGTACCATATGCCATAGTATCACACTTTAAACATGAGCTGTGATATTACTACTAAAACTATCTCATCGGAAATGGTTGCAAACGTATATAATGTCAGTGCTCAGGATGCAAAGGCAGGAAGAACACTCCTGGTGCAAAGCTAGGCTGGTCTTATGCATGGTTAAAACTCAGTAGTAGCCAGGAATGCACAACAAAATTTTGTTAGGGGGAAAAATATAACTAAATGCATGCACTTAAAAAATGTAGTACATTGCTGGGCATGGTGGCGCATGCCTTTAATCACAGCACTCGGGAAGCAGAGTCAGGCGGATCGCTGTGAGTTCGAGGCCAGCCTGGTCTACAAAGTGAGCCCAGGACAGCCAGGGCTACACAGAGAAACCCTGTCTCGAAAAAAACAAACAAACAAACAAACAAAAAATGTAGTTCATCATTTCCTGAAAGCAACAGCAAACATGTATGTTGTAATTTGTGTATATATGCTTGTGGTGCTTTAAACAATAATCACACTACAAAGGACATATATTTGAATGTTTGACTTGCAATTGACAGAACTGTTTCAGAAAGATTAGGTGTGTCCTTGTTGGAGGGATGCTTCAGTGGGAGTGAGCAGGTGGCCTTCTGAGGTATTAAAATGGTGGCTGAGTGTTAGACAGGAACCTAGTCAGTAAGGAACATTCCTCTAGGATCTCCAATTTGCTTCCTGACTTTCAGTTTTTGCCACTTCCCTGAGTTATCTGGACAAGAGACTCTAACCTGTAAGATGTAGTAAAATTTTTCCATGTTTTTTCTGGAAATGATATTTTGTTACAGTAACAAAAAGCAAACTAGAACAATAGTATCATGTTCAAACATGGTCTTATTTGATCAATGACATCCTCAGCTAAATGGAGGTTCTTATTGTGTGGATGTTTTAAGAAAACACATTTTACCGATAGTTAATGTTTAGTTATTTTTTATTATGAGTAATATATAAAAATAATTTTCACAGATAAGGAAATAATTTACTTGTAGTTTATTATTTCTTTCAGTGATATCTATCTGTATACACACCACTTCCTTTCACATAGTAAATACTACGTTCCACATATTCATCAGTGATTTACTTCAGTATAAAGAAATTATTAGATCTATTTATATTGGTTTGTTTGTTTTCTCTAATTAAAGTCAGTACAAGATTCAACATTTAAATAACTACTACCAAAGCTCATAAACCTAAAAAATTTCAAGGCTCATTGGGTAGTCATGAACCTTTGACATCTGATGCAATTTTAAAGAAAACTGTTTATTATCTGAAATCTTCCTAATTAAGTTTAGTCGATGTAACATTTTCCTTATAAATGAAACTCATTGTCTCATTAGGTCAAGTTTTCTCCTCATTAAAAAAACCCTTTTGATATTTTTATTCATTTAGAGAATTTCATTAACATGAGCAGAAGAGAGATGGTGTTGTGTCTATGACAATATGTGACATGGATTGTCACTCTCTAGACCTCTATATTTCAAGTGGGACTGTGAAGATGTCACTTAAATTTAATAACTTCCTAATTTAAAATATAGATGAATATGAGGTACACTATGTTATATATATATATATATATATTCATACTTTAAAAAGTAACATGATCTATTAAGCAGAGTACATGTATATACTGTATTATTTATATTCATCATCTACTTGTCAATGAGTCATTCTTAGAAAAACCACGTAGGAACTTCTGTGATGGCTCAGTGGGTAAAAGGAGTCACTGAAAATAAAAACTTTTATTCAATCTGGGAACAGCATTGTATAAATAAGAGACTGATACCCATAAGTTGTAATGTGGCCTCTGTGTTTGCGCTATAGAATGTATTTCTATAAATAAATAAACAAATATTACACGTTTTAAATGTTATATAATATATATTTAATTACAATAAATTAAGCATTAAATGCACAAAATTTTAATAACTTATAATATTCTAAATACATGACCTTGATCTCACTTAAAATTCTTCTCTATTTATACAGAGCAATAGGAAAACAATTTAATTCCTTTAAGGATTTATTAAGAATAGTTAACTTTTGTATGAAGTTAGAAAATTATAATTGAATATTTGAGATTATGATTTAATTATAATATTTCTTTATTATCTTTCCTCCCATCAAACTCTCCCATGGTATTTTGCTCCATCATTCAAATTCATGGTGCTTTACAAAAGAATTATTGCATGCATTTATGTTTATGTATAAACATATATATATATATATATCTAAATATTAAACTTTTCAATCTGCATAATGATATTTCTATGAGTGTCTTCAAGGCTGATAATTTGGCACTGGACCACCAGTTGAAGTGCTCTTCTCTGGGAAAGGCCACATGTATCTTTTCCAACTTTCCTTAATTGCCTAGAGTTCTCTGTGACGGTTTGAGGCACCTGAAGTTGCTGTGTCAATTTGACATGTTCACTGGTATCATCATTGTTCAGGTCACATTTGAGCAGCCATGGTAGTCATTTAATGGTGTACTTTTTTATTTTACTAGGAAGCATAATCTTAGAGGAAAAATTTTAATTCTCTGGCTTGTACACCTTTACTGCCCCTCTTATGCACTCTTCACTGAGTCTTTGGTGAGGGGCATTTTGTAGATGAAGCAATTGGCCTGAGTTTCATAAGTCTACACTTTGATTGGATGTGGTTTGCTGCAGTGGCTTCTGAAGGAATCTCTTGTGTATTGTATGGATGCAACACCTTTCAATTAAAAATGTATGGCTTGTAGCTGAGGCAGAAAGTAGGTGAACATCTGGCAGGAAGGGGGGGATTCTGGGAAAGAGCCAGGTACCTGGATTGAGCTGGAAAATTAGGAGTAGGATGGATACCTGGTGCCTGAGCTCAGCTAACTGGCCAAGTGACAGAATGTAGATTGATATAATGGGTTATTTTAAGTAATGTGCTAGTCAGAAAAAAAGGAGTGTTATATAGCCTAGGTACTTGGAAAATAATAATTAAGTCTCCTGATTACTTATTCGAGGAGCTACAGGATGAGAGGAAAAGCATCTTTCTACATCTGTATGGTGTAAAGAATAAAGTTTTCAGATTAATACTACATTTATTAGTAGGTATATCAAGAGAGAATTATATTGTTATTAGATATTAATCCATATATATTAGTAATTATTATTTTAATAGTATTGAATAGTTTTATAGGTTACTGGTAGTTGGCATGGAGTCCTTGTTGAGTGTATCCTAAGTTCAATTAGTGATTTACTGCTACACTCTACACTATGCATTTATGTCACTATTGTACCCTTAAAGCATTTTTAAGAACAAGATAGGAGAGATGTTTTTGTCAAGGCTGTCAAATACAAATAGTTACAACATTAAGAATGTAACATTTATATAATTCCTGATTGTGTCATGAATCTTCTTAGTATAGGTAGTTTATTGTATATATATGTAATAATAATAAATGTATACATAAAAAGTTAAAAAATATTTAATATCCCTGGCAGGGCTGCCCAGCCAGGCCACTGGGAAAGAGGATGAGCCCAGTCCTGATGAAATTTGATGAGCTGGGGTGGGTTGTTGGGGTTCCCCTTTCTGAGGGGAGTAGGAGGAAGAGGGAGGGTGGGACTGGGAAGAAAGGAGGGCAGGGGCTACAATTGGGATGTAAAGCCAGTAAATAAATAAATAATGAAATCCTTCCCAATTTAAAAAAAAAACACTTTACTCTGTGTAAATGATAAATTATGCTTTATAGTGTTAAAAATATCTTTTACAATGTACCTTAGACAAGTATTTACTTGCAATGTTGTAACAGAATGTCAATAATTTTCCATTGTATACAGTTGTGTTTGTGTTCTTAGATAAACAAGACTAATGTTCAACCCATGGACATTTATTATATAAACTATAAGACTAGGTTACTATTGTCATATGCTTGGTAATATTTCATGTATGATCAAAGCCAGTTTAACAGAGTTTACTTTTTAGCATTTTTCTTTTTTTATTATTATTAGTTTATTTTTGTTACATCTCTATGGTTATCCCATCCCTTGTATCCTCCCATTCTCCCATCCCTCCCATTTTCCCCTTATTCCCCTCCCCTATGACTGTTACTGAGAGGGATTACCTTCCCTGTATATGCTCATAGGGTATCAAGTCTCTTCTCGGTGACCTGCTCTCCTTCCTCTGAGTGCCACTAGGTCTCCCCCTCCAGGGGACATAGTCAAATGTGAGGCACCAGAGTACATGAGAGTCATATCCCTCTCTCCATTCAAGTGTGGAGACTGTCCTGTCCATTGGCTAGATCTGGATAGGGGTTTAAATTTTACCGCCTGTATTGTCCTTGGCTAGTGCCTTAGTTTGAGCGGGACCCCTTGGCCCAAATCTGCCTATCATAATGTTCTACTTGTAGGTTTCTAGGACCAATGGATCCTTCTACATGGCTATTCTCACATGGTTCTCTCATCTAGAGCCCCAATAGGATGTCCTCCCCTCTGTCCCAGTTTCCTGGTAAGGGCAGGCTTTCGTGGGACATGCCCCTTGGGCTAGTATGCAGATGTAAGTGAGTATATACCATTAAATCACTCATTATGATCATTTCTAGCTCAAACCATTTATCCACAAATTTCGGAAATTCCTTGTTTTTAATAGCTGAGTAGTATTCCATAGTGTATATGTACCACAGTTTCTTTACCCATTCTTCTACTGAGGGAGGGACATTTAGACTGTTTCCATGATCTGGCTATTATGAATAAGGCTGCTATGAACATGGTAGAGCAAATTTTCTTGTTGTGTGCTGATGCATCTTCTGGGTATATTCTAAGGAGTGGAATAGCTGGGTCTTGAGGAAGCCCTATTCCCAGTTTTCTGAGATAGCACCACATAGATTTCCAAAGTGGTTGTACTAGTTTGCATTCCCACCAGCAATGAAGGAATGTTCCTCTTTCTCCACATCCACGCCAGCATGTGCTGTCACTTGAATTTTTGATCTTAGCCATTCTGATGGGTGTAAGATGGAATCTCAGAGTTGTTTTGATTTGCATTTCCCTGATGACTAAGGAGGTTGAGCATTTCTTTAAGTGTTTCTCAGCCATTTGATATTCTTCTGTTGGGAATTCTCTGTTTAGTTCCAAGCCCCATTTCTCAATTGGGTTATTTGGTTTGGTGGTGTTTAATTTCTTGAGTTCTTTATATATTTTGGATATTAGACCTTTTTCAGATGTAGGGTTGGTGAAGATCTTTTCCCAGTCTGTAGGCTGTCGCTTTGTTCTCTTGACAGTGTCTCCAGCCTTACAGAAGCTTCTCAGCCTCATGAGGTCCCATTTATTAATTGTTGACATTAAGGCCTGGGCTGTTGGTGTTCTGTTCAGGAAGTTGTCTCCTGTGCCAATATGTTCCAGGCTCTTCCCCACTTTTTCTTCTAAGTGACTTAGTGTCTCTGGTTTTATGTTGAGGTCTTTAATCCACTTGGATTTGAGTTTGTGCAAGGTGACAAAGATGGGTCCAGTGGCATTTTTTTACACATAGACCTCCAGTTAGACCAGCACCATTTGTTGAAGATGCTATCCTTTTTCCATTGAATGGATTTGGCTCCTTTGTCAAAAATCAAGTGAACATATGTGTGCGAATTCATATCTAGATCTTCAATT
The DNA here is from genome assembly GCA_907169655.1 of Acomys percivali. Taxonomy (NCBI): domain Eukaryota; kingdom Metazoa; phylum Chordata; class Mammalia; order Rodentia; family Muridae; genus Acomys; species Acomys percivali. Next base: position 117,650,486 of record OU015745.1, read on the forward strand.
TGATTCCACTGATCAACCAGCCTGTTGCTGTGCCAGTACCATGCTGTTTTAGTTACTATTGCTTTATAGTACAATTTGAGATCAGGTATGGAGATTCCTACGGAGCACCTTTTATTGTCCAAGATCGTTTTTGCTATTCTGGGGTTTTTGTTTTTCCATATGAAGTTCAGAATCGAACTTTCAAAGTCTTTAAAAAATTGTGTAGGTATTTTGATAGGGATTGCATTGAATCTGAAGATTGCTTTTGGTAGGATGGCCATTTTTACTATATTAATTCTCCCTATCCATGAGCAAGGAAGATCCTTCCATCTTCTCCTGTCATCTTCAATCTCCTTCTTTAGAGTTTTGAAATTTTTTTCAAACATGTTCTTCACTTGCTTAGTTAGAGTAACTCCTAGATATTTTATATTGCTTTGGCTAATGTGAAGGGTATGGCTTTCCTAATTTCTTCCTCTGCAAGCTGGTCATTTGTGTATAGGAAGGCTACAGACTTTTTGGAGTTAATTTTGTATCCAGCCAAATTGCTGAAAGTGTTTATCAGCTGTAAGAGTTCTCTGGTGGAATTTTGAGGGTCACTTATGTACACTATCATATCATCTGCAAATAGGGATAGTTTGACTTCCTCCTTTCCCATTTGGATACCCTTGATCTCCTTTTGTTTTCTTATTGCTCTGGCTAGAACTTTGAGTACTATATTGAAGAGATATGGAGAGAGTGGGCAGCCTTGCCTTGTTCCTGATTTTAGAGGAATTTCCTTGAGTATCTCACCATTTACTTTGATTTTGGCTATTGGCTTGCTGTATGTAGCCTTTATTATATTGAGGAAAGTGCCTTGTATCCCTGATCTCTCTAAAACTTTAAACATGAATGGGTGTTGGATTTTATCAAATGCTTTCTCTGCATCTAAAGAGATGATCATTTGGTTTTTTATTTTCAGTTTGTTTATATGGTGTATTACATTGATGGATTTCCGTATATTAAACCATCCCTGCATGCCTGGAATGAAGCCTACTTGGTCATGATGAATGATATCCTTTATGTGTTCTTGTATTCGTTTTGCAATAATTTTATTTACTATTTTTGCATCGATGTTCATAAGAGAAATTGGTCTGAAATTCTCTTTCTTTGTTGAGTCTTTGTGAGGTTTAGGTATCAACGTGACTATGGCCTCATAGAGTGAATTTGGTAATGTTCCATCCAATTCTATGTTTTGGAGTAGCTTGAAGAGTATTGGTATTAGCTTGCCTTTGAAGGTTTGGTAGAATTCTGCACTGAAACCATCTGGCCCTGGGCTTTTTATGTTTGGGAGACTATCAATGATTGCTTCTATTTCTGTAGGGGAAATGGGACTATTTAGCTTGTTTATCTGTTCTTCACTCAACTTTGGCAAATGAAGTTGATCATGAAAATCGTCCAATTCTCTTAGGTTTTCATATTTTGTGGCATATATGCCTTCAAAGTAGGATCTTATGATTCTTTGTATTTCTTCAGTGTCTGTTGTTATGTCTCCATTTTTATTTCTGATTTTGTTGATTTCAATACTGTCTCTCTGCCTTTTAGTTAGTTTGGCTAACGGTCTGTCTATCTTGTTGATTTTCTCAATGAACCAGCTCTTGGTTTTGTTGATTCTTTGGACTGTTTTCTTAGTTTCTAATTTGTTAATTTCAGCCCTGAGTTTGATTATTTCCAGACGTCTACTCCTTTTGGGTGTTTCTGCTTCTTTTTTTTTTTTCTAGGGCTTCCAGCTGTTTTGTTAAGTTGCTTATGTGCGATGTTTCCAATTTCTTTTTAAGGGCACTTAGTTCTATGAATTTTCCTCTTAACACTGCTTTCAATGTATCCCACAAATTTGGGTATGTTATTCCCTCATTTTCATTGATTTTCAGAAACTCCTTGATTTCTTTCTTTATTTCGTCCCAGACCCATGTGTCATTTAGCAGAGAGTTGTTTAGTTTCCACGTGCATGTAGGCTTTTTTGTTGTTTCTAATGTTGTTGAATTGCAGCCTAAGAGCATGGTGATCTGATAGGATACAAGGTATTATTTCAATCCTCTTGTATCTGTTGAGGTCTGCTTTGTGACCTACGATGTGATCAATTTTGGAGAAGGTTCCATGGGGTGCAGAGAAGAAGGTATATTCTTTCTTGTTTGGGTGACAGGTTCTATAGATGTCTGTTAGATCCATTTGACCCATGGCATTGGTTAATGATGTTATTTCTCGGCTTAGTTTCTGTTTCAATGACTTATCCTTCAGTGAGAGTGGGGTGTTGAAGTCTCCCACTATTATTGTGTGGGGATCGATGTGAGGTTTAAGATTTTTTAGCAGATCTTTTACAAATGTGGGTGCCCTTGTATTGGGAGCATAGATGTTCAGAATTGTGATGTCATCTTGGTTGACTTTCCCTTTGATGAGTATGAAGTGTCCTTCTGCATCCCTTTTGATTAATTTTGGTTGAAAGTCTATTTTGTTTGATATTAAAATGGCTACGCCTGCTTGCTTCTTGTGACCATTTGCTTGGAATATTTTTTTCCAACCTTTTACCCTGAGGTAATGCCTATCGTTATAGGTGAGATGTGTTTCTTGAATGCAGAAGAATGTTGGATCTTGTTTATGCACCCATTCAGTTAGTCTGTGTCTTTTTATTGGCGAATTGAGACCATTGATGTTGAGAGATATTAACGACAAATGACTGTTAAGAGTCTTAATTTTGATGTTGTTTCCAATCGAGTGTTTGTGTAGCTGTGTTTTTGCCATGGTATAGTTACCTATTTCCTGAGTAGTTTTGATTGTAGCTTGACCCTTTGGGATGGCGTTTTCCTTCTAGTACCTTCTGTAAAGCTGGATTTGTGGGTAGGTACTGTTTGTTTTTGACATGGATTATTTTGTTTTCTCCATCAATGGTTATTGATAGTTTCCTGGGTAATGTAGTCTGGCCTGGTGTCTGTGGTCACAGAGGTTTATTAAAATGCAATAAATGTGCTTTATACCTCCATAAGCATGATTTCAGAATCTTTCTATTTAATTTTATCCACCTCTATATTTCTAACAGTGTAAATGGTTATAAAATCACAGAGAATTAATTTGACAAAATGTAAGTGCATATAATTGAGAAATAACACTAAGATAACTTCTTTAAAAGTTGAAGGATCCAGAGGATCCTAGAAACCTACAAGAAGAATATTATGATGGGCAGATTTGGGCCCAGGGGTCCCCCTCAAACTATGGCACCATCCAAGGACAATCTAGGCATTAATTTTCAAACGCCTACACAGATCTAGACAATGGACAAGACATTCTCCACCAAGGAGTGGAGAGTGGGGTCTGACTTTCACACGAACTCTGGTGCCTCATATTTGACCATGTCCCCTGGATGAGGAGACCTGGTGCCACTCAGAGGAAGGATAGCAGGCTACCACGAAGAGACTTGATACCCTATGAGCATATAAAGGGGGTGGAAATGCCCCTCAGTCACAGTCATAGGTGAGGGGATTAAGGGGAAAATGAGAGGGAGGGAGGAATGGGAGGATACAATGGATGGGATAACCATTGAGATGTAATATGAATAAATTAATAAAATAAAATTTTTAAAAAATTGTTTACTTTACATATCAATTGTCACCCTTTCCCTTGATGCCTCCATCTCACACCCCCCTCCCACATTCCCTCTACCCCACTCCTCTAGTCCTCAGAAATGAGAGCTCTCCTCTCCTATCACCTGACTTCAGCCTATCAAGTCTGATCTGGAGTTACCTTTGTCCTCTTCTTTTGTAGTCTGGCAAGAACAATGGCTAGGGGGAAGTGATCAATGAGTTAGCATCAGCTTCCATGTCAGAGGTAGCCCCTACTCTCCATACTATAGGACTCCCAAGGAGACTGTGATACCTATCTACTGCATCTGAGTAGAGGGTCCTCACCATGCATCGTCCTTGGTTGGCCCGTCAGTCTCAACTACACCCAGCCCTGGCCTGATTTGTTGGCTCCACTGGTCTCCTTGTGGAGCTCCTCTCCCCTCCAGGTCCATCTATTCACCAACTCTTCCATTTGACTCCCTTTGTTCTGCCCTAAAACTTGGCTGTGAGTCAAGGCATATGCTTCCATATCCCACTGCTGGAGTCTTTAAGAGGACTGCTATGGTAGGCTCTTGTCCTTTTCCTTCTCTTCAACCACTTCCAGCATTTATTCTATTTGCCCTTTTAATGAAAATTAGGCATTCTTCCTAGGGTCCTCCTTGCTATTTAGCTTCTTTAGGTCTGTGTATTGTCCATTTCATTTAGATTTCCAAATTTTATAGCATATATGCTGTGGTTGGTTAATAATTTCAGATGTTGTTTTATAGATTTCCTCTAGTTTTGTCATTTGAGGGTCTCCTCTTCTCTTCAAAGTCCATTGAGTTCATTCTTTAACTGATTACTACTCAGCTATTAAAAACAAGGAAATCCCTAAATTTGTGGACAAATGGATGGGACTAGAAATGATCATACTGAGTGAGTTAACCCAGAAGCAGAAAGACTCACATGGTATATACTCACTTATAATTGGTCACTAGCCCCAAAGGGACATCCCACAAAAGTCTTCTCCTACCAGGAGATAGAGATAGATGTGAGGACATCCTACTGAGGCTCTAGGTAAGAGAAATATAGGATATGTAGAATAGAAGGACCCAGGGAGTCCTAGAAACCTACAAGAAGAACATCGTGCTGGGTGTATTGGGTCCCAGGGGCGTCTGCTCAAACTATTGCACTAATCAAGGACAATACAATAGTAAACATTGAACCCCTATTCTGATCTACCCAATGGACAGGACATTCTCCACAGTTATGTGGAGAGTAGGGACTGACTGTGACATGAACTCTGGTGCTTCATATATGACCACCTTCCCTTGGTGGGGAGGAGGCCTGGTGGGACTCAAATAAAGAATAAGCAGGCTACAAAATTGAGACTTGATAGTCTATAATCATATACTAAGGAAGGAGGTCTCCCTTGGTCTTAGACCTAGGGGAGGGGAATAGGGTGAAAGTGGGAGGAAGGGAAGAATAGGAGGATACAAGTGATGGGATAACAATTGAGTTGTAATCTGAATAAATTAATAAAATTAAATTAAAAAAACAAAAAACAAAAAACAAAGTCTAATCAATTTATTCACTTCAGCCAAGATGTGCTGTTTTGTACTAATAGTAGTAGGTTCAGGTATTATGAAAAAAAATAGAAAAATGAAGCCAGGTATGGTGGTACATGCCTGTAATCCCAGCACTCAACAAGGCAGAGGCAGGTGGATCTCTGTGCATTTTTAGCCACCATAGTGTATAAAGGAAGTGAAGGGCAGCACAGAGAAATGCTATCTTGAAAAAAAAGGGTCTATTTCATGCTTTGTACTTGTGAATTTTAAGAATATCTGAATAAGTCCTCAGTCAAGCTCAGGTTGATAACAGTACTGTAGTATGTATTATGCCTAAGGTGTTTTCATGGCTATGAAGTATATACATGCAGTATGTTGAGAAAGTAGTTTTATTGAAATAACTGTGTCCTAGATTTGCTTTGTGTTGCAGAGGTGACACTATGGCCAAAAAACAACTTTAAGATAAAGGATCTCATTTGAATATTATATCCCAAGGTATTGTTCATTCAGGGAAGAGTATGGACGAGTTCAACAGAGAGGCATAGAGGCAGGAACTGAAGCAGAAACAATGGAAGAATGCTGTTTATTGTCTTGTTTTCTATACCTTGCTCAGACTTTATTTCTTTATATAACGAACAGGAGCAACCATCCCAACAGAGACCATATGCCCAGCGATCCTGGACCCCACTTACCATAAAACAAAATGCACAACAGACTCTCCTACAGGGAATATGAGAGAGGCAGTTTTCCATTTGGGATTCCTCATCCCTCAGATGCCTATGTACTGTCAAGTAGATGTATAGGAAAAAAGGGTAACTTAAACATCATAAACTTGTGGAGATCAACATATAGTGCAATTTTGATATCCTTTTCTGCTTTGTGTTGGATGTTTTATTAGAGCAGAGTCAGAAAGCCATACATTAGAAACATTATCCAATAATCAATTCATACTATGTTTTCAGTTAATACCTCAGTGTGTGTTTTTATACCTTGATTTATTATAGAGTTTAAGAATCAGTAAATAATTAGATATTGCTAACATGTGGAAAATTCAAATACTATGTTGCATTAGAAAAATGAACATTGTTTAAAATTATTCACATTAAGATGTAATTCAATATAAAAATCCATTACTTATATGGAAAGGAAAAATGATGTTGGAAATAAGCATAAACAGTACTTATAAACCTTACACTCCGTTCTGGTGCATTTTATGAAATTGTGACAATGGAAAGAAATAACATATTATATACAACATCAAACCACAGAAAAAAACTTTAATACAAACACACACACCTACATCCATATATAAACATATGCATATACAAAATATATACAAATATATGTACACATATTTATGTATATATGTGTGTACATATATATATATGGGCATATGCATAACAATAATCATTCAAGAAGACAGCACAAATTTGGAGGAGGGACCCTCATGGGGAGTTAGTAGAGGAGAAAATGAGTGGAAAGATGCAAGGAACATCTATCATCTATAAAGTACCCAAACAAATGAAATTTAAAACTAACATATGACAAGGAATATAATATAGTAATTACATAATATGCAAACATAACAATATATGTCCTGACAACTAGGCATAAGCTAAAGATTGTTCAAGTTTCACAATTCATCAATACACTATTGTTTCTATGAAATAAAAATTATATAACTCCAATTTATGTATCATTCTGTTATGACAGAAAAGACATATGTATGTATATTGAATTATTAAATGACATTCTTTTATCTGTAGAATATAATCAAATCATGATTATTAAATTAATATTTATATCTACTGATCACAGCTAAAATGGTCAGAAAAACTTTACTTTCTGCCACCACTCTTCAGTTAATGTTGTTATAACATATGTCATGAAATTGACTATAAAACAGCCTCTTGTGATGGTGAGAAAAATAATTATGAGCAATATCTGTCACAAATGGAATATGACTAAAAATCCATATAAGAAAATATTAAATATAAAACAGAGTAGTTTTTATAGTAAGGAACAGTAGTAACCTAATTTTTAGCCAATGCCTATTTTCAAATATAAGAACCAAAGACATCACTTTTGTGTATAAAATTTACAAAATATTTTGTGAAAATGTTCCATAAATTGGTCTTTGTTGGTTGAGAAAAGCAACTAAAATAAATAGTAAAATTTGATAATTTGAAAGTCAATCACTGTCATAAATAGGAAGGTTCCAAATATTTCAGTGAATATTCTCCATGCTTTGCCATTATTAAAACTAAAAATATTCTTCAGAAGTCAATTTTATTATTGATATTTTACCATTTGATAGATGAAGCTTGTCTATAGCATGCCAGATTGAGGACTAATTTACTTTCATAAGTTATCCTTTATGACTTTGTGACAATTTCTATTCCCACCTTCTGGGCCCAGAGATGAATTTTTAATGAAATATATGTGCAAATTCAAATATTAATATGTTTTGACCACATTTTCTCACTCGTTACCTTCCACATTTCCCCCACATCTCTGTGCCCCTACTCTCTCTCTCTCTCTCTCTCTCTCTCTCTCACACACACACACACACACACACTTTCTCTCTCTCTCTCTCTCCTTCCCTTCTATATAAAAATACACATAAAAAACAACCAAAAATAAAATACAATAAAAAATAAACCTAAAATACCTAAAAATGGAAATCAGGGTAAACAATCAAAAGACTAAAAAAAGTCAAATCAAAGCAAATTGAAATAAAAAATTATTATTATTTGACTGAAGCATCAATAACTTAATTGTGTGTTCCACATTTGAGATTCTCTCTTTCATCTCGTCTATTCAGTTTGCATGGCTTGTGTCCAAAGCTCCTGTCCAAGCAGAGTCAACGGCCGAACTCTGCCAAGACAGGGTAAGCAGATCCTCAATAGTTCCTGCCTCACAAATAAGTCTGGCAGAGATATTGGGCTAGAAGGCCGAAGATGAAGCTCCAAAGTTATAGAGAATGTTCGTTCAGGCAGTACACTGTCTTATTTTTTTATTTTGGAAACTGCTAAGCTGCACTACTGGCTCACTCAAGCATTTAAGTTTTATTTCTTCTCATGTCTCTGAGGGGGGTTGAAGACCAGATAGTTTAGTTTTACAATCAAGTTTCGTTGGTTAGGGCATAAGCACTTTTTAGATCGAGATAAAGAATTTAAGTTAATAGAGACTAGATATGACAGATATTGAATTTCATTCAGAAATTTAGACCCAGCAGGATAGGAAAGATGTTTATTTCAAGTTTGATAAATACAAATAGCCAAATCACTATGAATGTAATCTTTATATAACTCATGATTGTCCCATGGTTCTTCCTGCAGAATATAGTTTGTTTTGTTCATGTTTAATA
>OU015745.1:117658981-117669935 GCA_907169655.1 Acomys percivali
AGAGAGAGAGAGAGAGAGAGAGAGAGAGAGAGAGAGAGAGAGAGAGATGTTTATATTTGATACTATATTCACCTGGAAAGTGGGAATCTTTATTGTGAGATGTACTACATAAAAGAGGCTTGTAACCAACACTTTAGGACAGTTTCTTAATTTATCATTGTTGTAGGAGAAGGCAGATCACTATGGCCAGTGCCACCACTGGACAGGTAGTCCGTCACTGTGAAAGAAAGACAAATGAGCAATCCAGGAAAGTCAAGGCAATAAGCAATGCTGCTCTGTGGTTTCTGCTTCTGGTCCTGCCTCCAGGATCCTGCCTTGCTTGAGTTACTGCCTTGACTTCCCTCAGTGATGGAAAGTGATCAATACTTGGAAACTAAATAAACCCTTGGTCCTACTGCTCCCCCAAAAGGAATGATTAATAACATTTCAGATATGTAAGATTTTTTAAAATCATTATTGAAGCTACATATATTTTTAATGTTTCTTTTCTGTTATAAATAAAATAATAATGATTCTGCACAACCTAAACTGATATGTGCCTTAAGAAGGTGTAATTGTAGATAAAAGCTATCTGGTCATCAGTTCCATCAGAGACATGAGAAGGAATGAAGTTAATTACCTGTGTATACTGGGGGTGCAGATTAGCAGCTTCCCAAATGAGAAGATGACAGAGACAGTTTTCTCCCTAAACAGTCACCCAGAACTATAGCATTGGAGCATTATCTTCAGTCTTCTGGCCCAATTATTTGACAGACATATTTGTGAGGCAGGAACTATTGAGGACTTGCTTACCCTGTCTTGGAAGACTTTTTCCATCAACTCTGCTTGCATCCAAGCTTGTCCATTTTAGGCAGAATCTGTCTGTGATAGAAATGAGAACATTTTGCTCAATGGCTGGTTTGCCACATTTCAATCCATCTCCATAAGGAGGTTCTTTGATGGTCCCCCATCTCCTTTGAGGTAGGTTGGGTCTTGCCAGGAGGTAACCTGTCTCATTTCAATGAATCTATTTTAAAAAAACCTTTAAAGGCCATGTTCTGCATGTCTGTGATATTTTTGGAGACCTTTTCTTTTTAACTTATGTATAGAATCACATCTATCTGTTGCAATTAACTTATCAGTAACTGACTCAGTGAAACTGTAGTATATTTTAAAGCTGAAAGCCTTAAGCTAGGCAGAATCTGAACTACTACTAATCTACTAGTAAACTAAACTAAACTACTCTAATCCTATGGTCTCAAAACCTACATATACCTCAATCACTTGCCAATCTGATCCTTCTTGGGTGGCTTCACTCCTCAACTGTCAGCTCTTCCGAACACCTCATGGAAGCTCCGTCTTCCATGTCCTGTCCTTCTGCCCAGCTTATTGGCTAAACAGCACTTTATTGACAACTGCTACATCCACTCAACACATTTCTCCACATCTATCTATTACTCCAAGATGTATATTTTTGTGATAAAAATAGACTAGTAATTTTATGACCATGATTTGATTAATTAACAACTAACTTGTACAATTCACTTATTCTAAACTGCAATAGCACATTCAAAGTATTAAAAGTAAACCTTGTATTATAATTGATTTATATTGGTTACAATATTGCACATTAGAGTAGAAATCTACAAAATGTGTGTGGAGAATAGGACACTAATCTTAAATTTAAATTCTATACCAACGTATCTAAAATTAAACTTATTTTGCATCTATATACAAAATTCTATACCAGTGAATTAAAAATCACCTTTTTTTTATTACAGTTAATCTTGGTTATTTAGGGGTTAAGATGTCTAGATAGATGTTTTAAGTTGACAAAGATGAGATATGATAGATTTTTATTTACTTCAGAAATTTTGATGCACAAAGATAGGAAAGATGTTTGCTTCAAGGTTGCCAAATACAAATAGCCAGAACACTATGAATGTAACATTTATATAATTCCTGATTATTTCATGGTTCTTCTTGCTGTAGGTAATTATTGTATTTATGTGTGATAATATAAATGTATATATAAAAAATAAAAAATAAACAAATAAAATTTTTGTAAATATTTTCTATGTACAATACACACACAGACAGATAGACACACACACACATACACACACACACACACTCATGCACAATTTTCATAAGCTGTGTCTAAAGATTATAGGAGCAATGTGTGTGTGTGTGTGTGTGTGTGTGTGTGTGTACATAGACTTGTAAAGTTCAATGTTAGGTGTCTTACTGTGTTACTCTTCATTTTCTTTTCCTTTAACAGGGTCTCTATAAGAACCTAAAGACTACTGATTGTCTGGGTTGGTTATACAGCATATCTCAGGGATAGGCTAAGCTCATCCTCAAGCCCTGGGATGACAAATATAATTCTTCTTTCGCTTGGATGTTAGTTATCTAACTATAGCCAGCATTTTGACTGAGCTATCTCCCCAAGTACTGTTTAAAATGCTGATTCACAAATATGTCTGGAATTTTAAAAATATTCTATAGATTAAGTTATCTTAATAAATAATATAATTAAACTAGTGCTCATATAATAAATTATCATAATTTTAAAGGCTTATTAAGTATTAAATTTATTAAATTCAACAAGATACAGTATTTTGAAAAAGGCTCATTTATACAGGATTGAATATAGTGAAATTCAAAACTGTAACATACTGCTAAGATTTAGGAAAATAATTGTGGTACTTGTAGAAGCAATGGCAAGGCTGTTTTCTATTGATTGTCAGTCACTTGCACTCCAGCAAAGTTCAGATATGAAGACGAGTTACTCCACTGATGTGAGGTGGCTGTCATGTAGTGTGATTAAAAAACAGAGGCCAACTATCTTTAGTAAAGTAAGATGAGTTTTCATAAAATGAGACAAGGTCCAAGTGTTTGAAGATCATGAAACATCTACTAGACCATTTTAGTGGTTTGATTTTTACAGAGGAAAATTTATAGGGTTGATCTTCTCTGACTTGACATTTTAATAGGATCTCTCTGGCAGTATTGGAAAATAGACTCAGGGCAAAGGTGGAAGCAAGCAGGTCAGTCACAAAGATATTGCAATAATCCAGGTGAGAGATGGTTGTGACATAGAGTAAACTGTTAGTAGTGGCAGTAGTAGGAACTCAGGGGAAATGGCCTGCGCTGACAGAATGGATAGGTTAGCAAGAGAGAAAGAGTTTCAAGATTGACCTGAAATATTTCATAGGTATCTTGTCAAAACGTTAATTCATGTAGGGAAAATTTCAAAGGAAGGAAGGTTAGATCAACATTCAAATTTTTTTTATCAGCACGAAGATGATGGAGATAATGAATGATGAGTCACATTTCACAATTTAATACAAGTGACACACCAGGAAAAGAATTTTCTCTATGTATAACCAATAAATAATCATAAATCTATTTACACAGAAAGCAAATAGTGTTCTATAAAAATCATGCAATGGACATTAAAACACAACTAACAAGAATGTAAAAGTTAAAAGTAATATAGTATTTTAAATTTTAATTAGTTATTAGACGAAATTGTGTTTATATGCTTCTTAATAATCTTGACCAAGACCAGAACAACTGAACTCAAATGAGAAGTTTCTATAACTTCTTAGTACATGTGTGTAATTAAGTTATTATGTAAAATGCTGCTTTTTTTCTAGGATCCAAATTACCCATATAAATTAGTTAGCTAGTAAAGGATTAGAAGGGTGGGAAAATCTACCAAGAAAGATAAAATAGAATATAGTGTGAAGGCAAAACTATATTATGGGGATTAGACAAGGAAGAAAAAGAAACATATGGAAACATGATATATGGATCCATATAAAAGTCTGCCATATAGAAACCTGCTACATAAAAGCATGTGTGAGTGTGTGAGTGTGTGTATTTCTGTTTGTTTGTTTGTATTGTGTATTAAAGGAATTTAAATGGAGTAACCATGTAATGGAGGAAACAATGAACTAAACAGAAAACTTATGCAAACATGGAAGAAACACCAATAATGCCAAAATTGTTTACATCTTCATGAGTATTTGGCCAAAAATTTTCCATAGAACTTCAGAAACATTACTGGTTATTGCCAAGGCTGTTGAAACTTAGTTATGGCACTGGAAAAAATCAGGCTGGTACCAAACTACAAGCTTTGCTGGAACGTATTTTCCACATCATCAGATGTGAAAAGTAAGTACAGAGATCACCTAGTGTCAAGTTCTATCGTTACCAATACAGACTTGCCTGGAAGAAATAGTGGTGCATTGGTAATTCAAATCTTAATGGAGAAACCAGCAAATATTTTACTAGATCTAAGGCTTATTCTATAAGATGAGACCCATAACTGACATTGCTATTGTGGGCAAGAACATGAGACTAGGCAGGTCATGGACTCTAGGGAAAAATCGATTACTTTTATTCTCTTAAAAGGACAAAGTACTCAAATGACCTTTAATGACATATTGCAGCACTTACAGAACAATGCAGCACTCAGCCATCAGGAAAGAAGCTTCTTCTTTCAGTAGATGATAATTAACACAGAGACCAACATCTTAGCATTGTGTAGTAAGTGAGAGACATTGGAGTAGTCAGTCATAAATAGAATGTTTTATCAAACCCCCTAACCTCAATTATCAATAGTCTATGCTGAAGAGGATACAGAAAAGTTCTAAGATTCAAAGGTCAAGGACGCCACCAAGAAAACAGATTTCCCCCAACAAGACAGGACTTCTATATATAATTCCAGAACAGTCATAGAAACAAACAGCAATTTAATTAGTACCAAAGATTGTGATAGATTCTGCCAGTGTTACCAACACAAACTGCCTAAGCTAGGACTTCAGCATTAGACATTAGGAACATTAAACATGTTGTCCACATGTCCATGTGAGTATTTCTATTTCTGCTATACTCACGGTGGGATGTGTCTTCATACTTACATTTGTTTTATTGGAAGATACAGTCTCAGAATTGAGGAAAGGGAAAGTGGTTTGAACAGTCCTTTTGCCCAAAAGTGGCTATAAGTGTCCTCCATTTTTGTTTTTGGTGATGGTTTTGGTTCGTTGGTTTTTTAAAAATATATTTTGTTAATTTATTCATATTACACCTCAATGTTATCTCATCCCTTGTATCCTCCCATTCCTCCCTCCCTCCCACTTTCCCCCTACTCACCTCCCCTATGACTGTGACTGAGGGGGACCTCCTTTGCCTGTATATGCTCATAGGGTATCAAGTCTCTTCTTGATAGTCTGCTATCCTTCCTCTGAGTGCCACCAGGCCTCCCCATCCAGGGGACGTGGTCAAATATGAGGATCTTTTATTGTACAAGATTCTGAGTATTTTTTGTTTTTCCTATGATGTTGAGAATTGAACTTTTAATGTCTTTAAAAAATTGTGTAGATATTTTGATAGGGATTGCATTGAATCTGTAAATTGCTTTTGGTAAGATGGCCATTTTTACTATGTTAACTTTCCCGGTCCACGAGCAAGTAAAATCATTCCATCTTCTCATGTCATCTTCAATCTCTTTCTTCAGAGTTTTGAAATTTTTTCACACAAGTTCTTCACATGCTTGGTTAGAGTAACCCCTAAATATTTTATATTGCTTGTTGCTAACATGAACTATGTTGTTTTCCTAATTTTTTTCTCTGCATGATTGTCATTTGTATATAAGAAGCTACTGACTTTTTTGAGTTAATTTTTTATCCATCCAATTTGCTGAAGGTGTTTATCAGCTGTAGTAGTTCTCTGGTGGAATTTTGGGGGTCATTTATATACACTATCATATCATGTGCAAATAGGGATAATTTGACTTCCTCCTTTCCCATTTGGATCCCCTTGATCTCCTTTTGTTGTCTTATTGGTCCCGCTAGAACTTCAAGTACTATATTGAAGAGATATGGAGAGAGTGGGCAGCCTTGCCCTGTTCCCGACTTTACAGGAATTTCCTTGAGTATCTCACCATTTAGTTTGATTTTGGCTATTGGCTTGCTGTATATAGTCTTTATTATGTTGAAGTATGTGCCTTGTATCCCTGATCTCTCCAAAACTTTAAAAATGAATAGAGTTGGATTTTATCAAATGCTTTCTTTGCATCTAAGGCGATGATCATATGTTCTTTTTATTTTCATTTTGTTTATACGGTGGATTTTATTGATGGCTTTCCATATATTTAACCATCCCTGCATGCCTGAAATGAAGCCTACCTGGTCATGGTGAATGATATCTTTGATGTGACTGAATGACACTCTAATTTCTGTCCACTTACCATGTTCTAAATTAATAAATCATGTGCTGACCTCTTAATTTCTATAGTTTATTTGAAAAATATCAACATCAAACCTTTTTGAAAAAAATAATGAAATGTGGAAACAAAAGCACTGTGAACAAAAAGTAAGGCATGTGTGTTATCAATGCATATCATGCAACTTAGCATACAGCTGGAGTAAAATGTAGTTGAATTGATAATTGTGTTAAAATTTTAAGGACATAGAAATAAATACTGTAATTTTTGCAGCCTATTAATAGTCAGAAACTATTGTGAAGAAATAAAAATGCAGGAAGTATAGCCTCTTATGATATGACTGATATATATGCACTGCTTTGGTAATGGTTAACTATCATGAAAAGGAAGAAGGTAAATGTGGGAATCATCTGTAGGTCTTCATGTGGTTTAACCTCTCTTCTTGGATAAGTTGCAAATCACTCACCGAACAAGGTATTGTTGAGTTTGGGAGTATGATTATCTCTCTGATCTTTCTAGGAATAGAACAACAATAACATTTCTAGGTCATGGAAGATATTAGATTTCAAACAAGACCAAACAATAATCTTTTTAAGCACTCAGATAGCATGATGCATTCTCTGATGGGTAAGTGCAGATGGTGTGGGAACAGTTGGGAAGTAATTAAAAGTATTTCAGAATTAATTATTGTCAAATATAACTTGTGTTTGTTGAAATGAAAAACAAGCATAAGAAAAAAAAACTCTACCACACAACTACAATTTTAGATGTTCTATATGTGTTAGTTTAGGACTCTTACAACCAGGAGCCACTTTCTCAAGATCAGTTTTGAAAAACAATTTTAACCTGAGGATGTCGTATCTGGTGGCAAATAACTGTCTTGAACTCTTTTCTTTCATTAATAAATATTTATAACTCCTACCAAAGCATGAATTAGCTAAATAATTGGTGTCGTATGTCCTTACTGTGTCTTAGTTACTCATTTTGGAGGGAAAATCATATATTTTGTGTAATGGTATATTTGAGGTACTCATGTTGTCTTTTGATTTTGCAGGACATTATAGTTAAGAGGCTGCTTTGACTACCAGAAGATATTCTGAATTTTAGGCTTTCGAACATTGTTGAAACTGAAAGACAATAATTATTTTTTGAATTCATTTTTCATTATATGAATACAAGCCTTTGGGATTAAGGGTGTGAGATGTAATGGTATGAGTAAGAATGGCTCCCATGGGCCCTTTTGGTTGAATTATTAGTCCCCAGCTGGTGGAAGTCTTTTGGAAAGATTAGTAGGTGAGTCTCTGTTGGAGAAGGTGTGTCACTGGAGAAAAGCGTCTAGATTTCAAAAGATCCCTGTAATTACAAGTGAGTCTCAGGTGCTTGACACCATGCCTTTCTACTCTATCATGGACTGTAACCCTCAATATGTGTAAACCCAATTAAACAGGTGTTAGAGATACAGAAGTGAAAAAAAAGGTCTTTTCTGAGTAATTTCCTTTTGTAGATATGGATATTTCATATTAAGCAAATTTAGTATTTGCTACATAAGAAAATAAGGCTATAATTACAATCAATTGAAAAATATTTAATTGAGGCTAATATTTAGAATGAATTTGCTCAAGGTGGTATAAAAAAGCTTTTAGGCTTAAGTGATAATAATCCATATTACTTATTAATCTTGAGAAAATTCAAATCATTGAAGCACTTCAGTTATATTTGTTGTAGTAACAATTAGTAATAATGTGCTAATAATATTAAGATGGTTTACACTGTAGCTCATTATTATTTAATATATGGTTTGTAGTTGTGCATGATAGGTGTGTAGTTTGTAGTCTGGATTACAGTCATCTCTTAATTTATTTCTGTTGATAATTCAGTAACTGCTATCGCCCCTCATCAACTTTTGTGGGATGACTAACATTAACTTTCAACGTAGTTGGGCAACAAGTGTCCGTTTATATCCCACACCACGTAATTATAGTGTGTTATCTGAGAAAACACACCTTCTCTTGTGTCTATATGTTTTGCTAAACATAGAGCAGTAATTTAGCATTCCTGGGTTCTTAAATCTGTTCTTAAAAACTTTATATAATAAAACTTCTGAAAATTATGCAACCGATTTCTGACAATAGATTAGGAGTTAAAAGTGAATTTGAAGTATTTAATTTACATTAGATGACTTGTAGGATTCTGTCATTGTTATTTGTTAATGTTTTTAATGAGGGAATAAATTTAGATCATGAAAGAACTCTATGAATATAAAGTTCCATTTTAGCCTTTGGAGATTGTGTCAGAACAGTGACCAAACCTCTTAACTTTTCTAAGACATAATTCCACATCTAAAAATAGGAAGTTAAGCAATTTGTCACCCCACACATACAAAAGGACATTACGAAAAAATTGGCTCAAAGTGATTTGTAAATAATAAACTGTTATGCAATTTTTAATTTGGTGGGCTTTACATCTTTTTATGTAGTGTTTGGAGACAAATACTTGGTTAAATGTCTTAATTTTCAAGCTATTTAATTTAATCTTTGATTTTTCTCATTATCTTGTTTTTAAATTCATATTTCATTATTTGCTGTGTTCTGAATTATCTTCTAATAAGTTTGAGTTTAAATTAGAAATTTTTTTAGGAATCACAATATTTAGGAAGTGAAATGGACATATGTACCCATATATACATAATAAATCCTCTCGTATTGTCCCTTACATTCTTGTCAAAGACAATTTTACAATGAATGACTATAGTGCACAATATTCTCAAAGTACCACAATAAGCCCTCGGATAACTTCAGCTCTTATTATATGTGTGTATGTGACAAGCAAAATATTTTATGTTCAAAAATCTATTTTAATTAGCATAACTAACTATGATACTAAACTTTAGTCAAGACTAATACTATGCATTATTAATAATCAGATTTCAAAGAAATTAATGTTAAAGCCCTCAGTGTATAATGGTAAAAAATTTATGGCAGCTTTTTAACAATCAAACTTGTATGTTTAGGTACAAGAATACAAAATCAATGAAACACTTTAATTGTCCATTTGAACCCTGAGCTACTTTTCTACTTGAAGGAAAAATATAAAATAAGTATTTTTGTAATATTTTCACATATTACATATATTTATTTTTACTTAATTTCATATGATTAGTAATGATATTTTATATATTCTAAAACTAATATTGCTTCTGTCTATGACGCGATAGAAATTATTTCAATCATTATGTTATAAATACATTATGAAAAGGAGCCCTGAGTACCAAAGAGTCCTCAGTACCAAAAGAGACTCTGTGTGGCTAGATGCAGTTGGAGTGATGAATCAGGTGGTGAGATGCTTTTAAGGTACAGCAAAGGACAGAGACTGAACCAGCAAAGAAGTAGGAATCAAGAAACACAAGCATCAATAGTTAGGAGCAGAGTGCGTGTACCAGATGCTCATCCACGTAAGATGCCTCCAGAACTCTTTCACCTCCACGGCAGGGGTCAAAGTATATGCTCAGATGCTCATCCACATAAGATGCCTCCAGAACTCTTTCACCTCCATGGCAGGGGTCAAAGAATATGCTCAGAGTCCCCCTGTCTTCTACTAAGTGGGCTTGTATATTAGTTCCAAGTGGTATAAAAAGGGATTCCTTCTATTTTTGTTTCCCACTCAATACTCCTCATCCTGTACAAAGAAAGCATTCCTAAGACAAAGACCAGATATATTACACAAGACATCAACATTAGAAATCAAAATGATGGCTTTGAATAAATTAAAACACAAAATTCTATAAAAAGAACAACTAATGAAGCTATGCACAATACATGAATAGTTTATAAATACATGCATACATATATATATATATATATATATATATATATATATTATATAAAACCCCGGTGATAATCAGCAAATTATAAAAAAAGTAATTGGTATACCTTGTAAATCTGTTGTGTTGATAAATATTATAAAACTGTCTTTCAAGTCCCAGGAAACAAGACTTCTGTTTTAAAATGTTTACTTATCATTCCCTGTATAGCAAAGTACATGGCACTCAATTTATCTACCTGGAGAAGATGACGGGCTTAACTTGCGCTGTGTGATTGCACACTCTGACTTTAGGAAGTCTTCCAGAAATACAGCATAGTAAGCCACCCCTATAGTGCTCACATTGTTATTATATAAATGCTATGGTTTTTTTTCTCTAAAGAAAGACTGAAATTGGCTATTTTTACCTTGATACAAAGCATTTTGCAGCAAACAATATTATTTTTTCTGTCAGAAAACATTTTATCTAAGCACATTGAGTATTCTCCACTAAATCAGCACAAACAGCTAAGCTACAAGAGCAAAATGAAACATATCCAAATCTACATTTTATTGAAAATAGGATGTGGATCTAGATGTGGAAATGTTGTATAGGTATATAGGAGAGAAAGACAATTAGGATGAAAATGTATATATCTCTTATTTGTAACACAGGATGCATGTATTCACATTCATTTTAACAATTTTAGAACATTAAAATATAAGATGTCAAAACAGTTAAGATTCTTTTTCTACAGTTATCTTTAGACCTAGGAGCCAACTAGAGTCCAAAGAACACCTCTATACTGATGGTCACACAAGTGACCTTGTGTTTACAGAGAAGAGAATGTAGTTGGTAAGGATGGAAGAGAGGAAGGAGATAATTATTATGTTATCTCTCTCTCTCTCTCTCTCTCTCTCTCTCTCTCTCTCTCTCTCTCT
>OU015745.1:117670632-117698911 GCA_907169655.1 Acomys percivali
GAATTCAATTAGGTTTGTCTTTTGTTTTGTTTAATTCACAAGTCTCCAGCATTCTCTACCACCAAAATAATCCACAACCATTCTCATATTGGTGAGTGGATGGTCAAGCGATGGTCAAGAGATACTCTGCTGTTTTGCCACCAATGAAGAAAAGCATATGAACTGTATAACAGATCTGTGTTTAAAATTGCCTTAGATAGTTACAGGATAAAATATCAAGATATAGAAAAGCAAAGTAGCTACTTAAAGATTATGAAACTATTGGCTACATCTGAATATCTTCATAATCTTTAAATACCGTCTTTGCTTTTCCATTTCTTGATATTTTTGTCCTGTTACTCTCTAAGACAATTTTAAATACGGATTTGTGGTGGGGGAGGAAGTCCCCTTCTGTCACAGACCTTGGGGAGGGGAATAAGGTGAAAGAGGGAGGGAGGGAGGAACAGAAAGGTACAAGTGAAGGGATAACAATTGAGATGTAAAATGAATAAATCAATTGAATATAAAAGGATTATGAAGATAAATTTCTATTATAATGCCTTCCTTTGGAATATAATAAAATATAAATTTAAAAAAATATTAAGGTAATATTCACAGGAACATAGTGATATGTTATCTATAGGAGTTCTGATTTCTAAGAGTTGTGATATGATCTAATTCCATTTCTAAAACTGATTTTATGTGTTAAACGGTGTTGAGGAAACCATCACTGGCTAATGATGTATTCATCACAAAGTAGAAAGTCTTCCTTTGACTTATGTGGGCACAAAGAACCAAATATGTGTCCCTGCCACTAAATAACACTCAAAATTCCTTGCCTGTCAATATTTGAATCGCTCCAGTACAAAGAAACACATTAATTAGGTATTCTTTCAATTTTAGAAGGAGTTGGTAAATTTTACTTAATAAATGAAATGAAAGTTTCTTCTTGTTTTTCCATTAATGCTACCTTAAAAGGGAATATCAAACACATAATTATTCTTCAGTGTATAATTGATATGAGAGTAATCTTCAAAGGTGGGCATCTGAACATAAAATATAATATCATTTTATTTTCTTCTCTTAGGTCCAAAAAAAGACATCCCAACAGACCAGAAAGAAATTGATTTTATTGAATGTATCATAATTATACAGAAATATTTAAATAATTTCTGCATAAATTTTAGTTATACTCTTGATATAAAGGAAGAACACTACACAGAAAATTAGTCTCCAACTTCTTATAACTTTCTAAGTTTAATAGGCAATGTAATTTGTGTCAGAATTTACTAATAAAAATAAATTGTACATAAAAATAATATTTTCTATTTTCATGGTTTTCAAGTAGTCATACTGTGTCAGGTCTATTCTCTTGTTGCATTTTAGTTTATGTATCTTAATAAGTAAAGAGACAAGGCAAGTTTATAAGTATTGATATGTAACATTGTGACAAAATATGCATGTTCATAATTTTACTTTTATTATATATTTTGACCCCACTTATAGGAATAATATGCCAGTTAATATTCTATGAAAATAGTTGAATGGAAACTATGAAAGAATAATTTTCAATGATGAACTTCAGAAGACACTGAAAGTTTTAAGAGGGCAAGTTTAATTGTACTTTTATCATGTAGTCATAATATCTATGATTATATAAATAGCAATAAATACACATTCAAAAATATATAGAATTTTAAATTTTTAGTACATTCATGAGAAATTAAAGCTACATTGTAGCCAAGCTGAGAATATGTACAGGAATGTCAATTAGTTAATATAACTATGCTACTCTTAATAATGGAGTACAATTTTACTGTCGTCATGTTCAATGAATATAAGATGTAGTTCACAAGTCAGTATATTCTTTTCAACAAACAGAGGTTCAATTATCCAACTCAGGTATCCACTCTCACGGAATTTGTGAATAATAGTTTCAATAGAAACATGGAATATGATATTGAAAATGAAACATGTCTGTGGCTTAAATTAAGGGAGAATTATATTATTTGATGGAGGTTGCTGGAAATAGAAAAATTATGAACAATTTATTAAGGCATTATTTTTTTGTAGTGCTAGGAAATAATTTGTTCTAGAGGAGAAGGAGTTTTGGAGGTGTATAAAAACATATTATTGATAACCGTGGTTGTTTTCTGTGTTCAATAAGAACTACATCTTCTTAATTATGAGTGTTTTCTTTTACTTGAACATTTGAAAGCAATTTTCTGACCATTCTTATTTTTATGGAAATATGGAAATGCTGAGAAAAAAGTTTGACTTTTTCCCATTGTGGAGTAGTCTACATTATAATCTGTCACAATTTGCAACAAATTTTCAAAACAGAATATCAGAGTTTACTACTTGCATATTCTGGGCCAAGTCCATAATAAAGTGGCAGCTATTTGTTGCTTGAAATGATTTCTTTATCACACACACACTTAGAGAATATATTTTTCACATTCTAAGACATCAGTCCATGGAATATTACCTTTTGAATTCTGTGATTGATAGAACCAAAGAACCAGTGAAGAGTTCTAGAGAGTTCTACACCACTAAAATGCTTACATTTCCACCTTTGAAAAACATTCAGATGACCAGAAAATTATTCAATATAATGCACATAGACTAATGTCATGAAGTTCACTTGGTGAATAGAAGTACACAACAAGAAGGATCATTGCCATACAGCGGAGAAATTTTTATGGATTATAGAAAATAACTACTTCATATTTTACAACATTTAGTTTTAGTGAGGAAGCACAGCTAAATTATTACAATTGAACAGGCTGGGGATAGAGGTGAATGCCTTTAAACCCAGCACTTAAAAGGCAGAGGGAGGTGGATTTCTGTAGGTTTAAGGTCTTGAGTTCCAAGACAACTTGAACAACAAAGTGAGACCCTGTCTCTCAATCAAAAACCAAGCAAACACACAAAAACTGGATAGCATTCAGAGAAGCTGTATTTTATTATTTTATTCACAAGCCCTCAACCCCAGTTCAAGAACTACAAACAAGCTTGAGAGAATACACATCAGTTTTGTTTCTAGTAAGTAGGCCCCTAAATGGTTATTCAATCACAGGGGTCAGCCATGAACATCTGTACATAAAACAACACTAAATGGATTTTCAGTGACAAGGAAAAAGTGCTAATGACTTTTAAAGGAGAAGAATGTTCTGCTGGAAGAATTAGAGGAGAAAAAAAGTATAAATTGCATAAACATATTTTCATGCATGAAATTTCCAACTAAAATAAATTAAATTACTTATTCCCAAGATAAACTACATTTTAAAACATAGGCAACTATTTGGATTTCCTTCATTAAATTTAACACTTGCATATGAACTCTTCTTCCTTTGGAATATTCAAACTATAGCATAAGTTATTTTCAATACTAACTATTTTTCTTTTTTTTCTCTTTTTTTTAATCAATTATATTTTATTATGAATTTATTAAGCGAGTCTACCTCCCTAACAACCCGACTAACCCAAACAATCAGAAAAAGGATATTTAAAAAACACTACGATGAAACCTTAAGGATATCAGTCCCTGGCATAGTCAGCAGGGTTTCACCAGACCAGCAATTCCACTAAAGTTTCTGCTGAAACCAGGAGCAGCAGCTGGAACCTCAAGCCTCAGCTGAAGTCCAGAGCCTTGAAACTTTTCCTGGAGCACTAACTATTTTTCTAATAATTTCTTGTAGCATATATTTTATATACACTCATAGTATTTAATAGTAAGTTAAAGATAACCCAAACATTTTGTGACCTTTAATTTTTTTGTGAGGTGTCTCACCTTGTTAAGCCTCTCAATCCTTGTGTTGCCAGAGTGATACTCTTTTAGTCATGGCCTTAGCATTTTTTCTCAGCATGCTGTGTTTCTCACTGGAGATGTTTCTCCCACCATTAATGTTAGTGCTTATGCGTTTTTATACAAATCTCCCACATACTTCAGCCACACTGTAAGGTGAATAAAAGCCTCAGAGTAGCATATAACCTGGCCAAACAATTATAAATACAATCCACATAATACACAACTCAATTAGCTTTTGAGACCATATATTAGTGGCTTCATTCATTGTGTGTTAACACATTAACCATAGAACCAATATGGTGTCAGATTCAAAAAAAATTACAGTGTTTCTCTACTGATATTCAGAAAACAACTATGTTAAAAATTCATTTTCTACATTAACATCGAGTGTTTTATAATATTTCCCTATGCATATAGCATTATTTGCATACCTATATAGATCATATTATTTTATAAAGAAGTAACTATCCTACATAAAGGCAAGAGAAGCTATTACAGCTTTCATTTCCTTCTCTACTGGAATTATTTAGGGTCATATCATCAAGTTTTAAACTTGATGGCTTGGGCTCATAAACCTAAGAGGTGAAGGATTATTCATTTAATAACAACCTTTTAAAAGATGTACATAACTGGTGTATGGATTTAGTCAAAGCAAGACAGTAAGTACTAGTTAGACATGACTGTGCCAGTTACCATGATGAGTTTGGAGTCTTCATCTCTGCTTTTTATTTTCCACATTAACTGCGTTAATATATTTACTAAAAGACAAGCATGGAAGACCAGTTTCTATCTTTATCGGGGCTACCGAAGCTTAATGTAGCATACTATTATATAAGACAATGAGCATATACACACATAAACATGGTAAGTAATTTTATGTTGGGATAATAGTTAACTGGATAATGAGAGTCTTATACGGCAATCCCAAACACTTATGACGGAGAATACTAAATACCAAGAAGGTGCCAGCCAGCGGAAGGAGGGTTGTAAGAGAGCATCGTGAGGATAAAACAAGTTCATCTTTTTTCTATTTTAGGCCTCATACTTTGAGTCATAAAGGTAATTGCAGAGTAAAATGAAAAAGACCTATTTTTAATGCTAGAGAAACAGAAAGAATTTAAGCATCGGGGATCATTTTATATTGGCCAATACTTGCATTTTTGCTTTAGAAATATCTTTAACCAAATACACTTTTTTAAAAATTGCAAGTCTGACACAGTGTGTTGGTACACACCTTTAATCCCAGCATTCAGGTTGCCAGAATCATGCAGATCACTGTGAGATCAAGGCCAGCCTGTTCTATGAGGTGAGTCCTGGACAGACAAGGCTACACAGAGAATCCCTGTCTTAAAAAAAAAAAAAAAGCGTGTGTGTGTGTGTGTGTGTGTGTGTGTGTGTGTGTGTGTGCGTGTGTGTGTGTGTGTGTGTGTGTGTGTGTGTGTACATCACACTGTGAATGTATTCAGATGATCTTTATTAATTACTTTATTCATATAGCAAAAGATTTTAATGACTGCCATGTAAACAGATAAACAAGCAATGTCACAGTGTGGAGTTAGTAAAACAACAACTGGAAATCTATTGCTTTCTAAGAATTAGGACTGGTTTTCACATCACTAGAATCTACATGAAAGCCAGGTAAGAGTGGTGATTCTGCTGTTACGTAACCTTAATGCATAGGAGAAAAAACATCCCTAAATAATGCTAGCTATCCAGACTAGCTGTAATTTCCCACTCTGAAGTCATTCAGAAATTCTTCTCCAATGTCTAAAGTGAAGAGTTAATGATGCAGGCTGAAGACCTCTCTCAGATATCCACACACATGAGTATATGTGCATGTGTATCTATACAAAGTTGTCCCTACACACATAACGACATATACCCATACATGAACACACTCTATAAGCAAGCATATATGCAATATAAGATTGCTCAATGAAAAGCCTTATCTTACAGTGGTGGTAGACCCGTGAGTCAAACCAGAGACCAAAAAGTATGCTAGTATTTAACATTTTGAAATGATTGAATAAATTGCATTTGTCTTTTCCTCATTTTTCCATTTTATACTCATCATGGAAGGTCCAGGATGAAGCAGGAACTCCACAGTGAGACCATCAAAGTCTGTGGATCTGGACACAGGGGGTCTGCACAAGGACATTGCATGCAGTGAACCTAAAGCCCCTGTTCAGATGTAACTGCCAATTCTCCAGGTGGCAGGATGGAAGGGAGACTGCTGCTGAACCTCTAACGTGCACTCTGGTGCCCACAATTTAGTCACTGCCTGTTGGCAAGACAGCCTAACAGTCACACAGAGGAAGGGCATGCAGCCTATCCTAATGAGACCTAATAGGCTTTTGCAGACAGTTGGGGTAGGAGGACACCCCTCCCCGCCCCCCCCACATCAAAGGTCTGGAGAAGGAAATAGACAGAAGAGAGAGGGACGGTGGGAATGGGAAGATCTGCGATAACAATTGGGATGTAATATGAATATATTATAATAAATAAAATGCACATTAAAATAATTTCCCACATTTAATGATGGGGATACTTATCAAGTTATTATTTCTGGGGAAAATCTGTTAATTTTATTATTATAACATATACACAAACTAGATTAGTTAGTGGATATTAGGTTATTGGTACCCATGCAAAATAGAGTAACTCTAAAAAGGAATGTTTTAGATGAAAGAAATAAACATAAACTGTTAAATACTTAGCAAAATAGATATTTTAAAAGTTTAAGAAGAAAACTTTGAACCTATATTAAAACAGCAAATTGCTGGGAGAGTGGGTGAATACATTATATTTTTGTTTTGTTTTGTTTTGTGTGTGTAGTAGTAGTAATTGTTGTTGTGGTTGTTGTTGTGTTTTACTTTGCTTTTGGACACACATTGCAAACAACAATACTCAAGAAAATAGCCTTATCAATTTTGTGATGAAAAAAAATCATGCTTTCATTCTTTTCACATCAGTGTACTTATTTTCTCACACATTACTTTTATTTCTCAACTCTGACATCTTCATGCAAATAACCTTTTCTTCTGACTACACAGTTCACCTTAAACCAGATAGGAGCATAGATCCAAATCTTAGAATTTCTATGGCAGTTGGCATTAGACACTCGGAAGTCAGAACTCATTTGGCACTCTTAATTTTACATAGTCATTTGAAAGTATGATAAGGCTAGTCTTTCCTCTTCACTTGGAAGAATATAAGCTGAGTTAAAGGAAACAGAGACCTTGTGGGTTTTTATTGTTTAGCTTGTATTTGCACAGTTTTATAAAAGATTTAACAGGATTATTGGAAAGATGTCCATGGACCTAGATAAATAGCCAGGTGCAAGGCTAGCCTAAGACATGAGATTTATTAGGTGAAGATTTTCCACAAAGCAAGAGACAGAGTCTGTTTCTGATGACCTTCAAGTCTCCACATATTTGTGCAGGATTTATGCAGATCTTTAAGTAGACTGCGTATTTGGGTTTCCATTACAAAAATTAATGATTGTGTGTTTTCACTGGTGACACATTGAGGCATCATCTGCATTCCTTTGCTGTTTTGAAAGGACACCATGGCTTGCTTCCAAAGTGCAGATCTCAGTTAATCCTGAGGAGTTACTAAGAGACTGAGGGAATTAAAGTTCAATTTCTTTGGCTTTCCAGCCTTCCTTAGGACCAGATTTAAGCTTTGCCTGAGGCCATTCTAGGCCAAGCCAATTTAGTACAATGGCTTTTTCATATTACAAACTAAAATATCTCTATGCTAGTTTAAAGACGTGAGTGCTGTCAGTGACTTCTACCGATATCGGCTACTGTACACTTTCTTATTTGCTTTATTTTCTCCCTTGACAATAGTTGATATTGACTCTGGAATGTTGAGATGATCTGCACAGTGAATTATTTTCTTTACTCCTGGCTTCTCTACCTATTACCAAGCATATTTTAACTTTCTCTGACTAGGTTGTATGTTTTTTATTTCAGTTAAGAATGGTGATAACATGTGTGTTATGGTTGGGGTTGGGGGCAAATTTTTTACTGTGAATTTAACTTAGAGGAAAAATCAAGAATACTCTTAGGAAACTATAGCAAACCATGATACATGAATTGGTTTCAAGTGATTCAAACATTTTGTCTCACAATCCTTGGGGATAAATATCCCAAATCAAGATATCTGTGGGGCCAGGCTCTGGGGGGCACTAACAGGGACTGCTTCCTTGTCAATGACAATTTTCTAAAATCTAGCATTCTTTGGTTCATGAGAATATTCCTATTTCTGTCCTCATTTTCTAAATGAGTTTCTCTCTGTGCTGGTCTTTATATGGGTACAGGATCTAATGCGTTCACATCTACTCTAAATTATTTGTTCAGTTTGAGTGAAAGACAAATTAGTTTATGGTTAAAAATCCCATATATATATAATATATATAAATATGTATGATATATAATATATAACACATATATATAATCAAACATATATGTTTAATCACAAGAATAATTAGAAATAAGACTTGAACAATTGTGATTTGAAGATACACAACTCTAAAAGCCACAATACATTTTGTTTTGTTTTTAAATTCAGAAGGAAATGTAAATGAAGGGCCAATAAATAGTTGTTGGGAAAGCGTTTTAAATGTGATCAGCTTAGTTTTGTTTGCTTATAATCCAAATGTTAGTCCATCAAAATAATACACACTAAATATTAGAGAAGTGAAAGGTAGAAATTTCTCACCAAGAATGTGTGATCCCAGAGAAAATGGACCAAAACTTTTCACTGATGCAGTCCAGAGGTACTAGAAGGCTTAAAAATCATATTCACTTCAGAAAATTATTTTAAATGAAATATGTTTAAGTGTTGTTTAGAAATGGTACCTTTGGGCTAGAGAGATGGCTCAGAAGTTAAGAGCACTGCCTGCTCTTCCAAAGGTTCTGAGTTCAATCCCCAGCAACCACTGGTTGCTCACAACCATCTATAACGAGATCTAGTGCCCTCTTCTGGTGGACATGCAGGCAAAACACTGTGTATCTATGATAAATAAAATAAAAATCTTAAAAAAAAAAGTTATCTTTTTACTTCATAACACCAGCAAGACCATAGTATGTTTTGATGTAAAAAAAATTGAAATAAGAAATGTCAGATTAAAAAATGAACTATCAACTCTTAGGGTATTCTCTTAAGGAAACTCTGTATCATATGCATCTCAATAAACAAAGCTCTCATTTCAACATCAAAATATCGAATTATAATAGATTGAACAATTTTATTAGCCTAATATAATTATTCTAGATAGAATGTATACTACAAGACTAAATATATATCATCTTTAGCCGTTTTACATAGTTAATTTTATATTATGTCATATCTGTCCTCTTTTGCAGGATACGCACATTTTAAAAACATATTTCAGACATGTTTTTCTGAGGGCAATTATTGAAATTACAATAAATATTCTCTAGCTTGTAAATAAATGTCATATAGTATCTCTATATTACAGAGGGTATCCATTTTCAAATTTATTTGAATTGCCTTTTTATGTCATATACCACATTTATACATCAAATTATGGAGTTGCATTTGTAATTAATTTTAATATTGATCTATTGTTCTTGGTTATAAGCAACTTCATAAGAAGTTTACTTTACCACATGACATTTGATTTTCTCTACTCTTATATTAAATAAGATTAAATTATGGATTCCTAGTTGATCTTAGTTTCAGGTTTAAATATTTGAGCATTTACTTTTCTCTACAGATGACATTTCATCCAATATAGCCATAGCAAAATTTAACATCTAATCATTTCCTTTAAAAAAAAATTCTGCTTTAGGATAATGATAAATTAGCGTATGCTGTCATGCTTAGGTCCCTAGCTCCCCCTGTGGTAGGATCAACTAACAATTAATGTGTATTACTTAATTATCCTAAACTGCTGCAACAAAAAAATTCCTTATGGAGATGGATTCAAATGTGGCAAACCAGCCACTGGGCAAAATGTCCTCATTTTGGCCACATAGAGAATTCTGCCTAAAAAAAATGGCAAGCTTGGAAGCAGGCAGATTTGGTGGTCAAACTGTCAAGACAGGGTAAGCAAGTCCTCAATAGTTCCTGCCTCACAAATATGTCTGTCAGATACATTGTGCCACAAGGCTGAAGATGATCCTCCATGCTATAGACAGTTTTGGTGACTGTTCAACTAGCAAACTGTCTCTGTCATTTTTTTTTCACTTTGGAAGCTGCTAACCTGCATTTCCAGTTTATTCAGGCAATTAATTTTTATCCCTTCTGAAGTCTCTGATGGGGTTGAAAACCATATAGTTTAGTTTCACAATTAAGCTCAGTTGTTTAGAGGTTAAGATGTTTTTAGGTCTAGGTAGATTTTTAAGTTGATAGAGATAAGATATGATAGATATTGATTTACATTCAGAATTTTAGACTCACCAAAATAGGAAAGATGTTTTCCTCAGGGTTCCCAAATTCAAATAGCCAAAGCATTACAAATGTAACCTTTTCGTATTTCCTGATTGTTTCATGGTTCTTCTTGCTGTATGTAGTTTATTTTATCTATGTGTGATAATATAAATGCATATGTAAAAAATAAAAATAATAATAAAAATGTTTCTCTTTAACTTTGTTCATTTTCTAATAGTATTTCTCTTTATTTTTAATTCTGGACTGTTGTTAATTTACCACTAAGACCTAAGAATGTTTATTATTAGACCTATAATTATTATTATGGTAGCATTTTCTAACCCTCTAGCAATCAATCAAGACAGACACCTGTTATATTTTAAGATAGCCTTAGTTAACCTGGGACAGGACAAATGATTATCCCCTAAACTACTTCCCATAGTGGGCAAGTATGGGATACCTGTCCCAATCCATGTAATCTGCTTTTAATATTTTCTATCAAGCTACATCCAATCCGTAATCCCAAATACTTGCTAATGTTCTTCATCTTGGCCAAGTCTCAATCCACACCAGCCATGTACTTCTCCTCCATCTTACCCATGATGGCATCTTCTTCTCCTCTGCTCAGGTCTCTCTTCCTCCCAAGATTCTCTCTCCCCTCTCCTCTCTCTTCAAGCCTGGGAACCTTAGCCACGTCTATCTCATTTGCCCTGCCCAGTTGTGATGACCTTTAATTGGTCAAATAGGTTAGGCTCTTAGGCAAGGTACAGTTGGGGCAGAGACAGCAAGCAGTAATTAGCATCAAAATACTTCAGACCAACCTCAAACACTGGATTTTCTGACTTTCTTTTTTTATATATTCAATACAATCTTCCTTTGCAGTTGATTTTTTTCCCCAATCTGTATACTGTGTTCAATTCTTTTAACTCTCTGTTCTACATAGTAAGTTCTTTTAAAGTTTAGAATACAAGATAATAAAATTTGCTGTAACTAAATAAGCAGGTAAAGTATGGTTTAATTCTAGGTCTAAAAGTATATTCTGTATTTTTGTAATTATCTGGCTTTTGTGACTATACATTTTATATTTCTATTATTTTTGAGATATTTTTGGTGGTTTTCTTTGTTAATTTGTGCTTTTTTTTCTTCCCTCCCTTCCTCCCCCACAAATTGATCTGGATGGGTTGAAAAAAAATGAAAAATTTAGTTGGATGTAAAATGAAGGGGCTTGATTTGGGAAAAAGTTGCATTAGGATGAGCATCATCAAAATATAGTATACTAAAATCTCAAAGAATTAACAAAACCCCTTGAGGTATCTATTTTATATATCAGGATTTTTGAAGATGTTAAAAATTCTTATGATAAGTAGCCTACCCCAGCAGTAGTAGAATATCTGTTCAAAATTTACTACATCCTTTCTTATAATACTACTTATATATTAATATGAATGAAATTCACAATTGGTTTATTTTTAGTTGAGAAGGACTGATCATATGACATTGATATATTTCTATATATAGACAGTGAATGTTTATTAACCACATAATATGTTTATGTGGCCAATTAACAATGTTTCTCATTTCTTCCTCCAGCACACAGCAAGAACATTTGCTCAGTCATGTTCATAGCAGCCTTATTGATAATAGTCAGTACATGGAAACAACCTAAATGTCCTTCAGTAGAAGAGTGGATAAAGAAACTGTGGTACATTTACATTATGGAATACTACTCAGCTATTAAAAATAAGGAAATCTCAAAATTTGTGGACAAATGGATTGAACTAGAAATGATCATAATGAGTGAGTTAACCCAGAAGCAGAAAGAGGCAAATGGTATATATTCACTTTTAACTGGACACTAGCCCAAGGGGCATGTCCCATGAAAGTCTTTACTTACCAGAAAAGTGGGACAGAGTGGAAGACTTCCTATTGGTACTCTAAATGAGTGAAGCATCGGAGAATGGGGAAATAGAAGAATCCAGAGGGTCCTACAAACCAAAAGAAGAACATTATGATGGGCGGATCTGGGCCCAGGGGCCCTGCTCAAACTGTGGCATCAGCTAAAGACAATACATGCAGTAAACTTCAAACCCCTACACAGATGTAACCAATGGACAGGACGTTCTCCAAAGTTGAATGGAGAGTGGGGACTGACTTTCACACGAACTATGGTGCCCCATATTTGACCACACCCCCTGGATGGGGAGACCTGGTGGCACTCAAAGGAAGGATAACAGGCTTCCAAGAAGAGACTTGATACCCTATGACCATATACAGGGGGAGGAGATCCTCCTTAGTCACAGTCATAGGGGAGGGGAGTAAGGGGAGAATGGGAGGGAGGGAGGAATGGGAAGGCACAAAGAATGGGATAACAATTGAGATGTAATATGAATAAATTAATAAAATATATTAAAATATTTTATTCTTGGTTGTTTGATTATAAAAAGGTGATGATGATCCTATTAACTTTTTTCTTTTCTCTCCAGATAATTTCTTACCAATGTTTGTTTTTAAACTGCCTTTGCATGGTAAATAACCTTATGATATTAAGTATCTAATTTGGTTCATTAGTACACGTTTTAGATGTTGGTAATATTTGTCATTTTTATATACAGAAAAAAGGTTAAAATATATTTATTATTATATTATATTATATTATATTATATCATTATATTCTTCTGTGGACTATAATTGGCCTTTGGTATTTTGCCTTAAAATGGATCTTTTTCCTTTACTGTTTGGATTTGCTTTACAAATTAGTAATTAATGAAATATGCTTTTTACCTTGAACTTGGCAGTAGGAGCTTGTAAGAGTAAAAGTTGAGAATATATGAGCAGAGATCAGAAGACAGCACAAGTAAGTTCCACAGTGATAACATGACTTAGTTAGTCATCACCTTTATAAAGATTATGACACTCTTTAGACCCTAACAATAAAGGTCTACATTGTACTCAGAGGAGGAACAGTAGAATTTAGAGGGGAAAGTGAGCATTAGATATTCATGTATAGTTCACACTTGAATTCCATGAATAAGAGTAGACAGACCTGTTCATAATTCCTTCAAGAGGAATTATGGCTCAAGTGACAAAAATGCTTTTGGTGAAAATGGAACCCACATTAATGACCAGCTTGCTGTCCTCTCTGGCTCCAGATTGGAGCCATAGCTATGTTTAGAGAAGAAAGAAAGAAAGAAAGAAAGAAAGAAAGAAAGAAAGAAAGAAAGAAAGAAAGAAAGAGAGAGAGAGAAAGAGAGAGAAAGAAAGAAAGAATTCACATATGGAAAAGCTGAGGTCAGGTGGGCTGTGTGCACTTTGATTGAGCCACAGCCCATAACACCACAAACTGGGAACTCAGTGTCTTCAATGGGCACAGCACACAGTCAGCGTTTAGCTATTCTCTAAATGATGGCTCTATAAGTGACCAGTTTCAGGCTGTAAACACACATGGGACATGGCTGCAGAGGCTGGCATTTCTATATACTGGTCAGTCATCCTTTAACTCTTCAAGTTGGATGAGGAAGAAGGCTTTGCCCATTTTGAGCCTGAGCCATGGATCTGATGCATTGGGTCTTGTTATTGCTGTCAATAATACACCTTAGTTCAGAACTTCATTTCTCCACAGATTTCTCTACTTTCAAATATTATTCTTCCAAATAATGCATTAGGCAACTTCATTAGCATATTGGGGAAACAAAACAGATAATATGGGGGGAAAGTCTTACAATAGTCATCATTTTAAGATTCAACTATCAAAACCAGACATATCAGTTGAATGAAAGAAAGGGGTTTTTCTGGAAGAATTTTTGGATATTTTATTTGTGTGTGTGTGTGTGTGTGTGTGTGTGTGTTTGTATGTGTGTGTGTTTGTGTGTTTTTATGTGTGTGTGTTTGTGTGTGTGTGCTTGTAGGTGTGTGTGTTTGCTTGTATGTGTGTGTTTGTGGGTGTGTGTTTGTGGATGTTTGTGTGTGTTTATATGTGTGTGTTTTTATGTGTGTGTGTTTTTATGTGTGTGTTTGTGTGTGTGTTTTTATGTGTGTGTTTGTGTGTGTGTGTGTGTGTGTGTGTGTTTTGAGTAGCACCTATTTCATGGAACATGACTAGAGCTCAGAAGACAGCATTATGGGGTTGATCCTTTCATTCTGTCAAGCTTTACTTGCATTCCAGAAGTCAAACTCAGACTGTAGAGCTTTGCAGCAAGTGCTGATGGCACTGAAGCGTTCTGCTGGTTTGTTCTGCTGTGTTTTTAAAACTATGAATGAATCTCTTATATGTAAACTTATATATAAATAGACAAAAAAGATACACATTTTAATTTTCAATCTTTAAATTTTAAAGCTGTAACACACACACACACATGTGGGCAATTGAATAAAAACTCTAAATGCACTCATGTAAAGTTAGGAAATATAGACATAATTTTAATTGTTCTGGAATTTTGAGAGCAGTGTTTGAATCATACATTTGTGAAACGAGAAGCTGCAGGCTTATTATCTGGACTATTGTGTAAGTTAGGAAAGTTTTTATATATAATTCAGTCATCTCCTGGCTAAAAAAAAAAAAAAAAAAAAAAAGGTTTAGCAGGGTTCTCAACTTGAAAAAAATGAATATTTACACAGAAACCTTGAGGACAATCCCAGAAAACTTTTTAAATTATTCTCACAAATTAATTCTGTAGTTTGTTTTCAAGACATTTCTTGAGCACATGGGGATTGCTTACCTCTGGAATAAAAGGGAGCCTGTGGCATTTCAGCTCTTATTGCTGTTTCATATGTCACATATTTCCAGAAGTGCCACAATGGCTGAAAATGATGGAAAGGGAGTGCAAGTCCATAATCGCTATCCCAAAGAGAGTTAAGTTGCTCTCTCACTGACATTTAGGCAATATGAGCCTCAATATACTCTACTGGAAGAAAAGATGGCTATTTCTTGATTGACGAAGCGTTGGTGATGGGGAAATAACAGTGGCAAGCTCTGGCCAATAATCCCAATATATTTCTTTCACCGTTAATAAAACTTCAAAACTTGAGATACTGTAGTAAAGTAATTGTAGCGTGGTTCTTGAATAACGAGAATAACTTTAGTAAATATTGTTTAATAGATGCAGTTTCTTGGAACATTTCTTAGTTGCTTTAAATCCTATTTGATAACTAAAATGCTACTTTATTTCATAATTAAGTTGTACGTTGATTCATTCCTCATTTCTACTTCCCAATAGTTGTATTTTAATGATATTTTTTGCAAAATGGATATAATCAATTTTGAGTTAACTTATTTTAATATTTCAAATTTCCTTTTGAGATTTTTGAGCAATATGAGCAATGAATTCTATTACAGTTCACTCTTTTGTATATATAAAACATTTGAGATTTATCATAAATTTAAAAGTCAGGTGTAAAATGTCAGTGTAAAAATCTAGTGTCAATTGCATTCTTGTTCTCTGAATTCAATGTATTTCAAACAAGGATCTTGGTTCATGGGGCCAATATCAATATACAACTTAAAATGGTTGAATAATTTTGGAAATATTCATCCCTTTACATACACATTTTATTACAGCCTTATAAGTCAAATAGATTCCCACAGTTTAGAATGCAGGTTGTTCTAAATTATTTTACTTAGCAACCATATCTTCAATGAGAGTTAAAGGCTACAATATGAAGTAGAAGAATAGAATGGGTTGTAATACAACCTTTTATGTAACAAGAGGTTTTGTTCTGATGCTTAACAGCCTCATATTAGAGAATATAAGAAAGTTTATTTTCAAAGTACTGATAAAAGGAATTTCTTTTGTTTTCTTTGATAGTACAAAAGGGAATGCAAGACAACAGTTACCTTAAAATATAATGTATAAAAGTGGGAGTATACAAGGGATGGGATAATCATTGAGATGTAACAAGAATAAATTAATAAATTTTTTAAAAGTGATTGCCTAACAGATTAATGAAGTGTCAAGCCCTGAGAAAGATGACATTTTGCGGTTAATTTTAAATTATACTTACAAAAGAGCAGATAAATCATATACACTGAAAAACCTGAAACCCCATTGTGTTTTGGCATCTAATGCTGCTGTCTTTTGAGAATCATATGGAGATATTTCAGGACAGTACCTCACATTCAAACATTTAAAAACAAAGAAAAAAAACTTTTATACTTCAGGATAGCATTTGAAAAGTTTGGGAAATCAAAATCACAAAAATATTTGAAGACTTATAGTGCATTTTTATATTCCTCACATTTTATGCTACATTTCCATTACATTTTCAAGTGAGATTTGACTTCTAAAAAGATCATGAGGCTGACTGTAACTGTAGTATCATTACAGGTATATGAGTTTTATGCAATATTGTTTTGAACACACAGTAAAAAAGAAAATAACAATTTTTAGGCCGTTAGTTAAGATACAATCAAATGTCACATGTCTTCTATAAGGCTGATGCATATGTTTACAGTGCCTGTAGAAATTGGGCAGCTGAAAAAATACCCATGAGAAAGGGAAATGGGGGGGGACATTCAAGGAGAAGGAGATAGTATAGTACACATAATATGAAAGTAGAAAAGAGGAATACAAAGGATGGAACCACTTAATCTCAGGTAGAAACGGGAGGTGGAAGGGAGGAA
Organism: Acomys percivali; assembly: GCA_907169655.1. NCBI lineage: Eukaryota > Metazoa > Chordata > Mammalia > Rodentia > Muridae > Acomys > Acomys percivali. The sequence continues at coordinate 117,687,441 of OU015745.1, forward strand.
GTGAGGAAAATGATAACCAATACTATGTTTATGTAGGAAAATCTAACAGACTACTACTTCATAAGCTCATTTTAATTTACAGTATTTTCATAGCAGTTTGAATGCAGATACCCTGAATAATTGGATAAGGCTCTTTCCAAGAGTCCTGGATTATTTAACACAAATCTCCATGCAAGATGTGGCATACTTCCTTTTGAGTTACTGGTCACTGGGGTCGGCTAACTCCTAAGACGATGTAAAGCATTGCCATTAATCTTCACTGCCTGTGACATGAACTCTGGTGCCTCTTATACGGCCACTTCCCCTTGTTGTGGAGGTACTTAGGGCAATAGCAGACTGGGATACAGGCTAGCTGCATAAACCCTAATAGGCTGTGGTCATATGGTGAGGGAGGAGGTCCCCTGCTGTCAGAGGTCTAGGGGAAGGGATTAGGGCAAAAGAGGGAGGTAGATGGGAAAGGGAAGATACAAGTGAATGGATAATAATCTGGGGGTAATCTGAATAAATTATTACACATTTTTTTAAATTTCAAAAATGCATAGGGTACAAGAAGAAAATTCATTCCACTAGAATGTTTTATGTAGGTGCACCTAAAAGTAAATACACACAACTACAAAAAGAAATTTATTTAAACTAGAATGAGATTAATGTTACAATCAGGATGTGAAGAATTTAAACTGCAGAACAAGCAGGTAACTTATATTACTAATCCCACTATATGGGAGTAGATCTGAGACTGGCTGAGACATGACTGTCTAGGCATAGACATCGCTTCTTATTGGATGCAGAAAACCTACTATTAGATGCCATTCTTCATATGCCATGAAAGAAGATATACAAATGTCTTTTTTCCATTTTTATTAATTAAATACTTTTTATTTTCTACATATACATTTATATTATTACACATATATACAATAGACTACCTATAACAAGAAGAACGATGACGCAATCAGGAGATATAAATGTTACATTCTTAGAGTTTTGGCTATTTGTACTTGTCAGCTTTGAAGAAAATATATACTCTGCCTACATCTATGGTAGAAACAAGATCCTCCTTATGGAGGTGGATTCAAATGTGTCAAACAAGCCACTGGGCAAAATGTTCTCATTTCTACCACAGATAGAATTCTGCCTAAAAAAGGGCAAGCTTGGATGCAGGCAGAGTAGATGGTCAAACTCTTCCAAAACAGGGTAAGCAAGTCCTCGATAGTTCCTGCCTCACAAATATGTCTGTCAGATATATTGGGCCAGAAGGCTGAAGAAAATGCTACAACATTATAGCAAGTTTTGGGTGACTATTCAGGTAGCAAACTTCTCTGTCATTTCATTTGGAAAGCAACTAACCTGCACTAACGGCAGACTCGGGTAATCAAGTTTATTCCTTCTCAAGTCTCTGATGGAGTTTAAGACCGGCTAGCTTAGTTTTACAATGAAGCTTAATTGTTTAAGGGTTAAGATGTTTTTAGGGCTAGATAGGTATTCTGATTTGATAATGACATTCTGTGATGGAGATTGATTTCATTCAGAATTTTAGAAGCACCAAATAGGAAAAATATTCTCTTCAAGGCTGTCAAATTTAATAGCCAAAACACTAAAAATGTAACATTTATATAATTCCTGATTGCGTCGTGGTTCTTCTTGCTATAGGTAGTCTATTTTATATATGTGTAATAATATAAATGTATATATAAAAAATTAAAAATGTTTAATTAATAAAAAAGAAATTAGTGTTAAATGTAAGAAAATGAAAATTAAATTGTTTTCTTATATTATTGATAATTATTAAAATAGCTTTTCTTGGTTTTAAGAATACTTGATTTTTTAATGATTTTGTTACAAATGACTATATTTGTGACAATTTAGACATTTTATTTGGATTTTCTGATAAACAAAAATTACCAAATCTATGGGGTTTTATTGTTTTTTGTTTGTTTGTTTGTTTTGTAGGGTTTTTTCTTTTTTTTTTTTTTTTTTTTTTTTTTTTGGTGCTGCTTACTTTTCTTCTTGTTTTGTTAGATTTTGGTATTCTTCTGATATGTATTACAAGACAGACTCAGAAATATATCTTTCTAAATGTGTTGCTATGTTGTGTTTTTGTCGGTTATTTAAATTTACTGTTAATTGTATTAAGAAATGTGTGTACCTGACACTTGCACTTTAATATCTTAGCAGAATTAATGCTAATAAAAGGAAAGTGAACCATTAATTGTAGTATACATTGTTCATTCTTTCTTTAAGTACTTATTACATTTGTTATGAGAACCATTTAATGCAGTAGAAATCTTGGCATAAGTAATACATGACTAATAAAAGCTTATACAATGCTTTTCAATGTAATTCAAAATATATTTTATCATTATATAATATATTTCACTAGAGGTAAAAGGTACACTACACCCATCCATCCTTAATACTCTCTTACATTAATAGTATTTTCACAGTATTCTAATACTTAATAACAAAAAATAAATAGTATATAATTCAGTCAGAACATGTGCTTCTCTCTTAATTAGCATAAAATTTAATGATTAGAAATTGTCGAATATAAAATTGATTAACATTGGAATAGATGATGTATTGTCTATGAATGCAGAATCATATCAAGAAATGTATTTTTCCACAAAAAAAATGATAAGTTCATGACTGGGTGACTGTAACAAGCATACTCAATCATTCACATATAATGCTTAAAATATATGTAATATAATATTTTAAAGAACAGAGATATTTATAAATACTGATATATTTTAAAAATATTAGTGATCAAGAATATATTTACTTTCATATACCTAAATAAAATTTGTACAAAATATAATCTTACTGAAAAAATTACATTATTTTTTCTAAATTTAATCTTGGTGTATGACCTTTATGCATGCTACAGAATCCAAGTAGGATAATCAGAATTCTTGGTAATAATCTTGACTGCTAATTTGATTATACAATGAAATGTCTACAGTAGTAGAGCAAACTTATTGGGGTGTGTATGTGTATGCGCACGTGTGTGTGTGTGTGTGTGTGTGTGTGTGTGTGTGTGTGTATGTGTGTGTGTGTCTGAGACTTTTCCAACATAACCAACATTTCACATCACTGATAGATTAAGATTTTTCACCAACAGCTATGATGTAGAGAATTAGTATGAAGTATGAAGTTTATCTTATTTGGAGATTAGTTTAAAATAGCTTAATTGGAGATTGGTTTGGGCCTTTTGCCCTGGTTTATTGTGGTTCCTCCTTTATACTGCCTCCTGTCTGTCATGACATGAGTTATACTGCTACATATTCGCTGCCATGATACCCTGACCTTAAAATACATCTTCCCTACTTCATTTCTGTGAAGTTTATGATCATGGCAACAACAAAACAGACCCAATCTCTACAAAAGTAATATACTCTAACTGTGTTCCAATGAGCAAAATATGTAATAGAAAAAGCCTGGGTCATTTCCTGTTTGATAGGGACTAAAATGCTTGATTAATGATACTGTGAACAGGTCCTTAATAAAGCAAGTATTAAATAAAACTTCCAATAGGTGAACTTCATTAGCCTCACAAAGAAATTCCCTTGTGAATGTTCAAATTGTTTAAAAAATAGCAAGTTTTGAGTGATGTATTATGAGCACTGTTAGTTTTTAAATTTCAGTAGTTGGAGAAATAGAGTATAATCTGATTTGTGTGTTTGGTCATATTGCTCTATTGATCTTGTACATGATAACATTCCACTTGGCAGATGAAATTGAAAATGAATGTTCAAAATACTGCATTTTATTTTCAGTGCAAGTAGTTATTAAGGCTAGAAGTCAGAATGCTAGCAGCTACTCTATTCTAATAACTTCATTTCTAATATTGAAAGGAAATTCAACATTGCTGCATTCTGCAGAGTCCAAAACAAGTAAAATATTTGATTTAAGAACATTCAAGTCATAATATAAATAGATATATTTTTCCACCAGCAAAGTTTAGTGTGGCCCTGTAAGCTTATTTAAAAGCATACTTACTTTTAAATTCCCTCTCAGAATTTTAGAGACCAGATAATTATATAATACATGGTAAACTATGTCTTCAAACTTTTCCCACTCTGAATTATATATGCTTTTACTGGGCTTTTCTCTACTTCATATTGATTGCAAGAATGGTTTGTGACTATCCCGTACATCCATTGTGAGTTTTGTGAATAAGGTGTTTTGTATTTTATAATTAATGATACATAGTTTCCCAAGACATTTTATTAGAATATATTTAACTGATACTCTGCCTTAGATCACATATTTTTGAACTCTCTTAATTTATGGTATTAAAAAACAAATTGCAATAATAATTTTAGGAATATGTTTTGCTTAATGAAGTTACTCTCTCTTTTAAGGGAAAATATGTAGACTATTTTCTACTTTAGATGACACTAATTCAGAGGGTCTGTTAATTTTGCTTTTCTAAAACAATAGCACATTTGGTTAACAGAATGTGTAAGTATATGTGGTGTGGGTGCCTCCACCTTTTAGCTTTCTTCATAATTTAGATGAAAACCTCAAAAATAAAACAATCATGAACTTTACATACTTTAGTGATGCTCAAAAATTCAATATGTTTGAAATATCTGAGGACTGATGTCTTCTATTATTACTATACAAAGTATCTTTGTACTTCAGTCTTAGTTTTGAGCAACTAACCCTTAAATCTTTGGAATATCCTGTCTGAGCCAACTACTTTTGCTTATTTAAGAACAAAAGGGTATGCCAGGTAATACATGCTAATGATAATGTATTATAATTTATGGTGATAACTCATAGCACTAGGTATTAGTTGACCTCTGGAGGAGCTCTGGGTTATATTTAGCCTCAGGTCTGCTCTGCCATGTCTGTTTGACCAAAATTTATATCTAACACTCAAGTATGAGAATCAAATGTGTATCACTGATTGGAAACATTGCCACACACAATTTCTGAGAATGGTACCAGTAGCATAGTCTGTCACAGGACATAAAGAGAGCTTCAGGAATCTTCATATTTGATGCCATCCTGAAGTCATCAATTTTCACTAAGATAAATGGAGAGTTTATTTAAAACAGCTTTCAGTAAATTTGGTAAATCCTCATGAATTATCATACATGAAAGTGATATTTAAGGATTCTGGAACATATATTTTCATTGAAAATGGGAGAAGTCATAAAGAATACCAAACTGCTTTATAATACTTGTGGCTATTTTGAAGGGAGTGGTTTCCCTAATTTCTTTCTCTGCCAATTTGTCATCTGTATACAAGAGGGCTACTGACTTTTTCATGTTAATTTTGTATCCTGCCATTTTGCTGAAGTTTTTTATCAGCTGTAGGAGTTCTACCTTGGTATAAATCTATGCAAGCAATGGAAAGACTTATATGAAAAAAAGAATCTTCATGTTTCTGCAGAAGGAAATTGAAGAAGATATCAGAAAATATAAAGATCTCCCATGCTCATGGATTGGGAGAATCAACATTGTAAAAAAAATGACCATCCTACCAAAAGCAATCTACAGATTCAATGCAATCCCTTTCAAAATACCAACACAATATTTTACAGAAATGGAAAGATCAATTCTCAATTTCATATGAAAAAACAAAAATCCCACGATAGCTAAACAATCCTGTAAATTTAAAAATCTACCAGAGGAATCTCCATCACTGATCTCAGGTTGTACTATAGAGAAGCAGTAATACAAATGGCATGGTACTGGAATAGAAGTAGGCCAGTTGTCAAATGGACTTGAAGACCCAGATATACATCCACACACCTATAGTCATTTGATTTTTGACAATAAAGCCAAAACTATACAAGGTGGAAAAGACAGCATCTTCAACAAATGGTGGTGGTCTAACTGGATGTCTACTTGTAAAAAACTGCAAATAGATCCATATTTATCACTCTACAAAACTAAAGCCAAAGTGAATCAAAGATCTTTACATAAAACCAGACATACTAATTCTGACAGAAGAAAAAGTTGGAAAGAGCCCAGAACTCATTGACACAGGAGACAACTTCCTGAACAGAACACCAACAGCCCATGCTCTTTATCAACAATTAATAAATGGAACCTCAGGAGGCTGAGAAGCTTCTGTAAGGTGAAAGACACATTCAACAGAACACATCAACAGCCCACACATTGGGAAAAGATCTTTACCAACCCTACATCTGGCAAAGGGCTAATATCTAAAATATACAAAGAACTCGAGAAATTAACCACCACCAAACCAAATAATCCAATTAAAAATGGGGTAGAGTACTAAACAGAGAATTCTCAATAGAAGAATATCAAATGGCTGAGAAACATTTAAAGAAATGTACAACATCCCTAGTCATCAGGGATATGCAAATCAAAATGACCCTGAGATTCCATCTTACATTTGTCTGAATGGTGAAGATCAATAACTCAGGTGACAACACAAGCTGGTGAGAATGTGGAGAAAAGGGAACACTCCTCCACTGCTGGTGGGAGTGCAAATTTGTACAGCCACTCTAGAAATAAATATAACACTTTCTCAGAAAATTAGGAATAGTTGTACCCCAAGATCCAGTTATACCATTCCAGGGCATATATCCAAATCATGCTTCACCATACAACAAGGACATTTGTTCAGCTACGTTAATAAAAGCCTTATTCATAATAGCCAGAACCTGGAATCAACCTACATGTCCTTCAACCATATACAGGGGGAGGTAATCCCTCTCAGGAACAGTCATAGGGGAGGGGAATAAGGGGAAAATGGGAGGGAGGGGAGAATGGGAGGATACAAGGGATGGGATAACCATTGAGATGTAACAAGAATAAATTAATAAAATTAAAAAAAAGAAAGAAACTGTGGTACATCTACACAATGGAATACTACTCAGCTATTAAAAACCAAACAAAAAAATCATGAAATTTGCAGGCAAATGGATGGAACTAGAAATGATCATCCTAAGTGAGAAAACCCAGAACCAAAAAGACACGCATTGTATATATACATTCAGAAGTGAATTTTAGCCCAACATAGAGGTCCTATGAAAGAATCCACCCAGCAAGGAATAGGGACAGTTACCAAGACACAAAGCTGGACACTGGGAAGAGTGCTGAGATTGTAGGCTGCTCTTGCCAAGCCACAAAGGAAGAGGTTATATGTAGAACACAGGACACTGGATTAACTGAGGTCAGACATTAAGGGAGTCCTTTCTAAGGATTATGGGAAGGAGGGAAAAGAGATGAGGGATGTGTGGGATCAGGAGGCATTAAGGGAGGGGGCAGAAATCTTTATTTAAAGAAATCAAACTGCAGAACAAACAGGTAATTTATATTGTTAATCTCACTACATGGGAATAGCTCTGAGACTGACAAATGTATATGCATAGACAAGGCTCCATATTGTTCACAGATTCCCTGTGATTTATTACTAGAGGCCATTCTTAGTATGGCATGAAGGAAGATTTGCAGATGTCTTACTTCTGCTCATACAATGAGCAGAGAGTCATCCTTAATTGCTATGAACACCTCACACACCTCATACAATTATAATGTTAGAACTGTATAATGCTTATGAGAGATTATGTCTTCAGAACAAAGGAAACGGACACGGACACTGGGACAGACCTGACAGGATTCGTTCCTCCCAGCAAGCTGCATGCTAACATCCTGCATCCTTCTTGTTCCAGCCCCAGGCACCTCAGTTGCTGTTAACCATCAGAATTGGACAGCTTCCAGGACAGCTTCCAGGACAGCATTGTGGAAAGATTCTGATCCCAATTGGCCCAGGATTTCAGCCTGTCCCACACAGGATTCCTATTAAGCCTGGAATCGCTCAATATTTAGAAACTGGAACACAAACACAATCCTTGGCTGGCTTAACCATTTCCCCATTTTGGTGGGGCACGTTCTAAGGTTTTGTTCACCCGAAATCAGCCTGAAGAAACCTTAAGAGAATGATGTCCCATTTCCTCTCAGGGTGGGTGAGAAGTTTTCTGATTGCTCTCTGGATCTACAGAAGTTTATTTTTATCAGGAGGTAGTTATAAGTTATTGTTGGTCTTATATATAGCCAAAATTATGTTGGATTCAGGGACATCTCTCTTTTGCTTTATCTTTCTGTAATATGTAAGAAGATGGGAGCTGAAAAAAAGAAAGGGGAATATATAAATATAGAGGGAAGATAGAACAAAATGTTGATAATTGAACCTATTTCTTAACTTAAGGCCTTAATTGTTACAAATAAGGATGTTTGTAATTCATTGGTATAGAGTTTTGTATATTGATGCAAAACATGGTCATGTCAATTATTAGTCTAAAATTATCACAAGAATATATATTCTAGGTCTAACAATCAAGTTTAATTGGTTAGGGCATAAGATAGTTTTAGATCAAGATATATGACTTAAGTTAATAGAGATAAAATATGATAGATATTGACTTTCATTCAGATTTTTGGATGCAACAAAGTAGGAAGGACGGTTGCTTTGGGCTTGACAAATGCAAATGGCCAAAATCACTATGGATGTTACATTCATATAACTCGTGATTGTCTGGTGGCTCTTCCTGCTGTATGTAGTTTGTCTTGTTCATGTGTAGTACTATAAATGTATATGTTAAAAAAGAAACATAATAAAATAACAAACAGAAACAGAAAACAATTCTGAACTGCAGAGTTGATTAGATTTCTCTTTTGATTGGTTTTAGGGAAAGGATAAAGGTTAGAATTGTATGTTTAGTAGAGTTATACTGGGTACAGCAAAATAGAGAAACACCATGAAGCTTTACAACAATTTAAAATAGTTGTCAGTACACAATACATTGATTTACTTTTTCTACCCATGGTACCAAGAACCTTTTCTTTGGTGGATGTTTGAAGAAGTTTGCTATTCTGATCTCTACCATCATTTCTCTCTGGTTCAGGTCTGACCTGGGGAGAGAAGGGGCAAGAGGCCAGAAGGCATGCAGTAAAAAGAGAAAACTGTGATTGGGAATCTCCTTAACAAGCTGGAGACCTAAGTCAGTGTAGGCTTCTGGGAGAACAGGAGGGGGACTCTAGGTGAGACTCATAGTAATGGGGCCATTGGGGACTGAAGTGTACACTCTCTAACTAAACAAGACTCCTAGTGGAGGGAGGGCAACACCAACCCATCCACAAAAACTTGATGCAAAAATTACCCTGCCTAGGTGTAGGAATAAAGATAGAGCAAATAGAGCAGAAATTGAGGAAATGTCCAACAAATTCCTATTCTAACCCAAGATCTAACCATTCTAGGTATGTATTGACTTTTTCAGAGTGATTTCTTTTCTCATCACTAACCATTTGCTTGAAAATTTCATGATGTCATTTATTCTAATAGCTGAGTCACTTATAAATGGATGTTAGCTTAAGTAAGTAAAAAAAAAAAATCACACTACAATCCACAGACCCAGTGGGGCTAAATAACAAGAAAGGCTCTAAGGGAAACACATGGAACTCCCTGTGAGAGGAAATAGAATAGATATTCTGTGTGGACTGTGGGCTTGTAGACATAGAAACAGGAGGGAGCAGGTAGAGTAGAGAGAGAATACAGAGAAGTCACTGAATTGGGGGAGACATTTATAAGATAGTGTGGAAAGCTAGTGCAGTGGAAACTTTCTGAAACCTATAAGAATAACACTAGTGAGAACTACTAATAATAAGGGATATTGAAGTCAAACTGACCCTGTTCTCTAGCCAGGCAAAGAGTCCAGTGATGGGCCTGGGACACCAACCCAGCTACAAAATCTTTGACCCACAATTTGTCTTTCATGCAAGATGTGTTAAGGTTTGTGAGAGTGACCAACCTATGACTCGAATAACTTCAGATCCATACCACCAAAGGAAGCCAATGTTCAGAAATGCATGCATGGTTATGAACCAGAATCTTGATGGCCCAGAAGCTTAAGATTAATACCTAACTTAATATTCATCAGAGAGGTTCCCTTCAGCAGTTTCTGGGAGCAGATGAAGAGACCTAGAGCAAACTTTAGGCAGAGCTTTTGAAACCCCTAGGATTGAAGGCACCATAGTTCCTTCATGATCCACAGAATCAACCAATCAAGGATCATAAGCTAGAAATACCTCCCATGGTCATGAATAAGTAGGATTAGTATTTTAACAATGACCATTCCATCAAAAGCAATGTACACATTTAGTGCAATTTCCATCAAATTTCCAATAAGTCTTCACATATGTGGAAAGGACAATTCTTACCTTCATATAGAAAAACAAATCCCAGAATATCTAAAACAATCCTGTACTATAAATGATCTATGAGAAGTATTACCATCCTTGTTTTAAAGTTGTAATGCAGAGCTATAGTAATAAAATCTGTATGGTACTGGCAAAAAGACAGATATTTTGATCAATGGAATTGAGTTAAAATCTCAGACAAAAATCCACAAATTATGTAAACCCAATATTAATAAAAATGTAATACAGATATAAACAGAGAAATCTGAATAGATGAATCTCAAAGAATCACTTAAAGAAATGTTTAACATCCTTAGGCATCAGGAAAATGGAAATTAAAATTATTTTGAGATTCCATCTTATACTTGTCAAAATGACTAATATCAATATTACAAGTGACAGCTCATGCTGTCAAACATGAGGAGTTAAGGAAACACTCCACTATTTTGGGTAGGAAGTGGAAACTTACATAACCAGTAGAGAAATCAATATGACAGTTCCTCACAATCTACCTCAATACCAAGCTATACCACTCTTGGACATATATCCAAAGGACACTCTATCCTACCACAAGGTCATTTGCTGAACTATATTCGTTGAGGCTTCATTCATAATACCAGAAACTCAGAACAAGGTGTCCCTCAATAGAAGAATGGATAATATATTTTGTGGGTGGACTGATATTACATGACGATGGTTGTGGAATAGATCAGATTGGGGAGGATAGGTTGGGCAGAGAGACAGATAGCAACAATCGGGGGACATTTTGAAGGTGGTATGGAAAACTAGTGCATTGAAATATTCTGATAAGGTTATCTCTTATAGCCAAGCATGAATACCAGTGGTGGGACTGGGTTCCATTCAGTTGAGCTGTTGGCTGAACTAGCCTCATGGAGATCACCAAACAACCAAGACTGATGCTAGGAAAAAGGATTTCTTTCTGAAAACTGATAACACAGCCCCATTGCCAACAGCAGCATCTACATAGCTGATTTAACTAAAGAAGTTGAACTGACACCTGCACGGAGACTTCACCCCATATTCTAGTCTCTTTGGTATAGGAAGGCATTCTGCAGGCTACCAATAAAAAATGTGAATGGCGAGCCAACCATAAAATCTTTGACTTACCAATATCTGATTAACATTGAGCCCACTCTACAAAAGGGAGACCACTATTTGGATGGCCAGAACCTGAACCTGGAGAGCACAGAACCAAACATACTGGTCAAGATAGATAGATAGATAGATAGATAGATAGATAGATAGATAGATAGATAGATAGATAGATA
>OU015745.1:117698921-117722535 GCA_907169655.1 Acomys percivali
ATAGATAGATAGATAGATAGATAGATAGATAGATAGATAGATAGATAACAATCCCAAATGAAATTCTTCTATACTCATAAATCAGTGCCTTGTCCGGTAGTCATCAGAGAGGCTTCATCCTGCAGATCATGTGAAGAGATAGTCTAAATTGGAGGTCTCTATCAAATCCCATAGAAAACAGGTAAAACAGTTGTAGGAGCAGGTGGAGGATATCATGTGATCAACTAATTAGGGCTCTTATGGGCTCAGAAACACTTAAAGTGTTAAGCATAGGAGTGAAATGAGGCTGCAACAGTTCCTTTGGATATATGTTATAGCTGTTAGATTAATTTTGTTCTGGGACTCCTAACATTGGGAGGTGTGTCTTTGAATCTTTTTCCTGCTCCTGTGACTCTTTTCCTCCTGTTGGGTTGCCTTGTCCAGCCTAGATGAGAGGACTCGTGTTTTTTTTTTTTTTTTTTGTCATGTTTGGTTGTTGTCTCTTGGAGGTCTGCTCTTTTCTTAAAGGAAATGTAGGGGGATTTGGTCTGGGTGAGAGGAGTGTGGGAGAGAGGGGAAACTGAGATCTGAATGTATTGTATAAAAGAAGATTCTATTTTTGATGAAAATAAGGTATATAACAGTAATATCAATACTTTATTAAGATAGACACATAAGTATAATAAAATAAGATGAGCTTCAACTCCAACAGCATTTGTTCTTTTGAACAAGAAAGTTGTAGCTCTTGACAGAGCAGTTATATGTCTATTTGTCTAAAGAACAGGAAAGATAAAACATCAAATAGTTCTATAAATCCTTATTGAGTTGAATTAATTTTTGATGCATGGATAAGTTTTCTGTAATTATGAATCAGAATATATCAAATATCAAACTATAAAAAAATAAGAAAAATAAATTTATATGAGTCTATATACATGTGAGCAGAAAAGGAATTATCTTAAGTGATTTAAAATAGAGTAATATGACAGATCTGTCACATAAGAAAAAAATAACTGAAGAGATGAAGCTATTTTTTCTGATTTTGCTGTTGATGCTGACATTTGTATTAGTATACTGTAATTGGCATGTAGGATAAACTTGCACATCAAAAGTGACAATGTTGTTAGAAATCAATCTATTAGTGTTGATAGATACCTACATACAAAACCAAAGAGTAAAAATCTAGAAGTAGGAATATTATGTACTAATATCAGAATTAATTTATTTCTATTTTAAAACTTGTATGACTGTGTGTGTGTGTGTGTGTGTGTGTGTGTGTGTGTGTGTGTTACTTAAGCAGACTAGTAATGATAAAATTAGGAGCAGTGGTTCCTGTATTGTCAATTTATGATCACTTCATATCACCCCACTAATCATAATAAGTATTTCGTGGAGAAATATATACCTTTAGGATATGAAATATTTATAGTCAGATTTTTCAGTTTAGTGACTGTTTCAGATGAAAGAGAGAATCTTGAATTAATTTCAACTGTCAAAACACCAGATAATTTTGACATTCATAAGCATAAAAATTCAACAATGTGAAAACACACCTATTGAATATAGGGGCCTACGCTAATCAAGAATGTACAGTAATAACGTACTCATTAATGGTTTAGCTTAGCTAGGAAAGAAACTTCATGTTTTACAGACATTAAAAAGTAAGTCTACCCATAACTAATTCACTCTGTGTCGTAAAATTCTGCAGTTGTTAAGGGTCATTTAATTATTACAGACAAAAGAAAAGCAATATTGCTAAGTAAGTACCTTAGCTTTTTCCTTTTTTAGTTGATAAATGGAGCTGGACAAGCTTCTTATTCATCATTGTATAAAAATCATCACAAGCGTGAGGAGTACTTTTCATGGTGAAAAACTGTCTTGCAGAGAAAGTAACTCTGGAAAGAAAAACAAGTGTTTTCAACATTCAATATTCACATCTAAGTTTTGTAAAAAAAAAAAAGAAAAAAAAAAGGAAAAAATAAGAACAATATGTTACATAATACTACACAGCAATATGGATCAGACCCACAAATCAACAGGATGAATAACCAAATCCTTTCCATGAATATGCAAAAGCTTTATAGGTATGTATGTATGTATATGCATATATGATGCTGACTTCCTGTTTTTATTCTTGACTGAAATACATTTTAAACAATGAAAGGCATAATGCCAAACTTGAGTAAGTATGAGCACTGATTACATATTTAAAACTATATATACTGCTGTTATTTGATGTTACTATGGTTTTGATATGTGAAGGTTCAAGTTAAAATTTTTCTCTTTGAAATAACTAGCAATTTTTAAATCAGCAATGCTATCAAATATGCAGGATATCTAGATGAGTCCTGACAGGTTGTGGTCATATTGTAGGGGAAGAGGTCTCTGTCTGTCAAGGAACAGAGAGAAATTGGGTGAAAGAGGGAGGGAGACAGGGAATGGGAAGATACAAATGAAGGAATAACAATTGGGATGTAATCCGAATAACTTGTTATAAAAAAAGAATTTGTATTATTTTATTTAGTTAAATTCTTTTTAAAATTATCATGATTATCACATACAAGAACAAAAATATATTCAATAGTAAATTTTTTGCCTTATTTTTCAGTTATTTAGCGTAATTTTCACTAAAAGCGTATCTACTAAGTATATTCATGTAGATTCTCATCATCCTTGACCCACTCTATAATCTCCTGGGAACAGAGTTTTAATGAGGAACTCTTTAAATCCAGGTGGATTAAGTGACCTTCTCTGGTTTCTTTTGATACAGTTAAAGTAGGAAAGCTTGTCCACTTTAGGTGGCACCATTTTCTATGCAGAAATAATGAGTAGAGATATAAACTGATCGTGATCATAAATGCATAAGTACCTTCCTGTCTGTTCTTGGCTACCATTCATATTACTAATGACTTATGTCTACATTATGACATATGACTAATTACTTCAAGTTGATAATAACTTGACATCTCCTCAATGATAGACTGAAACCTAGAATTGTGATCCAAAAGGTCCTTTCTCTCTTAAAGTTGTCTTCTTCGGGATGCTTTATTATAGCAATCAAAAGAAAAAAGAAAGAAAGAAAGAAAGAAAGAAAGAAAGAAAGAAAGAAAGAAAGAAAGAAAAAAGAAAGAAAGAAAGAGAAAAGCAAAACAATAAACCTCTTTTTATCATCTCAAATCTAACAGAAACAGAAACATCAAGATTATATAATACAATAGCTGAAATATTTTCAGCATTAGACCCATATTTGTTTTTTTTTAATTTAATTTCATGTCCTACTTTTCAAAACACATAATAATACTTTATTTGTTTCAATTAACATGAACTGTATTTCAGAATTATTTGTGAAATTTCACAAAGCTTCATGAATAATTATATAGAATGAAAGCCAGTGAATAATTTTTTATTCAATAAAATTCTCATTTCCCTTGTATCTTAAAAAATGCTTAATTGTAGCTCAATGGGTTAATTCTACTATCCTTTCATTATATAATGTAAAAGATTTGTAATTTATTTCTTTTCAAATTAGGGATGTATTTAAGTTACTTATAATTAATATGCTAAGATTTAATTGTGTTTACTATATAGAACATTCTCAGCATGAAATGAAAATTCCATGCACTTTAACATTTATCTTTAAATTATGTATTCTTTTGTGTTGAAAATAGTAAAGGATGATAGACAGGATGTCAGGGTTCTAGAGCAATGACCTCGTTCCTCTGCAGCTTTCCTTCTTTATTTAACACATAATAAGACAAATTGTTCTTCCTTTTTGTCCAGTTAGAAAGGACAGGTGCTGTCTGGCACCCCAGGATATATCCCATAATCTTTAGTATCATTGCTATCTGTGACACTGAACACAACGGCATTGATCTGCACTTCAAGAAATCAGAAGTTAACGGTAGAATGATCAAGCAAATAAAGAGCCTTAGTTAGGAAATATTAATTTCAAGGCTCATCTTGGTTGTATTAGCCTTTGTCTACAAAGAGCAGTTAAAAAGATGAAATAACACAGAGACAAAATTGCATGGCCAACTTCAAAACCTCAGATTCCATAAAGCCCCCTAAATGCCCAGTATATGATCAGTATGGACAAACATAGGGGAAATTGTCATGACCTCCTATGCCTTGACCTTCAAATCAATTACAAATATGCTCCTCAGACAGATGCCCACTTTATTATATGAGCAAGTAATAAACACCAAAAGTAATCAATTGATCTCTACTGGACATTCTTGTTTCTCCAAATATCTTTGATACCATGAAAGACGAAGTCTCCTAGTTGGATCCTCATAAGTAAGGCCATCCTGCCTGTGTCTGCCCATGAGCAATTTTGCATCCTCAGATACTTATTCTAAATACATATTTTGCATGTTGTCCTTTGTCAATCTCTAAATTATTTTATTGATGAGAACAAGAATCTAAAAAACAAAAAAATATTCTGACATCCCAAGTGATCCCTCACTACAACCATGAAGTTTCCAGACCTAGAATGTTTGTAGAAATTATTACTTGACCCTTATTATTCCATTACAATGTAAATGAAGACTCATTCAGAGACAATACTATTTTTAATTCTATTTGGTTTTTTGAAAAATATACACTAACTAGATAATTTTAAATAAATCATATAATGTTAAGATTGATGGCAAACATTAGTGAAAGTATGTAAGAAATGTAAACTTATTTTCTTATAAACTGTGTATTTCTCATGTAAAATATGCAATAGTTGTTGTTATTCCCCACAGGATACAGTATGAGTCTCCGATGATCTCTCTCTCCCTTCCTTTCTCTACCTTTAACCTTCCTTCCTGCAATCTTCTTCTTCCTCATTTACAATCACATTCAATTTTATGAAAAATGTAGCTCTTTCTAACATCTTTTAAAAATGGAAAATTCATCAATTCAAAATAGTCAACACCCACATTATAAACTAGGAGAAGAAATAATATTCTCAGGAGAGTTATTAAATCTCTTATCTCTGAATGTCTGTTAATTCATTTATGCTTGAAAAACCACTTGTTTTTCTTGGTGCATTTACTTTTATTTTAAGACAATGTTGAGTTTCAGCAACTGAATCACAGCTTTTTCCAGGCATTTATTACATAGTTATTAAGAAAATACTTTCTCAGTATATTCCCTGAGGATTGAGTCCAGGACAGCCAAGGCTAACACAGAGAGACCCTGTCTCAAAAAACCTAAAAAAAAAAAAAGAGGATTCCATTCTAAACTCAACTGATCATACCAACAATTAATAAATGGGACCTCATGAGGCTGAGAAGCTTCTGTAAGGCTAGAGACACTGTCAAGAGAACAAAGCAACAGCCTACAGACTGGGAAAAGATCTTCACCAACCCTTCATCTGACAAAGGTCTAATATCCAAAATATATAAAGAACTCAAGAAATTAAACACCACCAAACCAAATAACCCAATTGAGAAATGGGGCTTGGAACTAAACAGAGAATTCTCAACAGAAGAATATCAAATGACTGAGAAACACTTAAAGAAATGCTCAACCTCCTTAGTCATCAGGGAAATGCAAATCAAAACAACACTGAGATTCCATCTTACACCCATCAGAATGGCTAAGATCAAAAACTCAAGCGACACCACATGCTGGAGAGGATGTGGGGAGAGAGGAACACTCCTTCATTGCTGGTGGGAATGCAAACTAGTACAACCACTTTGGAAATCTATCTGATGCTATCTCAGAAAACTGGGAATAGGGCTTCCTCAAGACCCAGTTATTCCACTCCTTGGAATATACCCAGAAGATGCACCATCACACAACAAGAAAATTTGCTCAACCATGTTCATAGCAGCCTTATTCATAATAGCCAGATCATGGAAACAGCCTAAATGTTCCTCAGTAGAAGAATGGATAAAGAAACTGTGGTACATATACACTATGGAATACTACTCAGCTATTAAAAGCAAGGAATTCCCAAAATTTGTGGACAAATGGATTGAGCTAGAGATGATCATAATGAGTGAGTTAACCCAGAAGCAGAAAGACTCAAATGGTATATACTCACTTATATCTGCATACTAGCCCAATGGGCATGTCCCACGAAAGCCTTCCCTTACCAGGAAACTGGGACAGAGGGGAGGACATCCTATTGGGACTCTAGATGAGAGAACCATGGGAGAATAGCAATGTAGAAGGATCCAGTGGGTCCTAGAAACCTACAAGTAGAATATTATGATAGGCAGATTTGGGTCAAGGGGTCTCGCTCAAACTAAGGCACTAGCCAAGGACAATACAGGCAGTAAACTTTAAACTCCTACCCAGATCTAGCCAATGGACAGAACAGTCTCCACACTTGAGTGGAGAGTGCGATATGACTTTCTCATGTACTCTGGTGCCTCACATTTGACTATGTCCCCTGGAGGGGGAGACCTGGTAGCACTCAGAGGAAGGACAGCAGGTCACCGAGAAGAGACTTGATACCCTATGAGCATATACAGGGGGAGGTAATCCCCCTGAGGAACAGTCATAGGGGAGGGGAATAAGGGGAAAATTGGGAGGGAGGGGAGAATGGGAGGATACAAGGGATGGGATAACCATAGAGATGTAACAAGAATAAATTAATAAAAAATAAAAAATAAAAAAATAATAATAAAAAAAGATTCTTTAATTACAGTCCATATTACATATCCTCAATGTTTCAAAATCTGGTGGGGAGTTAGATTTGGTTTTTGGATTCCACAAATTTTTAGGTATTGATAGATGTGAGAGTATATTTTTCTACTTAGAAGAAATTTCTTAGCATTCTGACCTGTCAGATGTGCAAATTTCATTTAAAAGCTTGAAATATATTACTCCATAGCTCCAATTTTAGGTAGAAATTTTTGGTAGAATTGTAAGATGTTGCTTTTCCTTGGTATGTTAATTTAATACAGTGGAGCTGTTCCCACTAATTGGCTATTTAAATACTGGTGGTCTAAGGGAAAAATTCAAGTTTGGGTCAGTATGCAGTGAAATAGTTCACCATGTGTTTCCATTTATCTCTTTGTTTTATGAACACTTCCACTTTTGGCTGTCTCAGGCCCTATGGGAGTTCACCAACCTCCTAGTATTTCTAAAAGGCTTTTTCTGAACTTCCTTTACCTTTATTATGAGAACTATGGAGTCCTTCCTCTGAACCTTTATTATTGATTAATGTGGTCACTGCTCTGTCTTTGTGTGAGCCACGTGATTGGTCACCCTGGGACTATATTCACTTCTTTTCTTCTTTTTAAAGTTTTTTTTTCTTTTTTTTATTGATGCTTTTGTGAAGATCCTCTCTTTTTCTCTCTAGGATATTGAAATTCCACTTTGTGCATCCAATTCTTAATATTTATTTTTTCATTCTACAGAAAGAGTGGAAATAGTAATCTGCAAAGAAATTCATCTCATGTTTCTATAGAAGAATCCAACGCTAAAATCAAATAAATGCGTCCTCATAAGTTATTTGATGCAAAGCATGAAGAAGTTAGAAGAAAGCTCTAGCAAACTAGAGTTATATGACATAACAGGAGTTGTCATGAAGGTCACTACATCGTCCATTTTACTCTATGGAAGGAAGGGAGATGTGAAGGCCAAGAAGATTTTTTGTTATGATTTGAAAAAGGAAGTTCAGCTATTAGAACCATGTCCCCAGGAGCAGACCATATTTCCTTTTCATTTCAAAAACTTTTCAGGCTTTTAAATTTTACAAAAGATGATTAAAGTCTTTGGTATATGTAAGTGAAATATCTGAACGTGCCTAAAATACTTCCGTGTATGTCAGATTTCTGTTAAGTATCTGTTGTAGTAATTGGGGTAAAAATACAATGTGTTTATGCTGATGGTCATACATTTTAGTAAAAGTGGAGAAGTGTGGATAAGGTATGTAACATAAAAATTTACATAAATTAATTTGTAAATGATGAAACTCGAGCCTGAATATTAGTATCAATAACTGTCCTTGCTGAACAAATAAAAAACAAAAAATTACTGTAAATGTCATCATATTTGAAATTACAGATTTGCCTTTTAAGCAAACTGAAAGTTAATGTATCTTTAAGAACAATTTATATATCCAAAGTACATTATATTTAAACTATATTGTTGAAATTTAGAAAATGTTTTTCTATATTTTCAATAAAGATTTATTTTCACATTTTAATTATTTCTATATGTGTGTCTATATGTATGGGCCTGTGCATGTTTGACTGTAATCCTGTAATCACTTGCGGAGGCCAGTAGAGGGCAGCAGGGCCAAGGGTGCTAGTGACAGAACTTGGGTCCTCTGATAAAGTAGTATGTGCCCCTAACTGCTGAGCCATCTCTCCAGGCTACTATAGTTCAAGTATTTTGATTGCTTCTTATTATCCAAAAAGAATTGAACATTCTTTTAATACATTTCTGAGTACCAAAAGGCTGCACAGACTTTCAGTAAGTTCTCAGTGGTGGAAAAAAGAGTCCTTCCTGCCACAGCCAGAAGAGCTGTGAAGGCTGACTTTGACATGGCCAGAATTTGGAAGAAGGGAGTTTCAGCATGAATCAATCTGTTGAGTAAGATGAACAGCCGCACAGGATTCTGATAAGTTATAACGTTGTAAAGAGAAAAATGATATGTTACAAGAAAAAAAAATCGACTGCTATTGGAACACAGCATAGGAGTGTGTGCAAGTGTATGTGTGTGTGTGTGTTAGAGGTCCTATCATTAGTCAATATTATACTCGTGAACTCACTTGCACTTTCATTTAAAAGTTAAGGTTTAATTGTAAGTAAATACTGTATTTTAAGTTTCCCAAAACAAAGTGAAAGAAAAAGTTTATAAGGTTTAGAAATTAAAAGATAAATATTTCTTGAGACATTTTGAGTATTTTCCTCATCATTGTTACAGAATATGTACCTTCAAGTTTCCTTTAAAATTATCACATCTCAGAAATTCCAAATATTTTATTAAATAGTGTTCTGTTTATGTTAATCACCATTAATGAGTGAGTTGTGGGTATGTAAGTAGTTTTTAATTATCTTCTTCATTAAGTTATTTGAAATATTTCTTCTTAACAAAATCTGCCATGCATTCACTGACCCATATTGTGAGTCCCCATGTATCACCATTGTGATGAATATACACAATGTTAGACTTGTTGGTTTTGTTTATTTAACAATATTAATGATCATAATGTTCTAAAACTACAAAGATTCAGTTGATTTGGAATTTAGACAAGGAAACAGACATGAAATACAAAAGAAAAATATATTAAAACAATATTTAAAAGACATACAAATCCCTTCATAATTGATGAATGCAAACTGAAACTATTGAAGATTATCTTAGAAAAATCATAAAAGTATATTGCTTAAGACATCATGACTGAAATGTGTGCTCTTTTTAGTTGCAAAGAGCAAATCAAATATGTAAAAGCCTCATGAAAAAAGACTTATTATAGTGATAAATGTGCAGCTCGGCTTTTTTTTTTTAAGTGATTTTGTAGTTTAAAAAAATTAACCTTTTTTTTTTTTTTTTTTTTTTTTTTTAAATACAAAGCAATGGAGGCGTCCACTTGGCTTCCTGAGCAGCTGTGGGGCTGTTTGCCTTGCCACCAGCCAGTTCACGTACTGTGGGTTCTCAGCCAGTTTCCATTCGCACCTCTTTTGCTTGTTTCCATTTATCTATTTATTAATTCGTTTCACCTTTTCCTTCCTACTTTCATGTTTCAGTTTCTCTTTTGGAAACATCATGTTTTCATTTTCATGTAAGTGGCAAACAGAAAACTATCTTTAAAGAGAATTTACAAATCTTATGACAACCTTTTCCCTCCAGGACACCATGCACACAAAGGCAGTTTCTTTCTCAATATTTCTAAGATTTTTGAATGAGTAAGTGAAGTAACTAAACAATTTCTGCCTTTTTCAGGGATTTCACACATTTTTATGCAGCACATTATATTTTTTTAAGTGTATAGAGGATACAGAAACCTTTTTAAACATTAAATGCTTTTGCACTCAATATTTCTTCATTAAAATATTTTTCATTAAGACGACATTTCAAATTAATAGCAGAGCACACATGTAAGGAAACTTCCAATTTAGGGGGCTCTTTGGCTCTTTCTCTCCTATGACTGTTGATGTTGGTAACAGCACAGAGTAAGGGATTACACATCCATAGTCATTATAGTCAGTGCAAAATGTGCAAAAATGTAATTAAGAACAGAGGTTTTAACTAGTAAGAGTCTATCCATTTTTTAAACCTTTCTCTTTACTGTTCATGGGTATTATTTTATATTTCTGCATTAGTAAGCAGAAAATATAATGGTGAAAAAGGCATTTCTATCATACTAATCTATGTACATACATACAGAACAAAAAAGGAAAACCGGCTGTGAAATGATTTCTAACAGTTTTAGTATCATGAGAATATCTTGTTAGGAGTTTCTTGAACCTTCAGTGTATGTGCATGTGTATATGTATATTTTGAAGATTATTTCAAACTTTAGTTTGCAGAGTGTGTGTTTATGTTTATGTTGTATATCAGTTGTCTCTGTATTGATGTGTTTCAGGTTTTCAGCTTTTGGAGCTATGTTTTTTGTTGTTGTTTTTTGTTTTGTTTGTTTGTTTGTTTTTAATTAATTTATTCTTGTTACATCTCTATGGTTATCCCATCCCTTGTATCCTCCCATTCTCCCCTCCCTCCCATTTTCCCCTTATTCCCCTCCCCTATGACTGTTCCTCAGAGGGATTACCTCCCTCTGTATATGCTCATAGGGTATCAAGTCTCTTCTCAGTGACCTGCTGTCCTTCCTCTGAGTGCCACTAGGTCTCCCCCGCCAGGGGACATAGTCAAATTGTTTTGGAGTGAGAGATGTTTTTTAAAAGCCCTTTCATTTCTGCACTGAAAGATTGCCAGAAATTAATGTTCTACATTTACTTATTTTTTCATTTAATCATTTAAATATTTTCAATTGTCTAAGCCATATAAAAATTTTCCATGGGACTGTGAAATCTACTTTCATTTTTAAGGTGGACTGCCATTTATGCTGGGGTGCATTAAGTTGTGATACAATAGTCTTTGAGATATTTCTGTTCCTGTAAATAACTTCACAAACTTAACTTCTGCAAGTAATCTCTATAAAACTTATCAGTTCACCAAGTTGGACTTTGATCCAACTATTCTTATTTTCATCTGTTATTGATTTTCTGTTTAGGAAAAATAGATATGTATTTATGTTTGCCCAGAAAATATAGGATAACATTACATTTCACATGCATGCATTTACACCTCTATGCATGTGTGAAGTACATTAGCATTTGTATTTATGAAATAGTAACAGAAATCATAGAAGCATAATTTCTAAAATATAAAACACTGAATGGATACTGGATACTAAGATATTATTTTCTTTTCCAATAGAGTGACTATTTTTGACATATCTATATTATAAACTTCGAAACCATAAAAACCATGGGCCAAATGACTTACCTGAGGTTATATACATTGTTTTTTCTTCCTTTAAATATTTAAAAAGAAAAACACTGCATTTTCCTGCACTTAATACTGAGTTGCTCTTCAGATAGGACATCCTAGTTTGGAGTCTATCCTGGCACTGCATTCTTTCTTATCAGATATTATTTCATATTTTATTACCACTCCACTTTCTGGCATAAATGATTCTAGCTGTATTCTGAACTGTAGGGCATATTCTTGCCAAAATAATCTCACTATTGCACTAAGAATCAATGCTTTAAAAAAATCACTCAATGAAATATATATAATATCTACAAAAATATGGAAGGAAACTAGTAACTGAGCTTTTTCTAGGTATGTAATCATATTATTTTGGCACCTTACAGTGACACCTATGACAAATCATGCCTACTGGCATCCTTAAGAATTGTCATGAGAGGCCGTTTCTCTGAAAATAAGGGGGGGGGCAGCAGAAAAAGAAAATATCTAGTATTGAAGACTGCTGTTTGTTCTTAATTTTCTTTTTTCTTTTCACTATGCACTTAGTGTGCTTTCCAGTTATATCAATTTTGCAAGGTATGGTATTGCATGCCTTTAAACTCAATTCACAAGAAGTAGAGTGCTAGGCCAATTAGTCTAAATGTTAAGACTATGCCAAAACACAGCAAAATTTTATGTGTTTGTCAGCTTCATTAAAAACACAGTCATCTTTACTTGACAAAACCTACCCCTCCTTCTTATTTTCCTCAATTATTCAAAACTGTTTTTCATTTGGACAGATTCAGTGTTAAATGTTAAAAGCACCAAACATTGGCCCTTGAGTTAAATATACATCCCTTTCTAGGTTCCGGAAAGATGCTGAGCAACGTAAGAGGGCATTGAGAGCCTTCCAATCCAGATCTCCAGAGAAATGCAACCGACCCTGTGAAGGTTTGAGTGGGAATGGTACCCATAGAGTCATGTGTTTGGATGTTTGGTCACCCGGAACTGACATTATTAGGAGGTATGGCCTTGTTTGAGGAAGTTCATCACTAAGGGGTGGGCTTGGATATCTTAAATGCCCAAGACAGGCTCATTGTGGCCTAGCCTCTTCCTGCTGCCTGTAGATCCAGATGTAGAACTCTCAGCCTCTTCTTCAGCACCATGTCTGCCAGTGTGCTACCATGTTTCCTGCCATGACATAATGGACTAAATCTCTGAACTATAAACCAGCCTGATTTAAATATCTTCCTTAATGAGGAAAAAAATACAAAGATCTCATCATATTCTAATTCTTTCAAATAAATATTCATTTTATCAAACTCTTTAAAATGTGATAATGACAGGGAAATATGAATTATTTTAAATGTTTTAATGATGGCTTTTTTTTTTCATCTATCACCACAGTACAAAATGTGTATAGTGAGTTGGTGATCTAAAAATGTAAGGTTCTGAGCTAAGCTTTATAATCTTACTTTAATGAGAAATGCTAAATTGTGGTAAAAAATAAAAATAAATTCAGTACAAGTGTGTAATGATGAATATGACATAATTAAATAAGATGGAAGTGAAATGACAAGGACAGAGAAATGCTAACCGAAGTTTTCTTTAAACGTTTTGCATGAATTTTTTTTTATTGTTATACATTTTCTTGTGTTCACATTTTCTTTTGATGGTGTATATTCTAACAACTGTTGGCCCCTGGGAATGGAATATGTGGTGGAACATTCATGTCTTCAGAGTACCATGAAAGAAGAATGTGCACCTGGCTAAAACACTCATCCAAAAATGACAAAACCCATTCCAATACTGCCAAGAGACGTAAGCCCTCAGAACATCCAAGAATCTGAGTGAACCTCATGGAGTGTAAATCCAGCGATCTCCTTGCCAATGCACAACATAAAGTTCTGAAAACAAAATAACAATCTGAGATAGTCCAGAAAGAATACCACCTTATTTACAGTGCAAAACACAAGAAAGACAAATTATATTACTTATAGGATATGAGTCAAATAAAAAAGGGAAGTAGCAAAATAATTTTCGGTTGCTGAAAAATATCTGTCAGTTTGAAAGTATCTCTAATTGTCTGAGTAAAGAGAAGGATGATAACTGAGTAAATTTATCTCTAGAGATAGGAAGCTTCCTTAATTTTAAGTTTTAGTTTTCCTATTAAATCTGTTTATTGCACCATACACCACCCATTGCGAAAAGTAAGTCAAATAATCAAAAAACATGCTCATGGATTGGGAGAATAAACATAGTAAAAAATGGCCATTTTATCAAAAGCAATCTACAGATTCAATGCAATTCCCATCAAAATACCCACACAATTCTTTACCGACTTTGAAAGACCAATTCTCAACTTCATATGGAAAAACAAAAAGCCTAGAATAGCTAAAATGACCTTGTACAATAAAAGATCTTCTGGAGGAATCTCTATCCCAGATCTCAAGCTGTACTATAGAGTTTTTGTTTTTGAATCACAGCATGATCTACAGAATCAAAGACCATGAAAAAGAAACAGTAAAGCCCTTTTCTTCTATGGAAACACTAAGGAAAAGAGTAGTCTAAGAGTTTCTATGAACCCACATGTGAGCATTTGCCCAGCTTTGCGTTGTATTTCTGACATGAAATAAATCTGAGAGAATTTAAAGATAGTTCTCAACTATCCTACTTCTCATCTAAACAATTAAACTCGGCAAATAGCAAAAAATATTTGACTTTAAATATTCAGGAGTACGTGAAACATCAGTGGATTTATACCATTCATCCACTAATCTGTTTTTATGCCAGTTCCATTCAGTTTTTATTACTGGTGCTATAATAGTATAGCTTGATATTAGATATGGAGATATCTCCAGGAGATCTTTTACTGTACAGGATGGTCTTAGCTATTCTCAGCTTTTTGGTTTTTTTTATTTGAAGTTCAGAATTGTTCTTTCAAGGTCTGTGAAGAATTGTGTTGGTACTTTGATAGGAGTTACATTGACTCTGTAGATTACTTTGGGTAAGTTGGCTGTTTTTACTGTGTTAATCCTACCTACCCATAAGCACGGGAGAGCTTTCCATCTTCTGATACCTTCTTCAATTTCTTGCTTCATTGAATTGAAGTTCTTTTCATAAATGTCTTTGATTGGCTTGGTTAAAGTTACCCCAAGATGCTTTATGTTTTGAGGGGCTATTGTGAAGTATGTGAAGTATGTAGTTTTCCTTAATTTCTTTCTCAGGTCATTTGCCATTTGTATACAGGATGTCTATTGATTTTTTAAATTAGTCTTGTATCTAACCATTTTCTGTAGGTGTTTATCAGCTATAGGAGTTCCTAGGTAGAATTTTTAGGGTCACTTACGTATACTACCATGTCATCCACAAATAGTGATACTTTGATTTCTTCCTGTCCAATTTGTATCCCTTTGATCTCCTTTAATTGTGTTATTGTTCTAGCTATATTGAAGAGAAAGATCGGGAGAGAGTGGGTAAGCTTGTCTTGTCCCTGATTTTAGTAAAATTGATTTATATTTCTCTAAATTTTGTTTGATGTTGGCTATAGGCTTCCTGTGTATTGCCTTCACTATGTTTAGGTAAATGCCTTGTATCCCTGATCTCTCCAAGACTTTTAACACTGCCAGGTGATGGATTTTGTCAAATGCTTCTTCCCCTTCTAAGGAGATAATAATATGTTTTTTTCCCTTTCAGTTTGTTTATACGGTGTATTACATTGAGGGTTTTCCATATATTGAACCACCCCAGCATGACTGGCATGAAGCCTACTTGGTCATGGTGGATGATATTTGATGTGTTCTTCAATTTGTTTTGGAAGTATTTTATTTAATATTTTTGCATCAATATTCATTAGGGAAATTGGTCTGAAATTCTATTTCTCTCTTGGGTCTTTGTATTATTTAGGTATAAGAGTGACTTTGCCTCATAGAATGAGTTTGATAATGATCCTTCTGCTTCTTTTTTTGTGGATTAGTTTGAAAATGAAGGCCCAACATACCCAAACCTATAAGACACAAAAAAGCAGTGCTAAGAAGAAAGTTCATAGCACTACGTGCCTTCATAAAGAAATTCGAGACATTTCATACAAGCAACTTAACTGCACTCCTGAAGGCCCTAGAACAAAAAGAAGCAGACAGACGCAAGAGGAGTAGACGACTAGAAATAATAAAACTAAGGGCTGAAATCAACAAATTATACACAGAGAGAACAATTCAAAGAATCAACAAAAACCAAGAGCTGTTGTGCCTTCATTTTCATGGAATTTCAGGAAGTCTTTACTTTCATTTTTCTTGGACCCAGTTGTTGAGCAGAGAATTGTTCAGTTTCCATGCATGTGTAGGCTTTTTGTTCCTTCTGTTTTTGTTGAGGTCCAGCTTTAGTCCATGGTGACGTGATAAGATATTAAGGATTGTTTCAACACTCTTATATTTGTTGAGGCTTGCTTTGTGACTATTTGGTCAATTTTGGAGAAGGTTATCTGGGGTGCTGAGAAGAAGGTATATTCTTTTGTGTTTGGGTGGAAAGGTTCTGTAGATGTCTGTTAGATGAGTTTTATTCATGGCATCTGTTAGTGTCATTATATCTCTGCCTAGATTCTATTTTTATTAACCTGTTCGTTCTTTGTCAAGAGTAGACTGTTGAAGTCTTCCACTATGAACATGTGGGGTCAGTATATGGCATATATACCTAAATTCACTTAATTACATATCACGTTTGTATCAAATGAAGACTAAAAGGGTTAGAAAAATATATTTTTTTCTAGGACCAGGGTAACAGATTCCATAAGTCCAAATGACTGAACTTCTTGATCATAGAAAGAGGTGAAGAGGAAAGCCAATTGTTTTGGGCTATTTTAGTCCATTGAATGTTAGTGCTTGCATACCTGGCAGTAGTGGTGCGTGCCTTTATTCCCAGCACTTGGAAGGCAGAGGCAGGTGGATCACTGTGAGTTCAAGGCCAGCCTGGTCCAAAAGCAAGTCCAGGAAAGTCAAGGCTCCACTGAGAAACCCTGTTTTGAAAAAAAAAAAAAAAAAAAAGAAAGAAAGAAAAAAGAAAAAAAAGAAAAAGAAAAAGAAAATGAAAGTTAGTGCTTGCTTACATCTAAGCCTGATGTAATATCATGCGACTGCCAAAACCTAAGATATATTATCAACAGATTACTTATTCCCACCAATCCAAGAACTAAGAAGGCCACCAGAAAGTAGCTGTGCCTACAACAGAGATTTCCCTGCCCTGCTATAACATACTTACCTGCAGTTTTGTTAATTACACAGATGTGACTATAAAGACTGCTGATGCAAATCATTACCAAATTAATTAAAGCAAACTTTACTTGTTTGTTTATTTATTTACTTATTTTGGTATTTTGAAACAGGGTTTCTCTGTATAACAGAGTCCTGGCTGTCCTGGACTCACTTTGCAAATCAGGCTGGCTTGTAACTCACAGAGATCTGCCTGCTTTTACTGAAATTAAAGAATTAAAGTCATGCACCACCACGCCTGGCTCAAGGAAGCTTTTTTAAATTCATGTGCATAGGCTGTCTCACATAAAGAAAAGACTCAAGAGATCTGCATTGGGCATGATTAAGATAAGGAATTTTTTTATAGTTTATTAGTAGAAGGTTTCCTATTTTGGGATGGGGTGGGGGGGTGGCAGGAAAATATGTCAAGTTACAGAAATGGAGCATAAGCATAACAAAGTGGTCATAACAGCCTCCTGAAACAAAGACACGGTTTCAAGGTGGCCATAGCAAGGTAGACATAACAGGTAACAGTTAATTATAACAAGATGATTGTAATAACCTTTTGAAACAAAGACATAATTGCCCTTTCCTGGAACAGGCAGTTCAAAACCATTTATAGTTAAGGTTACAGATGGGGAATACTCAATCTTTGAAAAATAGAGGTTTAATCACAAACCGGAATAAATCTAGTTTGTGTTCTGTATAAGATTCCTTTCAAGGCTAAAATGGAGAAAAGCTGATGGTATTATTTCCTTTGTCTTTTGTGTCCCTGTACAATCCTTGATAGAGACTTATCATTTTTATATGGGATAAATAAAATCTGTTTGGTTAGCAAAGAAAGAACAAGTTCTTTAAGGACTTATAATCATGGTGTGCCAATAGGTACTGTAGGTAGCCATGCGGTTCATTGTCTTGGCCAGGACGTTTCCTTGATTTTAATATCCCAGTCTTCATTTGAGCATAAGAACTGATGTGTTCCCTTCTGTAACTGCTTCTCAGTTGAAATTAGGACACTTGTCAGAACCCAGGAAATGTGAAACTTTATTCAAAGGCTGGAAGATAATCAGGACAAAGGAGTATGCACGTGAAGCATCTGGTCCACTGATCCAGGGGAAGAAATTATCCCACCAACTGGGCTGGTTTACATCTGTTTACAGCAAGTGAAGCCTTTCCAGTTCTGTAGGATGACCTGGGGCTGAGGTGGTATCAATCATGTTTGGATCCGTTTGTGATATACACCTGATTTCTACACGGTGTCTACTAGCTAAGTGGAACTCTGTCATGATGGCTATAGACTAGGTGAAGAAGTTAAAGAACCACCCCCAAAAATCTTTTGTATTTGGAGATCCTCCTTCAGGGTCAGACAAAAGGCTGTTGACTGACAGAAGTGTTTATCTGGACTCTGTTTTACCTGGAAGAGGTGGCTCTAAGTCTAATGACTTTATTGAGTCTCTCAAGCTTGTATTTCCATTATTTGTAATTTTTATTGAAATCCTCATTGTAGAAAAATCAGATTTCTGGTATCTATAATATAGCTGGAATAGATTCACACCTTTGTGTTGTATCACAAGAGAGTTGACGGGTTTTTTTTTCTGTCCAGATTTCAGGATATATAGATAGGGCAAAGATGATGAGCATAAGAAGTGTCTTTAAGTTATATTTTACTTTAAACTTGTATCCACTTCTTTGCCATTAGACATATGTAAGTGATTAATAACTGAGAGTAGTTTTTCCAAAGAAAGTTTTTTATGAAGGAATATTAAGAGCTACTTCTGAAATGTGTTTATTATTTAATAAAAAACCAGTTAACAAAGAAAACCTTCCTGTGAATTTGCCTTTTTCATCAGGAGACGTAAGAGTGCAAGAAAAGTAAGAGCTGCTTTTTATATATGAAATACATTGACCAGCCAGGTGTTGCAAAACTTATAAAGTTACAGTTAGCTGTCAACACCATCAGAGATCTAAGAAGGATACATTATAGCAGGCAGTAAAACCTGAATTGCTTATGTATCAGTTAAAATGACAGAGACTGCTACTTGGGCAACTACCCTAGGCTCCTTGGGTCTCAATCGCTTTGTTTGGGGCAGTGGTGATAGGCCTTTGGTTGTCATATAGGACAGCATTAAATCTTTAGCTGCTCTACAGGACAGTGTTGGCCTCAGGTTGACAGCTCTAGAGATCTGATTTTCCTGTGAGGTAATTTGGAAAAATTGACCCTAGTTTGATGAGGTAGAGTGCTGCAATCAAGCGAATAGTGCTCACAGTTTGTGCAGGACCCTGGAGGCAGGCAAGGCAGCGGGCAGTTTTTCCTATTAGCTACCATTACCACAATGCAAGTGGTGTTTTCAGTGACCATTGTCTTCTTTGGAGACCTTAGAGTTGCATCTAGGAGCTGGCAGTTTTGTCTAACACAGAAAGCTTTGTTCATTAAGCATTTTAAATGCCATATTAATCAGATCTCTGAAAGTTTTTGAGGGACACATAGTAAGTATGTCTGATTTTAAATAAACCTTATTTGTTTTTACTTATTTGTTCTAGGTTAAAGCTTGAAAACACATACAGGAGGCTAAATAATGCTTGTCCCTGCAAATTAATTATATTTGTAAAGAATTTAATCATTTATAAATTAACTGTTAATTTGTGTGTCTTAATTATCTTTAACAAGAAGTTAGTAGCTTTTATATGATTAGGATTTTACAGTTTTATCCCTGTTAAATTTAGCCTTTAAAAAGCTCTTTTAGTATCAAAATAAAACTTGAAATACTAAGTAGAGTCCCATAGAGGGATTGTCAACCTTATTTTCCTGGTTCTTTCAGAATGCACCATTGTAGATTATCACTGTTTTTTGTATGACTCAGTTTATAAAAATAGCTTAAGCTTAAAGAAATTAGCAAAGATAAGGAAATTAGACATATATCCTTAGGTAAGGAGAGACTTTCTCAGGCTCTTTGTCACACTGCTTAGATCATTGTCATGCTGCATTGTAAGATAGGACTATCCCAGTCTGTTGTTTAGTATTTGGTGTTTACAGTTCTAGCACTAATTTCAGTCAACTGGTATTTGGGATTTCAGTGATGCCTTAAGCCTTTCTCAGGGTGAGCCTTTTAGCATAAAAAACATGTTTTGGGTTGACATATTTCTGTTAGGAAGAACAGTCACCCTTAAGCAGAATTATAGGGGTTAAAAAGCAAGGTTAGCCTATCTGGAGACTTCCCCAGAACTATAGACTTCGATGAG
The DNA here is from genome assembly GCA_907169655.1 of Acomys percivali. Lineage (NCBI taxonomy): Eukaryota > Metazoa > Chordata > Mammalia > Rodentia > Muridae > Acomys > Acomys percivali. The sequence goes on from OU015745.1 coordinate 117,718,806, forward strand.
TTAGATCTCTGTTTTGTTTTGGCTGGTGGTGCTGTGTATGTGTTGAATGGTAAGATTGCCTATGTAATAATTTCTACTTATTAACCATTTGTTCTAAGTTTTAAGTCAACTTTTGTTACAGAATCAGTAACCTTATAAATCCTGAGGTACAGACATTCATATACTGGTTGTATAAGTCTTGGGATAAGATTTCTATCTTTCCAAAAGATTTAAGCAGTTAACATAGTCTAATTATCTCAGCTGCTTTGCCATGCTCTGTTTTTTCTGCCAGGAAGTGAGGTGGCTCTTCTGACCTAAAGCAGAGACTTTTGAACTCTAGCATCAGCTTCACAAGCAGAAGAAAAGCATAAAACAATATTTCACATTATCAATATCAAAAGCACCACTGAATCTGTCCTAAATAGAATCCAGTAAACATAAAAAAAAGTTTGAGCCCTGACTTTCAAATTACCCATGGCAAGTGCGCAGGGAGCCACCCAGGGAAGCATGCTGGAGTGTGTCACCGTATTGCTCCAGCCCAGCATCATGGCAGTGGTGGCAGCTAGCTCCAGTTCCTATGTCCACTTGTAACTGGAGAATATTAATGGAGGTCTTGATCTTGCTGGGGATTCTAAATGATAGTCCCCCAAATTTGAAGAGAAAGGTCACCAACCCTAATCGTGTCCCAATTAATTAAAGCAAGAGTTATAAAAATCATATACAAGGGCCTTCTCTCCCTAAAGATGGTGTTCAAAATAACCATTGGGCATGGATAAGATAAGGGTCTTATAGTTTAGGAGTTGGGGCTTTCCAAATGGGTAGTTTGATAAGCAAATGGGGGTGGTGTTACAGGAACAGAACCGAAGCGAAATAAGTTGCTTGTAACAACCTCCTGAAAAATGAAAACCTCCTTGCAAGATAGTCATAACAAAGTGATCACAGTAACCTTTTTAAACAAGGCACCATTGCCGTTTTCTGAAAGAAGCAGTATAGAACCATTTTCAGTTAAGGTTACAGGTGGGGCATAGTGCTGTCCTTGAGAAGCCAAGATTTAATTATAAACTAGAATAAAACCTGCCTTTACTATAAGATGGCTTTTAAGCCTAGGAGATTAATTTATCAGTTTCCAAAAATGTATTTTAAACGGGTCTGTATTTATCTTCTTCTTTCTTCATTTACTGTTAAAATAAAGAATGAAACTATGAAAGTGTTACATGTTGTGGGGGGAAATTTGTCTGTAACCTGAATTGGCATTCTTTGACTGTGACCAGTTATAATTGACTTCAGACTGTATCTTATTTCCCTTGTGGTTACCGCTGTGTTTTTATGTAGATGCTATTATCTTCTATATTTTCTGATTTCTGTAAAACTAAAATCATACTTCATTGAGGCCATTTTTCACCACATGTTAAAAATGGTTATGTCCATTGGTGTAAGGTTCTACATCACCTTATAATAATATCTCACATTTGTTACTTTAGACGTTTTGTTTTTTACTTTCATAGTTAATTAAGATAGAACCACAAACATACATACCACTCTTGAAAATGATAGTAAATTAGTGTTTTCAACATCATAACTAAACACTTCTGCACTTCTATAACTCTTGAGACCTGTAATAAAAACAAAACATATTTTTTAAAATATGGAATAATTTAAAATTCAAAACAAAAGAAAAACACTTTGAAATCCAAACACTTATTACATGTTGGAAGATTCATCTCTTATTTGATATAATAACATAAAAAATCAGTGTGATTACTAAGAAAACATTATGACATATGAACAAATATTGAATTTTATATACATACAATTAATCAAAAAAACAAAAAGTTAATAGCTTTTAAATACTTGAAGTTATGTGCATGTGTCTCTGTATGCAGATATGAGGTAGTCATCCCAAATGCCTAGAAGGCCAGAAAGGAACATCAGAATCCTTGGAATCAAATTTACCATCAGATGTAAGCTGCCACATGGGTGACATGAGCCTGAGTTGGAGCTTCTTTTAACCACTAGGAATGTATTTAAAGCCCTAAGATTATAATGAACTTTCATTAATGACTTTTTAAGACAAGTAATTTTTTTTGTCTTCGTTGCTGTTTTTAGGTAGAATGTGAGTCGATACTCAAAATCCTTTTCTGATATTTTGCTTGAGGTTTCTTTTTAAATAAAATTTGGCAGGTGATTTAGGAATAGATTTTCTTCAAAGAGCTGGAAGAATAGAAGTAACAATGAATAAAGCTATTGTAAACAATACTTTGATTCTCTATTTAAAGCTTCATGGAATCTAACCTTTTAAACTTGCATTCTGTGGGCACACAAATGACCTTTAAAAGAAAGTCGTAAAACTCTGTTATTTGATTCACTGTAGTTTGATAATGATGGTTGGTGTTGGGTTTCAGCTCAGAAATGCTCGTGTTTTTCTCTAAGTGGGGACTGTTAAATAAAATAATAGAAAATTTGAAACAATGGGCAGAAAAAGATTTTCTATCTATCCAAAAACTAATTAAAGAAGAAAACTGAAAAAATATATTTGGAGTATAATAAAAAAAAATAGATCATGCAATGTGTAAAAGCACCAGCTCAACACTTCTCTGTGATGCTATATAATGGTAAATGTTTGTGTACCACCTTAACTGCGGACAAGGATTGTGAAAATTTAGCAATCCTTGCATATTCTGAAACACATTTTTTAATACATTAGTATATAAGTCAGTGCATTCCATATAATAGATAGTCTTCCCCAGTAAGGTTGGGAATAATTCTACCTGGTCCAAAATTAAAAATTAAAAAAATTAGAAAGACCGACAAAGGAGTTTTCTCTATACCTCCTTCCTGATGTCTGGTGACACTAATAGTGACACCAAAATACTAACATTGTTATGCCCAAATTTTGAGAGACTCCCAGAACAGACTAACCAAGAGGCAGAGTCTAAATGCAATGGCAAGGAAGTCTTTATTGCAGGTTCTAACCCGGAAAACACCTTCTGTGCACTGACATTGCAGATGCAGGAAAGTGCCCTTGAATCTCAATTGCTAGGGTTTTTAAAATAAGTTTTAAACAAAGAAATGTGTCCTACAGTATACAATTGGATACAAGCTACAAGGAGGGAGGTACAAGCCTTGGTGTTTCATGGTTGGGTAATAGGTGTAGGGGCAAGTTGGCCTATAGAAAAGATTGGTTGAAGCAGTCATAGGAGCGTTAGGAACTTTGGCCTGGCGTCTGCTAATTGATTGTTGCTATTTGCCAGACCACCTGCTGGTCAGCTTGAATAGCAGAGAGTATTTGGACTTTCCCAAACTGAGCTGATTGTGTTGTTCGGGAATCTTTTTCTGTCTAAACTACTTTGTAGTTTTCCTGGAATCTGGGTTTAGCTTATGGCTAGGTTTAACACAAATGGAGTTTCTTTATCAAAATGGAGTTTTCTGGTCCTTACAACACCTGGTAGTGAAACTTCATAGCCTCCATAAACACAGAGACAAATTCTTTATGATAAATCTTGTTAACATAAAACACAGCTCTTGCTTCAAAGATAATTAGAAATACTTTATTATGAACTACCCTGGTATTGTGTGCATGAGAATCAAAAGTGCTAAATTAAGAAGGATAAGTCACTTCTGAAATTGAGAGTGGGATGAAGTATTAAATAGGCTATGATGAAACTCCATGTCCAAAAAAGTTGAAGAGAGAAACAAACAAACAAACACACACACACACACACACACACACACACACACACACACACACACA
>OU015745.1:117722545-117743154 GCA_907169655.1 Acomys percivali
ACACACACACACACACACACACACACACACACACACACACACACACAAATAAAAAGCATTTAAAACCTACTGATTATATCTTGAATGAGGCAAAATCCAAATCAACATTTTTTTAAAAGGAATCTAATGTTGGAATTAATTTAAAAGAACTTTCTTCAATAAAAACAAAGAAATCCAAAAGTATAAAACAAGGTGGCAACCACTGAGTAGATTCTTAGCAGGAGACATCTTTGTATGTAGATGTCAGTATCCCACTTCTCATTCCAGCAGTCCAAGGGAGATCTCCGGAACAGGATGATTCCTTCTAAGATTTTATGTGTACTTTAGTTTCATTGTTTTATTAATATACTATTGCCCATCATTTCCCTCTTTGCAAACAATTTGTTGTTGTTACTGTTGGCATGACCAGTTGATGCTTTTTTCTTTTCTTTTCAATTATTCACTTTATATCCATGTCATAGCCCCTTTACGACTCTCCTTCTGTCCCACCCTCCTTTCTTGTTTCTCCTATTACCCCTACCCTACTCAGAGAGGGAAGTCTCACCGACTCTCCTGCTCCACAGTATCAGGTGCATCAGGACTGAGCACATCCTCTTCCTCTGTGGAGTAGTGAGGTAGCCTTGTTAGGGGAAAGTGATTGAAAAGCAGGCAACAGAGTACATCTCAGAGTTACTCCCAATTTCCTCTAGTAAGAGACCCAGATGAGGATGGAGCTTCCCATCAGTTACATCTGTGTAGGAGACCTAGGTCCATCCCATGAATTGTCATTGGTTGGTGTTTCTGTCTCCACAGCGGGCCCCTGCACCACCCCTGATCCAGCCCTGGTCAGTTGGCTCTGTTGGTCTTCTTTTGGAGCTCCTGTCCCCTCCAGGTATTTCTATCTTCCACAAGACTCTGTGCACTCTTCCCAGTGTTTGTCTGTGGGTCTCTGCATCTGTTCTCATCAGCTGCTGGATGAATCCACTCAAAGAACAGCTATGTTAGGGCTGTGTCAGCAAATATGTGTTAGTGAAGTCTCTTGCTGTAATTGCTGATAGGGCAAAAGGTCCCTAGGGGCCCATTATGTTTAGCTGTGAAAGTGAAACTTGGATTGTATTGAAGAGCTCAATATTTAGGGTATGACATTTTCCCTTGCCTCTGCCTGTGTTATATAAACAACCCCATCTAAGTGCAGGCTCATAACTTAGGGGCTTTCAGGCTAAAGGTTAGGTTTCTATGGATCTGCAAAGTCTTCGCAGACTATGTTAATTTTAAGAGTTGGCTCTCCCAGGAAGCCTCCATCCAGTGCACATTTCTTGAAACCAGCATAAATTTAGCCATCCTCCATTTAGACTAGGGAATGGGTCCAACTACTCTCATTGACAACAGTTGTAGGGCACCATAACTCATGAAAAGGAAAGAGATTGAATCTGATCCATCCAATCTGTGATCTGTCTGATTAGAAAAATCTTTCCATCATTTCCAAGTGTTCCAGTGACTAATAATAATTCTGGAATGGCTGTCTTTGTTGCATCAGAAAGTAATGTGCAGAAGCAGTTTCCTCCAGTTCTGCCTGGCTGTATCAAATGTCAGAGCTACTGATCTGAGTTCCAGAGGTACTGATGGTTTTTAAGTCCTTGTCCTCCAGAAAATCAAATATTGCATCATGGGCACTCAATTCAACATAGTAGTACAGATGCAGTTTGTTAGGAAGGGGAAACTCTGAAAGGGAGTTAACTGTTGAGCTTTCAAAACCCATAAGACCAAAATTGCTTAGGAGGCCCATGATCCTTTGGGTCATCCACACATCAGTTTCTTCTACATCTTTTGTATAATTGGACCTGTCTCTCATGTGCTGAATTCTGTTTCTTCTGTCTTGTGGCTTATTTCATATGTTAATCTTATTATTCCCTTTTCTAGTTGTTACTTTACTGACATCATTGTGGACAAGGTTACTAAGACATGTTCTGGTCATCGTGGAGAAAAAGAAAGTCCTTATTCAGTGCATATGAGTCAAGATGCTTATTAGCTCCTTTTGTCTTAGCTGTGGTCAGATACTTAACACGAAACAGCATAGGAGAGAAAGGGCTTATTTTTTCACTGTAGAAGAAGGAATGTAGTTCCCCATGGTGGGAGAGGCATTTCTGCAGGAGCATGAGGCAGTTTATCACATGGTGTGTGATTAATAGAAAGTGAGGCAGGCAAATGCTGATATTCAGTTAACCTGCAAAGCCTTCACTCAGGACACCAGCTGGGGTTCTGCTCTTACTTAGGAGAGATTCGCCACTTCAATTACGCCAATCGAAAACCTTGCTCATAGGCGAATTTTGTTTCCAAGGTGATTTTAGATTCTGTCATATTGAGAATATTAACCAACACAGAGGAGTGTCCAATAGGTAGGTAATGGCAGAGGGAGGGAGTCTCCTCACTAACTTTAGCGGGTATGTTAGACTGAGCTTTCGGCTACTCCAAATAGGTACTGTCTTGTGAAAACAAAAACATACGTTCTATGACTGTGGAGTCACAAGCCTAAATGGTGAGAAACTGTGGGACTCTGCTAGATAAGGTGGAAATCTGGATTCTCCGGATACACATTTGAACTCCTTCTGTGTTATTGGACTCCCATTTCTCAGGCAGGTTTTCACTCCATCTGATCTGGTAACCCCAGATCTTGTAAGGAGTGTCCCATTGCCCTCAAGACAGTTACTGGCCCCACACTTTCCTGATAAAGAACTTTTTCTAGCATTGGGAATTCCTGGAAGTTCCTCACCCTATGCTGAGGAGATCCTAGTCTCCAGCAAATGACTTTTAATCATACCTATAAGTCAAATCCTTCCTCATAGAATAATTAAGTACTTTCTGTTCCTTCTTGTGATAGGTCCCCGTGTTACTACCTATAAATGAGGTACTGTACCACTGTGTGTAGGCTGTGCCCTAGCAGATTAGTCACATTCACCCTCAAATTCCCTCCCCACTGCCCAAGGTTTATAAATAAAGGCTGGCTGGCCTACAGGGAGGGGGTCTTGCTCGCCCTGCCTCCACCTTAATCTTTTGAGACTCTACTTATTCCAGCGGAGAACTGCCACTGAACACCAGGGGCTCAACTGCCATTTAAGGCAGTCAAGGCAGCCATGGCAGAGCTGTCTTGGCAGCTGCTCCATCTCGGCTGGCTTGGTGCTCACCCCTGGTGAAGCACTGCCTGGCATGCATCTCACAGGATCTGCCTGCCATCAGGTTTCAGACATCAAACAAGGAGTCCTAACACTTGGTTTATGGAGTTCTGGTGGCTCCACTGCCTTTTGAGACCTGCAGTCTCATTCTAAAAAAATCAAAAGTGTAACACCTGGCAGTGGAAAGTCATTTTCTACCTCCTCTGGAGAAGCCAGGAATCTGGCTTAGTGCACAGACAATGAGCCTCGCCCTAAACTGCTCTAGCTGACCCTGATGGAGAAAAGAGACCTTGGGGACTTTGAGCTCAAACGTCCATTCTTGTTTGGATGCAAGCAAAGCCTGGACCAACAACTCTTGGAATGTGGGACTGAGGACACCCACTGCTGGATGCTGAAAGACAAGATATAACAGGTAGCAAACAGCCATGAAGGGAAGTACTACACAGTATCACATAATTTTGGCTCTCTGTCTCCAGCATTGCATCTCCTCACAATCATGATGTTTTATTCTGTTTGTCAGCCTTCAGGGTCTACAATATACAAGACTATTTAAGACACTTCCATCCAAAAGATACTTATATAACAATACTACTCTTAATATGTAATGTATATGATGCATCTTTTGTTTACCTACCTATGCATTATTGCTCTGCTCCTCTGAAAATATAAGCGAAACCAAATTGTTTGCAGAGGCTCCGAGAAAGAAGCATCTGAGTACTGAGAACATGCATGTCATTCCTGACATTCAATTCAGGAATATTCAGCTTCTCTGCCTCCTTTTTATAAGCTTACATATGAGACCAACGTTAATATTTACCTTAACTCTTTTTGATGATGATTTAATAGTTTCAAAGTAATTATTTTGGCACAGGTTTCAAAGTGTGCAGTAAATTGACACTTGAATAGTTACCATACAAATGATGGAAAATATGAAAATCTTTGTGTACATTTATTGTATATTTTATATTTTAGATGACTTAACATTGATATTTTATGATGCTTACACTTATTTCTTCTAACTATACTATGAAGAATTTGAATGCATAAACACAATTGTCTTATTAGATTTGGTACTAATTTGGAAATGTTTATTTATACACAGTATCTGTGATTTCCCATCAGGCATGGAATATTTTAACTATAATTATAGCCATAATTGAATAGATGCAAGCATATTGAGGTATTCTTCATGAGGGTAAAGAAAGTAAGCGCTTACCCATATGTGTCATATATTTCTACTGGATAGAAATTGGTGAAAAACCACTGTTCTTCTAATTCATACATTTCTATAATATTTACAACAAGAGGTAGATTGGATGTAAGTCTATGTAGGGACTGATATAAATGAATCATATAGGATAAAAGCAGGAAGTAAGAAGAAAACTTTTCAATACTCACAGTATTTTCCAAATATGAATCTACTAGAAAGGGAAGTAGCTTAGGGCTATTTTATCAGCAAAGATATTTGTTTCTTCAGAAGTTATTTGAACTGCTGGAAGTGTTTAACACTGATGTTCAGTACAGAACCTCCACTGAAAGCGAAGTAAGATTTGCTCAAGGTTACATGTCACATAAATTCTAGTTACAAAGCCTACTTAGTCTTATACAATGCAGTTACACAGTGCACAGAATAGGTTTTATTGTCTTTAGATAACAATCAATAAAATTAAGAAAAGTCATATGACAACATCGTTTTATTTTGAAACATTAATTATTTTCATGTAAAATAATTAACATTGAAATTATTTAAGGATTATATAAATAGAAATATTATTTGCATAACTATTTTTTAAATAAAGCTTGTTTCTACTGGCAGAAAAACAGATTGATGGAATGGTAGTCTTTAAAAGGCAGAAGAGCATGAAGGCTTATAAAGATGATCTCTCAGCTCAGCAGTCCTATAAATCCTAAAGCCTCTACTCTGACTTTACTTACTGAATCAGAAATTGTGATGCTGGTATCCAGGAGCTAGCTTTGTGTCTAGCCCTGTGGGTTCTTTTTAGATATCATTAAACTTCAGGCTTGCTTAAATTATCACGATTAAATTTTCATTAGAGTTTCAGAAAACATAAAGTAAAACTAGAATCCCAAATTAAGTGGCAACAAAGATATATTTTAAATTTAAATTGCAGAATATTAACAGATAGTTAATGTAAGTATAGCCCAGCAGAGTTTAAGAGCCATTGTAATTTTATTACAGATTTGTCTGTCATGGTTATGTATGTATGTATGTATATTATATATATATATATAATCTATTTATTATTTATTTAATTCATCCACTCACACTTCAACAGATTAATGCATCAAATAACATACATATATTCATACACTGATGCTAAAATTTTTCAGCTCAAATGAAACTAGTATTTAACTCACTATCCTATATTTTATTTGAAAGCTGAAAGTTGGATGAAAAGCATGAGAGACAGGTTGATCAATGTAACTCTCCAGTTTAAACATGGAACCATACAAGTTCAATGTGGTAACTACAAATGGCCAGGTTCAACAACTGGTTTATATAAGGATAGTTTGGGCATCCTTGCTGTACTCTCTACATTAACGCTTTTGGCATTTAGCAAATTAATTGAATATTTGTCTGAGTTTGTCTAGATATTCATTTTAAAGTCCTCTGAGCTATGTAACTTAAATACCATAAGATTTTCTCACTCTTCTCCACCTGAATGTTTAAGAACAGAGAACTAGAAATACCAATTTTGGGCAACTCCTCTCTACATAATTTATAGATATATGCTTCCTAGAAACACAGCAGCATTGTAAAGCATTCTGTCAATGAGAAGGATAACCCTATTGTGCTTATTTTACCTTTATGTGATCTTTGATATCCAGACTCTAGATCCTTCGATTCCTACAGCCCAAATCCTAGGATTATAAGCAGGAGTGTCTACACCAACCTCTCTTTTGAACCTAATTACTTCTGGAAAGGACCATTTTCACTGCCTTGGGGGTTGGAACTACAGTTTATGAATTACTGGCAAATGTAACTCAGTAAGAGTTTAAGATTTTTATATTTTAAGGGGAAAAAAAGAATATTTAGCTTAAAAGACATTTCAAGAATTTTGACATAAAGAAAAAGGCTTGCAATGTTAATAGATGCTTAAAGAAAAATTTAAAAAGATTCTCTGTCTGAGTTGCATTCATGATGTTATATTTTGTATAAAAGTCATGGAAGCCACATAGAGAATAGAAGTCTGTTTTTACTGTGTTTGTCAAAGTGTACAGCAACTAAAAATCAAGTATTTTACTGACTGCAACTTATTTCTGAGTAGTTTTTGATTTTTAGAAAATACAGAACTTCCATATCATTCATCATCCTCCATTTCAGCAACTTCTACTTTTATATTCACTCATTCATTCTTGATTTATTTACTCTGTGTGTGTGTGTGTGTGAGCACTTGTGTGCACATGTGTGTGTGCAGGAGTATGTGTATACATGCATACATATAAATTCTCTCTCTCTCTCTCACACACACACACACACAATACACACTCACTCACACTCAATCACATGTTCACAAACACCATAAACCATGAATGTGGAAGTCAGTGGACAACCTGCTGGCGTAAGTTCTCTTCTCTCACCGGTTTGGTGTCAGGTCACCAGATGGCTTGACATATTTTTACTTGCTGAGTTATATGCCCATCCCAGCTTTCCCATTCTTTTTTAATGGTATATGTGGTTATGATTGGTGAGCAAATAATTATGCACAGTGATTAACTATACTTCATAGTTTAAGCATGTATCTGCTATGATAGGATCATACAATAATTTCAATGGTTTAAATCATGTACTCAAAGTTTCATTTCTAAACAGCATTATCTCATTTGAAGAACCATCCGGTGTCCAAAAGTATATCATCTCAATGATGAAAGAGCAATATCTTAATCCCCATCCCCGCAGAAGCAATTTCTACAGTTAAACACTGGTTATTGTATTCTTATTTATTTTCCTCAGCAAGTTCAAGAGGCTAGGTTATATTGACTTTGGGGACTAAATGTCTCCCATCTCAAAATTCACCCTGAACACTGCCAACTAAAATTAAATGAACCACAGGAAATAAAAATAATTAGAAAGGCCTCAAAGAAAATCAGAATTTTCCTCAGTGAGTCTCTTGGTAACACTAAGTGACATAGTCTGGAAATTTATGCTACCTTTCTAATAGCAATGCAATCTTTTTTTATTTGCTGCATCCAAGCACAAGCATCTGGTTGGTTACATTTCAGTGAAATTTCCTGTTGTTAATAGTCTATTCAAAACAACCACTTCAAAGATTTCTTTCTGCAACAGTGTTTGATATTGGTATTTGTTCTTACTCCTTTGTGGGGTGCATTAATTGGATAATTTTACACTAATCGAAACTGTTTGCCAAATAGTTACTTTGCAATTTGGAATGGAATTTCTATTTTTGTCTTGCATACAGGCTCTGTCTGGATTAGAGTAGATATGTGGAAACCAATAGACTCTCATTGCTTGCTTTTCCCTCTTTGGTATCATGGCTTCATGGTTAATTCTATGCAGTCCACTCACCTTTGTAGATAATGTAGAATTTTAACTATAAAATTTATGTTTGCATATTTACACATCTGCTGGAAGAAAACTATATAAATGCATTTATGTTTATATGCTTATATATATTCAAATAGTTGATATACATTGACTCAAAATCTACTCTGCCTACATGATGTGCAGGGATAAAGATAAAGCAGATATAGGAAAGATTAAGGGAAGGCCCAACCAATGCCTGATCCAACCCATGGGAGAAAACCAACCCCTGACACTCTTAACAATATTCTGCTATTCTTTCAGACAGGAGAGGAGAGGAGTTGTCCTGCTGAGACTCAAAGCCAAACAATGAGTGATGCATAGAGAACATTGAGCAAAAGTGGGAGGGGGGAGGGAAAAAAAGGACCTGGAGGTAATAGGCCTTCACAAGAAGACCAACAGAGCCAACTAACTGGCGCCCAGAGAGGCTTTGCTGAGACTGAAACACTAACCAAGGACCTTGCATGGACAGAACCTATGCAGCTTACAAAAATGTAGCTGATGGGCAGCTCAGGGTTCATGTAGGTTCTTTAGGGGAGCAGGGGCTTTCTCTCATATGCACTCTCTTGCCGGCCTTTGAATTACCTCCCCCTGGCAGGACAGCTTTGCCTGGCAACAGAGAAAGAGGACAGACTCAGTCCTGATACAACTTGATGAACTGGCGTGAATGAGAAGGGTGGCTCCCATATTCTGATGAAAAGGGGAGGGGGATGTTGGAGAAGGAAGGAGTGTGGGACGGAAGATGAGGAGGGAAGGAGTTACCACAAGAATATAGCATGAATAAATAAATAAAATTTAAAAATAAGTAAGCAGGAAATTAAAGAATTAATAAGATAGTATAAAGCTTTTTCTGGTCATTAACTCAAGCTAATCCCCCACCTCAATCTCTTGAGCACTAATATTAAAGGCTTGAACTAAGAATACTAAACTTGTTTTTAAGCAAAATATTTAAATCTCGTTGTGCTTTCCTTCTAGTGAATAGTGTGTCAGTTTTCTATGTTGTATTAAAAAATCATCAGCATGAAAAATGACTTGACATAAACAACTTAAAAGGAAAAAAATTGCCCACAGCTTCACCAGAAGTCTACAACTCTACTAGAGGCCGTAGAGCCCCAGCTAAGACTCAACCACAGACATCCAATGCTTCCTCAGAGCCTTTCCAGCTTCTCTAACAGCACCGCCTTCCCTCATCTCCATATCCAGACCCAACACTATGGCAGAAGCTCAGTGCTCCACCAGAAGCCACACCAGCATGGAGGTCACACTTGTACAGAGAATACCTGGATCCATTCTGATTCTCAGAACACAAGAACCACAAAGGCCATGAAGGCACTCAAAACCCCAATGATCAAATAGGCTGCAAGAACCCAATCAAAGACACCCTACTGGACCTGAGGTCTTGTAGAGTCACCAGAACTGCAGGATATTCAGGCAGAAGACCAAAAAGGAATAGAAATCAATGGGCAAGCATTCATCCAATGAAGAGAAACTCAGAAACTGGCACCTAAATATACATTTACCACAAACCCAGATGCTTAGACACCAGTCTAAGAATACCAGGGCCATATGGCACCATCAGAACCCAGCTGCCTGTGTACTGCAACTCTGAATATTCTAATACACCTGAAGCACAAGAAAATTACTTTAAGCCAACTTAATGAAGATGATAGAGGCCGTTAAAGAGAAAATGAATATATCCCTTCAAGACCAGGAAAACACAAACAATGGGAGGAATTTAATAAGTCCCTTAAAGAAAGTCTAGAAAGAGAAAGCCAAGAAAAAAAAAGGTGGGGGTGGTGTTGGTAAAGGAAATGAATAACACTATTCAAGACCTTAAAATGGAAAGAGAAGCAATAAAGAAAACACAAACTGAAGGAATTCTGGAGAAGAAAACTCTGGGTAAGTGAAGAGTAACTGCAAATTCAGGAATCACAACAGAATACAAGAAATGGAAGAGACACCTCAGATGTAAAAGATATGATAGAAGTAATTGGCACATTGGTCATAGAAAATATTAAATCTAGAAAATTCCTGAAAAATATTCAGGAAATCTGGGACACTATAAAAAGACACAACCTAAAAATAATTGAGTAGGAGAAGCATAATCCAGGCTCAAAAACCCAGAATATACTTTTAATAAAATCCTAGAAGAAACTTTTCCTAACCTTAAGAAAGACATGCCTAGAAAAGAACAAGTTAGCTCACAGAACACCAAATAGACTGGAACAAAAAGAAAGCCTCTCCCCCCCCCCCCCCCCCCCCGTTGCATAATAATCAAAAGACTAAATGTACATAACAAAAAAACAATATTAAAAGCTGCAAAAGAAAAGGCCAAGTAACAAAGGCAAACCTTAGAATTACAATCAATCTCTCAAGCCAGAAGAGCCTAGACAGATGTTTTGTAGAGTGTAAGATAGCACAGATGTCAGCCCAGAGTACTATATCCAACAAAACTTTCAATCATCATAGATGGAGAAAAAAAAATGTTTCATGACAGTCAAATTTAAACGTCCATCTACAAATCAGCACTACAGAAAGTACTACAAGAAAAACTTCATCCCAAATAGGCTAACTATACCCATGATGACACAGGAAATAAATAATCTCACATGAACAAAATGAAAAGAGCAAGAAGGACACACACACACACACACACACACACACACACACACACACACACACACACACACACACATACACACCAGAGTAAGAATTCTTGTAGAATTATTATATCTAAGGCAAACATTAGAATGAGATACTTTTTTCACTATACCTAGTGTAGACATTAGAACGAATAGTTGTTTCTTAGAGCACTTTTGCCTTAAAGAAATCATTGTACAAAACAGTTATTGTTTTCTCTTATCTATGAAATTGTCTTTCTGAAAGGAGCTTTAAAAGCCTTGTATGACTTGGCTCACCTGGAAAGTCTTGCATTGATGAGTGCAACAAAGAGTGCACAATGAAGAGTAAAGCTGAAGGCATATGATGTTTTCCTTCAGGAAACATGTGCATTAGATTTAGTCTTTAGTAGGAGAAACTTCTTTTACTCAAAAAACAACTTTTAAGTAATAAATGATAAATAAGCTTTTGAGCGGTGGTTGGAGGTTCATTATACAGAGGCTGGGTCTTCCTGATGCCAGAAAAGCTTTAATTAATCCCTGAGTGACACTCTCTCTTTGGTCAACATGCATGAGTCTGAGCAGCACTACCACCACACACACACACACACACACACACACACTATCACCACCACCACCATTGAAATAAATGGAACTAACAATCATTGGTCATTAATATCTTTAATATTAATGGACTCATTTCCCCCAAAAAAGACACAAGATAACAGAAGGTATGCAAAAACAGGCTCTATCTTCCTGCAGAATACAAAAAAAAACATACCTCAACATCAAAGATATACATTACCTCAGAATAAAAGTTTGAAAAAGATTTTCCAAGAAAATGACTCCAAGAAGCAAACTGATACAGCCATTTTAATATTTAATAAAATAGACTTCCAATGAAAAATAATCAAAAGTTTTGTGGAAGAACACTTTGTATTAATTAAAAGGAAAATCCACTAATATGATTATCTCAATTCTGAATATCTATGCCCTCAATGCAAATTTGTAAGAGAAACATTACCAAAGCTAAAATTACATGTAGAACCCTATACTCAAATATTGGGACACCTGAACACTCCACTCTCATCAATGAACACTGTCACTCAAAGAAAACCTAAACAGAGAAATAATGGAGTTAACAGATGTTATGACTTATACGGACCTAACAGATATCTATAGAACATTTCACACAAACACATTAGAATATATCTTCTTCTTAGCATCTCCTGCAAATTTATCCAAAACTCACCACATACTCAGTCTCAGCAGATAAAAGAAAATTTAAAACAACTCCCCCATATCCTATCAGACCACCAAGAATTAAAGTTATATTTTAACAACAACATAAAAAACAGAAAGCTTTCAAATTCATGGAAACCAAATAACTCTCTACTGAATACCCACTGATCAAGGCAGAACTAAAGCAGGAAATTAAATACTTTCTAAAATTCAATAACAATGAAAGCACAACATACCCAAACTTATGGGACACAATGAAAGCAGCGCTAACAGGAATTTTCATAGCACTAAGTGCCTTCATACAGAGTTAAAGATTTTTTATACTCCAAACTTAATAGCATACCTTAAAGTTCAAAAAGAAAGATAGAAGATGTAACAAGAATAAATTAATAAATAATAAAAATTAAAAAAAAGAAAAACTTGCAAACACACACAAAAGGATTAAGTGGCAAGAAAGAATCAAACTGGAGATTGAAATTAATAAAATACAAACAAAGAGAGCAATACAAAAAAATTCAATGAAACAAAGAGTTCGTCCTTTGAGAAAATCAATAAGATTAACAAACCCGTTTTCAAATTAAATAAAAGACAGAGAAAGCATATCCAAATTAACAAAACCAGAAACAAACAAACAAAAGAGGAATAAAAATAGATACCAAGGAAATACAAATAATCATTAGGTCATACTTCAAAAATCTTTTCTCCACAAATTTGGAAAATCTAAAAGAAATGGATAACTTTCTTGATAGATATCACTTATGAAAGTAAAATCAGATCAACAATTTAAATAGACCCATATCCCCTAAGGAAATAGAAGAAGTCATCAAAAGACAAATCACAACCAACCAAACAACAAATAAATAAATAAGCAAATAAATAAACAAATAAATAAACAAACAGGACCAGGTGGATTTAGTGCATAAATCTACAGAATTTCAAAGAAAAGCTAATATTAATAGTTCTCAAATTATTCCATGAAATAGAAACAAAAGAAAATTGCCAACCTCATTTTATGAGACCACAGACACCCTGACATCCCATTTGTGTTTATACAAAGCCCCCAAAAGAGAGACAATTACAGACTAATTTCCCTCATAAATATTGATTTAAAAACATTCAATAAAATACTTGTAAACTGAATCCAAGAACACATAAAAAAGATTATTCACCATGATCAAGTAGGTTCCATTCCAGAGATAGGGGATGGTTCAACATATGAAATTCTATCCATATATTCCATCATATAAACAAACTAAAAGGAAAAAAAAACATGATCATCTCTAGATACTGAAACTGTCTTCGACAAAATCCAACACCTCTTCATGACAAAAGTTGTGGAGGGATACAATGGGCAGTTATGACAGTGTATCATTTTTATTTTCCAAATAAAAGGAAATTTGCAATATCTTGCTTTATGTCAGTGCTCCCGATATTGTCAAATGTAAGGTGCTACCAGAAACAAATCCATTTAGTACCTTCAGAACACATTTTTAAATCACTGAGCATCTCTGTTCAATAATTTAGAAAGAAATTGCCATCATCACTAATCCTACATAGACAGAAATGATAGGTACAGAAGCACATCTTCCTCCACAAAGAACGATTTTCAGTTGTTAAAAAGCAAAAATAGCTAACTACCTATTTACCACAGCTATTAGGAACAAGTTCAGAAAACGTCCAATAAATCATAAGTTTTCATTACTATAATGAGGAATAAAATTTCCACAAAACTTTGTCAATTACATACTTAATGAGAGGAGTGCAGGCAATTACACCTTAAAATGCAATTACACCTAATTTGAAGACTTTTGTAAAGTTTTTGACAAGTGCTTCATGAAAAAATGTAAGAAATCCATACAATTTACCTAATGGTGACGAATATTAAGATATGAATAACATAATGACAATAATTTTTTATTTTTTATAAACATTAAGAAATTCAAGCATTTGATGGAATACATATAAACACATTTCAACTTGATACAGAATATACATTTCTCATACAATTGTATACATTAGAGATTTATTATGCTAAAGAAATCCTCGGTCATTAGAGAAGTTAGAAGGGAAATATAGAACATAATTTTCTCTTTGCACCTAGTCCCAAGTGCTATTATTGTGCTGTAGAAAGCACAATAGAGGTTATTGAGAGATTTACATGCACAGTTTAAAACAGAGAATTAGCCAATGAGAAACAGTGATGAGAATTGGCTTCACTAAAAAATAATTACATGTCTACAAACATAATTGACCAATATTTTATACGATTTATGTTTTATATCTGAGTTTGAGTACCTGCATTAGTTCAATTCACCACATGCGTGTGGAAGCCCATAGGGTTTGAAGGACATCAGATGCCCTGAAACCGGAGGCACTGGAGTGTGTCAGATATCTGACGTGAATGCTGGGGATTGAACCTGGGTTCTCTGCAAAAAGATTATGGTTCTCAGTCATGGGCCATCTCTCCAGCCTTTAACTCATAAAGTTTTGGTAAGAAAAAGGTTTTTTTTTTTTTTTCAAATTTGAGGAAAATTTTAATAAGCTTTGTAATAATATATGCCTGAAACCGATTCAGCACATGAAAATGATTGCTAAAATCTCAACAAGTCTATAGTGATTAAACTCTCAATTCGTGATATCAAAAGCAGACAAGCTTTCTTTCCTGAACTCTTGGTCTTGCTGTTTTGATGTTTTTTGTTCATATTATCTGTTGATCTAAGTTGTACTGATTTATGTTCGAGTTCATCAAGAACAGGTTTTTTGTTTAATAACAACACTGAGGACAGACTTTCACTCTGCCTGTTCTGCTGACCCAATAAACAACATATTGAACATTTCAGCTTTTCACTCTTCAAGCAAATATTTGACATCATGCTGGTAGACTTTTAATCCCTTTGAATTAGTTTTCTTATCTCTAAGATTGCTGCTACCTATACGCCTTTTGGAAAGGTTCTAAGTAATAAAAAGAAATATCACCTATTGAACTGTTTTGGAACAAGGAAGCATACAGAAGATACTACTAATGACTTTTTTATTAATCCTCATACTTCTGTGGGGAGTATATCCTTGATATGCAGGTGAAAGAGGATTATATTGCCAGCCAGTGAGCCAAAGTGCTGCAATATGGCTTATAAAGGGATACAAAGCATTTCTTCTGATTGGGTTCACAAGTTGCTGTAAGTTGTTCTTGTTGAAAATAATCTCACAAACAGATTTAAGACATCTGTAGGACTTTTAGGAGGCATTTCTAAATGTAAGTCTAGGAAACTAAGTTACTTGACTCAATACCCATAATATAAAGTAAGCTGAGACAATATTTATACTGTGGTTGGTTACATGAGATAAAATATTTTGTATCTTTGGATGGGCACCAGAAGTTTTATGAATAATATTAAGAATATTGATGAAATATTACAGATACAAATATATTTTAAATATAATTGTAGTATATTGTATATTAGATATATTGAACATTAATATATATTGGAGTGTTCAATTTTATTTTATTTTATTTTTTTCCATTTTTTAAAAATTTATTTATTTTTGTTACATCTCAATGGTTATCCCATCCCTTGTATCCTCCCATTCTTCCCTCCCTCCCAGTTTCCCCTTATTCCCCTCCCCTATAACTGTTCCTAAGGAGGATTACCTCCCCTTGTATATGCTCATAAGTAAAGAAAATTAATTAATTTAATATCCAATTACAATGATGTGTACAGTATTTATAGATGTTGAAACAAGCATAAAAGCAGTATATATATCCTAAAATGACTAAATTTTATTGAGTTATAAAGCTAAACTACAAAATATTTAAAACCAAGTCAATATTTGTGTTCACAGTTTCTTTTCTAACATAGATTTTCAAGATAAACATCATACGTAATTCAATTTCTAAACATATTAGTTTTAAGCAAGCAACCCAAAGAATAATAAAAATGTTAATTCAGTAATAACCTTTAAATTATTCCATTAAAATTATTACATATCATTTTTATATACAATAGTGTGAATATAAAATATAAATCATTAACAAACTATTTAAGTTTCCCTAAAACTTAGATGGGTAATGAAGAGGTATCAGTGTTCTGGATTCCAAGTACTGTGTTCGGTCCACCATATCTAAGTTTGCAAATGTTCATCTGTGTTACAGATACAGTCTGAGCTCCCACACACAATATTGAAACAGTGAGACTTAGCACTAAATGCTAGAGGATAGCAGCAGGATATTACCACTTTGTTAGCTAGGAGTAAAGGTCCTTGTGGTTAGCATTTCCTGGGAAAGCCCTGCACTGCTGGCCTGGAAGTGCTCACTTCTTAGTTGGAAGATCTGAGCGCCATTGGTCATTGCAAATATTCACTGAGATATTACTGAAAGCATGTTCAGGTTCTTTATAGGGTAGCAAATTTCTTCTAGTAATTTTCCATTGATATTTTACAAAGTCTAACCTGAAGATATTTTCATGAATTTCATAAGAAAATAACACTTCCTAATCTGAAAGTCCTCTACTAATTACTACACTAAATGTGCAACAAATATTAAATAGCTAGTCAATAAAAAGAATTTAAATAAAATTAATTTTAACAGCTTTAATATTGTCTCTGTCATAATTACTTCAACATAGTGTAAGTATTTTGATTTAGGGATTATTTCTGTCTCAATTGTTTTATGATTCTTATCATATAAGTTACACTAAAGTGGTTGTTCTGTGTCTGATTTAAACACTTACACAGTTTTATTTCAGCCATCGTCACATATGGAATATCAAAAGCAAGATAGACTTGAATTTTCTTTGGAGTAAGTACAAAGCGTTTACTTCAGATTCCCAGAGGAGTCTGTTTGTGTCAGTTAAGTGGGAGAACCATTCAAGTTCAGTTCCTCCCACTTTCTCACTTCCATCCTAAGAAATAACTTGTTTATATTGGCGTACTGGTCTCCATGCCTTTTATTTCTCTGTTTCATCACTGGCTACGGTCCTTATTATTTTTTCAAACATCTTAACTTTTATGTGTATGAGTGTTTTGCTGTATGTGCACCCAATGTGTGCTGTTGTCCTCAGAGGTTAGAGAAAGATGGGATATTCTTGTGAGTTGGAGTAGTGGGCACTGTGAGATGCCATGTAGATGCTGTGGGAATAGCCAGTGCTCTTAACTGAGGACCCGTCTACCCAGGTTCTAGTTACCTGAACGTGTAAGTCATGACTCCACCTCTAATTTTATGTTATGTTAAAGTTCATTGAAAATGGTTTAATGCCTTCACGACAGCCACAAGCAATATAAAATATCTAGGAGTAACTCTAACCAAACAAGTGAAGGACTTATTTGAAAAACACTTTAAATCTCCTAAGAAAGAGATTGAAGATGACTTCAAAAGATAGAGGGATCTCCCTTGTTCGTGGGTCGGGAGAATTAACATAGTAAAAAATGGCCATCTTACCAAAAGCAATTTACAGATTCAATGCAATTCCTGTCAAAATACCTACAAAATATTTTGAAGACATTCGAAGATCAATTCTCAACTCCATATGGACAAACAAAATCCCAGAATGGTACAAAAACAATATTAAACAACAAAAGATCTTCCGGAGGTATCTCCATACCTGATTTCAAGCTGTACTACAGAGCATCAGAAATTAAAACAGCATGGTATTAGCACAGCCATAGGCGGGTGGATCAATGGAATCTAATTAACGACCCCGAAATGAATACACACACATATGGGCGCTTGATTTTTGACAAAGAGGCCACATCTATTCAATGGGAAAAGGATAGCATATTTAACAGATGGTGCTGGTCTAACTGGATGTCTACAGGTAGAAAAATGCAATTGTACCCATATTTGTCACCATGCACAAAACTCAAGTCCAAGTGGAATAAACTAGAAAGGATCATAACGAGTGAGTTAACCCAGAAGCAGAAAGACTCAAAGGGTATATACTTACATACCAGGACACTAAGTAGCCCAAGGGGCATGTCCCATGACAGTCTTCACCTACTGGGAAAGTGGGATAGATGTGAGGACATCCTGTTGGGATTCTAAGTGAGAGAAGTGTAAAATAATGGGGAAATAGAAGGATCCAGAGGGTCCTAGAAACCTATAAAAAGAACATTGTGATGGGTAGATCTGGGCCCAGGGGTTGTGCCCAAACTATGGCACCAACCAAGAACAATACATGCAGTAAACTTCAAACCCCTACAGAGATCTAGCCAATGGACAGGACATTCTCCACAGATGAGTGAAGACTGACTTTCACACGTACTTTGGTGCCCCGTATTTGACCATGTCCTCTTGATGGGGAGGCCTGGTGGCACTCAGAGGAAGGACAGCAGGCTACCAAGAAGAGACTTGATACCCTATGAGCATATACAGGGGGAGAAGGTCCCCTCAGTCACAGTCACAGGGGAGGAGAATAGGGTGAAGGCTGGAAGGAGGGAGGAATGGGAGGACACAAGAGATGGGATAACATTTGAGATGTAATATGAATAAATTAATAAAATATATTTTAAAGTAAATTTATCAACTAATTTTTAAATGTCCTCATAATCAAGTGGTTCCGAAATATAAGTAAGATAAGGCTGCTGATAAAGCTATAAATTCCATTACTGAGGCCTTAATTCTGTTCCTCATACCAAAGAGCATGCATGTATTGATGAGTGAGTTTTAGTTTTTGTAGAACTGCAGATATTCTAAACAATGTACTATAATGACTTCTGGATCAGAATTTTTAGGCTAGATGGCTCAGTGATTAAGAACCCTTTGTCCTGTTCCAGAGGACCAGAGTTTGGTTCCTAAAACCCATATAGCATGTAGCATAGGATGACCTTCCATTTCCCCTTCTCCTATTATCATTTCTCAATTGTTCAAATCCCAGGCTTGTACTTGTTTTTCAGCCTTGAGACAAAAAAGTTAATATAAATAAACCCAAAAGTGAGGCATTGTGGCTAAGGCCTTTAATTCTAGTACTTGGCAGAGATACCAACAGGAGGTTCTCAAGTTGAAATATTTCTTGTTTATAAAGTAATTTTAGGGCTAGCCTAATTTACATGTTTCAAAAAGCAAGCAATCAAAAGAAAAGAAGGAAGAAAGGAAGGAAGGAAGAAAGGAAGGAAGGAAGGAAGAAAGGAAAAGGGAAAGAAGGAAAGACAAACTGTATTTAAAATTAATCTAGTATTTTTAATCCTATCATTATGATGACTATATTTTTAGAATCATAAATTAATATTGGTATAAAGACATACTTCTATATCCCTTGTATATTTATTTAAAAATTTTGAAATCAATATTATATTCTGACAGAAATATGCATAAAGTCTTGATGCTCTAAGTTAAATATATATATATATATATACATATGCATACATATATATAGTTTATAACTAGTTTTCCCAGCGAGTGATAGGAAAACATAGTGGAGAAATAAGGTACTATAGTCAGAAATTGGTTTTGCAAAAATATTTTAGAGCTGTATTGAGTGATACATATACCAAGTGATACAATAAAACTAGAAGAAAATAAGATCCTTATTCTGAAATTGATTTTCCGAAAAAGTTTTAAGGATATATCAGTTTCACAAACTAATATTATGTCTTAGAAAGGCATGCAAGCACATAAAATCTGTGGAAAATATTCAGTTTTGTGAGGTTTATTCTCCTCATAAATTTAAAATACACAGATGGCCAAAGTACACATGATCTTTGGGAAGTCTTGTGCCCTGATGCCTTTGGGTATGCTGGCTTTGTTTGTCAAAATGGTGTCAAGTCTGTTAGAACAGCTTGGCCACTTCTGACTCTATTCTTTCCTAAATTAATGCTTTCCAAATGAAGGTTGCAATTTAATGAGGGAAAAGTTGAGTTTTCCACTAGGGTTCAGAGAACAAGGTATTCACCACAGTGGTATCTTACTTCCTACTTATTTATGGGAATGAACCATCTTTTTTTGTGTGAATCATTTTAAACTTTGCTCATGAATTTTATTTACTTTTTAAGTATATCACATACAAATAGCCAAACAGTGCAGCTAAAATAGACTTCTGTGCTACCGGTGTGCAATGTAAGGAGTAGGTTTGAATTCTGTTCTGCCATGTACATCATGGGGTTAGATTGCACATTAAAATTAAGCTCACAAGCTGAACATCTTCCTCAATTATACAGGAATTATAATATTTTTATGAGTACTTTATAACACAACTATGTAATATTTACCAGTACTTTAAAGACTTCAGAATAAGAGTCAAATTGGCTCTGAAATAAGAGGAATTCCAATGCCAAATTTCATTTGGGTTTTTTTCCCTTACACTGATTCTGCTTCATATTTTCTGGCCTTGTTAAATACTAAGCGAATGATATTTTTCAGAGAGACTTTTAGTTATCCTTTATCAAAATCTGATTCATTATTGCACAAGTTTCTTTAATTAAATACTGCCTTGGCAATATCTTTTTTCTCTAATAATTCACCAAAATTTTAAAAAATATTTTGTACTCAACTTGCATACAAGGGAAAGGAATGCAAAATATTGTTCTGAGTAAAAGAGCCATCATTTAAAAAAATATAAATGAGTTTAAACTGAAATAAGATTGCAAACATACTTATATCTAACAAGGATGATAACAATAAAAATGGTAGCAAGGAAAATAAACAGGATTTTTATGAGATAACCTTGTCATTAGACCATAATAATCTATAATCTGTCTGTTTATCTGTCTGTTTATCTGTCCATCTGTCTCTCTCTCTCTCTCTCTCTCTCTCTCTCTCTCTCTCTCTCTCTCTCTCTCTGTGTGTGTGTGTGTGTGTGTGTGTGTGTGTGTGTCTGTGTGTGTCTGTGTGTGTGTGTGTGTGTGTGTGTAAATATGTTTGGTTTTCTAACAAAAATCTAGATTTTGTTGTTTTTGAAATGGTTGGCAATTCTCTAATTTAAAAACAGCCTACTTGGCATGGAAATTCATGCATCAAAGAACTGATGTCTACTTTTTCCAAATGTTGATACCTGACACACTTTCAAAAGGACTTATTCTTTATCTTCTTTCCATGCAAAAAAAAAA
>OU015745.1:117743164-117786620 GCA_907169655.1 Acomys percivali
AGAGAGAGAGAGAGAGAGAGAGAGAGAGAGAGAGAGAGAGAGAGAGACAGACAGACAGACAGACAGACAGAGAGACAGAGAGACAGAGAGACTGAGAGACAGAGAGACAGGGAGAGAAACAAGCTGGACAGAAACATGATAACACTAAAGAACCCACAGTAGTAAACATATATATTTGCCATTTGCCATTCGCATCCTAGTTCCTGGACGTTTCCAACACCTTCAAAACAGACTGCCAGTAAGGGACTATGATATAATACGTGACTTCTTTGTGTATATATTATACCTTCTAGTTTTGTGTTTTTATGGAGCACCTGAGTGTGGGAACTAGTAAGTCTCTTTATCTATATCTACTTCTAGTGACCTTTCTTGGGTTCTTGTTCTGTTTGCTTTTTTTTTTTTAAATCCTGCTCCATTGTTTTAATTTTTGTTTTACCTTATTATATAATTTTGTTATTATTCCTTAGAAGCCTGTTTGTTTTTATTGTTGTTAATTTTGTTTATTTTGTTACTTATTTATATCCCAATTACAGCTTCCCCTTTCTCCTCTCCTCCCAGTCCTTTCTTCCCTCCTCCTCTCCCTCCTCTCTCTTCAGAAAGGAAGGCCTCCCATGGATATCAATCCTCCTAGTTATATCAAGATGCAGTAGTTCAAGCTCATCTTCTCCCACTGAGGCTCAACAAGGCAACCCAGTTAGGGGAAAAGGATTCACAAGCAGGCAACAGAGTCAACTGATTCTGCTGTTAGGAGTCTCATATGAAAACCAACTGCACAGTTGTTACATATATGCAGTGAGCCGAGGTCTGTCCCATGGGTGCTCCCTGGTTGGTAATTCAGTCTATGTGAGCCTCTATGGGACAAAGTTAGTTGATTCTGTGTGTTTTCTTCTGGTGTCTTTGACATTTCTTACTTCTTCAATCCTCCCCCTACCCCACCCCTCCTCTTCCACAGGATTCCTCAAGCTTTGCCAAATGTTTGGCTGTGGGTCTCTGAATCAATTTCCATCAGTTACTAGGTGACGTCTCTCAGATTACAGTTAGCTAGGCTCCTGTGTTCAAGTAGCCTTCATTCCAGGGATGCAAGGATGGTTCAATATATGAAAAATCCACTAATATAATCCACCATGTAAATAAACTGAAAAAAAGCACATAATTATCTTAACATATTCTGAAAAAGATTTTGGCAAAACTAAAAACCCATCCATGATAAAAGTCTTGAGGAGATCCATGATACAAGGCATATACCCAAACATTATAAGGGCAATATAGAAGAAGGTGATAGCCAACATCAAATTAAATGGAGAGAAGCTTAAAGCTAGCCCACAAAAATCAGGCATAAGACAAGGATGCCCACTATTCAATATAATATTTGAAGTTCTTACTAGGGCAATAACAACTAAAGGAGATCAAGAGATACAAATGGAAAAGGAATAACTTAAAGTATCTTTGTTCAGAGATGACATGGTAGTATACTTAAGTACCAACAAAAAACCTACCAGAGAACTCATGCAGCTGAAAAACACTTTCAGCAACATGGCTGCATGTAATAGTCACCAATAGTATAAAATATCTTGGTGTAACACTAATCAAGCAAATGAAAGATATGTATAACATGAGCTTTAAGCCTCTGAAGAAAGAAATTGGAGAAGATATCAGAAGACGGAAAGGTCTCCCATGTCTGTGGATCAGTAGATTTAACAAAATAAAACTGGCCATCTTACTAAAACCAATCTACAGATAAGAATGCAATTCCCATCAAAATCCGAACACAATTATTCATAGACCTTTAAAGAGCTATTCTCAATTTCACATGGGAAAAAAAAAAAAACCGCAGAGAGCTATAGCAATCCTATATAATGAAAGAACTTCTAGAGGTATCTCATTCCTGATTTCAAGCTGTACTACAGAGCAATAGTAAAAAAAAACAGCATGGTAATGAGTAAAAACAGATTCAATCCCTGGAACTGAATCAAAGACAAAGAAATAAACCCAACAGACACTTGATTTTTGACAAAGAATCCAAAACCATGCATGGAAAAAAGAAAGCGTCATCAACAAATGGTACTGGTATAATTGGAGGCCTGCATGTAAAAGAATGCAAATAGAACCACATCTATCACCCTGCACAAAATTCAAGTCCAAGTGTATCAAAGACCTCAACATAAAACTGGATACACTAAATCTGATAAAGAGATAGTAGGAAATAGCCTTGAATGCATTGACATGGAAGACAACTTCCTGAACAGAGCAGCAACAACTCAGGCACTATGATCAACAATTAATAAATGGGACCACCTGAAATGGAAAAGCTTCTGTAAAGCAAAAGACACCTTCAAACGGACAGCACTGCAGACTACAACTCTATATATGACAGAGGGCTGATATCCAGAATATATAAAGAACTCAAGGAAAGAAGATATCAACAAACCCAATAACCCAATTAAAAGATTAGGTGCAGATCTACACAGGATTATTGACAGAGGGATCTCTAATGGCTGAGAAGCATTTAAAGAAATATCCAAAGTTCTTAGTCACTAGGAAAATGAAAATTAAAACAATTCTAAGATTCCTAAACATCAATATGAATGCTAAGATCAAAAACTCAAGTGGCACACATGTTGGCAAAGATGTAGAGAAAGGGGAACACTCCTCCATTGTTGATAGGAGTTCAAATTTGTACAACTGCTTTGGAAATCAATTTGACAAATTCTCAGAAAATTGAGTATATATCTACCTCAAGATCCAGCTATATCATGCCTGGACATATCCCCAAAAGATGCTCCATTGTACCACAGGAACACTTGCTCAGTTTTGTTCATTGCAGCTTTATTTGTAATAGCCAGAAACTGGAAACAACCTAGCTGTCTCTCAATGGAAGATTAAAGAGACTGTGATACATTCATGCAATGGAATATTATTTAGCTATTAAAAACAAGGACATCATGAAATTTGTAGACAAATGGATGGAACTAGATATATCATCCTGAGTAGGTAACCCAGATCCAGAAAGACATACATGGTATGTACTAACTTATAAGTGGATATTAGCTATAAAGTACAGGATAACCATGCTGCAATCCGCAGATTCAAAGTAGAAAAGTAACAAGGAAGGTCTAAAGTGTGATATTTGCATCTCATTCAAAAGGGAAAATAGAATAGAGATGGGTTGAATGATCCTAGGGACCAGGGTGAGAGAGGAGGAGCAAGGGGAACAGAAGTGATCAAGTAGCTGGATAATAGAGAGAGAAATAACTGCAATTGTTATGTGTGGGGCATCTCTGGGGGGATGAGCTAGAAACTTAGGACAGTGGAAACTCCCAGGAACCTGCGAGGGCGACCCTTGCAAAGACACCTAGCAATGCGGAATATGTAATCTGAAATGGCCATCTCCTGTAACCAGGATGTAAGACATCCAGTTGATGGATAGGGACACCAAAACATTAGATACACAATTTGTCATGCCTACAAGATGTGCAGGGGGTAAAGATGGAGCACAAATTGAGGGACTGACCAATGAATGACTGGCCCAACTTGAGAACAATGCCATGAGATAACGCCTACCCTTGAGACTATTAATGACATTCTGCTTTCTTTTGTTTGTTGTTATCTGTCTTTTGTTTTTAATTAGGGGCAAAAAGAGAATGGATTGAGATGGTAGGGGAGGTGACAGAAACTGGGAGGAGTAGATAGAAGGGAAACAAGAATCAGGATATATCATATGAGAAAAAAATCTATTTCCTCAGCTATTGAAAATAAAGAAATCATGAAAATTTCAGGCAAATGAGTGAAACTGAAAAATACTATCGTGAGTGATGTAATTTAGACCCAGAAAGAAACACATGGTATATATTCACTTATAAGTGGAAATTGGAGATATAGTACAGGGTAACCACACTACAATTCTCAGACCTAAAGAGAAGCTAAGTAGTAAGGAGGGCCCAGGGAAGGATGCTTGAATCTCACTTAGAAGGTGACATAGAATAGATGCTGTAAGTGATTGAAGGGACCGAAGAGATCGAACAGGGTGAGAGAGGGGGTGCAGAAGGAAATAAAGGGTGTGTGGGGGGATCATCATATGTAGGGAGAGTGGAAGACAGAGGGCTTATAGAAAGAAGAGGAACCCCGGGCAGGGGCATCGCTGAGACATGCTCGGGACCTATGACAACGTCGGCTCCTGGGAGGATATGGGCTATGGGGGCGACTCTAGCAGATCCCTAGTAGTCGGAGTCATGGAGACCGAAGAGACCAACCTCTAACTAGACAAAACCCCTAGAGGAGGGAGAGGAACAGCAATCCATCCACAGAAACTTCATCACAAAGTTGACGCTGTCTACAAGATGTGTAGGGATAAATATAGAGCAGCGATGGGGGAATCTACAGCGAACGCCTGGCCCGGCCACTGACACTATAAAAGGTATTCTGCTGTGCTTGCAGACAGGAACCAAGCATAGCTCTCCTCTGAGGGGCTCCATCCAGCAGCAGATCAAGGGTCAAAACAGATACTGAGACTCACAGACAAACAAAGATTGGGCAGAATAAGGGGAGCCTTGTGGAATAGTGCAGGGGAAGGATAGAAGGACTGGGAGGAGCACAAGCTCCACAAGAAGACGAACAGAGCCAAGAACCTGGACATAGAAGGGGGGCTTGTGGAGACTGAAGCACCAACCACGGATCACGCGTAGACTGGACTTAGGCCCCTACACATATGTACCGAATGGACCGCTTGGTCTTCATGTGGGTCCCCTACTAAGGGAAACAATGTTTGAAACTATTTGAAATAACAGTCTATCAATAAGATAAAATTTCCATAATCCTCCATATTTATCCTTATAGCTATATTAGCAATATTTACAAATATGTTATTTCTAGGTAAGTTTGCAGTTTTATTTCTGATTTTATATAATCTTTGAGTATTTAAGAGTTGAAAAGTTAAATATGTATTTGCAGATCTGTCATTTAAATCTCTATCTAAAACTCATGATGTTATCAGTTTTGAACTGTTAATATAAGAACTTTCTAAATTAGGGAATTAAATAAGCCATAGTCTTATTTCTTTTACTCTTCTTTAAAGATACAGGAGCATATTTTCTATGCCACTTGCATTATGTGCAAAGCTATCGTTTTAGAATAACATGCTTGGGAATTATTAGACTTATAATTAAATAATAAATCATATTTACAATTATCAAATCCAAAATGATTTTACAGGCTCTAAAACTATTTTGGGTTTTCATCTAATTGGAACTGTTTTTAGGCATTCAAAGTGATACTGAACTTTGGGTATAATTCTCTCAGACATGCTCTGTTATTCTTCTTTGTACAAAGCATCTAAACATACATATAAGTGAGGATTGTGCAATTTTAAAAATTCCATGCCATCTGACAGTGTGATGATGGTGATGCTCCAGGAAGAATGAACATCAAAGGCACCCAGGGCCAATTTAAATCCCATCAGAATCATTTTTTATTGCTGATTTCTTCAAAATTCCAAATGTACTAAAATTATCTAATACTAACTTATGTTTATAGTAAGCTTTAATCATCAAATAATCATTAGGGCTTTTACTTTTTAGATTTTCATTTCACTAATTAGGCTGTGAGAGGAAATAATCAAAACAGCTTCAACATCAACAGAATCTTCAGTATTCTAATGATTAGGGCTGTGTCAATATATTTTAAATGAGGTAAAATTTCTAAGTTTAAACTTATTGTTCAAATATTAATGATATTATATTTCTCTATAAAGAACTAAAGTTCTAATATTAATAATTAATTCAAATAATGTTCTTTCCTTATCCTGAAGTTGTTTTGTGATGATCAGAGATTGTCTTCACATTCATTTCTTGGCAAAATGAGGCATCTGCGAATGCTAGGCAAATTAAACAGTCCATTGATTAATTGAAATTTAATTGAAAGATAAACTCTATTAAAAGTACTAATACAAGTTAATTAATGTACTTCTGCACTTACTTCTGAAGGAACAAAAGAATCAGTATATTAAAGAGATATTCACATGCAGAGATTTAATGGAGTGTTACTGACCATTTCCAAGATATGGAAAGACGTATCTGGCAAGAGAATGATATGTGTATGAACATATATGATGTGTACATGCATACACATGTAAAGCAGAGGCACTAAAATATTATTCAGCCTTGAAAAGGAGGGAAATTCTGGGTTTTGTAACAACATGATTGAACCTGAAAAATATTACAAAAATTTATCAAGACACATTGTATAATTTCAATTATATGTGAAGCCTAAAACTGAAAGGGAAAAAAAAAACATGCTGATTTAAACATATGTCAACAAGCAGAATGGATAATAGCCAATACCAAAAGAAAGGAAATACTGTTCAAAATGCACAGATGCTCAGTTATAAAATAGCTAATTTCAGAGACCTAATACAAGTAAGATGATTTCAATAAAGGTAACTGCATTTTCCAGATACAATAAGGCATGAGTACATACGAACTCAGAAGCTGTGACAGCATGCAAAAGACCAGCACAAATTTAAACCAAAGAAATTCCTAACATAGAAAAAAGAAAGTAGGTACAAGGTCCCACTTCTACCCAAGATGTGATTTGCAAATAGTAGCTACTAGGCAAGGAAAATCAACTTCTTCAACAAAGAGATAATGGTAGATCAACCATATCTTGGGCAGTCCCTAGGCTCAGGAACATTTGGCCAATACAAATTTGACCCATGACTTTTAGTGGTCCTTTTTTTCTTTTTCTCTTTCTCTTTCTCTCTCTTTTTTTCTTTCATAATATATTTTTATTTATTTATTTATTTATTTTTATTACATATTTTATTAATTTATTCATATTACATCTCGATTGTTAGCCCTTCCCCTGTTTCCTCCCATTCTTCCCTCCCTCCCACTTCCCCCCTTCTTCCCTCTCCTATGTCTATGATTGAGGGAGAACTCCTCCCCCTATATATGCTCTTAGAATATCCAGTCTCTTCTTGGTAACTTGCTATCCTTCCTCTGAGTGCCCCCAGGCCTCCCCATCCAGGGGACTTTAAAGATAGAAATGGACGGAATATTACCAAATTCCTTCTATGAGGCCACAGTCACATTGATACCTAAACCTCACAAAGACCCATCAAAAAAAGAGAATTTCAGACCAATTTCTCTTATGAACATTGATGCAAAAATACTCAACAAAATACTCGCAAAGTGAATACAACAGCATATCAAAGACATCATGCACCATGACCAGGTAGGCTTCATTCCAGGCGTGCAGGAATGGTTTAACATACGGAAATCCATCAGTGTAATCCATCATATAAACAACCTGAAAGAGAAAAACCACATGATCATCTCTTTAGATGCAGAAAAAGCATTTCTCTTTCTCTTTTTTAAGAGAGAGAAAGAACATAAACTTGCATGATTAGGGTTAAGAAGACAGATGTAGAAGAATTCAAGGATGGAAAAGAACATGATAAAATATACTGTATGCAAACACTTAAATAATCCATTCTCCATTCCTCAAACATGGCATTATATTGCATAAGTATACATGACTTATTTTGCTCATCATATTATAATAAAATTTGATATTTTCAATGTTTAAGGACTTAGAATTCCTATAAGGAAAAACTGGACTAAAAGATGAGATTTAGTAATTTCAAAGAAAGTGTAATAAGGATTTTGTTGGGCAAAATATAAACATTGCAGTGGGCTAATTCTAATTTTAGGGAGGGAAAGAATTTTATGTATGCAATGCTGTTGTTGGTATCTCCCTGACAATCTTTCAAGTATAATTCACATCCTATACATATTTTTTCGAATAAAGTATATGAGCCTTTTTAAGAATTTTCCATTCAGGCCAATGCTCTGGAAACATAAAAGGAATTAAAGTAAGAGAAAAGTCCTTGAGAAAAGTACAATATCTGGGACCAAATTAGCTTGGGGAGCTGAGAAGGAGCCACAGAGCTTAGCTCACAAGGGAGTGTTTGTGTGCTATTCCCAGTTCTCCATGTGTTCTGGAATAATGGAAGGGATATCATTTTACAAATTTATTTTAAGATGTAGACACACATACATGTGTGTATGTATAGTCATGTAGTACACATATACTATATCTAGTTACTACACACTGGGTGATAATGGCTCCCGGCCCTCAAGAGATGAACACTATCTAACTAAAACTTACCGTTTAGCTGATGATAGTCATGGGGTTCTAAGAGACTAACAAAAAGATAGACCACTGCTGCTGTCTTTACGGAACTTGAAAGTAAGAGTTTCTTGCTGCAGGCACAACATATGTAAGACATGAGACTCTAAGAAAGTGTACTGGAGCTTCAGTGGGAGCCTCATCCCTGAAGACTAGCTCTCATAGTATCTGACCCTGTTGTGCAAGCTTATAAGTAATAAAATCATTAAATATGTCTATCAAGTCATAAAGCTTTTGAGGCACAGTCAAGATGAGCCTAAAGGTGAACTAGTGACACTTAAAATAATTGTCTAAATGGATTAAATACCCATTCAATCAGGAAAAAATGCTATGCCTGATATTGTTAAGGTAGCTGACTACTGAAAGAAAGTGAGGTCAGAGACTAGAGAGAAGGACCTACTACTGTCATTATCCCAATACAATATAACTTCCTACTGTACAATATAATTTCTTACTGTACTTTGAGTATCCCTACATTCACATCTCTGTAGATCACATCTCTCACCAAAGAAGCTTCTTTTTTCAGCAGATAGAGACCATCACAGAGATCCACAAGTGGTCAAAATACAGAGAATAAGTGATTTTGTATTGCTTAGAAAAAAAAAAAGATAGCTCTTCAATGCCATCTGTAGATCTAAAAGGCTGAGAGAAAATCTCTGAAAAGGAGGTAGAGCTTGCTGAAATATTATGTCATTAAAACATGGCATGGTCACACGTACTCTGGTGCCTCATATTTGACCACGTCCCCTGAATGGGGAGACCTGGTGGCACTCAGAAGAAAGATAGCAGGCTGCCAAGAAGAGACTTGATACCCTATGAGTATATACTGGGGGAGGAGGTCCCCCTCAGTCACAGTCATAGAGGAGGGTAGTAAGGGGAAAATGGGAGGGAGAGAGGAATGGGAGGATACAAGGGAGGGGATAACCATTGAGATGTAATATGAATAAATTAATAAAATAAGATTTTAAAAAATGGCATGGAGCTACATACATGTAATCTCAACAGTATAGTTGCCTAAACATGACCAGAACAATGACAAGTTGACATGCTAATGAGGAGGGTCTCCACTGTATGAAGAGAGCTACAAGTAATCAATGGCTACTAGGAAAGGCAGATGCAGTTCTCCTAGGATGATAGGATGAGATTCCTGATAGATAATCAAGATCCTAATTCTCGGTGGTCAGCCATAAACATATTTACAAAGGAGAGATACTAAATGGATTTAGAGTATGTGTGTGTGTGTGTGTGTGTGTGTGTATGTGTGTGTGTGGTGTGTGTGTGTGTGTGTGTGTGTGTGTAGCAAGAACAGTAATCACAGAATAGGTCATGAATTTAAGAAGGTATGGGAGGCATACAAAGTGTTGGAAGAGAGTAAAGCGTGGAAACAATGTGAATGCAGTACGCATGTATGAAAATTTAAGTATCAATAAAATAAATCCGTTAAAAAGCAATATTAAAAATATCAGAAAAGAACAAGTGGTTAATTCTCTAGTTCCTTGTGTCATCTAAAGCCAAACAGTATTGTTGATGCAGTAAGTTGTAAATATAACTCTTACTGATAAACATTTGTACTTTGTTTTGTTTCGTTCTTCATTCAGAATTTGATTTTGGAAAGAAAGAAAGAAAGAAAGAAAGAAAGAAAGAAAGAAAGCAAGAAAGGAAAGAGGAAAACAAAAACCAAGTTTTGTTCTAATCTCACTTGGTCAGGTCAAGGTGAGATAAAAGTAAATGAACTTTTCTGCATGTAATTTTAATGTACAGTTGTTCTTTGCTTGTTCCTTGCTTGCATATTTCTACTTCTTTGTCCTTGTTGGAAGTCTTTGGTCAGCAGATGTATATATGTTGTTAGTTCTTTGCACATTAGTGTGACGCATTTAGCCTGGTAGTCCCTGTTCCCAGAATACTCACCTTGAGTGAGGAGCCTGCCCTATTCATTTAGAGTCAATAATGGGACACCGTGTATTGTAAGCAATGCAGTGCTACCTATGTGCTCTAATTAATTGAATATGCTAATGAGGGCATGGCTACAAAGTCAAACTAGGAGAAAATGGAAAATAAGGTAATTTATCTACCAGGACAGAAACAGTGGAAGTCTACTACCTGTCCTTAACAAGACACTTGTTTTATGGTGAATTTTAGTTGTTTTTCATAATCATGCCATTCTTTCACTTTCCTTCCTTCTTCTTCCCAATTCCCACTCCTATTTGCATGTCTTTTTTTGTTGTTCTTGTTGAATGTGTTCCACTGAATTTAATTAGAGCTTCTTGCCTAAGTGTTGCACGAAATTATTTACCAAAACAAGTGGAATCTTTCAAACATTAGATTTTAAAAAGTAGTTGTATTAAAAGTTGAAGAGATTACTCATGAGAAATATTGATTTTTCTTTAGCTTATATGTCATCAATAATAATGATATTTCATAACCTTAATCATCAAGTTGGACTGTGTAGCAAATACATTAATTCCTTTTTAAAATTGCTGTCCAACCATGCTGATATTTAATCCAACTACAGCAATATTTAAATATAACTATTTGTATCACAGTCTGAAATCTGTGAAAGGGAATGCCTCTTTAATTTCAGAGAAAATACATGCTATAACTATTATAATAAATAGCATGATTTTATGTTAGTTTCCCAATTTCCTTAACAGACTAATGTAAATTGTTAAAAAATAAAAATACTCAATATTAAATCATGAAAAAATATTTTACTTTTCATAAAAATTATTAAATTTTCTATATCTGTTTACCAGACCCTATTCACTCAACTTATCCCACAAAGATATAATCAATGGAAATTTGGGTAGTAATAAATAAATCACAAGTAGTTTTTCTTAGCTTAAAGCTCGCTTTCACTAACTCTCCTCATATTTTGAAATTTTATAATGTGGGCTTTCCCATGTCCACAATACAAATATGCTGTATTAAGAATATGTGTTTATTTGTAACTTTATTATGATAAGGATCTGGCAATAAAGAGATCAGAAATAAAATGGAATTAATTATATATAACCATTTGTATTTATAAATGTTTGTCTTCATGTTCAAAAACGTGGTCATGGATATTGGGATATCCATAAAATGGTATTGTCTCTATTCGTGAAGAAAGAATGTCACCTCAATTCGAAACTTGCTTGGAAAGGCACAGCCGACTGTATCTCCCTCCCTGACTCAATAATGATGGAGTGTGGCTACTGTAACTGATTGATGTGAACATACCAATTTAGATTATTTGATCTTCATGAAAAATGTAACATTAGTTTTTATACCAAGATTATTTATCCACATTTTAACAATAAGGGAAGAGTGAATCAGTTCATCTTAAATTTTAATTACATTAGAATGATAGCAAGAATCTACTCCAGAAGCATTCACATTGTGATGGCTCTTCTTGTCCACTTGGCAACATCTGGAATCAACTAAAACACAAGATACTGGTCACTTCTGTGAGGAATCACCTCTTCATAATGTTACAAACAAGAAGAACCATTCTAAATGTAGATGTTCCTACTGTGGTCATTCTTCCTAATTTTATAACTAAAGTATAAAAACAGCAGCAGTGATAGCAACAAATAGCAGTTTTATTCTCCATCCAACATGACTTTTGATACAAAGAAGAAAGAGTATCATAATATTTTTGGCTTTGCATTATTGCATTAATACAATATGCCTAAAGTGAACTTTCAGAAAGTATTCATAGAGCATTAATGTATCCGAGCAAATCTAGACCCATAGAGTGCTATGAGGCGTTCCCATCTGAAGCAGCAATTCATAAACTGTAATGAACATCTGATTCATCTCAGGCTGCTTGTTAAGCAGGCAGAGTGTTGGATCCACCTCCACACTCATTGAAGCAGAATTTCTGCCGAGAACATTTTCCATAGCTAAATATGGATTATGATCTGGCAAAAACTTTGTTGCTAGCTGAATGAAACTAGCTAGCCTCTTTAAAAAGTGCAGATTTGAATTCCTTCTGTGTTCTTGAAACTCATCTTAAAATTTTGCAGAGTGTAACAAAATTAGCCAGTTTTCTTTTCTATAAAAAGGAAATGAACATTTGTCAAAAAGCTAGAATTTGGAAGACTGGGATTCAAATGCAGATATGTCTGGCTCCACGTCTGTGCATTTTCTGGGACAATATGGACATGACTGTTACTTAGAGTTTCTGGTGTAAATTCATGAATTACTTTAGAATATTTGTTGCATAATCACTCAGACAAAAAAGTAAAAATTATAGGCATAGTTCCTTCCATATTTTAGCTTTATCGCTCAAACTAAAATTAGTTTACAATGTAAAAAAACAACAAAAAGTTTACCCTCCAAAACCTCTACAACTGATTTTATATTTAAATTTTCTTTATATTTTGCTTTATATAGTTTTTCTTGTGTTAGTTGTTTTAAGTGATCCTTTTTAAAAATAAATTTTATATAGCTTTATTCTCAATATTTATCTATAATCATACTACTTCAGACTATGAATAAAGGTTCCAGGAGAAATGGTTCTGCAGTTAAAAAAAATCAACTCATAAAAATAGAACATTTAATTGATGGCTTGTTCATATTTTCAAAGGGTTAGGCCATTTTCCTCATGGCAAGAAGCACAGTGGCTAGAAAGCAAACATGGTGTTGGAGCAGTAGCTGAGAGCCACATGTCATCTATAAGTTAGAGTCAGAGGGAGAGGAAGTGAGGGAGGAAAAGAGAGAGACAGACAGACAGACAGACAGACAGGCAGACAGAGAGGCAGACAGAGAGACAGAGACAGAGTCAGAGACAGAGAGACAGAGAGAGTAACTGGGCCAGGCACTTAGCTTTTGAAACCTCAAAGCCTACACCTGGGACCCCCCTCCCAACAAAGCTGTGCTTCCTACCCCTCCTAACCAATTCAGGCATCAACTGGGAATTAAATATTCATGTGAGATCATAACCACAACATAAGCCAATTAAAACCACAACATGATGAATTGGAAATGATGGAATAGAATTTGGAAAAATCTCTTTGGCTTTCTCCATTGCCTAAATAAAAAAGAGAATAAACATTTTACCATGGCTATTTTATCCCATAGGATATAACATTCTGTCGTTGTTGAGAGAATGTTATAAAACCTCATCCCCTCTGTAATGCTGGCTGGGAGTTTTCATTAGGAGAATAAGTGTCCCTTTACAATTGCATATTCTACAGTCTCTTATTCTTTTCACCTTGACTGGTAGTTGTTCTATGTTTATTGAAATCTACTGAAATAGAAGCTTCTCTAGTAAGTGTTGAAAGATGCATTAGTCTACAAAAAGCCATTAGAAGCTGCTTTAACACCATGTTTAATTATCAGGATCATTGTATCGGGGTCTTTCCTAAGATTCTTCTGCACTATGAAAACTATTCAGAAGAAACTGCCAGGTTAGTACCAGCCAGTTTCTCTATGTTATATGAACTAAGTATATAGTAAGTATAGTATTTCATTAAAGCTCTCGAGGGTAATCAATAGCTTTTCTAATACTCTATAATGTTTTAGAATCTATGGGACCTCACTGGCCAACAACTACAAAAGAGGTAACCATTCTGGAACTTTTTTAACCTATGATATTTAAAAAGTCTTGTCACCTCATTATAGTACAACTACACTTAAACTATTTTATATATGTATATATTTATTTTTAGCAAGCTTATAAGGTTGCAAGTTTCCATATGAGAGTCTCATAAGTCTTAATTACTATTTCTCCCTTCCCGTACTCCCTACTTTATCCTGCCCTCCCTTTGCGTCTTCCATTTTGTTTCCTGTTGCATTATAGCCCTTTAAGATTTATATCACCAAAACCGACCCCTTTCCTTGAAACCTTTAGCCCTTTGCTACCTTCTTGAACTCCATTAATATTCCATACAAGCACATATATCTGAAAATTCAGTGCTAATATCCAAAAGTGTTTGTGGGGGGGGGAGGTGACATTTGTCTTTATCAGACTAGGTTACCTCACTCATAATGATTGTTTTTTCTTTATTTATTTGTGAATTTCATGATTTCATTTTTTTATCTACATCCCATGTTTGCTCTTCTTCTAAATCCTTGGGAATAATTGTGAGAGAGGAGGTGGAAAAGGAATGGCCACAAGAAAGCATGAACACAGCAAAGCAGTTACATAAATGAATGCAAAGCAGTTAATAAACACTGCACACAAGTTATAACAATGCTATGTAAGGTCAAAAGCACTGCAAGCAGAAGCAAGGTGACTATGAAATGTTACTCATAACCGAAGAATTTCTGCTCATCATTTGCTGTTCAGTGTTCATCAAGAGTGTTATCCCTGGTTGGTCAGCCATTCTCCAGTAGCAGGTCTCACATGTAGGAATTTAAACCAGCACAAATTAGACTGGGTAAGTTTAAGAGTACAACAGCAATAATAACACAAATTCAATAAGTATGAGCTAGATATGAGAGGATTGGGTAAGAGAATGGACCAAAATACATTCTACAAAAGTCTCATAGATCTAGAAAAGACATCGCATTAAAAAAAAAAAAAAAAAAAAAAAGACATGGACTCTGTTGCCTGCTTTTGATCACTTCTTAATGGGGCTGCCTTTGCCTGGATTCAGTGGATAAGGATGAGCTCAGGCCTGAAGTAACCTGAAGTGCTGGGGTGGGAGATAGGGGGACTAGCATTTTCCACACTTTTCAGAGGGGAAGGGGAGGAGGAATAGAAGGGAAAGGATTGGAGGGAGGGACCAGGAGGAGATTTGGAAAGGAGGTGGAGTGTGTTGCAATCAGGATGTAAAGTGAATATATAAATTTTTTAAAACATAAAAAAAAAAAAAAAAAAAAAAGGAATGAGAATCAGCCTGGTCCAAAGCCCAAGGCTACACAGAGAAACCCTGTCTTGAAGAAACCGACAAGTGGAGGGGAGAGGCAGTGAGATAGCTCTCATGAAAGCGATGATGTAACCGGGAGCAGTGGCGCATGCCTATAATCCCAGCACTCCGGAGGCAGAGGCAGGCGGATCGCTGTGAGTTCGAGGCCAGTCTAGTCTACAAAGCGGGTCCAGGAAAGCCAAGGCTACACACAGAGAAACCCTGTCTCGAAAAACCAAAAAAAAAAAAAAAAAAAAAGAAAGAAAGAGATGATGTAGGAAGCAGAAGGAGGCAGATAAATATCTGCAGAGAAATTCTTTTAAAGAAGGAAAAGAGAAGAAAAGGTTATTGCCATTTATGTGTTTTTCACAGCACATGATTTAGTTCAACATTCCTGAAAGAAACAAAGAAGAACAATATATCACAAATCAATAGCTGTAAAAACTACAATACATGCTAACTTTTTAACTGTGCTTCATGAAGCTTGACTCAGTGTCTTCAGGAGATTGAGTTGAGTCTATAGAGTGACCATCTTTTGAAAGGGTTAGGCATATTTTCTAATATATTAACAGCTAACACATGTAAGTGGAAATGCAGATGACATTAGAGATTATTAACTCGTGAGTATTGAATTCAGTTCTCTGGTTAGTAATTTTAAGGAGAAATTTAAAAGTTTATCACAAATCTTTTTAAGTACACATAATTTAAGAAATCTACATTCTTTAAAACCAAGAATGAAATAATCCTAGGAGTGTACTGACAACATTTATAAATAAATATATCATGTTAAAATTTCATTAAAATGATTAAAATGAAATCAGGAGTTAAAAGCATTTTTAGTTAGTTAAATGCTTTCTGTGTAAGCATGAGGACCCGAGTTTCTTTCCCCAGAACCTTTATTAAAAATCAACTCTGCATGATGCTGTGCTTGCAATCACAGAACCTCAGAGCCGGACGACAGTGGACTTCGGAGCCTGCCAGTCAGCCAGACTAGCCTACCTTACATTGTCTAAACCATAGAGAGAACTTGTCTTCACAATATAGGAAAAGAGAAAGGTGGCCAGAATCTAAGGGATCAGACTGACATGGTCATCTCTGCACACATATGAACA
The DNA here is from genome assembly GCA_907169655.1 of Acomys percivali. NCBI lineage: Eukaryota > Metazoa > Chordata > Mammalia > Rodentia > Muridae > Acomys > Acomys percivali. The sequence goes on from OU015745.1 coordinate 117,759,297, forward strand.
CAAGTCCAAGTGGACCCCCACACAGTAACACACATTATACCACTGAGTGCACATGCATACATACAAAAAAGAAAAAAAAAACAGAAGAAATTGATTAGTGTTATGCAAACAAGTGTTTATAATAACAAGATTCTTCTGTAAAAATAATTAACTTTCTTTTACTAATTGAACTTTGTTAAAAAAAGATTAGCTGTCTGATGTGGTGGCTCAAGTCTGTAATTGCAGCACTAGGGGAGGTAGACTCAAGAGGATCTCTGCGATTTTGTAGCCAGTCTTGTGTAAGAAGCAAGTCCTGGTCAAGGCTATACAGAGAAACTCTATCTCACAAAGCCAAAGAGAAAGATGGCAGGGGCAGGTGATGGGGGTGGGGGTGGGGGTGGGGGTGGTAGCCTTTTTGCATAAGCATGAAGAATTGAGTTTACAGCCTGGAAGAAGGCAGCAATTGTGTTGTGCAAATGTAATCTGTAAATCTCTGCTTTCAAGGCAGAGACATGTGGATTCCTGCAGCATTGCTGACCGGTCAGATTAGTCTAAACAGCTAGCCTCAAGACCCAGAGAAAGATCCTGCCTCAAACCACAAAGTACCTCTTTGTGTAGGCTCAATTTTCTTAACAATAACACTTTATTATGAACTCACTAACAGAGCATACCTCACTTACAACTCAACTAACCCAAACAATAGGAAATGGAGATTAAAGAGCACAATAATGAAACCTTAAGGATATCAGTTCCAAGGAACGATTCCCCTGGCATAGTCAGCAGGACCTCAGCAAACTCTCAAATCAGCCAAGGTTGCTGCTGGAACCTGGAACAGCAGCTGAGGCCCAGAGCCTCAGCAGGAGTACCAAGCCTTAAAGCCTTCCCTGGAGCAGTTCTCTCTAGGATCATCTCTCAAAGTGTTGAACAATCCCAAGTCTTCTCTCAAGCCGCTTGGTTTGGAATATATATATATATATATATATATGTATATATATATATCCTCTCAGAGTCTCTACTAGGAAGTTTTCAGCTGGCAACATCCAAGCTCCCACACAAAGTGGTTCTACTTCTAAGTGGAAAAACATCCTGCTCTCTCACAAGTCTGTACCCCATTCCACACTTGAGACCAACACACACACATAAAAAAAACCATGTTTATCTCTCCTACATCTTTACTTCTTGAGAAAAATCACCCAAAGTTGACTTTCTGATTCCCAAATACAAGCTTAAGATCATTAATACAACAATGTACACACACACACACACACACATGATTGTCAACTATTTTTTAAAAAGTTATTTAAATTCATAAACAGCTCTTGTAAAGGGTTAACTATCAAGTAAAAAGAGAATTATGGCCGGCAGTGGTGGCGCAAGCCTCTAATCCCAGCACTCAGGAGGCAGAGGCAGGCGGATCTCTGAGTTCAAGGCCAGCCTGGTCTACAAAGTGAGTCCAGGACAGCCAGTGCTGTTACACAGAGAAAACCTGTCTTGGGGGAAAAAAATGATTCTATAAATTGATTTTTAAAAAATCATTCATAGCAGCATAGTGGGGTTGCACAACTTTCATCCCAGCACTTGACAGGCAGAAGTACATGGATCTCCATGACATCACAGCCAGTCTGGTCTACAAACTGTGTACCAAGACAGCCAGGGCTACACAGAGAAATCCTGTCTTGAAAAACCAAACTAACTAGATAGATAGATAGATAGATAGATAGATAGATAGATAGATAGATAGATAATCACTATGATCATCTATTAAATAACAAACACACACTTTTTTCTTTTGTAAATACATTGTTTCAAAATGGGCATTATAGGTAGAAAGAGCTTGATTAATGGATATATCTGTAGGAAACACTTTCAGGTTATTTATAGATGACATTGTTTCAATAGCTTAGTAATGGTGTGGTTTCAATGTTATGTAGAACATTAAAAGAAATGTACATTTCCCATAGCTTAAGGAAGTGTGTTTTATTTTTTGAAGAGTAAATATCAAGTGCATTCTAAGGCATTTATACAATAAAAAATGACAAATTTGAAATTGACTGGGTAGAGTAGCATTTGCAAGCTAACCTAATGACCTGACTTTGAGTCAGAGAATATGTACACTATAAGGATAGAATTCATACCCAACAGCTTTCATCTACCTGCATATAAAAGCCACAGCACATACAGGACCATACATCTATACACACATACATGTATACATATTTGTAAATATTGCTTTTATTTCCTTAGATGTTGGAGGATAAGATGAAAGTCTTGCACAAACTGTGAGAATACACTGCTTGGGCTGAACCCAGAGAATTTATATCTAACTAGCTCTAGAGGCTTCTAGTCTCCATACAATCTAATCTTTTGCGAGCTTGGCCACTGAAGGCTTCAGCTTCCAGCTTCCCTCTGCTACCCTAGGGCTAGAATGTTTCCAGTCTCTGAGAGTTATTGCTGAATAAGTTCACCATTTCTTGTTTTTCTGAACTCTGGCTGGTTCACCTGTGCTGTTCTGGCTTAAGTCTCCTGTCCAGGCTGACTGAGTCAAACCAGCTTCTCTCATTGAATTGCTTTGCCTGAAAAACAAAAACAAACAAACAAAACACCCGGTCTCTGAACTCCATGAACTGAACTTCACTGACTGCAGAAACACAACTGAACTGCACTGAACTCAAGCCCTTCTCTCTCTCTCTGCACTGCTCTTAAAGAACCTCTCCTTCTTGTGTATTCTTATGAGGGTTGTATCCTATCTCTGACTCATTCTGTCATTTTTTTCTCTGGTTCTTTACTTTGTCAGTTCGATGTTATCGTTTGGGTCTAACCGTGTATTCTAAGGGCCTCTCTGTATTCCAGGTGAATCACACAGACCTGGCCCTTTGAATGTGATTCCTGTCCAGAGTAGCCATGATGCTAGATTAAAATTACTTTACATAAATTAATAAGTATGTCCTTTTTTTTTAGTTAAGAAAAATGGACAGCCAGGACAATGTCTCAGAACTTTAATTCAAGTGCTTTCCATATGACAACCTGCATTCTGTACTGGGAGCCAATGCTGGAAGAACAGACATGATTGTAAGATGTCTTTTGTCTTCTAAACACTTGCTATGGAATGTGTATATGCATACATACACATACAAAGTAAATGTAACACTAACAACAACCAATCACAACCTCCTTATTAAAAAAAAAAATAAAGAAAATAAAAATTAAAGGCTACCTCTTCTTTCCAATCCCAGCCAAACCCAACCCAAGAGTTACTATAATAATTTTGGTTTAACACACTTCTATTAGAACCTTAGAAAATAAACTCTATTATCCTGTTCAGAAGATTTTCCTAAATTTAGGGACACTCATTTTCTACTCTCTTTTCCCTAATCCTATTATCCTTTTCCCTTAAATGCATTACTCAACTGATCCTTAAGAATAGTTCTCATTTTAATTACAGCTATTATTTAGAGATTATGTAAAATGTGAAATCTCAACTAATTATACTGTGATTGGGAGGGAACATAAAGCTCAACAGTACACCTAAACATTATAGAAATAGAAATGGTAATTGAAGTGATGATGGGTGTGGGAAGCATCTCAGAGATAAGAAATAAAATGGAAAAAAAATAAAGAGAAAAGAACAGCCTACAGCATTAAAGCTCTTGGCCGATGCCTTGGTGTACTGTAAACCTTAGTTTCAGAAGACTGAGATTGAAGCAGCTACTTATACAAATTATGACAGGGAAGGAAATATGCTAAATGGAATATCTTGTCTCTGATCCCATGAATTGTTGTAAAGAGGAAACTTTTTGAAGTGAAGTATATTTTATATTTCATTTGGGACAATTATTTGACACCAGTCATGTGCTTACAATTTTCATCTAAAATCTACACAACATATAAATGACGTGCTGTGACAATGGGTCTGATAATAACTAAGAAAAAATAAATCAAAAGGCAGGCTGTTGTTGCAGGATATTGAACCCATTGTTAACCCCCAAGATTGTGTACTGGAAAAACCTGACTCTAATTGTGCTAGGGTTCAATCCTAGCACATATTTTTTCTTTTGTTTTGTTTTGTTTTGTTTTTAAGACAGGGTTTATTTGTTTAACCTTGAACATCCTGGAGTCACTTTGTAGACTAGACTGGCCTCAACTCACAGAGACCTATTTGTCTGCCTCTGTGTCCCCAAATACTGAGATTATAGGCATGTACCACTGTTCCTGACTCCCTAGCATATACCTTAAATTCAAGAGTTTTCTGTTTACAGAAAATAGTTCAAGAGGAAGAACAAGCAATCAGCTAACAGGGATTAAACATGAAGGGCCAGAGTAAGATGACAGATTATAACCTCTACTGTTCAGCTCATAGTGTTAAAGTCCCAGTATCAGCTCTTAAACCCCACTCAAGGTTTGAGATGGAACAATACTCAAGCGGGGAATGAAAGAAGACAGTAACTCCATTTTGTGCTTGTCTCCATTATAAGACAAGGCCTGACTCCAAAAAGTCATTAGTACAGGAAAAATCCCCCCATGTGAGAGACAAATGTTCTGAGAAGGGGGCAACTAGGAGATAACCAGAAAAGTGTGGAGAAATATTATCACAAGCCTGGCCATGTGTGCTTGGCACCCTTCTACGATTTGGTATTTTATCTTGTGGTTAATTGTTCATGACACATGAATGCAGTCTGCTGGCCACCTAGGCCCAGGCCAATCAAAAACTGACACATGTAACTGCCTTCCTGCCCTCTAATCAGGTTAAAGGTTACCTAAACCATGCTGGAATTGCCCTCTTTACCTATAAAGAGGCCTATTAGCAGACATCCAGGGTAGCCATTTTGTAACGTGGCTTACCTCTGCAAGCAGCATGTGTGCGTTGTGGTCTGAGCAGTGATGTAAGAACTAACAAAACATGAGGAAGAGACATTGAGTTGATGGCATTTAAGAAAGCATGGAGAAGAAGAAAGGGCTTTTCTTCCCAGGCATGAGCTGAGTAGAAGGAGCTTTATTCTTTAGGAACTGAGCTGAGTAGGAAGAGCTTTTTTTCTTTTGGGGGGTCAGCTAAGTTATAAAGTCAGCTAAGTGCTTTCTCTGCTCTCTGAGCTAGCAGTCTTCCTCTCCAATATTTGAATATACATACGTATATACATATGTACATACATAAACATACATACATACATACATACACACACACACTACTACTCTATGTATATGTATGTAGTATATATATACTACTCTATGATGGAAGAATTTCTACACTAGTGTCATAAAAAATTAAAAACAGGTTTTAGTGATTTTTGATCAATGTACCTTTATACTGCCATAAATTTAAATTATGTATTCAGTTTAATATAAAACAATCTTCAGAAATAATAACATTACAATATTCAGAAAATGAAAATTTCCAAGAACAAATACTAATCTGACAAAAAAAAATGCTTACATGGAAAATCACAGCAGGATAAAGCTTTTGTTTTTAAATAAAATATAAATTTTTCAACTTGTGAGGATAAAAGTAAGTAAAATATGAATAAAATTAGGTAAAAAGTAAAAAAATGACACTTTAAAGTTGAAACTGTTCTGTTTAAATTAAAACACTTTATTATACAAAGTTGCTATTTGATGATATCATCAATTTAAAAGGCATATTTTCATCATTTTTAAATATCCATCAAGTCAAGGTAGAGGACTGGAATGAAGACCAATGGAGCTCTGTGAGAATTGTGAGTGCCTGTAAGAAACAAGAGAAGAGTTTTTTGATGAGTTTTATGCTCCTTCTAAATGTGGCTTTGTTCTTGGCCTTTTCTTTCAGGCTCCTCCCAGGTATAGTAAATACTGTTGTGTTTACTTCAGATTACTACTAGTGGTGTTATTATACAATTATTATATTTATGTTACTAAGATAATGTTCCAGGGAAGATCTATCCTTAGGATTATATACAGCATGAAGTCATGTGAACTTTGCTCATATGACCTTGCACAAGTCTTAGATTATAAAATTGTCTGATCTGATGCTCTAAATAAAGTTGTCTATTGCATGAAAGTTTAGTTGGCTTCATTTTTAGACACTATTCTCCTAGAGCTCACTGGTTTTAGAGGTGTGACTATGGAGAATTCTTATAATCCCAGAGCTTTGAAGGTTCAGGCAGGGAATCAGAAGTTATTTATCTGCAAGTCAAGGCCAAAGAATGGTACCTGAGATTTTATCTATCTATCTATCTATCTATCTATCTATCTTCTATCTCTTTACTATCCATTGTCAACCGTCTCCATCCATTACAATAATAAGAATATGATTCTTGAGGTAGAACTATTAGCAATTTTCTGTGTATTGTCAAATTAATTTCCAGAGTGGTTGTACAAGTTTGCACTCCCACCAGCACTGGAATGTTCCCCTAGCTCCACATCCTCATGTTCTGTCAATGGAGGTTTTGGTCTCAGCTGTTCTGAGGGGTGTAAGATGGACTCTCAGAGTCATTATGATTTGCATTTCCATGATGACTAAGGACATTGAGCATTTCTTTAAGTGCCTCTCAGCCATTAGACATTCCTCTGTTGAGAATCTTTGTTTATCTCTGTATCCTCATTTTTAATTAGATTACTTCATTTATTGGTGTCTACTTTCTTGAGGTCTATATAAATTTTAGATGTTAACCTTCTTTCAGATGTAGGGTTGGTAACGATCTTTTACAGTGTTCCATTCTGTCAGCTGCCATTTTGTCCTATTGATGGTGACCTTTGCCTTAACTGTTTAATTTTATCAAGGCCCAGTTCTAACTACTCCTGGCCATAAACCCAAAAGCTCTTCCACAATACCACAAAGGCACTGACTCAACTGTGTTCATAGAGGCTTTATTTGTTTTTGCTTTTGTTTTGTTTTTTGTTTGTTTTTGCTTTTTCAAGACAGGGTTTCTCTGTGTAGTCTTGGCTGTCCTGTACTCACTTTGTAGGCCAGGCTGGCCTCGAACTCACAATGATCCACCTGCCTCTGTCTCCGCTTCCTTAGTGCTGGGATTACAGGCATGCGCCACCATGCCTGGCAGCTTTATTTGTAGTGGTAGAAACTAGAAACTGGAAACACAGCCCAGTTGTCCCTCAACCAAAGGATGAATAAATAAAATGTGTTACAGTTACACAATGCAATACTACTCAGCTATTAAAAACAAGAAAATTGCACAATTTCCATACAAATGGATGGAATTAGAAAAGATAATCTTGATGAGGTAGCCCAAACTCAGAAAGACGTGCATGGTATGCACTCACTTATAAGTGGACATTACCCATAAATTACAGGATAAACATACTACAATCCATGCACCCAAAAAGAAGTAACAAGGAGGGCCCTAGGGAGAATGCTTGATCTAACTAGGAAGGAGAAATAAAATAGATATTGGAGGTGGAGGGAGGGAGGGAGTTGGGTGAGAGACGGGGCATGTAGGGGAACAGGAGGGCTCAAGTGTGGTGGGGGATGCAGGGAGAAAGAACTGGAACTTCTAAGGGACAACCTCTAGGATGAACAAGAAATATAGGAGCAGGGAATGCCCAGGGATCTATGAGGGTGATCCTAGCTAAAATTCTAACAACTGGGGCTAGGAAACCTGAAATGGCCCCCTCCTGTAACCTGGCAAGTTGATTTTTCTTAATGAATTATTTATGAGGAGTTTCTATAAATGATATGAACTGAATATATACATGCACATTGGGCAGTTGTACCCTGTCATCTCTGCTTTCAGTTTTCTGTTTACCTTTTTATATTCTAATACTCTAAATGTAATTCATTCTGGACTCCCTCAGACCACCCAATGTTTTGTACATAGGACAGATAAATACAAAGAACCATGTACAACCTTACTGGATACTAGGAATTTTCTCAGGGCCCCAGTGCAATCCAGTTCAGCCCACATCATTATATCTGCTGCATGGACTATCTTATAACTATTCTTTATAAGATCATAGCAGGGACTTGTCCTAGTAAAGGTAGCCATAACCCAAAGAAACATGAAGGACTCAAATCTCTGGCTCAGGTAGGCTTTGGAGATTAATATTAGACTTTTTAGAAATTAAATTAAAGCCTGAAAGATGCTGTGGTGGTTTGAATGAGATATTGCCTGCTCTTCTTCCCCCACACCATAGGCTCAAATGCTTATGCACTTGGTTTCCAGGTAGTAGAACTGTTTGGGAAGGATTATGATATAGATATTTGGCTTCCTTAGGGAAGGTTTGGCATTGTGGGGGGAGGTATCATTGAAGGTGGGTTTTGAAGTCTCAAATTTCCATGCCAGGCACAATTTTTCTCTCTGCCTGCTTATAAATCACGATGCACGTTTCAGTCCCATGCCTGCCTGTCTACCACTATACTCTCTGCCATGATGGTTTTGGAATAATCCTCTGTAACTATAAGCAAGTGTCTTGAGTAAGTTATTTCTTTTATAAGAGAAATAATTTTCTCTTGGTCATGAGGTCTCATCACAGGAATAGTATAATAACTAAGAAAGAAGTGTTACTGTTCTTTGATTTCTGATTTGAATGTTCTATATCTTTTATGGACCATGTGCTTCATATATAGCTCATTGTCTTTTTTTTCTGACAATATTAGTTTAAATTGATGCTTTTTTAGTAAACAGAACAGGAGATGCCATTCTCATAATTTTCTACAAGGTTAGTAATTTGTCACTGAAATTTAAGGACTGAGCTACAAAAATAGAAGTGGGTAAAACTCTGTGGTTGGGTTGTTTTCAATAAAAATGGATCCATAGGACAATAGGGAGTGACAATATTGTGACATATGGCCTTGTTTGAGTAGGTGTGCAACTGGGAAGCAGACTTTGAAGTCTCATAATCTGAAGAACTCTCATCTCCTTCTCTAGCACCATGTCTGTCTGCATACTGACAAGCTCCCAGCCATAACAATAATAATCTAAATCTCTGAAAATGTAAGCTAATCTTAATTAAATGCTTTCTTTATAAGGGTGGTCATGGAGTCTCTTCATAGCACTAAAACTCTAACTAAGCAAGAGCTCACCACACAAATAGGAGAATGCAAGTATGAACCCCACATCCCACACAAAAGATGGATAACCCAGGCAAAAATGTAAGATCACCACTCCTGGGAACGGTAGAGTAGAATAAGAGTGGGTACAGGAATCTCATAGGAAGCTAGTGGCCTAGTTGGCCTGGCATCCACAGGATCCAAAATAAGCAAGGGAGAAGGTGAGAGTCTGTTTTGATGACATCCTAAAAGAACAGATGTGGCAGATGTAGGGCGAGACATGGCTATGCATACTCAGACACTCAAATGAGAGAGCACATCTCTTCTGCTAGCCTTCATAATAATGAAAGGCTTTATGTACAGTACTAAATTAAGAAAGTGATCATCCATTGAACAAAGCACATCTTAGAGTAAGCATTAAAGAATCCGGGTTTGTTAAACACAGTGGCCCACTGTCTTCAGAGGAAGAAAGAATAATGTCTCAACACCTAAATGTTGGAGTGAGAGTCATCAAACAACCTGGAGACCCTTTGCTATCTTATTAGAGGCCAGCTACACCCGAATTTTCCCCAAATTCTGGGAATTGTTAAGCCGCTAATCTTGCTTTGTCTCTCAAGGAATAGAACTCAGCCTTATAAAAGAAACCATGTGTACTTTGCATCCCTGTCAACAGAATCAATATTCATGCTTATTACAAATCCTTCTCTAGACCCCAGCCCTGCTAACTGCTTCCCATTCAATACAACATCATTCTTATGATAAAGTTCACACATACTTGATTATAGCAGGTGTATTTGTCAAAGAAGTTTTTATGTAACCATCCCTGAAGTTTTGTTATGCGAACTGTCACTTTGAGACTTTCCCCTCCAAAGTTTTACTGAGTTTTAATGTGTAAGAATATTAAAGCATTGTACCAGACTTGAAATTATGAGCCAGTATGACGCACCAAGTCTACTTCTATTGGGTTTTCATGCTTATCTCTTTACATTTTGTTTGCCTTCCAACCATTCTACCTGCAGAAATTCCCCAGTAACTAGTCTTATCCAGTTTTAGATGCTTTCAGTCACAATGATGACTGGTCCCGAAATATATAACAATGGGTATAATGGCATAACCCATACACAGTGTATGCTAGCATTGCCTGGTATATACACAAATTCAGGCTCACCCTGTCATTCTGAGAACCCCAGGAATAGCTTGGGTAATATACACACTGTGACGCCAAACCTAGCCCTGAGATTTGAGCTGCCATGAGCGGACAAGGTTCCAGGGAAGCAACAGGCTAACGCAACATACAAATGTGTTTTCTAAGCTGACCCTGGAGTTTGCATATGTTGGTGGCCTATGGTTTATGAGAGTCACCAGACTGAAACAATGCAAAGAAATTACAACTAGAGATTAACTTGGAGGTTGGATACAGACCAAATGTGTAAGGATTTGCTGAATTTAACAGAATGAATGGTGGCAAAGAATGTGTGACCTGGGCTTGCCCTTAAAGTGGGATAGGGCAGAGGCTGGCTAAGGTCAATTTTATTTACAACATTGTGCTAGTGCAAAGGGTGTGTGATGAGGGCCAGTGAGGATGATATTAAATAGACAGAGCATGTGCACAGCATATTTGATGCATGCTGGGTTTGGAAGTTGAAATGGATGGCAGTGGTTAGTATGTAGGGAACTCATCATACTGGAGTGGAGCAGTACAGGATGTGTGACTTGGTCTAGGCCTGGAGCTATAATATGGATTGGGCCAGTAGAGTTAGGTATATTCACTCACCTAGGTTGGCAGAGAGGATGTCAAACCATGGAAAACAACAGAAGTTGAAAGGTTTTTTGTTGTTGTTGTTTTGTTTTGTTTTGTTTTTTTGTTTTGTTTTTTGTTTTGTTTTGTTTTGTTTTGTCACTGAGAAGTATATAGGTAATTATCTCATTTCTGGAGAATGCCTGGCAAGGTATTCTGTAAACTGACATTTTAATTAGTTTGTAGGGGCAAAATTAATGCCATATCCTATATGTAATTTTTTATTCTGCAAATAATGATGGTCTGTATGAGAACTTGCCCTCTAGGTGCCCTTCTCCCTGTTCTGGGAATGACACCTGCCAGCACTCTCCAGAAACTGCACTGGGATAATTAGATACAATTAATGCCCAATGATCCTCTGAGATAAAACAAGTTCCCTGGAGATCCAACCTCCACCCAACCTGCTTGAAGGTCTACATTCCTGAGACTCATGACCCTGCTTATGGTTTTGTCCATGTTTCCCTGTGATCCAACCACTAATTACAGTTTTTCCTTATAAGCCCATTACCCTTGAAGCTCCAGTATCATTCTCCTGTCCTCCTGCATTAGGAAGGATGGTTATCCGAAGCTCTGAGCCTGTAACACAGGACACTGTGCATATTGCATCAGTATTGAGTCCTGGTGGTCTTTTTTGGGAGTCTCACGATCTGGGTAATATCAACGTAACAGTTTATCTTAATACATAATTTTCAATCATAATTTAGTCTATATTATCACTCTTTAAATAGGGTAATTCCTATGTTTTTATAATTATTCATAAAATGAGAGGTAAAATAGAGTATTATGACTTTGGTTTGAGTCGATTTGATGTATTTGGTGTTAAAAGAATAAGAAATCTCAAAAACCAACAGTACAAATAATAAGAAATTCATTTATTTTTAAATATTTACTGAGCAAATTGAGTATACTTTCTTTGATGGAAACTTTGAAATCTATGGTGTATCCTTCAAATCGTAATTATGTTAAATGTTAAATGTATTTGTTAATATATTTATGAATGACTTCAGGAATAATTTTTCTTAATAGGTTTATTTTAAAGCCAAGCATAATTGCATGGTTCTGGACAAGAAAAGGTGTACCTAGCTTGGGCTTAGGCACTAACAACAAAGACAGAGGGATTATAGAAAATAGAAAGATTCTTACAAAGGAAATTTTACTTCAACTACAATGCAAATTTAATTGGAAAGATCTGAAAAATTACATTATAGAAACTTCAGGGCATTTTTGTCTTCACTAATAAATAAGTTGTTTGCAATGGAAAAGATCTTTAAACACAAAAATAAAATAATTTTTAGCCACAATTATACTATTATGATACAATTAATTTTATTTACTCCTGTAAAGTGAATAGGGTGCAACTGAAGCAACATCTTTCAACAACGATCAGTTAATTAACAGTATCTATTTATGTGCCATGTTTTCTCTTATTAAAAAAACCTGTTAATTCTTTGAAATGTTCATACCATACAATGTATTTTTAATATATTCAAACCCAGTTTTCCAGGTTTATCCTGATTCATCTTAAATTCCTCCACAAACAAATTTATGTTCTCTCTGAGCTGTCAAAATTGTCTTGTTCTGCGACCTGCCCTAGAGAAGGGGTTACCTATCTAAGGCCATATCCTTGAAGTACACTGACATAGAGGCAGCCTACGGAATAGGAAAAATCTTTACCCTCTCATATCTAACAAAAGCTTAATGATAAATAACTCAAAAAGTAAAACATGAATAATACAAACAACCCAATTAAAAATGGAAGGAAGGAACTAAGTACGGTTCTCAAAAGATGAAGTCTAAATAGTTGAGAATTTTTTTAGTGTTCATTATCTTTAATGATTAGAAAAATTATAATTAAAGATATTTGACATTTCATTTTACCCACATCACAATGTGAAAATAAAACCTCAAAGAAATAAAAATGATTACCAACTGTTTGTAAAAATTCTGGGAAAAAAAAGAAAATTTACTCACTATTTATAGAAATTCAAACTGGTGTAGCCTCTTTGGATATGAGTGTTGTGGAGGTTCCTCAAAAAGACAGGGACAATCCATTCTTGTGCATATATTATATACTACAGAGATAACTGTTCATTTAATTTATGTTCATTGCTACTATATTTACAATAGCCTGGTAATGAAAACATTTAGATGTTCATTAAATGATAAAATTGTAATAAATGTGGTCCATTTAAATAATGGATTATTACTCAATCATGAAAAAAGCAATATTATGAAATTTATAGATAATGGAAGAAGCTAAAAACTAAGATCCTGAGTGAGGTACTCCATAGCCACAAAGTAAAGCATAGCATTGCCTTCATAGGTAGATGGCAGCTTTTTCTTTTAAGATATGTGTGTTTAATTAGAAATACCCATTGGGTATATATATTGTTGTAATTGTTAGGATATTTTAAAAATGTGACACAAATTGATACTTATTTTATTATTTATTTATTAGATAAAATAAATCTAATACTAATTTAGAGATAGTTAAAATAGTGATAATTGTTTCCCATATTTTGCCTCATAAATAGGAAATAAGAAATGTATTTATTTAATAGTTTTCTAAAACATTACAATATATTTTGAATGTGAATTGTATATTAAGTTTTTTTTATGTGAATGCCAGATTGAAAAAAGTGGGTGGAATAATAATACATCATTTGGACAAAATTTTGTACAGGAGCAATGAACATGAGTAATCTTTGCCACTAGTAGACTGGTGTATTTATGGAATAACATCAGTGCAGCCATTCATTAGCATAGCAACAATTAACCTTCTTTACCTTCATTAAATGAAGGACTCTTGTTACTTTAATTAAAGCGACAGAGAGCACTAAACAAAACACTAAATGACAAGAGAATTGAAAATACTTATTTAAGAAAAACAAAATTTTTTGTCCTTTGATCTATTTTTTTAAAACATTAAATGAGACACTAGAAAACACTTAAAATATATTATCATGAATATTAATTATGAATAAATTGAGTAAGAGAAATTTTAAATGTGCATACATACCGAAATATTGTTACATAAATTTTAAGTAATTCTAGCTAAAAGTAATGTCATCTTGTGTTAATAAAGTGGTAAATATTTAGAAGGTAACCTACCCTGAGGTAAAGATAAGTCTGATTACACAAGATCAAAAACATGGAATAGTAAGATAAAATAGTTTTATGTCACCGTTTTTCTACTGTTTCTTACTTTTGAGATAGGATTGCTTATGAAGTAGCAGGCGTTAGCCTAAATCTCATGATCAACCTGCCTCAGAATCCTGGATAGCTGGGATTCCAAACATTCCTCATTGTACTTAGTTTTCTAACCATAAAATGATCAGAGATATCTTTGTTTGGTGATTCATATTAACTATGGAGGACATGGACTTTTTATTATAAAATACATTTTAATGAAAATTTTTGTTATTAATTAAACATTTTTACTTGTTACATATACATTTATATTAGTACACATATATACAATAAACTACAGCAAGAAGAACCATGATGCAATCAAGAATTATATAAATGTTACATTCTTACTGTTTTGGATAATTGTAATTGACAGCCTTGAAGAAACCATCTTTTCTATCTTGGTGTGTCTTCTAAAATTCTGAATGTAAACCAATATCCTATTTGAAAAATGATTGAAAATATTTTTCGTACACTAATCATGGTACCCCTCATACAGCTCTTCCCTGATTCTCTACATCTTCTCATCCGCCCTACTCCTTTTCTTACTCTCTCTAGAAAATAAACAGGCAAACAAAAAAATCAACCAAAGCAGGATTAAAAAAAGAAAAAAAAGAAAGAAAGAAAAATAAAAGAAAAATGCACAAGAAACACACATACACACACAAGCACACACACACACACACACACACACACACACACACACAAGTTCAATAATAATTAATGAAATAAGAGGCCCTAAATTTGAAGAAAGCTGTGTGGGTGGAGTATATGAGAGGGTTTTGTAGGGAAGAAAGGTAAAAGAAAAATGCAATCAAATTAAATTATATTAAAGTATCAAAAATAAAAATTTAAAAAGCCATAGAATATAATATAATAGATGGACCATTATGTTCTTCTTTTCATAATGATACACCATTATAAATATTGGTTTTATTTTTTTTGACGAAGGAATGAGATGAGAGCCATGCCCAAGTTTTTCTGGCTCTTTCTCAGTTCTCCATGGCTGCTTCAATGCAACTTTTCTGACCTAAACGCTCCAAGATGACTGCTTCTAACTGGCTTCTCTTGACTTCTGACTGAATTGTTCGGCTTCACCTCAAACTAATTCTGGCAATATGTTTTAATATTGTGGCTCCTTCCCAATCTCTGGCTTGTTCCAGCTTCACCTGTGTCTTGTTTATTTTTTCTGTACTCTGTTTCAGTAAAACTCTCCCAGTGAGACACTCTTGGTAAAAATCTTTTCTCTCTCTTTCTCTCACTGTGATGCTCTGAAGTAGCTTCTCTTTGCTTTCCTGTTCTCATGAGAGCTGGGCATAAGCTATGGTTCACTCTGTCAAATCTATCTCTTATTTATCATTTTGTCTGCCTTTCACTTAGATCTCACTTTCAAACATGGCTGCTTCCTTCTATAAACTAACCTTACCTACATTGCTTGGATTAAAGGTGTCTACTAAGGGAGTATCTGTAGTCCTGCCAGATCATATGGACCTAAAATGTCTTTGGATGTCATACCTTGCCAGAGCAGCCATGTTGCTGGATTAAAATTCCTCTACACAGGACTAAAAACAGAAAGTTAGATTAGAATAGGGTTCACTCTTTTAACTCGCAGAGGCAGAGGCAGAAACAGGAGGATTTTTTTACTCTAGGCTAGCATAAACCACAGAGTGACTATATGCTAAAAAAAAAAGGATACTTACAATGATTAATGATTCATATTTCAAATATGCATTTTTATTATCAGTAATTCTGGGAAAAAAGTCATTTTCATCAGCACTGTAGAGCTGCCATTTCATGTAAATAAATTCCACATGAACAGAAATTTAATCACTGCTGGTTAAGAAATAAGAAAACAGAGATCAATTTCATTTGTACTAAACATGTGCATATTTTTGCCAACATTCCTTAAATGATATAGTATAACATTTTATATAATATTTTAATTTTATTTGTACAATAATTGTATTTTATAGGATAGGTGTAACAGTGATTTGGTTTAAAGTTTAGAGTAACACTCACATATTTATATGAAAATACAGCACAAATTTTATTATATAAATTATCATTTGCACAATGCATATACATATGTGATACTAGAAGCCCTCTATTACAGATACCAAGAGATGACTATGTTTTACTTGTCTTTATACCTGATACTGCATTTTTTTTCAAATTTAAAATTTCAAAGGTTTTTAAAAATTTTTTTCTTCTTTAAGAATGCTCAGTTGATATGGTGAATTTATATATTATCATTTGTATTATAGGATCCTTTAATTCCTATAGTACAGATCATATTCTAAGAGCATTCTTACTATTAATTATATTGCTGCATTATAGTAAATCATGTTAAGGTCTTCATTTTGAAAGTCTCTTAAAAGAAGAGATTATTTGAAAAAAAAAAAAGAAGAGATTCTTAGGACAAGGTTTATTAATTGACTTATTTTCTTTTTTTTTTTTTTTCTTTTTTTTTTTTTTGAGACAGGGTCTCTCTGTGTAGCCTTGACTGTCCTGGACTCCCTTTGTAGACCAGGCTGGCTTTGAACTCACAGCGATCCGCCTGCCTCTGCCTCCCGAGTGCTGGGATTAAAGGCGTGCGCCACCACTGCCCGGCTTAATTGACTTATTTTCCTGTGATTAAATATAGAAATTTAACCCAGCAACACGGCAATGTGGCAGGAGGTCATGTCTAAAGACCTTCTTGGTCTATGTGATCTGGCTAGAGAATGTAGACAAGCTCTGGATTACAATATGATCGGGCTGAAATACAAACACAACTTTAAGCTTAAAAAATGACATCCATTTGAGGCATAGACAAAGTAATGAATCAGAGAAAGATTTAACAGAATGGATCATTGATAGGATATGCCCAACTCTGACTAGGGCAGACAAAAAGGAGAGGTTACTTAAGAGCAATGCAGGGAGAGAGAAGAGAGTTGATCTGACAGTATGGTAGAGTTTTGGAATACAAGAACATTCAGTGCAGTTCAGTTGAATGCAGTTGCATTCAGTTGAGTTAGTGCAGTCCTGTTGCATTCAGCACAGTCAGTGCAGTTTGATGACAGTTTTTCTGCGCAGAACAATTCAGTCAGAAGCTGAAAGAATCCATTTTAAATCAGTCAACTTGGAGAGGAGTTTGATCCAAAACATCTGAGCTAAACCAGCCAGCCAGAGTTCAGAAAGAGCTAGAAAGGGTGAGGTTACTCAGCAGTACGACTCAGAGACTGAAAACATTCTAGGCCTAGGTTTGCGGATGGAGCCTGGAAGCTGAAGCCTTCGAAGTCTGGGCTTACAAAAGATTGGATGGTATGGTGGCCAGAAGCTTCTGTGCCTAGGCTAGGGACGGTTGGCTAGAAACACTCTGTACTCACCAAAGCCATGTATTTGTAAAGCCTGGGCGTGATTGTCATCTCATCCCTTCATCAGAGGAAATAAAAACAATTTTTACAGTTGAATCTCTAACTTCACTGAATTTGCAAGCACTACAGACTTAATTTTCAATAATAGGCTGAATATTTACAGATTATAACATGAAATGATGTTATGGATAAGCAGTATCGCTTATACATTTTACCAAATTATGTGCGCATGGTTATATAATAAAGATAGATTATGGACATCTAGCTAGATTACAGTTTTGCTCATAGACTTTCATACATTTACACAGAAAACTTAGAAGCTCTTTTACTTGAAAGATCTAAAGGTAGCCAATATAGATTTTAAATCTTTGAATTCATAAGTATGTAACTCTGTCCTCTGTTTATGTTTTTTTTTTTTTTTTACTCAAATTTTTTTTTGTTTCTGATGTACAGGATTAACCACTTTTTGTTAGGTGCTTTAGGCTTTATTTGATAATATTTTTAATAGATAATTGAATATTTTATATCTTGCTTCAGGAGGTTGCTACATATCTTTAGTAATTTTAAATTATTTAATTATAAAATCATGTCAATTTTAATGGTGGTATAGTCATTGTTTTTTAAAGATAATTTTTCTTCTCATTTCAATGGTACTTCTGTGTGACTTGAGTATAAATAATGATAACCAGGGACTTTTTTCTGATCTCAACGGAAAACATTAAATATCTCACAAGTAAGTTGCCATAGATAATAAATAATATTTATATCTATACTCTTTACTCAGTGTGCATCATCACTTTTTGTTTTAACAAAACAGTCATATTAACCATTTCAGTATCAATTAGTCCTTGTTTTACACAGAGACATATTTTCCCCAATTCGTGAGTAAGTAGAAACAAATAATAGCAATAGTTCTTATATCTTAAAAATTATATGATTAAGACTCCTAAAGTCGTGTGTAGATTGTTGACAGGAACTACGAATAACTTAAGATGTTATTAAGATAACTGGGACTATTTCTTTTCTTCCTACATTTACGTTCTGCTTGTTTAGAGACCAGAACTGATTGACAGGTGTACAAGTATGCTTACACATGCTCAGTTCTTTGTAGTTTAGGTTTCTGCAACCCAGGAGGTATGACTATGCAAACACTCACAGATGGTTATGTAAATGTAAATGTAAATGCAGTTGTTCTGCTAAAGGTTGACATAGTGATGCATTCAATTAATTTTAAACATATGAATGTTTTACTAGAAAAAAAATGCATTAAGAAATATTTTGGAGACCTTTCATCCATTACAGAATTCTTCTTACCTGTTGTTTGCCCTAATAGGCATTCTAAAATCTTGGCAGAACATTTTATAGTTGAAAGATTTCAATCTCGGAGAGTATTACATGGCAGATGGCAATGTAAAGGAACCACTCAACTATCTGAGTGCTATGTCTCTGTAGCCATCTGCTGGGTATTCATTCCCCTGGGCTTCTCAACTTCTAGAGGCTAGAAAGTATGCCCAAAGATTCAAAGTTTTGATAGTAAAATGTGTGTGTGTGTATGTGTGTGTGTGTGTGTGTAATTAAGAGAATATTTTATTTATAATTTTTCTAATTTTAAATTATTTCACCAGACTTTTGCTGAATATTTTAAATAAACACATCTTAAGTCCCTTTTTCCTTTTTTAACCGAAAAACTTAAGCTAAAATTCCACAATACTTAGTCTTATTTTAGCTAATTATCTGTTAATTGTTTGAAGTGATATTGGGATAAGTGTTACTTACAAATGGTAGCATTATGATACAAATTTAGCAAATTAATCTCTTTATATAATACTGTAATGAAAATATTCACAAAAATTCAGCCCCAAAGTATCAGAACTGAATTATTACCCCTTTGATTTTATTTATTAAAATTATATTTACCTTAGTTCATTCTCATAAATGCCTTTTAGAACTGTTCAAATTTAATTATAATTATTATTAGGATTTAGCATTATTAATAAGAAAAATAGTTTTCAGATGTACAAATATTGGGAAACAAAAAACAATTCTATTGAACTCTGTGATTTATATTAAACTGATACTAAAACATCTGTGTTGATTTTTAAGTTCACTTATTCTAACTGAATTAATATTAATTTAGGAACAGTATATTATTTTAAGTGTGTACATTTTAGCGTGTCTTCTGTGTCATATGAAATATTTTGAGATGGACAAGTCATCATCAACAAACATCCATAAGAACTAAAGTCTCTGAAGAAAAGAGCCTGCTCTCTGTAACGTATATGAGAATAAGTATCTGATGTCCACTATTTTGGTCCATTACATGGCCCCTGGAGTAAATTCAGTGTTGGGGATTAGCAACATGTGTACTTTTAAAAAATGTGAACACTTATCATGAATTGTATAAAAGGTATAATTTATATGGTTTAAAGTACCCTGTTCCCCCCTGGACAAAGTTTCATCATGTCACATAAGAAAATTTAAATGTCAATATTCTGTCATGCAGGTTTATTGGTAAAGTGCAAGGGGCTATGTAAGCAAAGTGAGAAGCTGAGTCTAGAGCGGGGATTGTACCCCATCTACACTTCAGACCTAAGTATGCATGTCCCCAGTGTCATCCAAATGCCCCTATCCCGTCGGGCTCATTCCCTGGCTCTGAAACAGTGAGAAGGGAAAACAGCAGTCATCCAAGGATATTATAACCTCAATGCCCTTAATAGCGGCTAGACTACTTCCAGTAGAGGATAGTTACTAGTGTTTATCACATACTATAAAATTGCCCTAGCTGGGAAAGAGATGCTGGAAGCTCACCCATGGATGAATGCTCTGATCTGTCTGAGACTCTGAATGACCCTTTCAGTGGGGCTTCTCCAGTTTCTTTGTGGTGGATATTTGTAAATTCCTAATTTGAAGATTTCACCTTTCTGCTTCTATTTATTCTTCTACCGAGAAGCATCAGCTACAGGAACACCCCACTCCATTTGGGACTCACTCCACCAGAGACTCCAGCAGATTTATTAAATGCAGCTTCCTGGACAATTTCTGAAATTGTCTTCTATGTTTATAATCTTGGAGATGATGATGATGATGATGATGATGATTTTGCCTACTCCAGTTGCCTCTTCTGAATTTCTGAGCACTTAATTTGCTGATATTTTCTATTTATGTGTTGTTTATCTGTCTCTCTCTGCTACTTGTCACCTATTTTTTTCAACTTTTCCTTATGAAATACTTAATAAACTCACTCTTTCAAAAGAAGATATATGGCTGTTAGAGATCATTCTATGGACAATACAGAACACATTTCTTCATAGAATTCATATTCAGGGCAATTGGCAATTTTCTGATACAAAGTCATCTTACTGAATGAAGCACTTGGAATGTTTTCATCTATGAACTTTATAGGGTACCTTTTAGGACAAAAAGACCTATAAGTTGACCATCAGTACCAAATAATACTTTTCCAGGTCTTTGTTAAAAATTAGTTTTGTTTAGTAACCTGGAGATTCTAAATTGAACGTGTCTTAATAATACTGTGTTCCCAGCTATTGTAATACATTGCTGTTAGGGCAAATATTCATGTCTATGCACTATGCCTTGATGTGGGTTGGAAGAAACACAATAACAAACTCATAACATTTCCTTCAGTTTATATTTGAAGAACAAAAATCAACTGTGACTCAAAACAATTATCTTAAAGTAAGATGAGCATATCCTAAAGAGACACATGGTGCAATCATGTAAATAAATATTGTTTCTTAGTGTTTCTGAAATGTACTCAGTGATTTTCAGGAGCTTGATCATTTTCTTATAATATAAATTTTCAAATTTAACTCACTGATTTTAAAAAGACATTTTACACATTACCATACAACTGCATATAGAGGCAGGCACACACATACACATATACACGTGTATACACGAGCACACACACATACTCATACAATGCACACATATGTGCCTGCACACACAATTTGACTGACTTATTTAGTTCTTCTGCTGGCAAATAGAATGAGATATAAGGAATACTTGGTCTTAGTTGTCTCACTTAAATTTATATCTTGGTAAATGTATATAAAAACAGTGTCATAGCAATGGATCTAGTCATATATAATTAACAAAAGAACACTTTGAAGGAAATTAGATAGGAATATACACGA
The DNA here is from genome assembly GCA_907169655.1 of Acomys percivali. Classification (NCBI taxonomy): domain Eukaryota; kingdom Metazoa; phylum Chordata; class Mammalia; order Rodentia; family Muridae; genus Acomys; species Acomys percivali. The sequence goes on from OU015745.1 coordinate 117,780,750, forward strand.
TCCTTAACACTGCTTTGATTTTCTTTTATTTTTTTGTTTATTGGTCTTATATTTCAGTTTAATTTTCTTTAGAACTCTAAATTTATATTTTATCTGCTCAAGCTTATCCTGACACAAAATACCATGTTATTGTGTCATTCATGATCTGTGTCTATATTATAATATTGATTTTGATATCAGAATTGTTACTTTGACTAGAATTAAACTTCAAAAAAAAAAGAAAATAAAATCATTTCTCTTAATTTGAAATGTAATCTAGAAAGAAAATATATTTCTATATAAGTATTTTTTGAACTTAATTATTTAGGATAATCAATAATACATGTTATCTTTATAAGGATTTCCCAAATAATTAGAAAATTTCAAAATTACTTAAGCAATTTTATTAAAGAAATATCAATGACAAAATAATGTTGTAACAACACTGATTGTACCTCATATGGTCCAAATGTACTTAAGAACCTAGTTACTTTAAATAAGTCAGGCAGTGCCATAAATAAATTTATTTATTACTTTATGAAATATTGAACTACCTAGGTTTCAATAGAAGTCTTGTAGAGTGTGCATATATACGTATATGTGTGTATATATATATATATACATATATATATTAGGTTACTATTTATTGTAATGTGAATATGTAATGGCTCTCAATAGTAAGACAATAACTGAATATATATGTATATATGAGTCTATAAACATGTATTTGGTTAATTTTATTGCAGTGTGACTAAGGAATGTTCCAGAGTATGAAAATAACTATTTTTATGAAAATGCCTAATAAAATAAGGCAACGAGTTTGGATTTATGGAGTACCAAAAGGTAAAGTATAATTGTAGATGTTCACTTATGATTCTAGTTCTTGAATAGTATATGCATAAACATTCTTGCTGGGTGGCATCAGAGATTAATAACAAAAGCCTGTTTCAGTATTAGCTTTACTTTCTAAGTCTCAGAGAAGCAAAGGTCACTAATGGTGAAATTGGATCAACAAATTACCTAAATTTTTAACTCAGTATTGAAAGAGTAATAATAATTTTGTTATAGAAAAATGTTTTGTTACATTATAAGTATATTTTTAGAGAAATTTGTATGATGAGGAAGAAAATTGTACATATTTCAAATGACTCTGAACAATATTCTCTGTTTGGAATTGTTGAAAAGTATTATTTATAAGTGTATGCAGTAGTGTATGTCTTACAAGATTAATTTAAAAAGCAAAGATGTTTATTATTCTATTATGTGAGTTTACCATGACCTATTTCCCCTGTATAGATATCACTTCCCATAGATAATTGAACCTAACTCTGATATTTGACATTTTCATTTCCAAGATGATATAACCTTTATCCTTTCTATTGAGGCAGGTTGAAGGTGATCTATATGACAGCCTCTCTGCTTATCCAAGATAATAAGAAAGCACAGACTCAATTTCAAGATGACCCTGTTAAGGGATATAGCACTCTGTGAGGAGCAGAATATAATTAAAGTATTGAATACAATATAAGTGGTGGACATGGTGTTTGTATTTTTCTTAAAATATCCTGCATACTTTAATAAAATGAAACTTGCCTAAAATATGGACTTTAAAACAACTTTTAGTCACTGATGAACTCAAATTGCTATTTTAAAAGTTGTCTCCTACATTAGAGAAAAATCATTTTAATGGGAGAACATTTTAGTAAAATAATGAATAGAAAATGTGTAAGATTAAATATAAAAGTGATTAGTTTGAAACCAAATAATTCATCATGTATAAATTACAAATTGTTATATAATAGGTGATAGTATGCACAACACAAAATTCAAAGAATTAATGTTGGAAAGGTTTTACCTATATGTGAAATATACTTTAGTGTTTAGATCAAATGTTATTTGACATGATATTTTACTAGGCAGAAAAGAAAAGAAAGAATATTTAGCATTTTACTATTATATTTGATCAATACATATTTTGCATTATAGATAAATTATGTATACCCTTTTCTCACCAAAAAGTACTATCATCTTAACTATGTTCCTATTGCTATGAAGAAGCCACAAGACCAAAAGGAACTTTCTGCTTCCAGAAGTAGTCCATCTCAGAGGGAAGTCAGAAACCTCAAGACAGGAGCTGATGCAGATTCCTGGCTTTTTTCCCTGAGTTGGCTTTACGATATATCAGACCACTTGCCATGGAATGGCACCATCCCTTGTGATCTGGCCCTTCTAACAGTCATGATTATTCAATAAGTGCCTTGCAGACTGGCCTACATGCCAACTTTATGGAGGATTTTTTTTCTAATTAAGAGTCCCTCTTCTTATGTATGTCTAGGTTTATATCTTCTTGTCAATTTAAAACACAAATTCATCACTATTAACCCATCAGCTTTCCTTTATCATTTCTCTCTAAGATCTCATATCAGTATCACTATCACAATATTAAAACATACCAATTTTCAAAAGTACCAGTCTTTAAATATTCAAATTCCTTAAAAATTCAATGTCTTGGTGGTGTCAAAATCAAGCTGATTCTCAAATTTCCAGCCACTGGCTGTCAGAAACTCATCAAAGTGGACAATGGTCACAAGCTATATACTTTTTTTTTTTTTTTATGAAAAACAAGTAGCAACAGAAGTTGATAGTGATTTCTGTGGGTGAAGACAGGAAGGATTATGGCTTTCAGATAAGTCTTAGAAATGAAAAGGTTTTCTCATGATATAAGGTTTCTTGACTTTGGTAGAGTGTGCCTGTGATTAGCTAAGGGAAATTCTTGTTATAAACCAAGGAAAATTGGAAGGAAAAAAGCACTTAACTATTCATTGGTGTACTGTGAATACCAAACTGAGTATTTTCAACTTGGTTATTGTAAAAAGCAAAACAAAAGAAAGCGGTATGAAGGACAGTCCTAGAATGACAGACGCTATCGTCCCTCAACTGGTGGTGATCAAAAGAATGGACAGATTCTGCAAACTTTGTAATTATACTAAAGAAAATAATATTCCCCAATATGCTTTCAGAATTCCCTTAAACAAAGAAATAAGAACCTTAGGACCAAAGATTCTGTGTCTGGTTACTCCATGTTTCCTGCAATGAAACTGCTGATATATTGCTCTGAAGAAGCGGAGATGAAGCAAACCAAGAGAATAAAGAAAGTCAATGAAAAAATTTCAAGAGCACATTGCCTTGACACAAGCGCTGTCCCTTCTGAGCTAAGAGCTTCAAGTTCTGAATCTGAGCCTAATAACATAATCAATCAATCAATCAATCAATGGGTCTTTAAAGGTAAGAAATAAATGATCAAGCATAGAAATAACAGAAAGAACATTTTAAAAATATATAGTCTACATAAAGTTCAAAGTCTCTCTAAAATACCTGTTTTTCTATAACCCTTTAGTCTCTTAACTGTGTGCTGCAATTTAAAAAACAAACTAACCAACCAAAAACATTTCTTACTCCAAGACTAAAGAACAAAAGCAGAGTCTCAGTCAAATTAAATCAAAATCAAATTCCAATTAGTGTTAGCATCATCTTGTCTAACATCTGGGACCCACAACATTTAAGGCTCCAAAGAGCTTCACTTCTCCAATTCAGCCATTCCCAGCATGCACAGCTTGTCTCCGAGGCTCAGGCCCACTCTACTTAACACTTATAGTTGTCCTTTGCATTTGTCTCATAGTACTAGTCTCTCCGATACACTAGGCTATCTGCTGTAACTGAAGCTGCCCCTTCACTAATCCCTTTTTCTGGCCTCTATTCTGGGATTGCATCTCTGACACATAATACAAAGTTCCACCTGTTATACATACACCCACCGTATCTTCAAAACAATCCAAGCTTGTTAACTCTTTAAAATGACCATATTCAGCTTCCAGCTTGATAAACAGCCTTGCCTCTGCTCCAGAGCTCAGCTCTATGTGCCGACTCTGGCGAAATTTTCCAAAAAGATTTCACCTCAATGATGCTGGGCACTTCAAGATGACTGCTAAGTTCTCAGCCCCACCACAGCGAAGCAAAAGCTGTACTTCAGTTGTGCTGTTGTCTTGCTATTCACAGCAGATCATTCAGGTCCAGGTGACTAGAAAAACAGATTCTTAATTTAAAATAGCAAGTATCTCCAGAGAACTTTTTAAAGGACTTTCAAACTTAGCATTGAAACTTCAGAAGACAGGCCTCCATTGCCTACTCTAATCTAAGCAGTGTCTTCCAAGGTCTCACAATAGCTCATTAGTCTCTAAATGCCAAATAGATTTTCTAGACTAAAGTGTCAGTGTCCTTCCACAACCGTCCTCAAAATATGAGCAAACTATCACAAGACCCCACAAGCCTGCTTCTGTTTAGTTAAGGTTTCTTTGCTGTGATAAAAATGCCAGGAACAAAGCAACTTGTTTTAGATATCCTGAGGTGTTTCCTTGTCGTTGTTGTTGTTTTCTTTTCCAAATGAAGTTGAGGATTGTTCTTTCAAGATCTATAATTAATTGTGTTGGAAATTTGATTGGAATTATATTCAGTCTGTAGATTGCTTTTGGTAAGATGGCCACTTTTACTTGCTAATTCTACCAATCCATGAGCATGGGAGAAAATTTTATGTTCTGATACCTTCTTTGATTTCTTTCTCAAAGACCTGACGTTCTTGCCAGCTTACAGTTACACCTAGATATTGTATAATATTTGTTGATATTCTGAAGGGTGTTGTTTCCCTCATTTCTTTCCCAGCCTGTTTGTCTTTTATATAAAGGGGGAGTAGTGACAATTTTTTTTTTTAGTTAATTCTGTATCCAATCACTTTGCTGAAGGTTTTTCTCAGCTATAGAAGTTCCCTGGTGGAATTTTGGAAGTCGTTTATGTATATTATCCTATCATCTGTGAATAGTGATACTTTGACTTCTTCCTGTCCAGTTTGTATCTCCTTGATCCTTTCAGTGTCATACTGCTCTGAGCTAGGACTTCAAGTATCTAAGAAGAGAGAACTTCAATTGAGGAACTGCCCCATAAAATTGGTATATGGGAGTATGTGTGGAATTTTTCTTCCTTCCTTTCTTCCTTCCTTCTTTCCTTCCTTCTTTTCTTTCTTTCTCCTTCCTTCCTTCCTTCCTTCCTTCCTTCCTTCCTTCCTTTCTTTTTATTTTTAGTTTTTCAAGACATGGTTTCCCTGTGTAGCCCTGGCTATCCTGGATCTTGTTCTATAGACCAAGGCAACCTCCAACTCAGAAATCTATCTGCCTCTGCTTTCCAAATGCAGAGATTAAAGGAGTATTAGCAATTTCATAATTGCTAATTTGTGTAACAGTGTCTAGTACGGTGTGGCGGTGACAATGTTAAACAGGTTATCCCGAAGAGTTAAGCTGAGCAGTTTTCAGCCACAGTTCAAGTCCCTAAATGTCACACTGTAATCTGTAAGCCAACTAAACCCTTTCCTACTCATGTTCCTACTCACTGTTTTCCCACTGAAAAGAAGCTGATCTAGAATAGGCCATTTTACTTTAACCCTCTGCTTGGCCTCTAGACTCAGTTTGGAGGGTTTATAGTGGCAGTTTCCACATGAAAGAAGGTCTGGTGTAACACTCTGACCACTCCTTTCCCTTCACTTCTATCATAGCCTTGAGAATATATTTAGTCTTTGGAGGGTAGGAAATGAAATGATCAGGGTTAGATTGCTCCGGTTGTCCAAATGATATTCAGGTAAAAAATTCATATGCATACAGTCAGACATGTGAGCAGTCCTCCCTTTTGTTGGCATCTACGCAGTCACTCTAGGTAAACTTACATTATATGGTACTTTAAGGCTGTAAGTGCTGTTATAATGCTGTAGTGATGATCAGTATGCATACCGAAGTACTCACAAAAGTCACAAATGCTATTTTATTTGCAACCTTTCTTCTCTTTTCTGGC
>OU015745.1:117801165-117829819 GCA_907169655.1 Acomys percivali
ACACACACACACACACACACACACACACACACACACACACACACACAATTTACATTGTTAAAATAATAAAATAATTAACTTAATGAATAGAAGTAAAGAGCTATTTATTTGTTATAAGATTAAGGACATACTTCAGTCAATTTACTATATTTTTTATTTTTTGACCTATACTAAGATTGGTATTATGGTTTTAATTTTCTCTCAAAACTCATGTTGAAATTGAATTATCATTGCAATAGTGTAAGCGTGTGGGGCTTTTAATAGGAAATTAAGCCATGAGGGTTTTTCTCTCATGAATGAATTAATGCCATTATCACTCAAGGGTTGTTCTGATTAAGAAAAATAAAAGTTCTTTTTTCTTTAACTTGAGCATGCTTGCTCTTCTTCTACCACTTTGTGATACAGAACTCAGAACCTTTCCCAGATGTCAGCAACACCTTACATTGCAGTATTTATAAATACTGTGAGCTGGATAACATGTGTAATGTATTACTCAATTGGAGTAATTGGAAACAATAGGCTATCAGTTATCGTAACAAATGTATCACATTTTAGTTTTAGATGAATAATTTGTGCTAGCTCTTTTAACTTGATACTCAGTAGTTTGGAAGGAGATGGATATAAATCAGACTAGTTTGTTTAGTATAACACCATGCCAAGGTTTCAGCCTTATAAACATAACAATTAAATTTTTTAATAATGTAATAAAGATTGTTCATGAAAAAAAATCCTCAATAAAAACTAACAATTTCCAAATGTGTAGATTATGTTTAAAGTTTAATTTAACTGAAGTCATATGAAAATAATTAAATCTCAAAATATGTTGAAATGTGTCATGTATAATAACAAAAACATCCATATAATTTAAATTTAATTTGTGTGATTCATTTTCAGTTATTCTCCCAATATTGTTATGGTTAAGTAAAGCACTGCATTTTACTTAATGGTGGCCAAATTTATGGTTTTATAAAATTTTAGAATTTCTCATTCAGTGGGTGCAATATATTTTATCACCATTTTTCAGCACTTCAGAATATAAGGTGAAATTATGATTATTACTTTACATTTTACTGATTTTGAGTTTCGCATCATGTACCCCCATCCTGGGCATGTCCCAGTATTCTCCTATCCACCTTTCCCCCTTGCAATCTCTTTCAAATAACACACACACACACACACACACACACACACACACACACACAAGCAAGCAAGCAAACAACAACAAAAGCAAATCATAGAAAACAGTGCATCATGGAAGCTATAGTGTGTCATAGTGTGTCCCACAGTGTATCCCTGGATCATCAGCTGCAAATGTTCATTTCAATGAGTCATTGGTCTGGTTCGAGTTATCTGATTTCAATTATACCATCAATACTGGATCCTCACTGGGACTCCTCCTGGTTATCCTGTTGTCTTTTGTCATGAAAATCCTGCAGCTTTGGAACAGCAGGACTGGCCTTTTCATGCATCTCAGCCTTTCACAGATGACATTGATTTTGGGTTAAATTCATTCAGAGCCCAGGATCTGGAGCTAAGTGGTAGCTGAGCTGGTCAGCCTTCCACATGTCCCTTATTTACACTTCCATGCCTAACTCTCCAATGCTGTTCCAGCTAGATCACACACTATGACTATCAGCAGGAGGAAGGGTCAACTCTCCTGCTGTCATGCATTTGGGGGTCACCTCACTTGCATCCAAGCCTGCCTTGATAGACAGCTCCACTGTGCTGCGCTGCCAAGGTGTGGGCCCCACTCTCCCAATTATTGCAGCCTGTGAGGAGCTGGACCAGTTCTTGTGCTATCACCCTTCAGGGCTAGCTCACCTATGCCTTCACCATCAGGGCCAGCTCCACTGTGTCACCCAGGAAAGGTACAGAGACTACTCTCCTGAGTGCTACATCTGGACACCTCTCCTCCTCTCATTACTCCAGGGACAGAACTTCTGACCGTCTCAGGCAGTGATGAGGGAAAAGGGAGCAGAGAGCAGCTCCCTACCCTAGCCCACATCATGGCAGAGGAGTGGTGAGGCCAGCTCTCCCTCACTCTTGCCCTAGGTGGAGGCTCACTTGTGTCCTTTCTACCACAGTCAGCTCTGTGGTATCGTGTGGGCTAAGTTCAGGGCTGCTCTCCATAGCTCATGGCTGGACAGCTTTCCTGACTGTCAGATGTGGCATGTAAGGAAAGACATCACCTCTGCGTTTGTGCCAACCCCACAGCAGATGAGTGGTGAGTGGTGGGGTCAGCTCTCCCACACTCAAGCCCTTGATGACAGTTCGCCCACAGCCAGGCTAACAGCACCAGCTCCGTTGCTCTTCCTGGCCAAGGCTCATGTCCTCTTTTCCAAATGCTGCCATTGGTAAGAAATGGGGACAGCTGTCCAGAGAGCCAAATCTAATGAGGGGCGTGGCCAGTTACACACAGCTCCAATACATCCATGTGGTCGGTGGTGGCTTCCCCAACCAGATACATCCTCCTGTTCTCTAGTGATATAATGGGCCGTAGACATCAACTCCAACCCCTGCTGCTGATAAGGCCAGGAGGAACTCGGGGTTGGCCCTTAGCAGTAGCTCAGGCTGTGACCTCACCACAACCCCAGGTGGCAGGCACAGGCACTCCCAACAGGCTACTCTTCTCTACCTTCGAGTTTCCAGGTCCATCTCTCTTCATAATGCTCAAGCTCCCACTTGTCTTTCTCTCCCACCTGACCACCACATCCTCACACACTGTGATCGCCCCTGACGCAGGCTGGCCACACGGCTGGCAGAGTCCTGCGTAACATACTCCATTCGTGCTGCATGGTGTCGTGGCAGGTTGGTGTCTATGACTAGCCTGTGCCATGTTCTGGAGAGCCGGTCTGTCAGTGGCATGGTGGTCGGCAGATCTCTGTCCTCCTGTGTCCATGGTGCACCCCCTGGATTGGATTTGATTCTTTATGACTCCTAGGTATAAAAGAGTTTTGGTCACCGACCCAGGCATCAAGGTACCATGAACAAAAGACTGTCGTCTGTTCTGCCCCTGACTGATAAAAGAACAACACCACCACCAACAAGGAGTCTCTTTGCTCATTGCCAGGGGAATAATAAGATGAACTTAGAATGCCTTCTAACTGAATCCTTGTGTATCTACAAAGAAAAGTTACTGACTAATTGTCTGATTTATATTTTTTAGCACAGGTATGGTGGTGTTTGATAGCAGCTGAGTCATTAATGTTTGAATGTACTTGTGTTTACCCAGGGAGTTAATATGATACTGTAGGTAACTGTTCCATTAAGTACATGTGTCTGTACCAGCAGAGAGTGATTGTTTTGCTTCAGGCACCAGGATGTAGATTACAGTGAGATGGAGACCCATTTGTAAAGAATATATGGCTATTTTTATGAAAACTCCTAAGAATTGTCCCTGCTTGACTTAAATACTGCACTTGACAAACTGAAGACAAGATAGAAAAAACTCAAAATATTTATTTCTCACTAAAAGATTTACAAGGAACTAGACATCTTGACTTTTAGTAAGTTATTTAGTTGGCTTAATCAATAATTTTAGATTTCTCTTAAAACTTCTGTGCAAATTGCCTCTATTGTTTTGCCTACATTGTAGGACTTTCATGGCCCCTTCCTCAATTGTATACAGCAACAATTGATGTTATTATTCTAAAGGGAACAAGTTTATTGCCTGATGGATAATGATGTTATTAACTTTTTCTAGAGCTCTTAGTCTTGAGTACATTCTTCATGTTCACATGCATATTTTGATTCTTCAGAACCAGTTACATTCAGTTCTTATTTTTGCTGCAGTGTATTTTTTTTTTTATCAATTTCCTTTTTGTTTTTAGAATTAGAAGTCTCCATGCATTTATACCATACTCACCCTGGAGGGGTACTGTACTTTATTATTTTTGTGCAATATTATCAAAAGGGAGATTCATTTGTAAATTATTGTAAGCCATTCATCATATTTTTTCCATTCTGACCTATTCTTAGATATTGTAAAGGAATTCTTGTTTTACCACTATCTTTCTTGTTTACTTACTTTTTCCCTCGACATAATTTGGTAGACTATGACTTAAGCTATAAAGATCAACCAGTTATCCAAAACTAGTCTGATGGCATTTTGAACTAAATTGTGAATCAACCCTATCTTACTAATTTTAACATTCTGGCATTGGCATTAACTTTTGCTTGAGATAAGACTTAAATTCTAATTGCCCAAGGCTATTTTTAGTCTCATTACTCCTCAAGAGAAATTGAAAGTGTCTTTGACTGGATCCCTGAGGGAGAGGAATCTGTTTGAGAGAGTTGAAGGTGTGGTATTAGATGGAGGTGGCAGAGACAAATGAAAGGAGTTTGAATATTTTATGACAGATTTGTTAAGATTTTTTAGGATAAGGGAAAAATGACAGTAAGGATAACAATTTAAATTGAGTTAATGGAATGATGGGCTTGCCACCAGCCAATACAGAAAATTTTTGCAAGTACTCGTAACACATTTTACTTAGAATGAGGTTTTTATTTAAAAGAGCTGCAAAAAGAGATGTTTTGGGTAGGGTTTCTTTTTCTACAATTACTAACGTTAGTCTAGAAATCACAGAAACAACAAGAAGCTTAGTATCCTCAAGTAAGATGGATTACCATGTGCCTGAGCATACACAGAAAGCAGGAGTAAGGCTCAAACCTGGAGCCAATCTAACATTAAATTGTTTATATCCATAATGTGCTCGCTATAATTTTCCATTTTATGATTGTTGCTTTTATACAAGAATTGCTCTTGATTCCTCTTCTAAAAATGTGTCTTTCTTCTTGTTAGTCCTCTCCTCTGATTCTCGTTTATGCATCTTCAAATGAGGCTTGAGCAACTGTTTGCAATATTTTTCTAATGTTAGTACCAACATACAAAGCAGAAAAATAAGAAAGCTTCACTCTTCTGTGTGTGCTTTAATTCATGTCTGCAGTTACATTTCAGCAGTTTTCAATGGATATTTTATAACACAATAACACAGAATAAATGTAAATATGTTTACTTCTTGTAAATAGAGGTCATGGCCTTTTAATGTAGAAACTAGACGTATCTTGTAGAAAGCTACAGATATATATCTGCTTCCTCAGGATGGAAACACAATGTGTAGTACTCCTTCAGCTCCTCTTCTTTTATTTGCAAAGACCTCAGAAACTCAGGACTCTCGTCCAGTTCACAGATCAGAACTAGAACAGATAACCCATGGTGCCTGCATGCCAGGACAGGCAGGAGGTGCTGTGGGCTGCAAGGTCAATGATCTGAATAAACAGAGATTCATACACGATTGACCTAAGACCAAACTACCCACTAGTACTTAGTGCTGAGGTGAAAGGATAATTTAGAAGCCTTTGCCTTTGCTCATGTTTTTTTCAGGGTGACTGTGGTGCCTCTCCCAGCATAGCAATACACTTTCAGTTTCCTAGGAACAGCACATCAATGAAGAGGGATGAGCACAGTAACTATTTGTTTGACTCATCTCAGTAAATAGATTCTGCTTAAGGTTCCTTGTATTAGGACTGTTACATGTTATTGAGAAAGAGAAAAATTACAACAAATCTAGAGTTTTTTTCAGGTATAACTACTATTCTTAAAAACTTCACATTGAATTGGGAAATTGCATGGATGTATAAGATGTATAAGGACATCTCTGCCCTATGTTACAGAAGTATAACAATTTGATTTGTACAAGGAAAATGATACTTGCCCTATAGAAACAATGACTAGTCTTCTACGAAGAAGACGTCTCATATTTTCCCCCAACATTTAGAAATATATCACTGAGGATAATATTCTATGAAATAAGTAAATGTTTCATAAATATTTTAAATCCAATTCCAAATGCATACTGAGAATATTTTCCTGAAATGATTTTTAGCATCAAGACAATTAAAACATAATATGAAAAGGAATACAATACCTCTGAAATACAGTAAACAATATTTCTAATCTGCAAATTACTTTCTAGACAATCTGTAAACACACCTAGTCAAAGTTTGTCTTGAATCCAGAATTTGAAGCTTATTTCAAGAACATCAACATATTAAAGCCACTGTCTCATCATTCTTTAAGTATTTAGAAATATAAAAAAAGGAACACTAATTGAACTATGCTATAATATAATAGTCCATAGTGTAACATTTTTATTTACTTAAGATTAATTATCATATACAGTAACCATGAGTTGATATATTATTATTCAGGCAATTGAAATTAATAATTTGTAGTACAAATAGCTATTTTGATTTGGTAATTTTAGATGATTTAACAATGTCTTCCAATATATCTTCTCAATTTCCAACAGGTTCACATTTATATTTAGCACTAAAGCCTCTAGGCCGTTAAATAGAAAAGTATCAAATGTTTGTCATTTGTCACAATATGGGATGTACTAACTTGTGTTGTAAAGTATTGTAACTGTTGTCGAACCATTTTATGCCATGTAAAATTCGCAGCTGTGAAATATCAGAACATAACTTTACAATCAGAAATATGAGGCTTCTACATATGCTACACTGAAGCTGTACTTAAGTTTTTGAGGCAAATATTTTTCCATCTATCACTCTAGGTAAACATTGGTATGGCCCCATGTGTACTTTTATGTATAGTGTAATGCTAGGTTTTCCGACTGAGTGCACTGAGTTGAAAGTTTGGAAGCATTGCTGATTGTTCTATCAGATAGCACAAGACCAGCTCGGCATCTTATCTTCTATTCTTGGATAAATATGCCACCTTTGTAAGGGACATTCGAATGTGTTTACATAGGATGTAGAAATAGATTACTCTCATTGTCTATGTGGCTCTTGTACAACCACAAAATTAAAAATGAAAACATCAGACAAATTCCACTTAGCAATGTTCATTTGAACAAAGAGTAACTTCTGAAGTGGGAAGTGCTTTGAATGGGGCAGGCCAGCAGAGCTTTACTCTGAACTGTGACACTTAACATTCAAAACCCAGGGAGCAAGCAAACAGAAAGATCACTTCATTGTCTACATTTAGAAATCTGCCTTATCTGTCCTTAGTATGACATGAAATTGCTATAAGTGGTTGTTTCCCGGTGGTTTATGATGGGCTAGCAGAAATTTACTTATGTCTGTGTAAGTTTATTTTGTAGTTGCAGAACAGAAGTAGTTTTAGGCTACATTTAATGTGACCCTCATTAAAAAACAAATGGGATGCTGATGAGATAGTTTATGTAGCTTATGGAGCAAACACACTTAAAAGAAAAAAGCCAAACAAAAACACCAAAACAAGCATAAAAAGAAATAAAAAGCAAACTCATGCTGTTAGGCCTAATGTTTTGAGTCCAAATTCAGAACTCACAAGGAGGGAGAAGAGACCTGACACCTGACAGTAGTCAGTCTTCCCCTGACTGCCATGACCCAAGATCCAATCCCAAGTAGGCCAAGATAAAAGACAGAAGATAGAGAAAACAGGACAACAGGAGCAAATGAATAATGGAAGGGAAACTACTTGTTGGTTTTGAGGTGGAAGAAGCTATTTTTGATTACAAACAGTAGAAGATATGTAGAGGATTATGCCAAAGACTAATTTAATTGTGTGCCTTTTTTCCCGGATATGTATATCTTCCTTGATCTTCCAACTTGAAAGTAAACTACAAATAAATAAATAAATAAATAAATAAATAAATAAATAAATAAAATAAAAAATGTAAACACCAAGATAATGTGAACAGTTTCTGCTGCTTATCATACTCTGACTTGAGCTATGTGCAAATTCACCTATTATTTCCCTTGAAAGCAGGGTCAAATTTATAACTTGTATTGTCACTATGTGTCCTATATTGTAGCATTTCACATATCTACACCAGAAATAAAAATGTCCTGTATAGTTGACTATATGTTTCTAACTGTTGTGCATCCTCAACTCTTTATAATGAATTTTGCTAAGATAATATTAGCTATGCTTTAGGACTGTCTCTTTCAACATATTATCAATTCCTGTAACACATTTGGTTTAGTGCACAATTTCATGTTTAGCCGAAGCCCAAAACATTTTTGTAAATAAGGTAAATGATAGATAAATCAATTTATTATAACCTGATTTCAATGATTAGAAGGTTATATTAAATAACTGGCTCTATATTTTGGACTTGAATGATTCTCAAATGATCACTTTATTAAAAGAAGTTCAGTCATCATTCCACATGAATTTTGGAGTATCACTGATTTTAAGGATTCTTTCCTAATAGCTTGAATGTGCTACAAAGAAACCTCACATAATCCCTGAAGACAGAAAGCAATCCAGTGAAACATAGATAATAAGGAAAAATTACCAATTTAGAGAAATAAAAAACCAAAACCACAGTTAATTTACTGATCCTTATTGACAATTATACATTTATAGCACCAGGTGTTAAGTAGGTAAATAAAACTCCAGATACATAGACAATTAAAATGCAAACATAACATTTACAAATGATTAAGTTTAGATGTTAAACATTGCCTTATGTGTGAATTTTTTTTTAATTTATTTATTTATTCTTGTTACATCTCTATGGTTATCCCATCCCTTGTATCCTCCCATTCTCCCCTCCCTCCCATTTTCCCCTTATTCCCCTCCCCTATGACTGTTCCTCAGAGGGATTACCTCCCCTTGTATATGCTCATAGGGTATCAAGTCTCTTCTTGGTGACCTGCTGTCCTTCCTCTGAGTGCCACTAGGTCTCCCCCTCCAGGGGACATAGTCAAATGTGAGGCACCAGAGTACTTGAGAAAGTCATATCCCACTCTCCACTCAAATGTGGAGAGACTGTCCTGTCCATGGGCTAGATCTGGATAGGGGTTTAAATTTTACCGTCTGTATTGTCCTTGGCTAGTGCCTTAGTTTGAGCGGGTCCCCTTGACCCAAATCTGCCTATCATAATGTTCTACTTATTGTTTGAGAGAGTTTGGCAGCAATAATAACACTACTAGTACAAAAAAAAATGAACCTAATTTAAGACTATCATATCATTATGAAGAGGAAAATATAGTGTACAAAATAGCAATGAATAGGAATTATCATAGCAAAACACTGATACGTGTAATCATAATTCAAGTAAAATATGGGCACAAATGGAATCACAGACAAAGTTATAGCTCATTGATCTTATGCGGCTACATGAGTAACTTATTTAATTCCTTTTCTTGACTTTGGTTTTTGCAATGCAGATAATTCAAACTGTGTGTTTCTAAGAATGATTGCTCTGGACACGTGTAAATTCAGTCAGAATTGCTCTCAGTATTAGCCCCTGTGGTTTCATTCAAGCTGGAAGTAGAGGGGTTTAAATGAATGATTAATTTAATTTATATGTCATAAAATATACTAATGATCCAAATACAATTCTTACCTATAAAATTAATTAATCTGAACTAAATTTGCCTTGTAAACATTTGAGTTGTAAAACAGAATTGACTTATAGAAATGAAGCAGATGGCATTGTTCTTTTTCTAGTGGCCTTTTTAGTGGAATGACTTATTAATACTGTTACATGTAATACAACTTCAACGGAACAAGAGAAAGTCATATAGAAACTGGGATGAACTGGGACAGCTAAATATGCATTCTTTTGGTTAGTCATCTTATGAAACCATGAGCACATGTCCCCTCAGGAGGACTAAATGTTTTATAGAGAAAGAGTTGATTATGTAACCAACTGATGGTATATGTTCAGTGTCTTTATAAGATATTATACACTTATAGCAGGTAGGAAAAGTTAACAGATACCAATATGGAAAAATGTAGTTTTTATATTTTTCCTTATGGCGTCCCAAACTTTAACTTACCTCATCAAACAAAAGCGTATTGTAAGGCTCTCTCTTTTTTTTGGCTTTTGTTGCCAGAAATCACATCTTATTTTAATCTTTGCGTTAATAGATCTAGAGCTACTTTCCAAATTAATAAATCAGAATGTCCAAATCTGCCTGGTTTACTCTAATAGTAATCAATGTTAATTTCTTTTTGGTTCAGCGACATTATTTACATTTGTATTGGAAGTTCAATTATTTGTAATTACAGGTCCAATATATAATGATGAATGTGCTATAGCATCTATATTGTAATTTACAGAGCTCAACTTTTGTTATTTGGCACAATGGAATTTATCTACAACATAATCTTGAGAAACAACTATAAATGTTTTAATTTAAATATTTGTGTATTTTATGTAGAGAATATATATGCAAGTATATGCACTAATCTTCCCTGAAGTGTACACATTTTAAATAGACAAAAAAGCATGATCTAGCAAGGATTGGAGAGCACCATGAAATCACTGAAGAGATTGTAAATATCATGAATGTAATTCAAAGAAATATTGTCTTCCCATGTCCAATTTGTTAAAATTTTAAATTTGAATCAACAGACACTTTTAAAGTATTTAATAATATTATTTTCTTTAGTCAAACAAGATTAAGTCAATGGTCATTCTACCCATCTCTTAAAATGAAAGTTTATGCCTGGTGTGGTGGCATATGATTTTTATCCCAGCACTTGGGGGACAGAGGCAGGTGGATCGCTGTGAGTTCAAAGCCAGCCTGTTCTACAATGGGAGTCCAGGACAGCCAAGGCTACACAGAAAAACCCTGTCTTGAAAAGGCAAAAATACATAATAAATAAAGTGTATTTTTCTTTTTAATCCAGAAACGAAATCTACATTTTTATTTGTAACAGGTAGTTTAAAAAAATCACTGTATATAAGTGAAGAATTAAATGCTAATTTATCAAAACTTTAAAATGGTAAACAGAATAGCAATGCCTCTATTTCCTTTGTAGCATGCTGTGGGTTTCATGGGTCAAATATCTTTTAAATGTCTTTTATTTTTTGAGAATATAGTTGCATCTTTTCCCCTTCATTTTCTTCTTCCTAAATCTTCTCCAAAACTCCTCTGTACATTGTTTCAAATTCATGACCTCTTCTTTCATTAATTATTGGTACATACATATATTTAATATTGAAAGAGAACATAAACTGAGCACTTTACGAAGTCAGCATAACTTCCGACTACATTCTAAATATCTGTTATACTCACGTACATATTTTAAAGTATAAAGTATATTTCTTATTAGTAGTGGTAGACTATGAATATTTAAGAATGTATATATATATGTGCTCTCCTAGAAATAATATGCTTTGTATAGATTTCAAGATAAATATGTATTTTAACATATATATTTAATAATAAATACATATATGTTTAAAGTGTATGCTTAGTATTCCAATAAAACATTGTGTGAAATAAAAATACAAATTGTTTGCTTGGGATATTCTTAATTATCTTCCATTACAACTACAATATTTTTCTGTTTCTAAAGACAATTATTCCATTCCAATTTAAATTATTTATTTATTTACTTACTTACTTACTTAACGTGTATGAGATTTTTGCTTGCACTGAATACGTGAAGCACGTGCATGCCTGATGCCTGAAGGATGTCAGAAGAGCACGATGGATCCCTGAGTATGCAGTTGCTGTGGTTGTGGGTCACCATGCGCTCGCTGAGAACTCAATAAGGGTTTTATGCAAGAGAATCACATGTTCTTAAAAACCAAACCGTTTCTCTACCCACTCCATTCAGACTGGTTTAAAAAAAAATTGAATTGTACAGTAATCTAGATCTTTGAAAAAAGATGTGGAACTACTTAAAATAAAATAAGTAATTTTTAACATGATTGACAATATAGGCTTGTATAACTGTAATGCTTTACATTATTTTAATAACTTACATTTTATTATAATTTTTAACATTAATATAATTTATCCAAACATAACTATTATCTAATTTAGTACTCTAGCATTGCAATCAATGATAATTTAATATTGGCGGATTAGTATTCTCTTCATAATATATGCATGCAATTTCTGTTCTACTATTCATAATAAAAGGCTTACCAACTCTAGTGTCGAACTGAAGGGTAGAAAACTATAAATGAATACATTGGTAATGTTTTGGTTCATTTTTAAATAATATAGAACTATATCACATTACATTCCCATTTCTATTCTTCCCTGCAATCCTTTCAGATATTCTTCCTCCAATCTCTCTAGCTTCCTGTTGACAGATTCCTTGTCTTTATTATTACTCTCTCTCTATGTGTGTGTGTTACTATATCTTGGCTCTTTCCTTCCCACTGTTTGCAGTGAAATCTCTATGAGGAACTCAGGCAGCACTAGAAATCTCTACCTCAGGCTCTGAGCGATGTAACTACGGTATATGACATTGCTATATTAAACCATTTTGAAGTGAAATAATTAAATGCAAGAAACTGATTGATTTACCCAGAGGAGAGACTTCTTATATTTTTACATTGTGGAAAGTTAAAGAAGTGAAGATCCACTTTTTATACAGGAATTTATACAACATACACAACACAACACAAACACACAGAGAGAATGGGAAGGAGGAAGGGAAGGAGGGAGGGGGGGGTCTTCCCTTGCTTGATTAACTCACCCCAATTGTTAATGCCCTTGATCTACTAATGAGATCAGAGCTCCTGTTATCGATTCATCTTTTAAAGGGCTCACCTTGCAACATTTATGCTTAGATTAAATTGCCAGGACACAGACCCTACTGGAACTACTTAAACCACAGTAGTGATTAAGGTGTTTATTAATCCCAATACTTTGTGCATACAGAAAACTTCTTTCTTGTTATTATAAGAGAAATTTAAAAATCTGTAGGCATCCTATAAGCGCTCTACTTATAGATCAGCTCCTATTATTTTGACAAAAATCCCCATTAATAATTATCTAAGAGATTATGATTGTACTTAAAAACATTCAGAAAGATCGCAGGATGTAAATAAAATAAAGCATAAATGAAGGATGCCCACAGTCAAAATAAATTGGATTTCTTGACAAAACTAAATGTATGCCAATCAGATAGAAGCCTTTTTGTCTATCTTACTGCTAAGCATTTAAGACTCAGAAAAATAAAGGAATGCATTGGGTTCAGCATTATTATAGATATGAGCCACATCACCAGTAGATAATACCGTATTATTTTTCTGGAGTGAGAATGAGGACATTCACCTTAGGAAGCTCCTTCTGATGTGGTATTTAAAATTGCAACTGAAGGATGTGTTAGGAATAAAATGAAACTGCAGGTGGTGCTTTGGTTCTCAAGTCCTTAACACTTCAAGCACAGAGTAAATTAGCAGATGAAATAGAGACTCTGTATGGAGTCTGGAAGAAAGTGTTCCAATATTTAATTTTCCTATTTAGATTTTATTAGCAATAAAAACAAAATACTATATATCACAAGAGCAAGGAAGGTTAACATAATTAGTACTTAGTGAATAATTATCATTTGTCTGCTATTATTTGAATTTGTGGTTTGTTTCTTTAGAACAATTTACCCGGGAACAAAAGATTTGCCTTAACTACTGTTTATAACACTTTCTTTGGACTGCTTAAGAGAAGGAACGTGAACTCATCAACCTTTCCCTTTCGAATAAAATTTGACAGCAAAAAAGGCTCCTGTGTTTGTGTTTGCCTCACGGAGCGGGAATAATGCACAAGCACAGCTGAGTTCCTGTGACTCCTCCGCAAGTGCCTCAGTGTCCCGTCCCTGTTCGGTGTCACAGGAGAGACTGACACAAAGATCACAGTGAAACTGCTTTAGGGGTAGAGCAGTGCTAACACTCTAATGGTGCCTAAGAATTATTAAACAAGCATCATTGTAAAGAGACTATCTTAATGGGTACGGGGAATGGTAGATTTTATGTACTTATTTATTTTGGAGATGACGTTCTCCAATTAGAGAACCAACAAAAAACAAAAAAGAACCCCCACCCCCCCAAAAAAAAAGAGCCCACACAGGATCCATTTGGACAACTGGATTTTTTTAAAATGCCATTCTACAAAGAGATAATATTAATACAGAATTTAATGTGTTTTTAAAATTACAACAAAGCAGCTCCAGGTAGCTGTTTCACACATTTATGATGGATATTAATGAAAAACACACATTTTAGGGCTGTTGTTTTTCATTCATGATCAGGAGCTCAAACCTTTACCTAATTAGATATAAAAACTGCATATAAAATCAGGGACATTATGACTTGCAACAATTTTTATTTACTAAACTATCAAAAGTATATCCACTGAGATGAAAATATAAGGTCAGACTTCTTTCTCAATAGTGGCTAAGTAAAGTAATGCCTGAAAATGTTATAAAACTGCTGTGTTGCTTTCCTTTAAACACCCTAGAGAAACACAACTTTACTTCATTCCTTGCTTTTTACAGTGGCAATTCTGATTGAACATCATATTTTGAATAATTTAAAAAGTCAGATGTGTAGGGTTTGTAATAATTTATGTGACTTTTAAATGAAAGAAAACTATTGTAAGATATAGTCTTCCTAATTTTCAAATGGCTGTGTTCTGGTTTTCTTATACACAAGACTTGTCAACTTTTCAGGTGACATCTGCAGATCTTGGCTGCCAGACCTGGGATCTGAGGAGCTGAAAGAATGGGAGGATACAATCTAATTTTATAGACAACCTTTCTTCAGTTCCAGTATGCTTTTATACACAACTGTAACAAAGAAAGCACTGATGCAAGCAAGACTGTTTGAGATCAGAAAAACATAAACATAAACATCAGTAAGTACAGACTAAATACCAACAGAGAAGCCCTTTCCCAGAACTTTTTCCAGGACAGAGCAACCAACTATAGTCCAGTCAGGACTATAGATTATATCACAGAAAGCACAAAAGCAAGAACAGGAAGCCATACTCAGATTCAGGTTTCACTGACCAGATGGTTTTCTTTTTTCTTTTCTTTTCTTTTTTTTTAACTGTTATGAATACTTTATTTGCATTTATTTATTTTATTTATTTTTTTAGTATTTTTTATTTTCAATTTGTTCACATTGCATCCAGCCTGTAGCCTGCTTTCTAGTCTCCTCCCAGCCCCTCCTTCATTTCTCCTCTCTTCTCCCCTAGTCCTCAGAAAAGGAGAGCCCTCCTCCTCTACGTGTGATCTCACCCTATCAGGGCACATGTGGACTGCCTTCACCCTCTTCCTCTGTGGTCTGCCAATGCCGCCCAGTCAGGGGGATGTGAACAAGGACTGGGCGCCAGAGTCCATGTCAGAAGTAGTCTTCTGGCCCAATTTATTTGACAAACATATATGTGAGGCAGGAACTTCTGAAGACTTGCTTACTCTGTCTTGGCAGAGGTTAACCATAGACTCTGCCTGCATCCAAACTTGCCCATTTTTAGGCAGAATTCTGTCAGTGGTCAAAATGAGGGCATTGCCCAGTGGCTGGTTTGCCAGATTTGAAGCCATTACCATAAGGAGGTTCTTTGATGCTCATCATCTTCTTTGAGGTAGGCTGAGTGTTGCCAGGAGTTAACCTGTCTTATTGTCAAAGAATCTTTAAAATAATAAAAACACCTTTAAATTCCATGTTCTATAGGTCTCTGAGGTTTTTGAAGACCTTATCTGTTTTACCTTATCTATCTAAAGAATGATATCTATCTGTTAATCCTAGGATGTATAGTCTTGCGATAAAAATAGATTAGTAATTGACATAAGATCAAATGGTTTTTATAGCTATATTCTGACACCCAGCAGGAGTAAACATGTCTTAAGAATTGAATATAAATATTTGTTACAAGAGGCTCAAAACCACATGGAAGAGCAGTCCAAGAAACAAAATCCATCTGAGGTAAAAGGCCCTGTGCCTTTTGTCCTGGAGCTTTTCTCATAGTTCCCCCAAGGAATTGTTCACTATTAGTCTGCTTTTCCCATGTTCGGACAAAGAGGTAGAGGAGAAACTTAACAAAAAACAGTGGATTAAACTACGGATGTGAGACATTGGCCCACCGGGTAATTTAAGGTTTTTTTCTAAATGGGTTAATTGCATCCCTCTTAAAAGCCATGGTTTCTTATATAATGTGAAGTATTGTAAAATAATCTGATTTTTTCCAAGAAAGAGTAAGTTGGATTCAATTTCTAACTTCTAGAGAATTAAATGTAAGCAATATACTAAGTGTTTTTAACCAATATATGTAAAAATAAATCAGACTTACAGTTTCTATGGCAAATTTTCCTATGGTTTTTAATCTCATGATATAAGGAAATAATACAAGAAATGTGACTTTTAGATACCTCTTTCACTTAAGTTAATCTTTCTTTCTTTTTTCTTTTTTTGTTTTCTTGACACAGGGCTTCTCTGTGTAGCCTTGGCTATCCTGGAGTTCAATCTTTCATACTCACAAATTAACCAACATTTTAGAATTATTTGCTTTGTACAAATGACTAAGTTGCAAAACAAATATTCATTAACTGATTTCTAGTCTTTAATTATTACACTGGCAAATATATTTACATATATTATACTTACATGTATTATATTTATTTAATTTTAATTGTGTTATCAGTTGTAGATATGATGGGTGGCTAGCTTCTTACTTGTCACATCATAGTGATGGGATACCTGAAAGATCAGTTTTAAGCCAGGAAAGCATTATTTTGGCCCACAGTTTCAAGGGATTTTTCTTTATCATGGCCGGGAATGATGGGTGAGAGGTATACCTAGTCTTCTCTCTGTAGGATTGTGAGACTTCTGGCCACAGTGTAATCAACAAACGAGGAAGCACATCACTGGACAGGACCGGAAGGACCAGGCTACAGACCTCAATAAGGCCTGCCCTTAGGAAACATCTCTACCATGACCCATCACATTCCAACACATTTGCAAACTCTGGGCATGCTAGCCTGGGGGAGCTATTTCACATTTAACTTATTACAGGAATTTAGAGGATTTAGACACCACCATATGTGTTTAGCAACATTGAAAGTATTTCCCTGGGAGAGCTAGGATTTGAATTTGAACAGTATTCTGCTTCATTTTACTTAAACATTTTATTTTAGCTAATATTACAGGATATAATTGAAATAAATGACATAATACTAATAATGTTTTCAACATGTCTCGTGGTTTTTTTTATTTAGTTAGTTGAAAAAGTATCAGAGCATAAATATTTATGAGTTGCTATTTTGAGGTATACTAGTTTAAGCACTGATTTTTCTATTAAGCCCTTGCACTCATTCAAATTTCTCACATGCTGCTTCTGTTTACTAAATGTTATCCTGGGCTTGAAAGTTCTAATGAATTTTTAATTGTGAAATGCTGATATGGCTTTCTGGTAATATTCAAATGCTGTCTGTCATCACACATTTTACCAAGCAATCTCCCTTACCTGCTTATCACTTGAAGCTTACTTACTCTTTGACAACTTATAATTTGACTTGTTTGACATAGCACCAGAAATATCTTATTTTATTTTGTAGTCTGTCCGTACACAAGTTACTTATATTGAAATTTCCTATTTACATATTGGAACAACTTAATTGGATTGTTATCTTAGTTTCCTCTACATAAAACAAACATTCTGTATACAAAACTGCACTTGAGGTTCACCCACATTGATCCTGTTTATTTGAGAACATCTATTTATTATTCATTGAAAAACTGCCTGTTCATTATTTTTTGCATAGTCTCATTCTATTTATAAGCTAAGGGAATCTTTGAAAATACTTGAAATATATGTAAAGTCCTATCACTTTCCAAGGTAAAAATATTCTGTTAGCATATATGAAAGATGCTGTATGGTTATTTATAAATATCATTCTTTTTTATCTATATTTGGGTAGTTGTTTTATCATAAAGGAGTATAGATAGAAATGAAATCTCCTTTGACAGAGAGTTCATGTGCAGAACAACTGAAATCAAAGTTTTCATTTTATTACCGGAGAAGTTCGAATTACATGACCTTCAAGTTTTAATTTAAGTATTGTAAGGAAGGAAAAAAGGTTAATTTAATAAAAGATGTAAAAAAATTAATAGAATGTTTTCAGAGCATTATAAAGGAACTAAGTAGAAATTTATATATCAGTTGATTTCTCTGCTTTCTCAAGTTTGATAATGTGTATCTTTAATGTAAATTACATGATCACTTATTTACACTTCCTTAGAAACAATTCAGTTGAATACATATTTTGTGTTATTCTCTTTTTTTTAATTTGGGAATTTCATGTATGAGCACTATATTTATTTTATTGTCCTCTCCATCTCATGTTTATAATTCATCTCACATCTTTTTCGCTCTTCAGTTTAGAGCTTCTTATTTTTTTAACTAAAATTTTTATATATTTACATAGATGTATACTAATAAAACCTGCTGAGATCACTTAATGTTGATAATATGTTTTTTATGACTATCCTCTTGGGATTCGCTAACCTATCATGAGGCTTGTCCTTGAATAAAGATGATTTTCTCTCTTCTAGCAATGGAAAATTAATTAATCTCAGTTTTGTTTTTGTTTTGTTATTCTTGTTTTGTTTTGTTTGTTTGTTTGGTTGGTTGGTTGGTTTTGTAATGGTGAAATCCAGTGAGAATTCCCCAGTTGAAATTCTCGTTTCAATTGTGTTGTCATTTTTAGGTCTTGTTTAGGACACTGTATTGTTGGTATATCTTGTATAGAGTTAAACCCTGAGTTCTAGCTCACTACCTGGCACTGGGGAATATGTGGGTCCTTGAAGAGAACTGACTATTGCTACTTCACTAAGCCAGTATAAGAGTTCTGACTTCTCTAAATATTTACTTCACAAGTAAGCGCAGCTCTCACTGTTCAGAAAATAAGTTTGTTTTTGTTTTGGGGTTTTTTTTTTCCACAGGGAGAGATTTCTATATAACTCTTTACCTTTAATAGTATTTTTCAATTATATATGTGAGTCTAGATATAACTGTTCTGAACAAACATTAATCTTTAACATTAGCTGTTGTACTCATATAGTAGCCGGCAATAGTTTAAAAAATAATGAATAAGAAGGAAAATAAGTAGATATGAAATATCCCGTTTAAGTCTTTCCAATTTTCTTTTGATTCAGTTTTCCCCAGTACCAAGATCTATATTTCGGGATTACAGCATATTGGACAATACAGTCCTTAACCAAAATTTCTCAATTCTGTGGGTTTCTAAGTGATTTCCTTGTGAAAGTTTCTTCTGGATTTCAGAGAATAGTAAACTCTGGATGTATCCTTTACAACATCCAGACCAAAACTGGACCTCTCGAAGTGAATTCCCAGTCTAACGCCTCACTTGAAAACCAAAGGGCTAGAAACGGAAGCAATCTATCAGTGTTTCTCTAGGTTACTGCCTTGCATGCTACTAACAGCAAATTAAGTCATGGTAGTCATTAGCTTTATGGCCAATTTTGGTAGCTGGAGTTGCATCTTGAGGTATCGGTTTGAATCATGAGCATTTAAAAAGGCCTAGATATGAGAAAGAAAACTGATGCTTGTCCCAAGTACTAGGAAGGAGATCGAAGAGATTAAGGTAGTGATGATAGTAGCCAGGATGTTTTACAAGCATGTAGGAAACAAGAATATACTTAGCTAATAAATAAACCACAAAATATTCCTTTACAGGCAGCACAACTCTAGCCACCATATATTCCTAAAAGCTAGGGAGAAAGCTGAAATCAAGGGAAACAAAAAACAAAAAAACAAACAAAACAACAACAACAACAAAACACCCAACAAAGATTAATTGGTTTTTGTGTACAAAGACATTAAGGCACGAGATAACATATTTTTAGTTTTCTTTTTTTGTTTCATTTTAAAATTTCAAACAATATATTTCTTTCATATTTTCCATTACCAAAAACACCTAAATCTTCTCTACCCATCCAATTTCATGTTCTTTTACTCTCACCCTCAAAAAATCAAATTCAAAAAAGCAACAAAAATATGAAAATCAAAACAAAGATGAAGAAGGAGGAGAAGGAGGAGGAGGAGGAGGAGGAGGAGGAGGAGGAGGAGGAGGAGGAGAAGAAGAAGAAGAAGAAGAAGAAGAAGAAGAAGAAGAAGAAGAAGAAGAAGAAGAAGAAGAAGAAGAAGAAGAAACCCTCTCCCAAACAAGATAGAACAAAAGCTAGATGATTGAACCTTCTTCTTAACTCAAGGCCTTAATTGCTACTTATAATGAAAGGTACGTCTAAGTCCTTGCTATAGAATTCAATATATTAATACAAAACATGGGCATGTCAAATAACTGACAGATTTTGACACAAGAATATATATCCTAAGTCTAACAGATAAATATGACTATATTGATATATGAATAGTTGAATAAGGTCTTCAAAAGCCTCAGAAATACACAGAATATGGCATTTAAAGTTGTTTTCCCAATCCTAAATTTCTTTAACAACAAAACAAGTTAACTCCTGACAACACCCAGCCGACCTCAAAGAAGATGATGAGCATCAAAGAGCTTCCTTATGGACATGGCTTCAAAGGTGGCAAAATAACCACTGGGCAAAATGTCCTCGTTCCTGCCACAAACAGAATCTGCCTAAAAATGGGCAACTTAGATGCAGGCAGAGTCGACGGCCACACTCTGCCAAGTCAGGGTAAGCAAGTCCTCAACAGTTCCTGCCCTGCGAACAAGTCTGGCAGAAATATTAGGCCAGAAAGCTGAAGATGAGGCTCCAACGTTATAAAGTGTATTGGGTGACTGGTCAGGAGGTAAACTGTCTTAAGTCAATTTGTACATTTTGGAAACTGCTAACCCACACTGCTGGTTCACTCAGGAATTTAAGTTTTATTCCTTCTCAAGTCTCTGAGGGGCATTGAAGACAAGATAATATAGTTCTGTAACCAAGTTTAGCTGGTTAGGGGACAAGATCATTTTAGATCAAGATAAAGAAGTTAAGTTATTAGAGTTGAGATAAGATAGATATTGAATCTCATTTGGAAACCTAGACCCAACAAGAAAGGAAAAGCACTTATTTCAAAGGAGACAAATGCAGATGGCCAAGTCACTGTGAATGTAATATATATAGTACTCAGTATAATCGTGATTGTCACATGGTTCTCCCTGCTGTATGTAGTTTGTTTTACACATGTGTAATAAAATAAAATTATATTTAAAAAAAGAAGACAAAGAAACATGGAATCAATTTCATGTTGGCCAACTATTCAATGGCATGGTACAGAGCTGCGATTCTTTCTGGTTTAATTCTATGCAAGTCTTGTACATAGTGTAAGTTTCCTTGAGTTCATCTGAATACCATGGGAGGGGGGAGTAGAGGGAGATAGAAGCATTTGCTTCCTTTGAATCATCTACCACCTATGACTCTTCCAACATTTCCACTGTCTCTTGAGCATAGAGCACTGAGCCTTAAAGGGATGAAATTTGACAAACATTTGATATTCATGGTTGAAAGCTTCAAAATTTCTAACTCACTGTACATTGATCAGTTTTGGGTGATTATCATCTATTGCAAGAAGGAATTTTTGTGATGATTGTTGATGGATCCTCTGTTATATGAGTATAACAATATTTCAATAGTGGTCATTTTTTATTGTTATTACTCCAGCAAAATAATGGTAGTAGGGTTTTACTAGGCTCATAACATATCTAGTGTCATGTCACTTTAATAGTATGAGATATGTGTTCAATCTCATTAAGAGTGTCTGAAATCCAAAAAAAATAAACAAATAAACAAACAAACAAACAAAAACCCCAGTTAGTTACTATGATAACTTTTGTGCATCTATTGCCCTTGTACATCTTGCAGACACATCACTATTGTAGCTCACAGGGCTAGTACATGGGTGAAACTGAGGGTTAATTTTATCCTCTGGGACCATGCAAATTACTTTCTAGCACCATTCACTCTACTCAGTAGAAGTGACATATATTTTGGCAATATCTCTCTTTCTTCATGTTCAATGTCATGTGTAATTTGTGTTTTCAAAATAGAGCCTTGGCATCAAGTTAGTAACCAGTAATCTTGGAGTTTGTGGAGATTCTACAGGCTCTCCAGGCCCTGGGAATTTTACTTTATGCCATAAGACATCTAGTTGTGGCATTATCTCCCAAATCATTTAGTAACTTCATTTAAATTTTTTATATATGTATGTTTCCAGGAAATTCTATGGTAATATATTTCCATAGGCCATTATTGATAACTGACCCTATTTCTAATCCCTCCTTTGCTCTGAATTCCCTTCCTCCTTTTCAATTAATCATCCTATTCTACTTCTTCCTTTAATTTTATAATAATTATTGGAACACGACAATCCAGTTAACAATGTCATAGATTAGAATGAAAGAGATGAAGAACACATGTGTTTTTTGAACAATAATGTACTAGGATCCGTTGCTGGTTCTGATTCATTGGTAACTGTTCAGATTAAAAAAGCATTATTCAAGTGAAGAATTAGACATTGGAAAGGAAAAAAATTCTCAAATTAATATATATATATATATATATGTATATATATATATATATATATATATATATATATATATATATGAATGTGACTGAAATTAAGGAATTGAAGTTGTCCCCTTATCCGTAACTTACTCTAGCAAAAACTATCACATTTAATCACATTTAAATTACCAGTTTCTAGAAAACATTAATTAATGAATGTATCCTCAATTTCAAGACGGAAGGCAATGTCCAAGATTAATTTTTTCATCCTTTCATAGAGTCAAAGTTATAAGCAGTAATTATGACTGTGTGTGTGTGTGTAAAAATCACACTGCATACAAATAATGTGCTGACTAAAATTTTTGTTTTTGTTTTTGTTTGTTTGTTTGTTGGCTCTTTTGAGACAGGGTTTCTCTGTGTAGCCATGGCAGTCCTGGACTTGTTTTGTAGACCAGGCTGGCCTCGAACTCACAGAGATCTGCCTGCTGATGCCTCCCCAAATGCTGGGATTACAGGTATGCAACACTGCACCTGGCTTTGGATTCTTGATACAGAAAGAATAATACACAGAATGCCTCATTGTTACATAAACCATGGTTGATTTCTGATAAATTCAATACATTTTTTAGAAATATGTAAAAGCACAAAATATACTATTTTATACCTTCATGACGACTTACAGAAACATATACAACAAAAAGAAACAAGATAAAGATTAAAATAGCATTTTCATTAATACAAAATATGTTAAAATAATAAATACTGAAGAAAATCCAAAATAAAATAACAATAAATGAATATAAGTCAATGCAGATCATATATAAGTCAGGCAGATATTAATATGCATAAAGCAAAGACATGGTCTTTTCTCAAACAAGGGAGTTCCTCAAGTTTGAGTACAGAGGCTAATTGTAGGTAACTTTGCATCCTGAAAATACTCCAAATGTTCCTGACAGTTTAATCTTTTTGTCCTATAACCTTCCTAAGTTTTAAATATTAGATATTTGAATCTTAAAATCTCTGTTCATGTTCCTCCAAATTTCTCTAGCCCTTTCTTGTTCCCTTAGGAAACTCTCATGGGACATTTTGACTCCTTCTTCGGCTATTCTACACAGATAGGGTGAAAATCACTTTCCTTCCAGAAGGGAAAGGAAAGATGAATTGCTTTTTTAAAACTATGATCCATACACCACAAAGGTTAAGTGTCAAATAAAGAATTGAATGGGGGGAGGGGGAAATCAAAGAGGTTGTAGAAACATCAAAGATTAAGGGATCAGTTAGATTTGTAGACAAGACTACTTTAGAATCACACTCTCTGTATTGAGAGGGAGGGTGGTGTTGGGGAAGAAATAAAAACTCCCCAACCTGAAATGCCTGATGTTGTCTCATATTCATGTATAGTTCACATGTAATTGGACTCTGTTGTGTTGCTCTTCATTGCTTCTAAGAAATTGAAGGTAAGATTCTGTTGCTGAAGACCCTGCACATCTCAGAGGCAGAGTTTGGAGGAACAGAGCTGTAAAAATCCTGCCAACTCCCCCCTACCCCCACCTCCCGCCAAGGATTGGACTTTATAATGTCCTATGGAACTTTGCAAGATGCCATAAATAGTCCTACTTGGCTTACTTATGGTTTACTAACCACCTACAGACCAGCATGGCAAATATGCTATGGGGTTCAGCAGTTTGTGGCATTTATATCTTTAAAATAACCAATAGCCACGTAATTGAAATAGAGGCCTTCTCAGGAGTAGGAAAGGCATCATGAGCTGGTAAGGTAATATTGAGGAGAACCTACTGCTCATGTTTCATGCTTTCTCAATCCAGTATACTCTTATACGGTGTACTTAATACTTATAACTAGAAATAAGTGTGGTTCTCCCCTCTCAGAAAAGAAGATGGAATGCACAACAGTAATCCATAATTGGTAAAAATGTGAAGCAAAATTCACAATAGGATTACAATTATTTTTTGATGCATCAACAATACAAACCCTATGCCTAAGGCTCACAGAACAACACAGGAACGAAGGCAGAAGGCTGTGGGAGCTAGTGACCTAGGAGAACTGCTGCAACATCTTGTCTTCTACAGATGACAGGAAGCTACACTCAGAATACCAACTACATGGCTGCCTAACTAAGACACCCACAATGACAAAACCAGTCGACATACTAAAGTGGCTAAAAGAAATATCACAAAACCCTAGTTCTAAATAAAGAACTATAGACAATGAATGGCTTATGGGGAATCAGTGTTCTCCTGGGATGAAGGATAGGCTATCTAGTCCCACTTGGTCAGTCTTAAAGAATAATTAAAGAAGAGCCCACAAATTATAGTTGAAGTCTCATGACATAGGGGTATTGCAGTTGGAAGGGAGTAGGATGAAATTACAAATGTAATACTTGTGTGTGTGTAATCAATATAATAATATAAATTTTAAAAATACAAAAACACAAAATGATACCTCTCACAGTCCTGACCAACATCATACAAAAAAGTGGCATTTCTATGTTCTTCAATCTTGAAACACTGCTTATGGGAGCTTTAGACACATCATCTCTGACTTCTTGAAGTAAAAAAAAGAAAAAATGTCCCATCATCATAATTGTCCATGAGTCATTTTTAAAGTTTTTTATTTCTTCTTGAGCTTTGCCTTTCTGTGTAATATCTTTTCATTTCACCTGAAGTCTCCCTATTCAGATGGAGATAATGATACAAAACATCCTTTAATGCTCCTTACTTAACAAGAAATTTTATCTGTGGTATGATATTGTGTCATGTAAAGCCAAGATTCAAGACAGATGGCTGGACAACCCAAGCTTAGCCCATGAATTTACCAGGGATCCCCTCTTTCTCTTGAATATCCTGCTGTTTTGCACTGGTACCAAAGAGGCGGTATAGTAATCCCGTCCTTTGTACATTGTTCTATCCTCCAGCAGACAGTCATCTTCTTATGACCAACGTGTTAGTTAAAGTGTTGTGAGACATAATATATCATTTTGCATTACAATGAAAAAGATGCTCTGGCTATGAATTCTGGCCAATGTGCAGAATGATCCTTGGGAGCATAGAGAAGAGTTCACATGTTCCTATAGCTCCACATCAGAGGTCAAACCTCTCCCACATATGCCAGGCCAAAGTGGAGCTGAGTCTTTCAGCAGGGAGTCCAGAACTAAAGTCTTAAATGGATGGACAAAGGATATTAGGCACTTCCTAAAAATCTCTGTTGATGATTTTCACAAAGGTGTGAACCCCACTTAGGCAAGAGCCACTATAGGACCAGCTTTAACTTTCCTATTATTCCTGGTGCTGACTCACTCCCATACAACACTGGAAATATACATCTTTTTATTTGTCGGTGTTCCATTAAGTACCTTTTCTTTTTTTTTTATATAAAATTTTTTTCTATATTGTCACCATCTTATTCAGGAATATCAGAGACCACTATAAAGCATACTTCAAGTAAAAGCATTCTAGACCTCTCATACTAAGTGTTTTCTCTTCTTCACCATTGACAGCTTCCTTCTCTAGAGCCTGCTAAGATCTCTGATGAAGATGAAAGAAGTAATTGTAGTTTTCTGTGTTTTCAAATTTTTCTCAGTAGGATTGTCTTGGTCCTGTCTACCCTGTCCTTATATAATAGAAATAGAATCCACACTTCAAGTCTCCATTGTACTAAGTATTTTGTTATCTCAAGAATAAATTATCTAGTGTAGAATTTTCACTCAGTATCTACCTTGCATAGCTTTAAAGAAAATAAGACAGTCAAGGATTTTATGTCATCTCTGTTTCAAATAATCAAAAAATTGTGTATAACCTTTTTGTTCTCAAAAAAGGAATAACAGATTTTGCAGTCATATAAAATTTTATGATTTTTTTTCTTAATCTTAAATAAAGACAAACAGTCCAGAAAACCTTAATGTATTAACATACAGTATTCACAATTATATAATGGCATTAAAATAGAGGCTTTTAGAAAACTGTAACATCTGAAATCCTGAGAAGGTTAGGTTGCTATACAGCAATGTTTTAAAAAATTAAAATATTATTTACGAGGCTACAACTTTATTTGGTAACAACATAACAGATTTTGTCTTATGCTAAAGATAGTGGTGTGAACAAATACATATCATTTCAAATAGCGTAATATAAAATCGTACTCATTATGAGTATTATTTAAAAAAATCCAAATTTATTATCCAGAAAGAACAATTCAGTCCACTGATGAAAATGATCTCTGAATAATTTACAATTATTTCAAGCACAAAAATTACAAAAATAATGATAAAAGTTATTTTATGCTAAAATGTATAACTAAGATAACACTCTAAAGCACTGAAATCATTTATTTTTATAAGAATTCATGTATACTGAGGTATTTTGAAATATTTTATGCAGTTGTTATGCTTATGTAACTAAAATCAGCATTGTGAGTGAATGTACTTATATAACAGTGTTTATCTGTTTTTTCCTGTGTTGTAGGATATCCGGTTTGAGTAAGACTGGCTTAGCATTGAGTTATGATTTTTATTAGATTTGGTATTATGTCATATGATTTTTCTCTCCAATACTTTAAAACTCTACTTTCATGTAGAAAATAATTTTTCTGCCAGATGGAAGATCATACTGGACACAACTATAGTAGTAAAATTATTTAAAATTTTGTCAACTTAGTCCATCTATTCTTTGGTATAATAGAATATTTTAACTCTTATTTTATTTTCCAAAATGTATTATTTAATTCACTAGCATACTCTTTGATATTATCATATAACTCTTTTTAACGGTATATAGGTTATTATATTTTTATTAGTCAATGACTTGAATAATTACACACATTTGCATTGTAACAAGGCCATATAGCTTTCAACACATTTATTGTGCATTTCCTGATGGGGTACTTGTAAAATATTTGTTTCATGATTTTAAACTCATCAGAGAATTTTAATTTCTTTAATTTATTTTCTTTAGAACCTTCCAATTTGTGATCTTCCCTTAGCTTTTAAAAATGTTCTTTCATAGTCATCAAGTTCCAATTTGGGTCAGAGAAGGATATCTAGGAGATCATTTTGATTTCACATAAAAACATGCTCTTTTTCCCTTAGTCTCATTTTTGGAACAGTAGTTCTTAAACCTTTGTCTTTTTCAAGAATTTTGTCTTCTGTTAAATGTCTCTATAACTGGAAACCTTGCAGAAGACTTATTTCTAAATATCCTCAAAAGTACTAAGTGAAATTTTTACAATGTATTTTTTGGCATCACTTCCTTGCTTTCTAAACTATTCTACAATAAAATGCATTCGTTAAAAGTGAACGCCAGCATATTTTAAGTCCCTAGTTACTTTCCTCATTTTGATGTCCATAATATTCTCTTGAAATAAAATCAATTGTTCAAGATAGTCCATTAAAATATCTAAAACAATAAAAGTCAGATTTATATAAGCTACAGTACACTAGAATCAGCCATGTGGTGAAATAACTTCTGCTAAGAAGACGTTCTAACTAATCCCCGTGCTCTCTATAATTAATGAAGTTAGTTAAACATCACTTCTCCAATTTAAGTCATGTTTTCATCACACTAGTTTGAGAAGATGCTCATTCTATAATCAAGTTTTTGGTACTAACAAACCTACGCCATCCCTGTGAAAGTAGTGCCCATGAACAACAACACTGGGGATTACAACTGGTCAATTTGCAATCTTTGTAGCTCTATGAGAGAGATTCTTCAGCAGTGAACCGATGGGGTGAATAATTCAGGTAAGAATTGACATTGCTGGAGGCCAAATCGCTGAGATATTTCTCCATTAGAATTATAAGAACATGAGAGATTTTTGCAGAGGGAATAAAGGTCATTTGGTCCATCAAGGCATATCTTTTTCTGTACTCCATTTCCCCAAGGATGGCATCTAATTGTTTCTTGAATGACATTCCTACTTTTTGCCTCAACAACTTTGCCTGCAGGCTTTTCTTAGCATTTATTATTCTCCACATGAAAAGGTACTTTCTGAAATATGTGCTGAATTTATTTTTTAATTTCCATTTATGTCTTCTTGTCCAATAATCTGTGCTGAAATGGAAATAATAATTTAAGTTGACATTATCTGTGGCAGTTAAGACTTTATATGCTTCACATCAGACAGCTCCAAAACTGTCCTTAATGCTATATGCCTGGATTTACAGTTGAGACCACCAGACCTGCATAGCAAACAGTGGCAAAGGTTTCAGTTACAAGAGTGAATTTCCTTCGATAAAACTAACTGAAAATGTACTGAATTTATTGCAGGGTGCTCTTGTCACTTATAAATAGACATAAGATCATGTGGGTGATATGTATATGTGTGTGTGTGTGTGCGTGCGTGTGTGTGTGTGTGTGTGTGTGTGTGTGTGTGTGTGTGTGTGTGTG
>OU015745.1:117830362-117840362 GCA_907169655.1 Acomys percivali
CTTCTTCTTCTTCTTCTTCTTCTTCTTCTTCTTCTTCTTCTTCTTCTAACATCTCAATCATAGCCCCCTTTCTTTCTCCTCTAGGTCCCTCTGCTCTGTCCCTCCCTCATCCCCTTATCCTTCCAACCTGGTCTCTCCGAAAAGAGAGACCATCTCACCTCACAAACCAGCCTCAGCACTTCAAGTCTCATCAGGACTCTGTGCTTCCTCTTTCACAGTGTCATGGCAAAGCAGCCACACCAGAGTGAAATGAGTGAAAGGCATGCAACGGAGACCATATCAGAGACAGCCCACATCCCATTTCAGGGAGCCCCACATGGAGGCTAAGCTGCCTATTAGGTATATATGTGTACAATGTCTAGTTCTAGTCCATGCCTGGTCCTTGATTGGTGCTTTAGTCTCTCCTGGCCCTTCTGGACCCACATTACTTGAGAGTGTTGGTCTTCTTGTGGAGCTCCTGTCCCCTCCAGGTGGTTCTCTTTCTCCTCAATTCTTCTACAAGCATCCCTATGCTAGATCTTTTTAAATTTCAGGTCATCATGGTCTACACAGAGAGGTCCAGGATGGCCAGGAATACACAGGAAGACCAGCCATCAAAAATAAAACAACACAAGTGCCACAGAATGAAAGTCAGTAAGAGTCAATGAATGTGGCTTCCTCTCTTGCCTTTCCCTTCCTGTCTTGAGGTTCTGCCTTGATTTCTCTCTACGATGGACCACAAATTATAAGTAATCCTCCTCCTCCCAAAATTGCTTTGTTCATGATATTTTATCACAGTGGAATGGAAAGTAAACTATGATGTCAAGAATACATAAATTTGGTCTTTTCATATTGTCCTATGATCTCATGTTGTATTAATATGTATTTTTATTTTTAGTATGCTACTGATTTTAGCTAATAAATCTAACACTATGTAGTTTCCTTGAAGCCCCCAATATTATCCTATCCATATAATTCTCATTTTGTGGTGAAGCTTTACACAGTTTTCAATTAGCTTATCACAATTTTCATTTCTGCTAATATTTCAGTTGTTTCTTCTGTTGCTCCTGCTGATGGGTTAGTGAAGGTATGTGTCGTATCCTCCTTCATAATATTAGTAAAATGTCAAATGTTTGCGTTTTCTCCATGCTTTTACTCAAGTATTTGGCTCACTAGTTTAGAGCCATTATACTCACACATCTGTTACATTTATTCTTATATCTAGAACACAGAATGATCCAGTTGAATGAAATACAGCAGTCTGTCTTTATGTAAGGAGCAATGACTATGTGAGGATTATTCCTTTTAAAAAGGTTTAGCACAATTGTTTACTGCTCTAGAGGTACCACTGGGTGAATGGTGACAACAAATGAGGCAGATCAAAGTCCAATGAAATAGGTAACTCTATATTTAGAGAATCAGACAATTTAAACTAAGAAGAATCACATGAATGACATGTATAATCACAAGAGCAAGCGCACACACACACACACACACACACACACACACAACCAAACCAACGTGTCTTTTTATAGAGGCACATTAACAAACAGCAATACATGTTGTAATGAATAATATGAAGGAGTCTCATGTCCATCTGCAATACCTTGCAGGGCATGAACTCTTTTTTTTTTTTTTCTTTTATTATTATTATTATTTTATTATGTTTCTTTTTTAACATGTACATTTATATTACTACACATGAATAAGACAAATTACATATAGCAGGAAGAATCAACAGATAATCATGAGTTATATGAATGTTACATTCATAGTGATTTGTCCATTTGCATTTGTCAAGCTCAAAGCCACCATCCTTCCTACTTGGTTGGGTTCAAATTTATGAATGAAAGCCAATATTTACCATATATCATCTCTATTAACTTAAATCATATATCTTGATCTAAAAAGATCTTATGCCTTAGCCAACTAAACTTGATTGTAAGACTAAACTATCTGGTCTTCAATCTTATCAGAGACTTGAGAAGGAATAAAACTTAAATGCCTCAGTGAAGTGGACTCTTAATTCAAGAACAAGCACATGTTTTTGAAGACACCGATACAACAAGGTTTCTTGTAGTTTCCTCATACGCACAGAGGAATCTGTTCACACAACTCTATTCATGGACCATTTTCTGAAACACATTATTCTCAGTTGAGACAATGGTAATTTGTATTTCCTCAGGAATGAGGCAGGAAGTATTTCACTATCATGAAGGAATTCAAGACACAACTCAGATGAGAGTGATGTAGAAGCCATATCTAGAAATGTGTCTAATCTTACTTCCAATATTTGGCTTTTATAACAATTGCAACTTTACAATTTTAGAGCAAATTTATTTTAGGTCTTATTTAGTATAAATGTCTCTGCATTTGGGTCAACAATCCAAATTTTATATTTAAATTAATTTATAGGTGTGGCTAATTTAAAACATAATATAAATTAGTCAATATCAAAAGTTACTTTAAGCTTCATTCATGTTATTGACCTTTTTAAAGACTATATTAAAATAAAATAACAAGTATACTTTATAGAAAAAATCATGTAAAGAAGTATCCTTTCTTATTTTCGGGGTCATTATCAGGGTCATTAGTTTTATTGTCATAAATCTAAGAAAGACTTCCTTATGATAGCTAGAGAATCTTTAATCACAAAAGAAAGGAAAAGTTTTGAAAAAGAAACATTTTCTCTTATTTTTATCATGAATGGCAGCAGGAACCTCTTTCTTCATCATGAGCGAAGGGAATCTCTCTTACTATCTGTCCTTTGAAACAATTTTGGGGATGAGAAGGTCACCAAGTTCTAGAAAAAAGACCATGGCTCAGAGAATATTTAGAGTTTCTTAGCCTCTTTTCAAAGTTGGAAAAGTAGTTGGATCTTTCAATTGCATTTTCAACTGTAAAAGTTCCAATCCCTAGTTACCACACTAATAGAATAATTAAAGGGCTGATGATCATAAGGTCATGATCCTTATGGTAAGATCTCAACAGTGTTTCCTTGATTACTTAAACTCAGCTGGATGCTTTTATATGACATTTTCACTGGAGATGAGACATGGTACCTTACAGAATAGTTGTATGTAATACAAAATAATGCAGCACTGCAAAAGAAGAGGAGAGAATTAGTCAACAGTTAATAATGTCAAGGGATAATGGTGAGTTTATTTCCTGGAAGATAAACAATATGATGTATATTTTGCACATTATTCAAATTTCAATGTTTTTTTCCCTCTTGAAAATAACTACTTGACTAACAGAAATATATACACTACATATTAATGGAGTATATAATGCAACATTTTCATATATGTATAGACATTTTAATATTTTTGTCAGTCTAGGCATAAATCTGCCTTCTCGTTTATCATTTTTTTGTGAAATGTATTCAAAGTCTTATCATGCATAGCTATGTTCAGTCTATAGCACAGACTTCTGCTAGTTACCATACTTTACAGGTGTAAGGCAGAATATTAACATAGTCATTGATTACCCTTTCCTTATTGATTCCCTAGCCCATATATGTTTTATTGCTATTGAACATCAGTCACTTTGATTCATATTAAAATTTTTTCTTAGGAGAAATGAAATGGTTGATTGCCAAGTGTGCATGATACACATTTTATGGTATTTCACAATCATGTTGCCAAGAAAAATATGGAATACAGTAGTTTAACCTCATGACTATTATGTGAAGTCATAAATAGCTTGATATTCTACTTGAAAAGTATATTAAAAATGCATTTGTGCTTTATTATGGAGTAAATAGACAAATTTCTAACAGTTTTACTAATGCATATACTATTCATCAGTTTTCTGTAGTTTATAATTTCATACAGACTAGCACTGATAGGCATTTTGCTTATTAATATGTTCAGAAAAGCCAACATAACAAATATAATTAGAAGACTATATGAAATCCTGCCTTTAATAACTCAATCTAAACTGTCAGATTATATTATTTGAAGCAGATGAAGATGTATTTGCCTTTTAGGTGTTAATTAAATTGGCACAATTATAAACTTGTAATTTGTGATGAAGCAGAGAACACTGACTGTTGTAGCCTGAAGTTCATGCTCGCCATATACCACCATTATTCTAATAAATAAATGATTTTTAAATGTAAATTATTATTGCAAGTAAAATGCATTTTGGCTTGAGCTTGCCTCTCATAGAAGCTGGCATGGGTCTCACCGATCTCTTTCTTCTCCCTAG
Organism: Acomys percivali; assembly: GCA_907169655.1. Lineage (NCBI taxonomy): Eukaryota > Metazoa > Chordata > Mammalia > Rodentia > Muridae > Acomys > Acomys percivali. The sequence continues at coordinate 117,834,554 of OU015745.1, forward strand.
TCTATCCCTTTCAACAAACACTTTAACAGCTGTGAATGGAAACAAGTTACATTTGGCAAAAGTAGGAACCAGATGCCAAAGTCTGAATGTATGTTCTATTCAAAGCTTCAGCGCCTGCTGCTCATGCCTCACTGTCACCTTGGTTGGCTCCCTGTTTAGGTATCTACTGGCAGAACACACAGTCTCATCTGGAAGTAGTATTGCGGTCATGCAGGTGTGTTCTGATTCTGATTAGCTGGCTACAGGTATTTTTTTGTGTAATTTACTGAAACTATGACTATTTTGAGAAAAGTATTATATATTATACTACAGTATATATGTACATACACATATATAGTATATATGCCATATATATGCAAAAATTTGTTTTGAGGGATAAATTAAAGTTTGTTGGTATTCAAGTCAACCTTTTGGAAATTAAAATTTCACTCAATTTTTATATATAACTATTATATATAAAATAATTAAAACACACAACTAAGCAATAGACCTTCAAATGAATGCACACCATAAATTCATGCTAGTTGTTGCACTGGCATTTATTTATTACCTACCCAAAGAATTATAGGCTTATCTCAACTTAGATTATTTTTTGGTGTGTTGTGTTTGCTTGTATCTCTACCATTTCATCTGAGATAGGGTTGTACTATGTGGCTCAGCCTTGTGAGTAACTCACTAGGTATGCCAGGTTACTTTCAAATTCGTAGAGGTTCTTCTCTGCCTGTCTTCTTAGTGCTGCTATCACAGTTGGGAGCACCATACCCAGCTCAGATACTTATTTATTTATTTAAAATATATTTTAAATGAAACACTTTCCACACTCCGTTTCCTTCCTTCCACCACCTCCTGGTTACCATCCTTCAAACTTTTCCCATGCCTACCCATTCTCAAGTAAATAACCTCATTTTCATTGATTATTACTGTTTTACACACACACACACACACACACACACACACACACACACACACACACAGAGCTTTTGTTTGTTTTGAGATTTAGTCTAACAAAGCAGAAGAGTGTGAGGCATCAGAAGGTAGTAAAACAGATAAGGAAGTCTCTCATTAGAATTTTAGTTACTTTAACCTTTTATGACAAAATGTCTGAAAAGAGGCAATTTAAAGGAAGAATAGATTAACTCAACCTGTAGTTTGAGACAATACACTCATCATGTCAGATGAAGCCATAGAGAAGGAGGCCATTAGATATTTTTGCATCAAAATCCAGAAAGCAGTGAATGAACTGGAAGAAGGATCAAACTATGAATGTCACTATCTGTCACTAAAACCACTTCCTTCATCATGGCTCCTGATGCAATGGTTCCAATAATCTTCATAATGGAAAGTGTGTGAGCTGGAAACCCAGTATTCAATGCATGCCCCTAGCAAAGGTTGACTTGCACCGAATGAAACAATGTTTTGGGGAGTCTTTTTCATATATTTTGAGAGGCTCAATACTGGGAGATAGAATGAGGAGAGATCTTGGCTTCTGTTTCCCTGTATTCATGAGATTTCTGTAGGAACCAGGCCCGACTGGGCTGCCTGCCTGTCTTGCTGTTTCATGCCCTGTTTCTAGCAGCTTCCATGTCTGTGTTTATCTTGGTTAGCTAGTCATGTTTACTGCTCTGAGAACGCGCCCCTCCCTTCCTCGAGACTTTTCCTCCTGTGTGCAATCACCTCTTGAGGGATTTCACCTGGGAGGAGGATTCCTGTTTTGCTGCCTATAAGAAGGCTCTTTGGAACTCTGGACAAGAATAATAAACCGCTGCCACGGCTGCTGCTGCGGCTGCTGCTCTCTTAGCACAAAGGACCCGTTGTGTTTGTGTGTGTGTGTGTGTGTGTGTGTGTGTGTGTGTGTGTGTGTGCGCGCGCGCGCGCGCGTGTGTTCGTGCATGAGTTAAATCTGCAGTCCCTCGCCCTCGACTCGGTACCGCGGTGGCAAGGGTGCCACAGATTTCCACATTGCTTTTATTTTATCAAACAAAAGAAGGTATGAATTTAAGTGGTATAGGTTTAGAAGACATAATCAAGCTATAACTAGAAAATAATAGCACAGTATGATTCTTTTCTAAATTAAAAAAATTTTCATTTTAATTTTATTAATTTATTCAGATTACAACTCAGTTGTTATCACAGTATGATTTTTGACTGAAGAAGTAAACTTAGTAAAACTGTGGCATATGACGATTAAATAATGCACTATTAAAAACAGCAGCAGCAACAGCAAAATTGTTTCTGGTGTTCTTTTGAAAAAGCATAGGAGCAGAAATCACACAAAAGTGAGAAACTGACAAGAATATATCTCTATAAATTTCATTTTCATGAAAGCCGATCTAGATCATTTACATGCGTATGTGTGGACTCTTAGAGCAATTTACATGTATCTTGATAGGAACTCTCAAAATAATCTAAAAGTAGATATCCATCAAAGTAGCACTCAGAGGAAGGACAGCAGGTCACCGAGAAGAGACTTGATACCCTATGAGCATATACAGGGAGAGGTAATCCCTCTGAGGAACAGTCATAGGGGAGGGGAATAAGGGGAAAATGGGAGGGAGGGAAGAATGGGAGGATACAAGGGATGGGATAACCATAGAGATGTAACAAGAATAAATTAATTAAATAAAAACAAAACAAAGTGTTCAGTTCTGTTGTTATGGAAATTCAGCTATAATATTAGACAATTGGCTCAGGATTAATAGGTAGAGGAGATCTCATGAGTGATACTATGTATGGGACCTTTCACAATAATGACTCCAAGAGACAGGTTGTCACAGAAGAAGCACCTTTTGATGCTGGTTTTTGTTTGTTTTTGTTTTTGTTTAATTTTTACTTTCTTAATCTAGACATAGATATTGCTCAGGTCTACCTTCAGCGCCTTTTTTCTCTTACTAGAGTTTCCTTTACCATTTCTCACCCACCACTCACTCCTTTACACACATGCTCTTACACACACATATTGAAAGAAAATTCAAAGATGTGTTTGCAAAATAAACTATAGCAAAACCAGGAAAATACACTGTTTCCTTACAAACCTGGTCAACTTACTTTTACTCAAAGGAATGATCCATAGTCTGTTTCATTGGAAAAGATAGAACAAATTGGAATAACAATGATAGAAAGAAAAAGAGAAAAAAATCAAAACAAAACTAACTAAATAAATTTTGATTGTGAGCCTAGTCCTAGACTCACTTTGTAGACTAGGCTGGCCTCCAGCTCAAAGAGATGCACCTACCTGCCTCTGCCTCCCAGATTGCTGGGATTACAGGCATATGCCACCAGGCCCCACATCAAAGAATACCTTAACAGCCTTTTTTAGAGCTAGATTGATTTGCATAAAGAATTAACTAAAACACTAGAAACAATTTAAGCTATTTATGTGTATTCAAGTATGAACTATAATACTAAAAATATTTTAAAGAAATATAATAGATACCTGCCTTTAAACCAAATGTTAACATTATAAGTCTTCTTTATAATTACACAGAAATTTTGGTAAGCAAAATTTCTCAGTGGGTAGACTTTTCGTTTAGCATGAGAGCCCAAATTTAATCCTGGGACAAAGGTGTCAGCAGAAGAAAAATATTTCCCACTAATTGTCACATGTCTTTAATTGGTATGCTGAGGATTTTGTGCATGTCCAATTACAGATATATAAATGAATAAATGAATGAATGAAGAATGTAATTTAAAGAATTGGACAAAAATATAAATTAAAGGACAAAAGGATGAATTTTAATTTTTATTTTATACTTATGTTGCTGTAGTTCAATGAAATTGTAAATCTAAATTTGTGAGTAAATTAATCAATCAATTTATAAATCTATTTGTAGTATAAGAATTGAATGGATAAGAAAATAAAAATGATTCGTGTATTGTATAAATCTTGGAAATAAAAGAAAAATGAAGGGATAATATCAATCAACAGGTAATCAGTATTATATAAAATGTCTTGTAGAAAAATATGTTTAATTTTTATAATACATTTAACTTCTGAGATTATAATTATGATATGTTTCCTTTTCCTTCTGTCTATGCAAACCATCCCATATGTCTCTCTCCTTGTTTTTCTACAATTTCATGGCCTCTTGTTTTACTAAGTGATAGTGCATCATATACACATATACACACAGATGTACATACATACATATAAAAGTACATATACATACACATCAAATACATATACATACATACATACTACACATGTGCCTAATTAAAACCTGCTCAGTCTCTATAATGTTACTTGTTCATATGTATGTTTTCTGCACTGACAGTTTTGCACTAGACAACCAATTAGTGTTTTTTTTCCTAGGAAAAATACCTCTGGCCTTGCAGGTTTCCACAGGCGCCTATACTTCTTTATGTAGGTTTGACTTGTGGGCTTTTCCACATCCAGTCTGACATGGTCATTGGTGTCATCATTTTCATCTCATGTTTGCAAAGATATATGGTTGAGTCTGTCTTTTTTTAACTTAGCTTGTCCTTCGTAACATAACTGTGCCACTGAAAATGAATCTGCAGAACAGAAAAGACACAAATGAGCTGGCTTTACGCAATGGATTCCTGTACAAAGGCATTAAATACTAATATAGCAAAGGGACGGTCACCTTTATTTCAATGTATGAGTTTAGTTAAGCTTAGAAAAAGCATAAGCGTTAAAAACCACTTTTCTTGATTTGATATAAAATAAGCAAATTAAATGAAATATGTATGTATATATTGGAGAATGATCATTATAAAATAAAATACTATAGGGCATGTTAATGCACTTTAATATTATAGAAAGAATACCGATTCATTGTATAAGCTTTTTAAATAATGCACATGACGTCTTTTAATTATGAGCTTCCAGTTTGTATCTTCTATATCAATAATGGCTACCTAATATTTAGGCTATTTTGTTAAGAAGTAAATGAAAGCAATTGATGCCTTGTTACCTAGTGAAGACATGGCCTCCCATCTATCTCCTCCATGATGGAAACATAGAATTGTAAAGATAGTATTGTAGATGCTATGTTCTTGTAGATCTTACTATGATATTGGAAAGGCAGTATTGAAAAAGACAAGGTTTTAAATATGATTCAACCACAACTTGAAATACACTCAAGATTCCAGGACATACTGAGCTTTCTGATAATGTGAAAGATATTTTGTCACTTGACACATCTAACCAAGACAGTCCCTGAAGTGGAGAAAGCATAAACATAATAATAAGAGTAGAAATATGTGTGTGGCTCTGTTTCATAACAAAGAAGTGATTGTTTTCAATCAATATGTACCACGATCACCTCAGCTTTAAAAGATTTCCAAATAATCAATAAAATATTGTATGCTGAAAAAACGATGTGAATACTGAATTTAAACCTTGAAGAATGTTTGAAATATCAAGTTCCAACAAATGTATTGTATTGTTCTCAAAATTGTAAAAATAAAAAATACATAAATCAAAATAAAGAAAAGAAAAAGACTCCCTCCTTTTACTGCTATAGGGAAAAAGAAGGTTAGAAGATGAAGAAAGTAAAAAGATCTCAAATTTTCAGGACTGAAAATTGTAAGATCCACAATTTCTCTATGCAATGCAACGTAATTAATAAAAAATATTAAATTAAAAAAATTTCTTGGGAGAAGACATACTCCTACATGTTAAATAGCCTGCATGCCAAGTACAATGCCTCAGAGAGGCGGGCTTTTTGGTGTTACATCTGATTCTAATATGTATGCTTCTGTAAGTCATATGTCTCCAATATTCCTGTAAGAGTAAAATTTCTATAATTAGCTTTGCCAAGCATGACTGTGGTGAGATTTTTAATAT
>OU015745.1:117844104-117860029 GCA_907169655.1 Acomys percivali
CTGTCCATTGGCTAGATCTGGGTAGGGGTTTAAATTTTACCGCCTGTATTGTCCTTGGCTGGTGCCTTAGTTTGAGCAGGACCCCTTGACCCAAATCTGCCTATCATAATGTTCTACTTGTAGGTGGCTGCCAGTTTGTAAAGTGGTGGACCCCTGTATGCAGGATTCTTACTTTCTCGAAATAAAAACAGTCTTGCCAATTGCATGTATGAGTGGTGGTCTTTAAGGAGCAAGTTTTGGACCCTAACCCAGTCAATTAGGGAAAAGAGCAATTAAAGCTAACCTCAATAATGTGGAGAAATTTTATCTAAAGACTGGCCATATGTGCTTGACACCCTTATTTCATCTTGTGGTTAAATTTTCATGGCTGAAGAATGAGGTATGGTGGACACCTTCACCTAAGCCAATCAAAGACCTACCCAGGTAATTGCCTTGCTGCCCTCCAATCAGGATAAAGGTTACCCAACCCTTACTGAAATTCCCCTTACTGGTTTTAAAAGGAGCCTGCAAGTTCCACTCAGGGTTGCTATTTTGTAAACTAGTTGACTCCCACATGCAGGATTTCTTCCTAAATAAAAGCACTCTTGCTGATTGCATATGTGAGTGGTGGTTTTCATGTGTTGATTTCAGACTTAACAGTTTACACACATTAAAATAAAGACATTTAATAAAGTTGTGAAACACTTAAAATTATTTATTTTATTAATTTCACACAATACTAAGGTGGATTCATTGGCAAGCATTGAGAAATCTTTCCATTAGTTATATCATGTTTTATTTCATGTTAGTTGCTGTTGGGATGACTTTGGCCCACATTGTATGAAGGCGTGTCCCTGTATTTTCAACTGTTGGTTGCTGTGTGGGCAGACCTAAATGTTGGCTGAAGTTTTGGTATTGTTCTCTCAAAAGCCCATTACAGCCTTCTATATGTAAATACATGTCCTTCCTTACCTACACAAAAGATAATCTCTGAGATTATTGGTTCAACCTGGAATGTGTTTTTTTCGCATAACAAAGAGCTGCAGCTGGAACTGGGGCAGAAAGAATGGGTGGAACTTCCAGGCCAGTGGAGATGTAGGCAGATGCACAAGGACTTGAGAGGAAGCAAGCAGACCTGGAAAGAGGAAGTAAGAACCATGTAGCAAAGGAAACAGCAGAGAAGTTGCGCTAAATTAAGTTAGAAGCTAGCTAGACTGTTGGCCTTTTGCTGGCGACATTGCCCAGGAAAAGGCTGCGAGCATTAAACAGTATTGTATTAAACCTCAAGTGGGTTTCAGTAAAACCCCACAATAGTTTGACATAATGGAAACAAATCCAGAGACCCACAACTAGACAATGTGCTTAGAGTGAAAGACCTAGTAACACTCAGCCCTAAATGGGATGTCTCCATCAATTGCTTCCCCACTGGCTCAGAGAAAAGAAATAGTGTATGAGAAAGAGAGTATTGTACACCAAGGAAAAAAAGCTTTCTAAACAAAGCAAGACCGATGCACATACAAACTCACAGATAAACAGATACTGTGGTAGCATGTATAGGCCCTGAATTGTTCTGGGTTTCTATCCCTCATCCAGAATCTATCTCAAGTTGATAATGGTATGCAATGAAAAATAATTTTTCTCCAATTGAGTCTTATGGGGTAAGACACTTAAGTAAAGCACTCTTTTTTTTTTTTTTTTTTTTTTTTTTTTAAGTCAGAGCTGAGGACCTAATCCAGGATCTTGCATGTGCTAGGCAAGTGATATACCATGGAGCTAAATCCCCAACCCCAAGTAAAGCTGGGCCCCATGCCAAAAAATTAATGGACAGCACAAAACAAATTCAATGAGATTTTTGGATATTCATTGTCTCATATTGCATTGTTAGAACATTTATTTATCTATATATTCGTTTATCTTTTTTAAGATTTATTTATTATTATGTATACAGTGTTCTGCCTATATGTACACCTGCAGGCCAGAAGAGGGCATCATATCACATTATAGATGGCTGTGAGCCACCGTGTACTTGCTAGGAATTGAACTCAGGACTGCTAGAGGAGCAGCCGTTGCTCTTAGCCTCTGAGCCATCTCTCCAGCCCTATTCACTTATTCTTTACCTTTGTGTTGTTTCACTGAGCGTGTCTAGATCACAAGACCCCCAAAAAAGGCAACCAGGACTCGATACAGTGACAGCACACACAAGATCCTGTATTACGGACTCAGAGCTAGGGTCTCAATCCTTCCTGTCACAGAAGGATAGGAGAGTGACCCCAAGCTTCAAGGGCAGTGGGATCATAAAGGGAAGTTAAGGGGTCAGGAGGGGAGGCAGGGGGGTTTGGAGGTAGTGGCTCACAGGAATGTCGACCCTTAGGCAAATTGTGGGGAGGCCGGTACTTCAGGGAAATGGGAGGAGGCTGAGTCTGGAGCAGAAGTGTTTTTGTTAGTTTTGTTTTTGTTTTTTCTTATTGCAGAGGAACATTTGGAGTTAATTGTATCTAATTGTTCTGGTGGAATTTCTGGAGACTGCTGGCAGGTCTAGTTTATGGCAGTGCATGGTCTTTCGTAGAATGTAGGAAGAAGTGAAGTCACCTGGAGGACAAGTTCTCACAGACCATGGCATTAATTGTAGAATATACATTACGTGTAGACTATGGCATTAAATTTGCCCTTACAGTGAGTATATTATGTATTCTGGTTTAGCATTTTTATAGGATTTCTGTGTGTGAGAACTTTGTGTCTTTGTGTCTGTTCTGTTTCCTATGTTCTTTCTTTGGCTCTTTTTCTAGTATTTGTTATCCTAATCTGCTTCTTTGCTTGTATTTTATCTTATTTTATTATCGTATTTTTGGGTGCCTGTTTGTATTCCAATGAGAGTGAGAAAGAAAGCCTGTGGATTTAAGTGGGTGGCTTAGAGGGGTGCATCTGGAGGAAGTTGGTGAGGGCAAAACCATAATCAGAAAATTTAGTATGAAAAATATGTGTTTTTACCTTAAAATTCATATAGTGTGTAAAAACATTTTTCATTAAAAAACATAAAAATAAAAATGTGTCAAGTTGATTAACGTATAGATATTATTTATTGTGGTATTGAAGGCTGGGGACTTGAAGATCAATAAACTAGTGGAGCAAATGTTAGCTGGGTGGTTGGTTACTCCTCAACAATTTTTCACATTGCTCTTACCTGTTGGCATGGTGACTGTGTATGTGTTATGTCCAGATCTCTAGATCCCCAAAGACAACCAGTAGTCCATACCCATATGCAAAAGCAAGGAGCCTTTATTTCTGCAGAAGTCCAGCATTCAGAGAACACCATTTAGACAAGATGGTGACCTTGGGGTGAGCTGGCAGGCTCTTTTTAAAGGAATTCACAAGAATTCCAAGGGAGGGCTTGGTGACCTTTAATATAATTGGAGCATTTAAACTGAAAAAGTGCTGGCAGACTGGACATGTGTGGGCAACCTTAGTCAGAGGTCATGAGTTAGTCATAAGACAAGAGTTTTCTAGACAGGCAATAAACTAACCTTGAGAAACCTTATCTTCCTCAGGCCAGGTGACTAGTCTGTCCCTGATTGGTTGCCTGTTATCAGAGGTATTCCAAGAAAGCTGAACTCATTTCTGAGGAATGGGGGCTCAGACCTGCTCCAAGCTAACAAGAAACTGAAGCCTGTCCTGAGTTGGCTAGACTCATAGTGTGTTTTGCCTGTCTCCTAGGTCTTCGTCTTTTGTTAGACACAAAGCCTCTTTACTGAATCTGAAGACCACAATTTCAGGTAGATTTCTAGCAAAGAAGCCAATTGGATCCTTCTGTCTCTATCTCCCCAGCCCTAGCAATTAGTTATGTGAATACTTCCTAGATTTACATGAGGACTGTCAATGTTTACTTGGGTACCAACAACCCGAACTCAAGTCCTCATAAATACACAACCATCACTTGGCCCAGTGAAGCATCTTTCAAACCTAAGCCCCATTTGTTTGTTTGTTTTTTTGTCTTTGAGGACATATGTCATCAATGAGAGCGGTGCCTCTATGACACAATGACAATGTATCTGCTTCCTACTACCATCACCAATATGCTGAGATTGCAAGATGTGATTTCAAGGCTGACATAACCACACTATTCCTCCCCTTTTACACTTTTATTACTCACAGCTTCTAAACTAATATACTGTGTCCTTTTATCTTTGTACTTTTTCCCTCCACTGCCATTCATAAATGTTTTTAAATATATAATTTTTATCTTTTTGGGCCGTTTGAAAGAGAAAAATACAGTACATCTTATACTCCACTTACCATATGCCATAAGTAAATATAAGTAAAACACTTGTTGTCAGCACTTCTTGGCAGTTTTCTCATATCTTCTCCTATCAACTCATAGTGTGTGAAGTTAAAATCACCAAAGTTCACTAAATTACATCTCTTCATATTGCTATTATTTACTGACATTTTGTGGTACAATCAGTAGCTAGCTCACCTTCTGTCTCTCTGTCTTACTCTTTGCACTATTCCAGATGATTTAAACCATCTCATAAATGATCAATATAATGCCCTATCTTCTCAGCTTCACTCCTGCCATATTAGGATGATTATCTATATTTAGTAAAATGGTAAACTCACAGAATGTTTGGCCATATTTATAATGCATTAGTCCTAAAAGTTACATAAACATAAATTCACACATTTCTTTCTATTACATAATGATTTACATTATGATTAAAATTTAAAACATACTTAATAATTTTTTAATGTGTTTAACTCTTGTTGAAGACTTTAGATATAAAAGATTCTCAGTACATAGATATCTGAAGAGAAAAGTTATAACTCACCAATAGACCGATCTAAAGAGCAGACATATATTTGACAATTGGTAAACTGTAGATGTGTTAATAAGATTCAAGTCTGTTGGATCTTATCATACCACTACATTCCCTGAATGCCAGACATGGAGTTACAGGATTTAAAATTTACTTGAATTTCTGTCTTTTAGGGTCTTACTTTGCCTTTTATCTTCTTGTTTTTGTTCCTTCTTTTGAATTGAAATAATATCTTTTCTCATATAATACACCCCAACCTTAGTTTCTCCTTGCTCCCTTCCTTCCTCCATCTTCCATTTATATTTTATCCTCCACCTATCCTCTTCCCCAGATCCACTCCTCTATTTTCTCTTCAGAAAAGAGATGACATCATGACAGGATAAAACACAATACAGTAAGGCAAGCCAAAAGCCCTCATGTTGAAACTAGACAAGGTATCCCAATAGGAAAGAAACACTCCCAAAACAGGGAAAAGACTCAAAGATACACCTGCTCTCACTTTTCAGAGTCTCCTAAGAACATTGAGCTGAACAGCCATAACACATACACAGTGGACCTGGCATGGACATATGCAGGCCTTGATTTACTACTTCTCTGTGAGCCTTGCTTATATGATTTGGTGGGTCATATTCCCCTGGCATCCTCTATCCTTTCTGACTTCTATAGTCTTTCCTCCTTCTCCTCCGTAGGGTTAAAGTTACCAACCATTTCTACATGGTGAAAAGACTCATATGAGAAAATTAGTTTAATGGATACTTCAAAACAATGTGCATGTTATGAATATTTTATATGTAATTATGACATATAAAGGATAACAATATTGCATTTGACAATAATTTTAAAAAATATATTTTATTACTTTATTCCTATTATATCTCAATTGTTATTCCATCCCTTGTATCCTCCCATTCCTCCCTCCCTCCCATTTTCCCCTTACTCCCCTCCACTATGACTGTGATTGAGGGGGTCCTCCTCCCCAGGTATATGCTCATAGGGTATCAAGTCTCTTCTTGGTAGCCTGCTATCCTTCCTCTGAGTGCCACCAGGCCTCCCCATCCAGAGGACATGGTCAAATATGGGGCACCAGAGTTCATGTGAAAGTCAGACCCCACTCTCCACTCAACTGTGGGGAATGTCCTGTCCATTGGCTAGATCTGGGTAGGGGTTCAATGTTTACTGTGTGTATTGTTCTTAGCTGGTGCCATAGTTTGAGCAGGCCCCCTGGGCCCAGATCTGCCCATCATAATGTTTTTCTTGTAGGTTTCTAGGACCCTCTGGATCCTTTTATTTCCCCATTCTCCCATGCTTCTCTCACTTAGAGACTCAAGAGGATGTCCTCCCCTCTGTCTCACTTTCCTGGTAAGTGAAGACTTTCATGGGATATGCCTTTTGGGCTAGTGTCCTGATATAAAGGAGTATACACCATTTGACTCTTTCTGCTTCTGTGTTAACTCGCTCATTATGATCACTTCTAGTTCAAATCAATTGTCCACAAATTTTGGGAATTCCTTGTTTTTAATGGCTGAGTAGTATCCCATAGTGTAAATGTACCTACCTGCATTTGACAATAATTTTAATAAGATGAAAAACTTTTTAAATGTATTTGTATATTAATCTGTGAATGGCTTTAAGTATAACAAAATGATATACCATCAATTCTTTTTAAATTTTTTATTTTTATTGAAAACAGATTTTTTCATACTATATATTCCAACTAGCTTCCCTTGCCCCAGCTCCTCCAATATCCTCTCTGCATCTCCTTCTGTTCAGATTCACACCCTTTTTCACTCTCCTTAGAAAATAGGTATATAAAAAAAATTTTAAAATGAAATAACATAAAAGAAACAAAAATACCTCAGTAAATCAGAATATAACAAAACAAACAAATAGAAAACAGTGGCCAAGAAAAAGCAAAAGAAACACATACAGTGCAGAAAAACACATATTCAATGATAGAGAAATTCCACAAAACCATAAAATCTGAAGTCATAATACATACTCAAAGGATCTGTTAGTTACAAAAAAATGTCAACACAAAACATTATGAGAGGAAGAACATCTAAGGATGTAATTTATTTCATTATCTGTTGGCCATATAATGATGGATATGGGCCTGTCCTTAAAGTGTGGTTTAATATCCACTGAGACTCTTAGTTCTCTTAGAGAAAACTGACTTCTCACTTACCAGTGATGATCAATTGCAGATAGAGTCAGCGATGGTAACTGTGTCCACTTCTTGTAGTGCTGAGACTCCATCTGTCCTAGACCTGTGCAAGCCCTGTGCACACTTCCACATCTTTGAGTTCCTATGTGCTTTGGTTTGGCTGTGTTTAAAAGGCCTTGGTTCTTTGATGTCCTTCATCCCTCTGGCACTTACATTCCTTCTGCTTTCCCTTCTAGGGAAGGAATTTGAAAGAGACATCCCATTTATGACCAAATGTTGCAAATTCTTTTTTTTTTTTTTTAGGTGCAGTGAACTTTATTGATGGTATTCAAGAGAGTAGGGCTCCCTGGGCCCCTCCCATTATTCTGGGGTCTAGGATGGAGACTGTGAGGGGAGATACTCAGTGTCAGGGGCAGAGTTGGAACAGGGACTCCTCAGCAGTTGAGGGCCTCTGTCTCGCTCTCATGTCCTTGCTGGGGTGGGGGGTGGGGTCCAGGGCTTCTTACTCCTTGGAGACCATGGAGGCCATGAGGTCCACCACCCTGTTGCTGTAGCCATATTCATTGTCATACCAGGAAATGAGCTTTACAACGTTGTCATTGAGGGCAATGCCAGCCCCAGCATCAAAGGTGGAAGAGTGGGAGTCTCTGTTGAAGTCGCAGGAGACAACCTGGTCCTCAGTGTAGCCCAGGATACCCTTCAGTGGGCCTCAGGTGCCTGCTTTACCACCTTTTTGATGTCATCATACTTGGCGGGTTTCTCCAGTCGGCATGTCAGATCCACGACAGACACGGTGGGCGTGGGAACACGGAAGGCCATGCCAGTGAGCTTCCTATTCAGCTCTGGGATGACCTTGCCCACAGCCTTGGCAGCACCAGTGGATGCAGGGATGATGTTCTGGGCAGCCCCACAGCCATCATGCCACAGCTTTCCAGAGGGGCCATCCACAGTCTTCTGGGTGGCAGTGATGACATGGACTGTGGTCATGAGTCCTTCCACAATGCCAAAGTTGTCATGGATGACCTTGGCCAAGGGCACTAAACAGTTGGTGGTGCAGGAAGCATTGCTGACAGTCCTGAGTGAGCTGTCATACTTCTCCTATGTTCACGCCCATCACAAACATGGGGGCATCAGCAGAAGGGGCAGAGATGATGACGCTTTTGGCTCCACCCTTCAAGGGGGCCCCGGCCTTCTCCATGGTAGTGAAGACACCAGTGGACTCCACAACATACTCGGCACCAGCATCAGCCCATTTGATGTTAGAGGGATCTCGCTCCTGGAAGATGGTGATGGCCTTCCCGTTGATGACAAGCTTCCTGTTCTCAGCCTTGACCGTGCCGCAGAACTTGCCGTGGGTAGAGTCATACTGGAACATGTAGACCATGTAGTTGAGGTCAATGAAGGGGTCATTGATGGCAACAATGTCCACTTTGCCAGACATGAAGGCAGCCCTGGTAATCAGGCGCCCAATACGGCTAAATCCGTTTACTCCGACCTTCACCATCGTGTCAAGGGACGAGGCTGGCACTGCACGAAAAGATGCGGCTGTCTCTGGAACAAGGAGGGGCAGAGAGCCGCAAATTCTTATACTCTATATATCCCTATTATCTGGCTTTCGGTCTCTGTATTTGTTCCCATTTAGTACAAGAAGAAGATTCTTCCTATTCTTCCCTCCCTCCCATTTTCCCCTTACCCCCCTCCCCTATGACTGTGACTGAGGGGGAACTCCTCCTCCTGTATATGCTCATAGGGTATCAAGTCTCTTCTTGGTAGCCTGCTATCCTTCCTCTGAATGCCACTAGGCCTCCCCGATACAAGGGATGGGATAACAATTGAGATGTAATATGAATAAATTAAGAAAATATAAAATAAAATAAATTAAAAAAGAAGAAGATTCTTTGTTGATGGCTGAGCAAGGCAGAATGTTGTTAGTATTCATTTTATTGCTACCTATCCTCTGAAGAGCAGTAGTATTTGGTTTTCCCACAGGTCCCTGACTTATCTAGTTGATATTGGCCACCTCAGCAGGGTTGGAGTTCTGCTCCATCTCATGAAGTAGGGATTAAATCCAATCAGATATGGAGGTAACATAGGAAAGACAGCTAAACTAAGGAGCATTTTAGGGTAAACCCAATACATTAGCAGCTTCCACATATATATGTGAAGGTGTCCAAATGAAATTGTCAAATAATTAGAGGACAGCATAAATTGGATATCTTTTGTCACCAAATGAAGATTTTGTTACCAGGAATGGGTTATGTCTAATTGAGTTGCTGGTCAAAGGGGCTCCTTGAACATGCCCTCACACTTAAGATTCACTTCAATCTTAAAAAATTAAAATTCTTCTAGAAAAATGTTTATGAAAATGAAATATCCATAGTTCAAATAATGCCATATTCTTCTTCTTATTGCTGTTTTTTAATTTATTTGATTGCCTATTTTTGATGCAGGGTGTCATTAAATAGCCCAGGTTATCTTGAACTTGCTTTGTAGAACTGTCCACAAACTTATAGATTCACTTGCTCTGCCTCTGAAGTTCTGGTATCAATCATATGGTGACATGTCCAGTCATTACTGTGTGTGTGTGTGTGTGTGTGTGTGTGTGTGTGTGTGTGTGTGCGTGTGCGCGCGCGCGCGTGCGCACGAGCATGCCCGTGCAAGTGTCTGTTCAGGTGATCATGTTCAAGGGTTTCTGTTCAGATATTTTATTTGGATACTAGAAATGAACCTCAGGTATCATTCTTCTGAAGAGGTCTAATTAGTGTTTTTGACATTGGGTTTCTCATTTATTTTCAGCTGACCATCTAGCGTAGATCTACAGTAAGTTTCAGGGACCTAGCACAATAATTCTAGATTTTCTCTAAATCATAAAATATGTTTGTCATGTCTTCTGTGTACTTTCAGTATAACTTTTACATTTGAAATTGTGAAAACATTGCAATATACACTAATTTGCAAAGATGCTCACCCAAAACAGAGTTAGGTTTATGTTCTTGACAAGTAAATGTTAAGGTTTAGTCAGAAGTATGAAAACCACATCTTATAGAACATTGCCCTACAACTACAGGTTATTTTTATGTCTTCAGACTTTATCTTTAATCTTATAGTGTAAAATCCTACCTTTTTTTCTGAAGGTTTAAGAGCCATAAATACAGTAAGAAACTTTTCTTCCAATTTAATAGGAATGTTCCCTTGTCCCCTGGTGGAAGGGCTATGCCCTTTGAATACGTTTAAGATCTCTCAGAGGAATGCACTGCTGATATCAGGTCCAACAATTTAAACCAGCAGAATCCTGTGTAGAAGAAATTTCTTGTGTCTGTGTGGAAACTTCACCTGTCAATAATAAATCTGATGGCCTATAGCTTAGCAGGAAATAAAAGATGAGGCATCCTGCAGGCAGAATGAATTCTGGGATAGAGACAGGCCAATTGAAATTCAGCCAGAACGATGTGAGGTGGACAGATGCATGGTATCTGAGAATTAGCTGCAGAACAAGTGGCAGAATGTAGTTTAAAGTGAATGGGTTATTTTAAGTTATGAGCTAGTGAGAGATGAGCCTTGCTATATGGCTGATGTATTTGTAAATAATATTTTGAGTCTCATGAGTCATTATTCTGGGAGCATGGGGTTGGGAGGGAAAACATTGAGATCCATAACAGTCCTGATTTTGAGCAATTAAATTTGACATGTGGATTTGGAGATATTATCATGAGAAATCGCATTTCTATTTTTATCCCATGCATCCTAAACTAATATACTCTTGCTGTGAAAAAAATGTGTTATATACTTTCTAAGAATGGGGAGTATGGAAAATTGGATACCTTAGGCTTATAGGAATAATAGGGTGCAATTTGACTATTAAATGAATCTAAAGGCAAGATATTAATTAGGAATGGGTCCATTGAGTCACTAATTACCAGTCATAATCACAGAGATGCAAGTTAGGATATAAATTCTAATACAAAATGATGATGTGCTGGGTGTGGTAGTGCACACCTTTAATACCAGCACTCAGGAGGCAGAGGCAGGTGGATCGCTGTGAGTTTGAGGCTAGCATGGTCTACAAAGTGAGCCCAGGCCAAACAAGGCTATGCAGAGAAACCCTGTCTTGAAAAACAAAACAAAACAAAACAAAACAAAAACAAAAACAAAAACAAAAAAAAAAAATGATTCAACCTGATTTTTGAGTTGTACAGCTAGGTCAGATTGGCTAAGGTAAGACATATCATTGACTTTCCACAGAGCCTACAACTTTGAGTTTTTTTTTATGCACAAACGGGACAGACAATAGGACAGCATAATGTTCTCTTTAGCAGTTGGTCTTTGGGGCCAATCAATGCCATTTTATGTGCTGATAGGATCCTTAATGAAGCAACGAGAGTAAAATTAGCACTTACACACATGGCATTTTGATAAGTTGTTTTGATTTTTGTCATTTTAAGAGAAAAATTCATGAAGTTGGGTGAGTGGTTGCAAGAGGATCTTGGAGAAGCTGGATGAGGGGAAAGAATATAATCAAATGTACTTTATAATTTTCTTAAAAAGACATCTTAGAGAGGGAATAAAGAATGTTTAGAACTGGGCACAGTGGAGCATGCTTGCAATACCAGGACTTGGGGAGGCAGAAGAAGTGGATCTTTGTGAAATCAAGGCTAGCCTGGTCTACCAAGCAAGTCCAGAACAGGCAAGGCTACACAGAGAAACCATTCCTCAGAAAGAGAGAGACAGAGAGAGAGAGAGAGAGAGAGAGAGAGAGAGACTATTAGAATTGAAATAATCCAACTGGGGTAACCACATAAATACAGAGGAAGGTGGCATTCATTTCACATCTACCTAAGAGGTCTCAGAAAAAAATCCTATTCTACAAACACCATTATTTTGCAATACTGAAAATGAAAATTGTACAAAAATATACTTAATCTGCTCCAGAACTTCATCATTACTAGAAAAACAACACATGGAAGGAAGGAGAAATAAGTAGTCATCTCTCAGGTTATATTGTAAATTTGAATATTGAAAGTATTTTCCTTAATAGGCTCCTTAAACACATTCACATTTTCATATGCTAAGCCAATTTATAGAGGCCTCTCATTATCCCAAACTCTCTAACAGGCACCTCCTGTATTTGGTTTTGCTTGTTTGTCCTTTTCTTTAAGAGAGCAACATCATGACCCAAGATGTATATAACATAAATTGAAACTCTTGGACTATATATTTAGGGAATATTTCTGGAAATTCCCCATTCAATTTCAATGTTTATTTTTGTTATACTAGCCAAGAACACATCAAATTAATTCAAATGAAATTAATGATCAACAAGTCACCAAATAAGACCAGTCTACAGAAAATGCTGCTCTGTACTTTTTAAAGTAACTTCATTCTTCATGCTTTTCTAGTAAAATAGTGCTAATTAGGCCTCCTGCCACAGAAGCCTATAACTAATAGGTGAAAGAAATATATCATAACAGGGATCCAGAACTATGTGCACAAACTCAGTATTATTCTGCTCTGAAATTTAATATGATACTATGTCTATTATATCTTACCATGGGTAGTATTTGTACAGTATATGATTAAGCCATAAAAATGTTTTCATTATCTTGTCTTTATAATTTGTCTTTATAGCTTATTGTACATTACAATGAGATGTAGCCACTTATACAGACTTAAAATCCGTATTAACACACAGTGAAACCAATAAGGAATTTCCACAATTTGGCTTTTGTTTGCTCTCCAAAGTAGCAAGGCAGGATGAATCATAGAAGAAGGAATAAATTCAAAGTTTTATTTTCATTTCCTTACCTTATCTGCCCAAATGACAAGTAAACTTGTTAGGTCCCATCAATCAAGAATTAGTGGAGGTACAATGTCTGGGGTTTCAAAATGACCAAACTGAATACATAAAAGATTTCTCCTCTATATGAACATGGTAAAAGCGATTCTGACATCTTAACAAGGCATTCTTGTTGTTTTTGTCATTAAAGCTAGAACCCAATTCACATCCATAAAAGAAGGAAATAATTTTCTAAGAAACACAAGTAAGAAATAAACCCTATACTTTCCTTTCTAATCATTATGTACCTTATTTTCTTTCTTCGTTTCTTTCTTTCATTCATTCTATTTGTCTGTCTTCTCTTCTCTGTCTGTTCATTATACACAACATTATTTTTGAACCCCTTCAATAATTTTTATGTGATTCAGATCCCCCAGAGAGACAGAGGCAGGCAATCTATGTGAGTTCCAGACCAGCCTGGTCTACAAAGTAAGTCCATGACAGCTAAAGCTACACATAGAAACCCTGTCTTGAAAAAAAGAGAGGCAATTCCAACAACAACAAAACAAAACAAATAAACATACAAAAATTAACAACAACAATAACAATAACAAAAAGAAAGGCACCAGAGTTAAAAAAAAATATAAAAGGCCACTTGGGAATTTACAGAGCTTTCTATTTCAGCAATTTTTATAGCACAGACTATTTTTTGAATAAAGAAAACTCACATTTTCATTTTGTACTGGTATTCAAAGATTAGGTACCAGAGGCTGCACAAACACATTTTTGAGAGCTCATCCTCTAGAGGCCACTTACTCCATCCACACTTCAGTGAAGCAACAAACAAATTATTCCCAACACTCACAGCTCACTGTAATAAGCACATGAAGATCTATACTCTATCTAGTATGTTCATGCTCTTTTTTTCATGGAATATCTTTTGTAATTTTCCCACATATGTTTTCCAGAATTTTTACATTTCAAACTGTTCTTTTTAAGAGACTCAAATTGATTTTAGAGATCCACTATTAAAGTACCACTAAACTTTAGTTCTACCCAAAATTTGGTGTTAACAAGCAAAATAAGTGAAACAAAACCAAACCATTTGTCTTAGAGTTTCTGTTGTTGTGAAGTGACACCATGACCACAACTCTTATAAAGCAAAGCATTTCATTGGGGCTTCCTTACAGTTTCCGAGGTTTAGCCCATTATTATCATGGGGAGAAGCATGGCAGCGTGCAGGCAGACCTGGTGTTAGAGAAAGACTGACAGTGCTAGATCCAGATCAGCAGGCAGTGATAAGAGAACTGCCTTGAGCTTCTGAGGCCTCCAAACCCACCCTCTAATCACACATCTTCTCCAAAAAAAGCCAGACCTACTCCAAAAAGGCTACGCTTCCTAATAGTGCCACTCCGTATGGGCCAATGAAGTCCATTTACATTCAAGCCATCATACCAATGGAAAAAAATCTAATCCCATTCCTCTTGCATGATTAGTAATGCAGTTCATGTATTTCTTCTCTAGTTCACTCTTTAGTAACTTCATATAAAGGCAATTCTCATCAAAACTCTTTGTATATTATGTTTTTGTAATTCCAGAGATTATGAATATGTGTTGGCATATTTTCATGCCCTTCCTAGACTAACTTTCATAGTGATACTGGCTTACCTCTACACAAGAATAACGTATTTTATGTTCAAATGCTCCCATTGAAAATTCTTTGCAATTTTAAATGGCTTCACAGAAACTGTGAACCCCTGAGAGCCTAGTTAAGTGGTACAGTAGCTTTTGAGCTGTTCCTTTCTGAGGAAGGATTCTCTGCCTGGTTTAGGGATATAGAGTGGACAGACTGTCTTTGTGGTTATCTATTTTAGTATTAGATTTAGAAGAAATTCTGCTGGGGTCACAGTCTTCAAAGGAATCTTCATCTGAAAACTTAAAGACTGGAAGATGGCAAGCCAACTTATACTCCCAAACAAAACTCCAGTGGAAATATTATCTCTAGAATAGACTAAGGGTTTGTTGTTTATTTATTTTGGCTAAGAATTAATTAGATTTGTTTAAAGGAATTTCAGCAGCTTGTCCCATGTTTGAAGCCCAACATTCTGGCCTTTCTGTTTGGTTTGGTTTAGTTTTGGTTTTTGAGACATGGCTTCTCTGCCTGGTCCATGAACATTGTTTTTATTCATGTCATATCCCAATCATGGAAATTCTCAACCCTAAAATTCTTTTCTGAAAAAATCACCAGTGACACAATCTCTGATCATTGACAAAAGAGTAGATAACCCAAATAGGCAACTGTAAACATGAGCAAAAGTAATAAAAGCAGATATGAACTTGTGGCTCAGAAAGGAAATGATGCCACTTGCATCCAGGAAGCTTAGAGTGGACCATATGTGATCTCACAACCAGTGTTTATTTCTTACCAGTATATAAACAATGAAACTGAAATTAATTCTACAGACACTCCTCTACCTCTTTACTGATGAAACAGGTGGTTTCAAGAAAGATATACATAGTCTTAACAAAGTGACCTGAGACACTCCAGAAACCCAGAACAATATAGAGTATTTCAGAATCGTATCAGTTGCTTACTTTGTTATGACAAAACCAGAGCTAAAAGGAGAAACTATTTTGTCTGACAGTTTCAGAGGTTAAAATCCTTGGCCCCTGGGCCCATTGACTATGGACTTGTTATGAAGCAGAGCCTCATGGCAATGGGAAACTTTACTTCAACTTCAATACAGACTAGAGACAAAAAGCAAGAACAGCAGTGCGGATGACCGAGATGATGTCTTAGTGGGAGAAAGTGTTTCTTTTAAAAGTGTGAAGATATGTGCTTGAATTTCAATAACCCACATAATGGATGGGGACTGAGGCATCATGAGTCTGTAATAGCAGTGTTTCTATAGCATGATGCTATGGGGGCAGGAGAATTCCTGGAAGGTTGTGGGAAGCCTATATTGGTATACAAAGTGATGGGTAACAAAGGGACCCTAACTCAAAGAAAGTTTATTGTAGAATGTCTTATGAACCCCATATGTGCATTGTAGCATGTGGGTACCTGTAATAATATATATGAACAGGCATATGCACAAACACACACACACACACACACACACACACACACGAGAGAGGGAGAGAGAGAGAGAGAGAGAGAGAGAGAGAGAGAGAGAGAGAGAGAGAGAGAGAGAGAGA
>OU015745.1:117860039-117870159 GCA_907169655.1 Acomys percivali
AGAGAGAGAGAGAGAGAGAGAGAGAGAGAGAGAGAGAGAGAGAGAGATTATTACATATTCACTCTTACCTGCTTGCTTCATTTAAGCTCTATTTCCTAAATTGTTCACACTGTCAGCGTATAGCATCACAAAGAGGAATCAAACATTTAATATGAGATTAGGTTCAACATTTTATACTCAAACTGTAATAAAAAATGACCAAAAACCATTTAAAATATGTTTAATGAAATAGAATTCTATAACTTTTTGGCCCCTTTTCTTTCTGTAGCTACACATTAAACTTATACCCTCTTTTTCTCTGAATACAATTATTGAATTGTATGTGTAAGTGTATATGCATAAATACATAAAAACAGCCTGCTGAGCTGGTTTTTTGTGTATTCTTCCAAGTTTGGTAACTCTGAATTGAACAACCCATACGAAGGCTCATCTCTGTAAAGTATTAATTCTTCCTGTTCCAACAATCATTAGTTGCCTTCATTTTGTCTAAGAGTCAGACCCCTCCTCAGACCACTATATCTACCCCCTGTCACATGAAGGTGCATATGGGCATTGTAATTGTTCTGGTCTTATGTATTTAGCCATTTCGAGGACAGGCTGTTTCACAGAGGACTTGTGATCAAGATATAATCATTTTTGGCTTGGCTCCAAATTCTATGCTCATTGACAAAGGAGAGAAACAATTAGACAGTCCTCCCTAGCTGCAACACATGAACCTTGAAAATTGGCAGAATTGCAAGATATGTGGAAAGGTGCAAGAAGTGACACTAACTTGTTGGTGACTAGCAACAGCTATCTAATTGTGCTTAAGGTCCACTCACCGAGAGGGAAGCCTTGTGTTGGAATCCTAATCAATTTTCTAAGTCCAATGACATCATGGACTTAGAAAATTGTCTGCCTTCCCCACTAGAACATCATAGTTCTTTATTGCCCTCAGAATCATGCACCCAGAGATAAGTGTAGCTACCAACCGTCAACAAAGGAACCTCCCTTTACAGAAAACGGAGATCATCATAGAAACCTAGACACACAAATCTTCAAATTATTATTCTTAAATTGGGTGATGCATTTTTAACTTTATCATGTGAAAACATTTTTATTTTAAGAAGTATTTGGAAAGAACAAAAGAGATGTAACACATGTGTTTGTTTCCAAAAAGAAAAGGCATTAGCAATTTTCCAGCACAACACATGCTCTGAAGAAATCATTGATTATCTTTCAAGGGTGCTGTTACACTTCAAATGATACAACCTTTAGTCTCAGAACCTGACATGATCACTCTTTTGAGCAATGTGAGTGTTGATGCTATGTTCTCTCACTTGAAAACCCATTAATTAGAGAGTTACATCCCTTTCTTCCTTCATTATGTATGCATGCATTATTCAATCATTTGTCCAATGATGAACTACATACCATCCTTCATCATTTGATCATTTGATCATTATTGTACATTTGGAAACATTTAGAACAAAGTAAAGCACAAAATGAATAACAACATATTTTTTTGCTATATAAATACATTTGGTTTTTTTTTGTTGTTTGTTTGTTAGTTTTTGTTTTACAACATATGCTATTAAAATGTTTCCTTAGAACGGATTGATCTAGAAATTCAATAAGAAATTTTTATACTTTTCCACTCTAACAAAAAGATCCAAGTTCTAATCTTAATACTTTCAGTTGTGAAATTACTTTATACTATAAATATCCAAGAGACTCTAACTACAAACTACTCTGCAGCTATAATGAGGCATTTATACATTTAGTGCATAGTCATCAGTACAGTAAATCTGAAATGCTTATTGGAATGAAAGAATACCAGGAGACAAATACCGAAACAAGAATGTGCTAAATGGGACTTCAGGGACACCCACTGTCTACAATTTTCATGAGTATTATGATTTAAAAACCTACTAACAAAGAAGTTGCAACTTGCCCTAATTAATAACAATGGTTAATGGACATCATTTTCACAATCAATTATATATTATAACACTACATTAGAAAAGCACACTGTATTTATTCTGTTTTCTTTTTCCTTGCCAGCAAAAAGAAAAGTCCTCTGAGAATTCCACCAGTATAATAGTTGAATATTGCCAATAACCATAAAGTCTGAAAATCAAAATGCTTTTGTAGCCAGCTTTCCACAAGATGACAATTTCTACCAACATCTTTATTGCCACTTTGTGAGATCTTTTCTAGAGGAAAAAAAACAAAACTATGATTTGATCTGCACTCAAATTGAAAAAGAAGTCAAGCATAGCATTTTAAATGGCTAATTTTGTTTGTGACTTTTAACATTATTTAGATAATTAATATAATCTGTATGTTAATAAATTATGTCATTAAACTAGTGAAAACGAGACAGATAGGTAAGATAATCATGACATATTCTATATAGTGTGATCTGAAAAGGAAAGAATGATCCTAAAGAAAACGGAAGTTAGACTTTGGAGGTCAATGGTATTCTGAGCAAGCACTATCCTATCATAGTATATTCTTAGTTACACAATCCCAACATTTCAAAAGTATTATTTACAAAAGAGTAAATACTTTTAACATGCAGTATTTTCCTCCTTGTTTAATATGCTTTTAAGGGAAATATATTATTCTTCCATAAATGTAAATGATACAGAAATCAACCCTCTGCTACTTTGGAGCCTCAGTGCACACTTTCCCATCTTCATCCATACTATTACAGCAAGTGTACAATGTTCATATAATCATGGGCCAGTCTGGGTTATTTATTAAAATTAAATAGATGAACATTTTCAAAACAAACAGTTCTGGGTTATTTTATTCAGCATTGTATTCTATTTTCCCTGGTTATGAAAATAAAAGAATCAAAATGTCAGATATACAGGAAATTGAAAAGAGGTGACATAATTCTGTAATCCAGGGAAACATAAAACTCGCAAGTCTGCAGCCACCTAGATCATTTTAACAACACAGCATATTTCTTTAAATGCCCTGGTGGGACAAAGACAGTGAAATACCACAAAAAGTACTTTCTTCCTCACCACAGTTCCTATATGAAATATACAAAATAAGTCCCTAGGGCTAAGGATGTGGCACAGTATGCTTGCTGCTCTGGAGTGAGGGAATGGATTTGTGGCCACAAGGTCCCAGTGAAGCTAGAGCCAGCACTTCTACTAAGAGACGAGAGACAGACAGGGAAACCACTGTGTGGTGGCTAGCCAGCTTGACATAAGCAATGGACTCAAAACAAGCAGAAAGTCAAGGGTTGATAAATGAAGCTGTTACCTGTCTGCCACATTCATGTCTTGACACCACTGTGTTCCTGCACTGACACATGAAGACACGTACACTCAAACATATCTCTCCTCACCCTAGTAACTAATGAATAGTAATTCATTAGTTTGTTCTTTGTTATTATAAATTTTCAAATAATTTGATTATTATTTGTTAAAGTTCTAATCCTATGCTACTAAAATCTCTTTCCTCAAATTATCATCTTCCTGATGAATGAAATATTCTTCAGGTTTTTTAGATTGACATTTCTAGATATCTGAACATTTTATTCATTTTTATTGTTTTGAAACCCAATTTTCTTAATTTTTTATATATGTGATCCTAATAATAAAATATTATGTCCTAGATATATTTAAATAATTCATACACATGTAAACTATTAAGTAAAAGAGTAATATATATCATATATTATACATTGAATAGAAGTTATATTAAAATAATTATCATATATAATCATAAATTATATATGTTATATACATCTATAAGTACAAATAATATTATTATGTATAATATGAAGAATATTATAATATATCACATATATTATAATTATTTTATAATGTTTATATATTATATATTTTAATAGTATATGTATATTATATATAAAACTATAGATGTATAGATATATACATCTATATCTATTTTGTATATCTAGCCAGTATATAATCCAAATCAAACAGAAATTTCTGGACATATCACTAACAATATGTTATTTTCAATAATTCCTGAGATAATAAGGTCAATTTGCCCATTCAGTAACACCTTCCTGGGATATCTTGCATGCAGCATACCAACTTGAACAGCTAAGCATTTAAAGTATCCTCATAAGAGTTAAGAGAATAACATGACAGATATTGTTTAGTTTTGTTAGAAAAATGAAAACATGCATCAAGGTTGTCTGGAAAATTTGTCCTATTGTCCCCTTCCCTAAATTCAGAGTTACTCTTTGGGAGAGACTTCTACTACTAGAATTCAGGAAGCACGTGTACTTGAACTCAATCTTATGCAGCTGCTATCTCCAGACCAACATGGAAGATTAAGCTACTGGAGCTCTATTATTTCAGGCAACTGATTGTGTTCACCTGTTACGTTCCCAAATTTTGGATGGCAGTGTAGGGATCAAGGACTGAAGCACTTGATAGGCGAATATGAAAGCTAAGACAATGCTTTGCCTTGACTATTAGCTCCACATTTACTTTACTGAGGTTTGGCAGCTAGGGGCTGAAAGCTCACCCTTACTATGGCTCATCCATGGACCCCTTAAATCATGGTATTTATCCAGTCTATTTAATGCTTTGTTATAGTCAACATTTGGCCTGCATCAGTTCTATTCATCGAATTGGTCCAGGGGGAAATTTATTTTATGAAAAGCCTACAGAGTTCCATCGATGTGAGAATCAAGTGAAATCTAACTTTAGCATTAATTTTCGTGGCTAGGAGCTAGAGAGATGGCTCAGCTTTTAGGAGCACTAGCAGCTCTTCCAGACCACCCTAGTTCAATTCCCAGCACCCACATGGCATCTCACAACTGCCTGTAACTCTTGTTCCAAGGTATCCTTAAAAAGATCCACAGGTATTCTATAAGCTTTCATATGAGATTATTACCAAGATTTTTCTAGAGATGTATTTCAAATATGCAACATAAAATTACAAGAAAATGCACATATATACTTTATAAACATATTTGATAACAACATAATTCATGTTAGATTTATCTATTATAAAATTACCTATGGACCTAAAAGAAAGAAAAAAGTAAATTATTTTTTAACACGTGATTATGTGAAATTGAACATAAACAGCACTATATTCCAGTGTATAAATCATGCAAATGTCAAATTACTAAAATATAGCTACAATCAAGGATATAATAAAAGTGCTTAACACCAAATTGGAGGAAGTCAATTTGCTATGTGTGTTTTAGGTCTGGTGTAGGAAATAGTAGGCAAGCTGTGATTCAGAATGATTTATAAATAAGTGTTATCCCACATCATATTAAATTATACTCATCTTGTTTTTAGTTGTCCATTATTTCAATCACAACAGCCATTTAAATCATCTGATGATCTTTACAATGCAGACTTCTTAAGTAGTAAACAAGATCCCGCAAATTTAATGCACTTGAAGTTGTGGTATTATTTTTCTTTATATGGTTAGATAGAATTCTCTTACCGTGATCTGAATCTTAGATAAAGATCATAAATTCAATTATTAGAATAACTTTATACAGATTCTTCCTGTTTTTTGTTTTATTTTGTTTTTACAATATGATGCCTTTTTGCATGTTGAAATAAAAACCACTAGGAAACCAAATTTGCTTGATCATATCTTTGCTAGTTGGTAGGTAAACTAAAACAAGAATTGAAATATTCATGTATACAAATACACATGAATCAAAATTGGGAATAATTTCATGGTTTTGACATCTGCAAAGGGTGTAATTCCAAGTAAACCCTTGAATCCAACTGTTTATATGTCTTTATATTTAGCTTCAAAGCCTTGCTTGGATAATACTATCTATCCATGTGTTATATATGTTTACAGTTACTAAGATAAGATCTGGAGTTATTAGTGAAAGCTCCAAATAAAATCCACTCAGCATATGTCATCATTTGACCTAAGATTGGAAAGGCAACAGACAAAGTAGGAAAGATTGATTAATGAGTTGATATTGGCAGCTGGCATCACTGAAATCAGATTGTTGGCATGAAGGTATAAAGTATGAATGGAGAAATCTAATCCACAGGAACAGAGAAGTATTTATCAGACATGAATAGATATAGACCTCTCTTAAAATTAAACCCATGGCATACTCATTTATCATCAGCAATGTAATGAGTTTTATGTCTGTCTCCCTACACATTGTGTGTGTGTGTGTGTATGTGTGTGTGTGTGTGTGTGTGTGTGTGTGTGTGTGTACTTTTGTTTTATACAGCTCTTGTTGCATAAGTGTTTTGGTTAGAAAATTGTCACAAACTCTGCCCATGGTTTGATCCATGGCTATTAGATGTCTCAATCATTTATTCTCTTTGATCTATTGATCATAGAGGCAACAAGAGTTATTCCTCATGTAACAACGCCAAATGTGTTTTAAAACCAAGTAATACAGTATTAAAAATCCCTTGCATTCAGGGGATACCCAAAGTCTTTGACATTGTCTTTATTGGAAAAGATGAGATAATCAACATAGCAACTTAAGACAGTGTTAACCAACCTCTACTAGCTACCCTTGAATACATCTACTTTTAACATCATACGAATCACATGTTGCGATTTCTGTCATCTGACAAGACATAGCCATTGTCCTATTGAAGTCAGAATAACTGTGATTACCCACATGGGCACTGATTATCCCCAATAACATTTCCATCTTTGCAAAGAAGAAGGTTTCATGAGGACTAGAAGGGGTTCAAGAGCTTCTCAGAAAGAAGCACAGAAGGGGATCACAAGGTAAGAATCAAATCAAAGAACAGGATTTAAAGGAGTTTACCTGTTCTTTGGGATGGATTTGGAAATTTTGTTGGAGATTTGATCCTATGTTCCTATAGTTAGTTCTTTCTCCATGTTTTTAACTAACCCAAGTTATTCTTATCAGTTCATCAACCTAAGTTGTAATTATTATTGTCGTCTCTTAATGGTTACATTTATGGGATTAATAAACACATTCTTACCTCTCCAAAGGAAAAGGTCAAACAACACAAATTAATAGTTTTATGTATTTCATAGCTGAGAAAATTAGGTTTACTAGTGAGTATCCAAAATATATTTTTATACTAGGAATCCCTGACACACATTTATGTATCTTATTTCTTATACATTAAAGTAGAGATATAAACATAAACTTGCAAAAATGTATTGATATTTCTATCAAATTTTGTGAAACTTCCATAGAAGATAAAATATGAAGAAATAGAACTTTTTGATTAAAAAAAAAACAACCCTTCCCTATTGCTATAGTGTATGTTGGTAAGTATGTTAACATGTAAAATGATAAAACTACGTTGCAATAAAAGCATACTAACACCATATTCTCAATTTGTACCCATGCACCAAATACATATCCACTCTGAAAGTGAACTCATCTTTATGTTGCATTTCCATTACGCAGATTAGATTTTACTTTTTATATTAGCTAATACCTTTGAAAGTTTCTAAAAATTTAGAATGTCAGGAAGTAAGGCTTCTTTAGACTCAGCAATCTTCATATTTATTAATGAAATATTTTGTTTCTGTGAAAACTTGTATTCTACTCACACATTTTCCAGTTTTCATTGTTCCTCTTCTATTAAATACTAGATTGTAAAATCAGTGTTTATTAATCTTCTACAAAATATTAAGTGACCATGTAAAGTTCTTCAAACATCTTCCTAATTTTTTTATTTATAAATATATAAAGACCTTTTATTGCACACATATACATAGATATATGCACATGTAGACATACTCATGTATGGGAATCCAAGATGGCGGTGGGCAGTGTGGACCGTGTTTGGAAGCTCCAGTGAACAATTCAGGGAATTGCACAGATTTCTGAGCCAGGAACACCAAGGTCTCGACACCACAGCAGCAGGAGTGCTCCATGGTTCAGAGGGACCAGGGTGCGGACGACCTCCGTGCCCCTGCACACGGGAGGAGCGTGGATTTTCTCAGAGTAGAGCAGCAGCAGCAGCACAAGTGGCACCAGCGGCAGTGACTGAGGTTTGCAGCTCAGAGCCTTCCGGTGGAGGCAGTTAGTGTGGTGGCTTGTGGGAGTTACTGCGGGAGAGGCGACACTGGACAGGATTTGGGTCGCGTGGTGCCTTGTGACCCAAACTGGACTCGGTGGATAGTTCAGCCCCAGAGTCCCAGGTACAGTTCAGTGCACAGTGCTGAGGAGACGCTGGCTCAGCACAGCAAGCAATTCTGCCCAAGGCAACAGCTCAGCACAGCCACAGCTCCCCTGCTGTGACGCAGCCTGGGTGGAGCGCTCAGTTCCACCCTAGGCGCCAGCTCAGTGCAGCCATAGTTCACCTGCTGTGACGCCGGCTGGGCAGAGAGCTCAGTCCCACCAGAGGCGCTAGCTCACATCAACGAGCAGTTCTGCCCAAGACACTAGCTCACCTCAGCGGGCAGTTTTGGGGCGCTGACGCAGGCTGAGGTCAGCACGCAGATTCAGCCCAGAGGCCCTAGCTGGACTTGCCGGGTAGGTTAGGCCCAGAGATTCTAGCTGAGCTGTGCACACAGGCTCGGCTGCCCCAACACTTTGGCTGGACTATCAACGCAGTATAGGCCTGGAGTCACGGGCTGAATTCAGAGTGCAGTGTGGGTCCATAGTCCCTGGCTGAGCTGGGTGCACAATTCCGCCCCAGAGACTCGGGTGGAGCTCGGCATGCAGTTTAGGGCCAGAGTCCCTAACCGTGCTTGGCAGACAGATTGGGCCCAGAGACTCTAGTAGAGCTTTTGGCACAGTCCCGGCTCTAAGACTCTGGTTGGACACAGTGTGCAGTTTGAATCCAGAATTCCTGGCTGAGCTGGACAGATGGTTCGGGCCTGAGTCAATAACTGACCACAGCAGGCAGTTTGGCCAAAAGCCCCTAGCTGAGCTTGGTGCGCAGTCCCAGCCCAAAAATTCTGGCTAGACCCGGTGTGCATTTTGAGCCCAGAATTTCTAGCTGAGCTCGGCAGATGGTTCAGGCCCTGAGATTCTAGCTGAGCTCAGCGGGTGGTTTGGGTCCAGTGTCCCTGGCTGGACTTGGCAGGGAACCCAGAAGACTGTGGATACCTTGGCCTGACCCAACGCTCATCCAGAGACCCAGAACGATTGCAGGACCCACAGCACAGGGGAGCTGAGGATCACTGGCTGTGAGAGCCCAAAACTACAGGGCTAACCTCCTGCCATCCACCACAGTGAAGCATCAGAGCTTCCAGCCTACGGAAATCGTGAGAAAACAAGTGAATCTATCATCAGACTCCCTCCATCCAACTCGGGAAGCTACTCAACAAAAACAAAGCCGGCAAGATGTCTAAAGGACAGCGTAAAAGCATACGCAAAAAAACTCAAAACAACATGGCGTCTCCAGTTTCCAGCTACCCCAAAGAAAACAACCCAGAGAGCTAAAATACAATGGATATACAAGAAAATGACCTCAAATCCTTAATAAGGAGCATATTAATGGAGGAAACAAATAAAATTTGTAATCAAATACATGAAGACGCAGCCAAACAGGTGAGAGACATAAAAGAAGCGCATAGAATGGAACTGGAAAAATTTCAGGAAAATGAAAACAACCAGATGAAGGAAATAAATAAAATGGTTCAAGCTCTGAAGTCCTATAAAGAGGCAATGGAAAAAACTCGGGAATGTACAAACAATCAGATGAAAGAAATAAAAAAATCAGTTCCAGATCTGAAGACAAAAATGTATTCAATGATAAACACACAGACAGAAGAAAAACGAGAACGTGAGACCTCAGAGAAGAAGGCAAACAACACAGAGGTGAGCTTTTCTAACAGAATCCAAGAGACGGAAGAACGAATCTCAAGTCTAGAAGATACAATCACAGATCTTAAGCAACCATTAAAGATAATGCCAAATCTGGAAAACTCCTGACACAAAACATCCAAGAAATTCAGGACACCATGAAAAGAAGAAATCGGAGGATAATAGGCATTGAAGAAAGAGAAGAAATCAGACTCCAAGACCCAGAAACTATTCTCAACAAAATCATAGAAGAAAATTTCCCCAACCTAAAGAAAGAGATACCTATAAACATACAAGAGGCCTACAGAACACCAAATAGAATTGACCAGAAAAGGAAAACTGCCCGTCACATAATAATCAAAACACAAAACATACAGAACAAAGAAAAAATAT
>OU015745.1:117880929-117909337 GCA_907169655.1 Acomys percivali
TAAAGATGATGCCATGGACCAACTAAAGATGATGCCATGGACCAACTTTGGCTTCTGGCTTTCTTTCTGTGGATTGCTCACTCTGCTTTCTTATTGTGTCCAGGCCCATTATCCTAAGAGTC
Source organism: Acomys percivali (assembly GCA_907169655.1). Lineage (NCBI taxonomy): Eukaryota > Metazoa > Chordata > Mammalia > Rodentia > Muridae > Acomys > Acomys percivali. The sequence goes on from OU015745.1 coordinate 117,881,052, forward strand.
ATGCAACCAGAAATGAAATGGGCCCTTGCACTTCAATCACTAGTTAAAATAGCCTACAGTTTTCCCTATATCCCAATTTTATGTAGACATTCTCTCAGTTGAGATTCTTTTTTCTTAAATGCCCTGAGCTTGTGTCATAAAATTAATCAAAATATCCTTATGAATGAAAATCAAAACAAAACAAAACAAGAAAATGACAGGTTTGTTGTTAGAGAAAATAAAAGCACATCAGAATTGTGTGTGTGTGTGTGTGTGTGTGTGTGTGTGTGCATTTAACTTGAAATTAATAGTTTAGTATTAAAAACTCGCAAGTTCTCACATTATTTGTTAAATCTGAGATGATTAAAATAACTTAAATTTTATCTTGTGTCAATAACTTTTTTTTATTTATTTTTCAAATTTAACATATCATCTAACCACTAAACTAGTACAAGGTTGCATTCATTTTTAATAAAGGTTAGAAACCTCCTGAAAATAAGAAATATTATTTATTCATTTTTCACTTCAAATCTCAAAACATGCTAATATATGAAATCTAAAACATTATATTGTCAGGAGATAATTTTGTACAGAATTTTAATGAATAGAATTTGACATATTTTGTGACAGAGAAGGACAATGCAAATTTTGAAGAGTAGAAAATGTGATGTCTTCTGTAATAGATTTTTTTTCTTTAATAGCTTATAAGAACTAGGTAACCTTTTTCCATTGAATGGATTTGGCTTCTTTGTCAAAAATCAAGTGACCATATGTGTGTGGATTCATATCTGGGCCTTCAATTCGATTCCACTGATCAACCAGCCTGTTGCTGTGACAGTACCATGCTGTTTTAATTACAATTGCTTTATAGTACAATTTGAAATCAGGTATGGAGATTCCTCCACAGCACCTTTTATTGTACAAGATCGTTTTTGCTATTCTGGGTTTTTTGTTTTTCCATATGAAGTTCAGAATTGAACTTTCAATGTCTTTAAAAAATTGTGTAGGTATTTTGATAGGGATTGCATTGATTCTGTAGATTGCTTTTGGTAGGATGGCCATTTTTACTATGTTAATTCTCCCTATCCATGAGCAAGGAAGATCCTTCCATCTTCTCATGTTATCTTCAATCTCCTTCTTCAGAGTTTTGAAATTTTTTTCAAACAAGTCCTTCACTTGCTTAGTTAAAGTAACTCCTAGATATTTTATATTGCTTGTGGCTAATGTGAAGGGTGTGGCTTTCCTAATTTCTTCCTCTGCAAGCTTGTCATTTGTGTATAGGAAGGCTACAGACTTTTTGGAGTTAATTTTGTATCCAGCCAAATTGCTGAAAGTATTTATCAGCTGTAGGAGTTCTCTGGTGGAATTTTGAGGGTCACTTATGTACACTATCATATCATCTGCAAATAGGGATAGTTTGACTTCCTTCTTTCCCATTTGGATACCCTTGATCTCCTTTTGTTGTCTTATTGCTCTGGCTAGAACTTTGAGTACTATATTGAAGAGATATGGAGAGAGTGGGCAGCCTTGCCTTGTTCCTGTTTTTAGAGGAATTTCCTTGAGTATCTCACCATTTACTTTGATTTTGGCTATTGGCTTGCTGTAGATAGCCTTTATTATGTTGAGGAAAGTGCCTTGTATCCCCGATCTCTCTAAAACTTTAAACATGAATGGGTGTTGGATTTTATCAAATGCTTTCTCTTCATCTAAAGAGATGATCATGTGGTTTTTTATTTTCAGTTTGTTTATATGGTGTATTACATTGATGGATTTCCGTATATTAAACCATCCCTGCATGCCTAGAATGAAGCCTACTTGGTCATGATGAATGATATCCTTTATGTGTTCTTGTATTCGTTTTGCAAGAATTTTATTTAGTATTTTTGCATCGATGTTCATAAGAGAAATTGGTCTGAAATTCTCAAATCCATTCAATGGAAAAAGGATAGCATCTTCAACAAATGGTGCTGGTCTAACTGGATGTCTATGTGTAAAAAAATGCAACTGGACCCATATTTGTCACCTTGCACAAAACTCAAATCCAAGTGGATTAAAGACCTCAACATAAAACCAGAGACACTAAGTCACTTAGAAGAAAAAGTGGGGAAGAGCCTGGAACATATTGGCACAGGAGACAACTTCCTGAACAGAACACCAACAGTCCAGGCCTTAATGTCAACAATTAATAAATGGGACCTCATGAAGCTGAGAAGCCTCTGTAAGGCTAGAGACAATGTCAAGAGAACAAAGCGACAGCCTACAGACTGGGAAAAGATCTTCACCAACCCTACATCTGACAAAGGTCTAATATCCAAAATATATAAAGAACTCAAGAAATTAAACACTACCAAACCAAATAACCCAATTGAGAAATGGGGCTTGGAACTAAACAGAGAATTCTCAACAGAAGAATATCAAATGGCTGAGAAACACTTAAAGAAATGCTCAACCTCCTTAGTCATCAGGGAAATGCAAATCAAAACAACTCTGAGATTCCATCTTACACCCATCAGAATGGCTAAGATCAAAAACTCAAGCGACACCACATGCTGGAGAGGATGTGGGGAGAGAGGAACACTCCTTCATTGCTGGTGGGAATGCAAACTAGTACAACCACTTTGGAAATCTATCTGGTGCTATCTCAGAAAACTGGGAATAGGGCTTCCTCAAGACCCAGCTATTCCACTCCTTGGAATATACCCAGTAGATGCACCAGCACACAGCAAGAAAATTTGCTCAACCATGTTCAAAGCAGCCTTATTCATAATAGCCAGATCATGGAAACAGCCTAAATGTCCCTCAGTAGAAGAATGGATAAAGAAACTGTGGTACATATACACTATGGAATACTACTCAACTATTAAAAACAAGGAATTCCCGAAATTTGTGGACAAATGGATTGAGCTAGAGATGATCATAATGAGTGAGTTAACCCAGAAGCAGAAAGACTCAAATGGTATATACTCACTTATATCTGCATATTAGCCCAAGGGGCATGTCCCATGAAAGCGTTCCCTTACCAGGAAACTGGGACAGAGGGGAGGACATCCTATTGGGACTCTAGATGAGAGAACAATGGGAGAATAGCAATGTAGAAGGACCCAGTGGGTCCTAGAATCCTACAAGTAGAACATTATGATAGGCAGATTTGGTCATGGGGTCCTGCTCAAACTAAGGCCCTAGCCAAGGACAATACAGGTGGTAAAATTTAAACCCCTACCCTGATCTAGCCCATGGACAGGACAGTCTCCACACTTGAGTGGAGAGAGGGATTTGACTTTCTCATGTACTCTAGTGCCTCACATTTGACTATGTCCCCTGGCGGGGGAGACCTAGTGGCACTCAGAGGAACGACAGCAGGTCACTGAGAAGAGACTTGATACCCTATGAGCATATACAGGGGGAGGTAATCCCCCTGAGGAACAGTCATAGGGGAGGGGAATAAGGGGAAAATGGGAGGGAGGGGAGAATGGGAGGTTACAAGGGATGGGATAACCATAGAGATGTAACAAGAATAAATTAATTAAAAAAAAAAAGAACTAGGTAAAGTGTATAATAATTTGTGGGTTTTCTTTTTTTTTTCAGTTTTTTATTTTATTGAAAATAGATTCTTGCTGGGTATCATGGCACATGCCTTTAATTCCAGCACTTGGAAGGCAGGGTTAGGTAGGGAGATCTCTCTGAGTTTGACAGCAGCTTGGTCTACAAAGAGTCCAGACCTACCAAGGCTATACAGAGAAAAAAAGAAAGAAAATGGATCCTTTTTTCATACAATATATCCTGATTACAATTTCCCCTCCCTCTACTCTTCCAAGAGTCTCCACTACCATCTAGCTCCACCCTCTTTCTGTCTCTAAGACATGGTAATAAAATATAACAAGATAAAATATAAGATAAGAAAGCCTCATTTGTGCACGCAAAAGCCCCACTAACACACTAACTTGGGAGCTGTAACATATATGCCGAGGACCTGGTGCAGACCTCAGCAGGCACCGTACACACTGTTTCATTCTCTGTGATTTCATCTGAACTTTGCATATGTTGATTTAGAGGATTTTATTTTTTATAGTTTTTCATTTTTTATCATTTATTCATATTATATCCTGATTGTTACCCCTTTGCTTGTGTGGGGGGGATGTCCTTCTCTACCATCCGACCACAGCCTATCAGGTCTCATCAGGATAGCCTGAATCTTCTTACGTTGTGTGCCCACAATGTTGCCCCCATCAAGAGGAAGTGACTAACTCTTGGGCACTAGAGTTCATGTCTGAGTCAGTCCCTGCTCCCCACCCCAACTGTGGAGAATGAGGTATCCATTGGCTACATCTGAACAGGGGTACTAGGTTCTCTTCATGAATTGCCCTTGGCTGGTGCAACAGTTTCTGCAGTGCCCCTTGGGTGGCGGTCCAGATCCATCACCTTGATGGTCTCCTTGTGGATCTCCTGACCCCTCAGGGTCCTTCCATCCCCCACCCTTCCATAGCACTCTCAGCACTCTGCCCAGAATCCAGCTAAATTCTGAAATATTTAACATTTTCAAGAGGATAAAACTAATATTCTGATTTTCTTTTATTTTCACCTTTAGAATTTTAAAATTCCCATTTATTTTCAGTTCAACAAAGTTTTAAGATAGTAAGATCAAGCTACATATATTATGCATTTTATGATATACATTTGTTCAAAATGTATATGTTTCTAAAAGTATTCATTTAATATAGATGATGGTGAAGATTTTTTAACAAATAATTTAAAATCATTTTATAAGCTAATTACAACATTTTGTAGATCATCTACTTTCAAATGATCATACATTTACTTAATACAATAAGCAAGAACTGTTACTAAGTCTGACATGGTGGTATAAGCAGGTAACCCAGCTATTAGAGAGACTGAGACAGGAGACTTTGAAGCTCATGACCTCCTTGGGGGAACATCTTAACTATGAATGAGGCCAGCTTGGTCATAATAGTAAGAGCCTGCCTCAAAATGAAATGACTGATGATGTATGCTCATTGGTAAGTTTCCTGGCTAGCCTACAGAAGGTCCTGATTGTTTTTCTGGTATTGCTTTAAAAGCAAAACATTTTCTTAACATCCTTTTTTCCTGATCATTGATATGCACATAAGTATCCTTTCATGCTGCCCAGTGTGCCACACACATTTACAAAACCACATTGTCCAGAGGGATGGGCTTTCCTCCTCCCAGAATTCATTGTTCACTCCTCAGTTAATAATTGCTCAATACTTCCAATGTTTGTATTGCTTGCATGTGTGCAAATTAAGCTACTGGGTGCAATGGGCTTTTGCCAAAAAAGTTTGATAAATAATTATATTTGTGTGGATATGTTCCCAGTTTTCAGAGATACTCCACTATTATATTTTAGAAGCTACAAAGGGCCACAGGTGGTACCAGTAAGGACAGTCATTCAACAAATCTAATTTGATATTCAGAATATCTATTAAAAACAATATTAAGATGTAAAGAGGAAGAAATATTTATTTTCTTTCCAAAATAAACATATCCTGAGTTTGGAATTTTTAAACATAATTATAACTAGATCTGAATGGTTATCGGGCAACTTCCCCATCATTTGGCAGAGGCCATTGGAGTTGGCAGTCTTTATTCTGCAAAGGCCCAGAACTTGACAAGTAGTTTTGGATGAAGGTGTTACTGGCACAGATGTTCCTGGGACTTGATGGAGGACTGTGTCTAAAATATTTTTTAGACAATATTAGCCACTATTTCTGTTTCTTTTTCATAAATATTTATTCTAGTTACAAGAAACACCAGATAGGAAGAACTCAATAATATTGGAAATGATTGCATTTTATTATTATGGCAATTTAAAATGATGTATTCAGTATTAATTGAAAAATTATACTTTATAAAATAAGTAAGTTTTTTGTCTATGTACATATACATGTGTGCCTCTGTGTATATACACCTTCAACCCTTGAAAAAAATTTCAGTTAATATATATGATATTTTTAATACATTCCCTATTATTTAATATAGATTTTTCTAAAATAATATGCTGATTATGATTTCCCTTTCCTCTATTCTTCTCATCTCCTCCCCCATATCCTTTTTAATATAGATCCACCCATTCATATCTCTCATTAGGAAACAAACAGGATTGCTATTTTAGTCTTTGTGAGCCCCTAAAACCCTGCGTAGTTAATTCAGCATGCCATGCTCTTCTTGTGTCTTTCACCCCTCTTGTTTCCTAAAAATTTTCTGTACCATCTTCCCAGGGGGTTTTAGAGCTCTGAAGGGAGGAACCTGAAATAAAACTCTGCTTTAGACTTTCTCTTTGCAAAGTGTATGGTAGTTAGTCTCTGCATCCACCCTGATTTGTTGTTAGATGATGTCTCTCTAACAAGGACTAGACAAGGCAGTGATCTGTGTATGCCCAAATATCATTAGGAAACATATACATATATATATATATATACACACACACACATACAGACATATACATATATAAGTACACATATACATATATATATGTATATACATATATCTATATATGTATTTGTGTATATGTACACACACCCCCACACACACACACATATGGGGAACTAGTCATGTTTGCTTCTACCCTTCTGTCTGGTTCTTACTATCCAAGCAGTGCTGGGCATGGCTCTCTCTTGTGGAGTGGAGTCGGACATCATATGTCCCCTCCTAATAGTTCTGCACCACCATTGCCTAACACATCATGCCTCCAGACCTTGTAGGTCAAAAGTTTGATGTATATCTTTTGGTAGACTACATATTATCTGTCCCAGCTCCTCCGTATGTCTTTTCTGGGGTTTTGTTTGGTGTTTTTGTGGACTCCTAATGGTGGGAGCAGGTATGTCTTTGACTCCTTTTCTTGCTCTCAGGACCCTTCTCCAGTTGGGTTGCCTTGTTTAGCCTCGGTGTGAGGGCTTTTGTCTTCTCTTACAGTACTTTGTTTCCTTGTTTGTTTGATTGCTGCGTTGTTTTCTCCTGCAGGCTTATTTTCTTAAGAGAGACATAGTGCGGAGTGAGTTCAGAGAGAAGGGAGGTGGAGGGGATCTAGGAGGAGTGGAAGGAGCAGAAACTGTGAATGTAATGAGAGAAGAATCTATTTTCAATGAGAAAAAAAAAAAACAGCTACAACCTGGTTTCTGTGAGATAATGATAAAATAAAAGTGTGGTGGTTTGAATGAGAATGGTTGCCATAGGCTCAAAAATGAGAATGTTAGTCCTCAGGAAGCGGCACTGTTTGAGACAGATTAGAATGATTAGCAGCTGTGGCCTGTTTGGAGTACACATGGCTTTGTTGGAGGAAGTGTGTTGCTTCCTCCTATTGGTGGGCTTTGAGGATTCAAAAGCCCATGAGAGCAGCACTTTTCCTCTCTCTGCATGTGGATCAGGATGGAACTTTCAGCTGCTGACTGCATCAGTGCTAACTTGTGTTTCTATGCTCTCACCATGGAAATAATAATGAACTAACCTCCTGAAGATGTAAGCAAGCCCCAGTTAAATGTTTTTTTTTTTAATTTTTTTTTTTTTTTTTTATTGTTCCGTTGGCCATATTGGTTTTTTTTTCCCACAACAACAGAACAGTAACTAAGGCAATCAAATGAAAAAGACAAAACAAAAAAATAATTAACTCATGAGTTGGACAAGTCCAACAAATAGAAGAAAAAATACCAGATAGAAAACACAGGAAACAGAGACCTACTCATTCACATATTCAGAAATCTATGAGCATATAAAGAAGGAAGAAGTCCCCGTCAGTCACAGTCATTGGGGAGGGGAGTAAGGGGAAAATGGGAGGGAGGGAGGAACGGGAGGATAAAAGGGATGAGATAACCACTGAGGTGTAATAAAAATAAATTAATAAAATAAAATTTAAAAATCTAAAAAAAGAAAAAGAAAGAAAAAAGAAATCTAAGGACATTAAGCTGGAAGCTGTAATATATAAGCAAAGGAACTGTAGTATAAAAAATAGAGAAGAAAAAAATATAAAATAAAGAGTGACAGAAAATAAAAAACAAAACAAAACAAAAAACCTAGAAGAATTCTAACATGACCTTATGAGACAAGAAATCTCCAAAGAAGGCCATGAGTTTGTTTTATTGTTGGCTCTCTACTACTGGGTATGAAGCCTTCCCTAAAAATAGTTTGTATTCCCAAAAATGCTTCCTTGGAGAAAACTGGAAATGAAATTTTATTTTCTAGTAGTTCCACAGGTTTCCCTGAGCTCTGAGGGGAGAGATTTGATAGGGACATTTCACTGAGTAGTCAAGTCTCTCATTTTTAGGATAATGTCTTCCTGTGTGTCTCTGTAATTGTTCCCATGTGTTGGAGGAGAGAACTTCTCTGAAGATAGCTGAACATAGCAGTGGTCAAATAGTATAGTTGACTGTCTTTAGGAATCATTGTATGGCTACCATTTAATTTTTTATTTAGTTTTCCTGTGGGTTTTTGGCCTATCTAGTCTTAAGATATTGGCCACCCTAGCAGTATCAGGTAGGTTGAAGCCTTTCCTTTCAAGATCTATGAAGAATTATGGCAGAATTTTTGTTGAGATTGAATTGAATAAGTAGATTGCTTTTGGTACAACCACCAGTTTTACTATGTTAATCCCATTGACCAAGAAGTAAGGGAGATCTTTCCATTCTCTAATACCTTCTTTAGTTTATTTCTTAAAAAAAAACAAAAAAAAAAACAAAAAAAAGTTTTTTTTTATATACATGCCTTTCACTTTCTTGTTTAGAGTTACCACAGATATTTTATACTTTTATATATTATATATATATTATATTTTGATGTTACTTTGAATAGTTTTGTTTTGTTGTTTGCCTTCATTTGTATAGAGGAGGACTATTGATTTTAGTGAGTTAATTTATATCTATGCTCAAGTACTACACTGGATAGGTATAGAGAGAGTAGATAAATTTGTCTTGTTTTTGGATTTTATAATTGCTGTGTTTTCTCCACTTAAGCTGGTATTGGTTATGTGCTTACTGTAAACTACTCATACTACCTTGAGCCTTGAGTCTTGCATTTCAAATCTCTTCAGGGCTTTTATTATGAAAGGTCTGTTAGATTCTCTCAAAGACTTATCTGCAATTACTGAGAATTTCATGTGATTTTTGTTTCTTTATTTTGCTTATATCTATTTTTATTTCATCTATTTGCATATGTTGAACCATTTCTGTGATGAACCTTAATTGATCATGATAGATAATATTTTTGAGAGTTTCTTGGATTCAATTTTCAAGTATTTTATTGAGAACTGTGAATCTATGCTCATAAGTAAAATGAGTGTATATTCAACTTCTTTGCTGGGTCTTTATGCAGTTTGGGCATTAAGGTAACTGTATCTTTATAAAATGTTCTTTCTCTTTCTGTATTGTGTAATAAATTGAGGAGCATTTTCGTGAACTTCCTTTTTGAAAATCTTGTAGAATTTTGTGATAAAATCATATGGCTCTGTTATTTATTTATTTATTTATTTATTTATTTATTAGAATACTTTCAATTAACATTTGTTTCACTAGCAAATAGTGAATAGATCTCTTTTTTATTTTTTTACTTTTATACATACATTCATATAGCTTAGCTAATTTTGCAACTTTTAGAATTGGTAGGTATTATGAAAACTATTCACTTCTTATAGGTTTTTCCATTTTGTTGGAGTACAGGTTTCAAAGTATGTCCACATTATTCTATGGGTTTCATTGGTGTCTGGTTTTATGTACTTCTTTTCATTCCTAACTTGTCCATTGAACATGTCTATTTTTGTTTTGGGGGATGTTTTCTTCTTTTTATTGTAGAGTTTTCAGTTGTGCTGTTAATTTTCTTATATAAAATTTCTCATAATGTTTATGCCTGTAATTAGCAATTTGAACTTACTTCTTTGGATTGCCTTCATTTTGTCTCATTAGCTTGGATATATATATTTTGTATTAATTTTCTTCCAATTCTAGAAATTTGATAGTTACTTTATTGCTATCTTGACACATATTTTCATTCAGTATTGAATTGTGCAGTTCTTATGAATTTATAATCTTTCTGTTGTTGTTGATATTCAGTTTTAATCCATGGTGGTCAAGTAAGATGCAGGATATTAATTTGATTTTCTTGTATCTCTTGCTTTGTTTTTGAACATGTGCACAATTTTAGATAAAACTTCATGAAGTGCTGAGAAAAACGTATATTCTTTTGTGTTTTGCTGAAATTTTATGCAAATATCTGTTAGTTCACTTTGTTTATAATGTTAGTTAGCTCCTTCATTTCTCTAATTAGGTTTTGTCCAAACGATTGGTCTATTGGCAATACAATGAAATATTGAAGTATTCCACTAGTAGAGTGAGTGTGTTTATGTGTGTGTGTGTGTGTGTGTGTGTGTGTGTGTGTGTGTGTGTGTAGGGTTAATATGTGATCTAGCTCTAGTCATTTTCTTAAATGAACTTGTGTTAAGTTCATAGATATTAAGAATAGAAATTTTCTCTTGGTGGATTTTTCCTTTGTTTAGTGTCATTCTGTATCTCTTTTGATTAGTTTTGTTTGAAGTCTATTTTGTTAGGTTTAAAATGGCTACACCACCATGATCCATAAGTCTATTTGATTAAAATGTAGTTCCCCATCACTTTCTCCTGAGGCAATGTCTGTCCTTGATGATAAAAATAACCTGTTTCTTCCATGTATCATATTTGAAAGCTATGCTGGGTATAGTAGTCATGGCTGGCATCTGTGGTCTCTTAGAGGTTCAGCACACCTGTCCAGGACATGTTGGCTTTTACAGTCTTCATTATGCAATCAGGAGCTATTCTACTAAATTTGCAATTACTTAAGACTCTTGGTCTTCATCTCTTACAGGTTTTAGTATTCTTTCTTTGTCTTGTACATTTAATGTTTTGATTATTATCTGTCTGAACAAATTGTTCTTTTCCTTCTATTTGGTGTTCTGTGTGCTTCTTGTAACTTTATAAGCCTCTTCTTTTTTAGGCTAGCACTATTTTCTATGAGTTTATCAAAAATACTTTTTGTACCCTTGACCTGGGTATGTTCTTCTGTATCTATTGCTAGTATTCTTAGATTAGGTATTTTCATGGTATCCCATATTTTCTGGATATAACACTTTCTTTGACTGAAGTATCCATTTCTTCCATTGTGTCTTCAGTGAATGAGATTTTCTTTTTCATCACATGGATTCTACTGGTGAGGCTTGCCGCTGAGGTTCCTGTTTAAAGTCCTAAATTTTCATTTCCAGGTTTCTCTCAGTTTGGGCTTTCTTTATTGATTCCATTTCCACTTTCAGGTCTCGAACTGTTTTATTCGTTTCCTTTCACTTTGTGTTTGTGTTTTCACATGTTTCATTAAAGGACTGATCATTTGCTTCTTTCAGGACCTCTATTGTATTCTTAAAGGCTATGTTAATGTCTCTGTCTTATACCTCACATATTTCATAATAATCAGAGCCCACTGTGGTTGGGTTGCTTGAATATGGTAGAGAGATACAGAGTGTAGTGGCTGTGTAGTGCCTGGTAGTAAATTCAGGGAAAATAAGTTCCTAGGGATTGTGAGCTGACACCTAGGATTGAAGATGGGCTAAGTTTGGGAGAAGTAAGCAGTGTGAATCTACAGTAGGGAGGAAAATAGGCTCTACCTCATCTGCTCAAAATACAGAGAATAAGAAAAGGCTACCACAAGTCGTCTCCTACAGAGCAGGCCATCAGCATGAAAGACTGGATATGAAAGGAGGGAAGGAAAGTGAAGATCTGACATTTGCCTGCCTTCTTTGCTGGCCTCCTTACTATTCCCAGAGAAAGCTTGTTCGAGTTTGGGAATAGGATTGTGGAGAGGAAGGCTGGAGGAGAAGATCTTCCTGATTCACTGGGGCAGAAAGGAGGGAGAGGCAGAAGCAATTACTGTGGTATAGAAATGAGGGTGGGACTGGGTGATTGGAGTTAAAGAGTAGGAGGGAGAAGTGAAGATTTTCCCTTACCCTACCTGCATTTTTGTCTGGAGTCTCCTGCAGGTTCTCAGGCTTTGGTACTTTTGATTACTATCAAAATCAAACTAAAGACATTCTTATTCACAATATATAAAGTTAATGGAAAAAGGGATCCTAATACACATTATTAAACTCAGCGAACAGTTATTAAAATTAAATTTTTAGAAAGATAAAAAGAAAAACTAGTTACAAAATAATATGGAGCTTATGGTTTCAGTTTCTTTGACTACTGATAAAATGCTTATGTAGATCTTTGGGGGTAAATTTGCCCAAATATTTTTTAATTGTTAATTTAAATAATTCATTGTTTCACATTAAATAGGAAATTAATATAAACTATTATTTCAAAAAACTTGCCATTTTGTCTCATTTTTGCATATTCACATGTAACGTGTGTTGCCTAGATATGTCTCAGAAACTTCCAAAGCCACACAGGCCACTTGCCATTGTTATTAGCCGCTCATCAGACACGAAGACAAGTCCCTATTGCTGAAGACACAACATACATTTGATCATAAAAAGGTAGAAACCTAAACTCTACATATCAAGAAGTCCCTAGGGAGATGAGTGATGAATAGACTTACCCAGCTCTGAGCCCTGTAAACAGCAATAATGACTGTCATAACAAGATTTTGTACCCATGAGTGAAAGAATGGCACAATTACTGTGGTATAACCCACTGCTTTCTGATTGAATTTAAGGCCTGCTCTACAGGAGGAAACCTATTTCGGGAATAACAAATCTAAGACATAACCCATGGTTGGGGAGTTCACAGTATCCAGGAGTGAACATTATAGTGTTATTTTACTAAGTGGATAGAGCATGAAACTGCCTTCTAAATTTATCTCTTTCTCCCAATAGATTAATACAGCTCTCAGAAGTTACTATAGGAGTTTCTTTGTACAATGGATATTGATTAATACAAAGCTCACAACTATTTAAGTTACAGAAAATATGTCTTGCAACACTCAGCCACAAATAAGATATCTATACAACACTTCTCCCCAGAGCTGAAAAACTACTAGTGAAGAGGGGCAAAAATGAATTAAGAGCCAGAGGTTAGAAAGGACTGGAATAAAATAGTGCACTGTGGAACAGCATCCATGTACTCATGAATGTAAAATAACTATGTTTACCTACACAAGTCATTCAAGAGATAAAACTAATAAGTAGCCTAGCACAGAGTTCAAGGGGGGAACTTCTGGTAAAATTAAAATCTATCCTCATGGAGAGGGTTTTCAGATCAGATTCAGCACAGATCCTCAAGTCTCCTGTGTGTGACACACAGTAATAGGGATGGCTTTCAACTTCTAATAGGCAACAGCTGAGGGCCGAAGCTGATAACATTTGGGGAATTCTGTGGACTTGATTGACCAAAAAATTGAAAAGGGACTTCTCATGACTGGCATGGGTGTTTTTTGATAGATCCTCTATTGCTCCTGGGAGGAACATTATTATCTAAATTCTGGTTGTAAATGGGAGGACAGTGTTGAGGCAAGAACGCAGGAGGGATAACCATAACTAAAGACTTTTGGACCAAAAAAGGAAAAAAAAAAATGCAATCACTTTAAATTTAGTACATTGATACCATTGGCCTTGTGATCTTCATGTACCGTATCCTTGAAACAAGCAAATCAATCAACAACAAATCATGTAACCACTTGTTGCCACACGGAATTGTAGGGTGAGGATATCTATTTCCCTCTGTCGGTGATATCTTATCTTAAAAGAGCTGACGACGAAAACAATGCTCAACAAAGGTTGTTAGCATCGAAAATAACCGCAGAAGCCTCTACCATTAAAAAAAAGAAAAAGAAAAGAAAAGCCAAAGTCAGAGACACCATAGGAATGAAAAAGACTATCAGAAAAGATTTAGGACTGCTAGCATAACACCTTCAGATTTCAGACATTGACTATAACAATGGAAAGCTAGAAAATGGAAGTGTAAGTTCCTGTTTTCTTCCATACAACCCACAATACCATTTTTGCAAAACACAGGAAACTGGAGGAGATAAGATTCCATTAATACAAAAAATATTTATATTTGTGCAGGAAAGATACGTGTCCTGAAATTCTACCTGGTGTCCTTTTCTGACCCAGAGTCTCATATGTCCGATAGACTACTGATAATTCCGATTCCTCGTCTAAAGAATGGCATCCATTAGGATAAATCCATTTAACTGGTTAAACAAGGCTATTTGCATTGTGACTTTAGACAAACTGTTAAAGGTTAACTATCCATGGCAATTTTAACAATGGTACATTTTGATTAAGGTGCTCATACATAGGCGGTTTGTAAAACCGTTCATAGTGATTTGATGATTAGGAAATTTTGGTACCTTCTAATATGTTGATGAGATAAGATTATCTTAGAGAGTTAACACATACCTTGTTAAAAATGAATAAAGAAAAACAGAAAGCCTATTCAAAACTAGCAAATTCAGACATAAATATGGAGTGCTATTTTTTTTGATAGCATCGAGTTTTATATTTCATTAACATATGTTTATAATAATATTGGCACTCAACTAAACAAGGATATAGTCTTTAAATAATTCTAGTCCAAATAATATTAATTTCATCATATATTTTAAATGTTTCAATAAAACCTCATGAATAAATCATTTGAAAATTTGAAAATGTGCTCATTGAATACACTCTAGAAAAAGTCCATAGGGATGCGACAAACCAGCTACTGGACAAAATGTCCTCCTTTTAGCCACAGAAAGAGTTCTTCCTAAAAATGTGCAAGCTTGGATGCAGGCAGAGTGGATGGCTAAATTCTTCCAGGACAGGAGAAGCAAGTCTTCAATAGTTCCTGCCTCACAAATCTGTCTGTCATATATATTTGGCCAGAAGGCTGAAGATGATGCTCAGACGTTATAGAGAGTTTGGGGTGACTCTTCAGGCAGAAAACTGTGTCTGTCATTTTCTCATTTTGGAAGGTGCAATCCTGTACTTCCTGTTTAAACAGATAATTAATTTTATCCCTAAGTTTCTGATGGGGTTGAACCAGACAGTTCAGTCTTATAATTAAGCTTATTTGGTTAGGGGTTAAGTTGTTTTTAGGTCTTGATAGATATTTTAAGTTGATAGAGATGAAATATGATAGATATCGGTTTACATTAAGAATTTTAGACTCACCAAGATAGGAAAGATGTTTTCTGCAAGATTGCCAAATACAAAGAGCAAAAACACTATGAATGTAACATTTATATAATTCCTGATTGTTTCTTGGTTCTTCTTGCACTATGTTGTTTGTTTTATTTATGTGTAATAATATAAATGTATATTTAAAAAACAAATATAATAAATAAAAATTCTAAAAAGGTTAATAAAATAAAAAGTCCATTAATTACCTGAATGATAAGTACAATATTCACAATTATTTTATTTGAAAATAAATTTGATTTATTTATTTATTTTTTTTAATTTTTTTTATTTTTTATTAATTTATTCTTGTTACATCTCTATGGTTATCCCATCCCCTGTATCCTCCCATTCTCCCCTCCCTCCCATTTTCCCCTTATTCCCCTCCCCCTATGACTGTTCCTCAGAGGGATTACCTCCCTCTGTATATGCTCATAGGGTATCAAGTCTCTTCTTGGTGACCTGCTGTCCTTCCTCTGAGTGCCACTAGGTCTCCCCCGCCAGGGGACATAGTCAAATGTGAGGCACCAGAGTACATGAGAAAGTCAAATCCCTCTCTCCACTCAAGTGTGGAGACTGTCCTGTCCATTGGCTAGATCTGGGTAGGGGTTTAAATTTTACCGCCTGTATTGTCCTTGGCTAGGGCCTTAGTTTGAGCGGGACCCCTTGACCCAAATCTGCCTATCATAATGTTCTACTTGTAGGTTTCTAGGACCCACTGGATCCTTCTACATTGCTATTCTCCCATGGTTCTCTCATCTAGAGTCCCAATAGGATGTCCTCCCCTCTGTCCCAGTTTCCTGGTAAGGGAAGGCTTTCATGGGACATGCCCATTGGGCTAGTATGCAGATATAAGTGAGTATATACCATTTGAGTCTTTCTGCTTCTGGGTTAACTCACTCATTATGATCATTTCTAGCTCAATCCATTTGTCCACAAATTTCGGGAATTCCTTGTTTTTAATAGCTGAGTAGTATTTCACAGTGTATATGTACCACAGTTTCTTTATCCATTCTTCTACTGAGGGACATTTAGGCTGTTTCCATGATCTGGCTATTATGAATAAGGCTGCTATGAACATGGTTGAGAAAATTTTCTTGTTGTGTGCGGGTGCATCTCTGGGTATATTCCAAGGAGTGGAATAGCTGGGTCTTGAGGAAGCCCTATTCCCAGTTTTCTGAGATAGCACCAGATAGATTTCCAAAGTGGTTGTACTAGTTTGCATTCCCACCAGCAATGAAGGAATGTTCCTCTCTCCACACATCCTCTCCAGCATGTGGTGTCTCTTGAGTTTTTGATCTTAGCCATTCTGATGGGTGTAAGATGGAATCTCAAAGTTGTTTTGATTTGCATTTCCCCGATGACTAAGGAGGTTGAGCATTTCTTTAAGTGTTTCTCAGCTAGCCATGGACAGGACAGTCTCCACACTTGAGTGGAGAGAGGGATTTGACTTTCTCATGTACTCTGATTCCTCACATTTGACTATGTCCCCTGGAGGGGGAGACCTAGTGGCACTCAGAGGAAGGACAGCAGGTCACCAAGAAGAGACTTGATACCCTATGAGCATATACAGGGGGAGGTAATCCCTCTGAGGAACAGTCATAGGGGAGGGGAATAAGGGGAAAATGGGAGGGAGGGGAGAATGGGAGGTTACAAGGGATGGGATAACCATAGAGATGTAACAAGAAAAAATTAATTTAAAAAAAAATAAATAAAAAACAAGTGTTTAACAACTATTAAAAAAAAAAAAAGAGATAGGCCAGGAGTTAACCTGTTTCATTATTAGTGAATCTTAAAACAATAAAACATTTTTTAAATGCCACATTATGCATGTCTCTGTGGGTTATGAAGATATTATCTAACTATCCTACCTTATCTTTCTAGAGAATCTATCTATCTGCTGCACCCTAGATATATACCTTTGTGATAAAAGTAGACTAGCAATTGACATGACCATTTGATAAACTAACAATTAACTTGTATAACTTATTTATCCTAAACAGCCTGCAATAGCACTTTCAAAGTAATGGAAATAAATCTTTTTTTATATATTAAAACATTTTATTAAAAAAAAAAAAAGAACGGAATACCATTAGTAAAAGTTACACATCCACCCACTACATCCATAACAGTTAGAAGCAAAGTTTTTCAATATTTGATCTGGAACTATTGGATGTTTGAAATAATTTCCTGGATTCTTTAAAATTTCTGGGTTCACTAAAGATCGATTGAACCGGAACCCATGAGGAAGGAGTATGGAGCTGATTGTTTTTCCTCCCAGTTTTATGTGTCTGAGTGTTTGGCCTGCATGTTTGTCTGTACACCATGTGCTTGGCTAGTGCCTGAGGAGGCCTGAGGAGAGTGTTGGATCCCCTGAACCTGGAGCTATAGACAGTTGTGAGTGGCCACTTGGGAGCCGGAAACTGGCTCCAGGTCCTTTGGAAGAGCAGCCAGTGCTCTTAACCACCAAATCTTTCCAGCCCCAGGGCTGAGTTTTTAAAATTATGAAAAACTTCCATTTGTTTTTTGAGAGAGAGTCTTGCTGGCTTAGAATTTCTAAACTTCTTCCTTCAGCTTTCTGAGTGCTTGGATTAAAGGCACGTGCCACCATGACTGGGTCCAGTGATTGCTGTTGTACTCAAGGGAAATAAATAAATTTTGTATTATAATTCAGTTATATGGCTACAATACCTCATATTAGAATATATATATACATATATATATATTTGTGTGTAAAAATAATCTTACATTTAAATTCTATACGACTGTATCTAGAATTAAACTTATTTTGCATCTATATACAAAATTCTATACTGGTGAACTAAAAATACCTTGTGAGTGACAACTGAGGAATTAAGTTGAGGAGTAGACTCACTAATCTACTTTTTGTTCTCTCTTCCCTATATATTTCTATATTTCCCCTTCTTTCATTTCAACCCCTCTCTCCATAACTAAGAATGTAAGATAAGGGAAAAGAGAGACAGTGCTGACCCTAACCTTGTTTTCTCTCTAAATAAGAACCAATAATAACTTATAACCAACTCCCATTGACAATAGCCCTCTACAGCCCAAGAGATCAACCAAAAACCTACCCAAACCCCTTAAAGGAAATCGGGCATCATTCTTTTAAGGTTTCTTCCAGCTGATTTGGGATGAAATATATCTTTGTAGGGGGCCCAAATAAAATTGGGAAAATTCTGAAACAAGCTAGTAACAGCAACTGTCCAGTTTCTAAATGTTGAGAAATTCCAGGCTTAGTTTGAGTCCTGTGTGGGACAGTCTGAAATGCTGGAGACCAATTGGGATTGGAAGCTTTATTTGAATGTGTCCTGGGAGCTGTTGTGTTCTGATGGGTAGCAGCAATTGAAGTACTTGGTGCTGCTGCATGAAGGATGCAGGATGTCAGTGTCCAGCATGCGGAGAGGAGTAAATCCTTTTAGATCTGATTCAATGTCAGTGTCCAGTTTTTTGGTTCTAAAAGCATATTATTTCTAACAAACATTATACAGTCTTAAAATTATAAGTGTATAAGGTGTGCGTAATACAAGGAACAATTAAGGCTAGTTTTCTGTTCTTTGTGTAAGCAGAAAAAAAGACATCTGTAAATCTTCATTGATGCCATATGAAGAATGGCATCTAATAGTAATTCATAGGGGTTTTGTAGCCAACAAGAGTCATTGTCTATGCCTAGACATTCATGTCTCAGCCTCTCTCTGAGCTATTCCCATACAGTGGGATTAGCAATATAAATTACCTGCTTGATCTGTAGTTTCAATTCTTCACCTCCCAACTGTATTCCCCTCTCTCATTCCCACCCAATCCTCACTCACTCACTCACGCCTCTCCTTCCCTCACTTAGTCCCCAGAAAGTGAAGGATTCCTCCCCTAACAATTGACCTCAACCTCTCAAGTCTCATCTGTACTACCTGTAACTTTTTCCTCTGTAGCCTGGCAAGGCTATCCTGCCAAGAGGAAATGATCTAAGTTCGGTAGCATAGTCGATGGCCAAACTCTGCCAAGACAGGGTAAGCTAGTTCTGGATAGTTCCTGCCTCACAAATATGTCTATCAGATATATTGGGCCAGAATGCTGATGAAGATGGTGCAATATTATAGATAGTTTGGGGCTACTATTAAGATATCAAACTGTCTCTGTCATCTTCTCATTTGGAGAGCTAGTAACCTCCACTCCCGGCATACTCAGGTAATCAAGTTTATTCCTTCTCAAGTCTCTGATGCAGCTGAAGACCAGGTAGTTTAGTTTTACAATGAAGCTTACTTGTTCAGGGGTTTAGATATTTTTAGGTCTAGATAGATGTTTTAAAGTTGATAATGAAACGATGTAAAGGAGATTGATTTACATTCAGAAACTTAGACACACCAAGATAGGGGAGATGTTTTCTTCAAGGCTGTCAAATACAAATAGCCAAAACAGTAAGAATGTAACATTTATATAACTGCTGATTGTGTCATGGTTCTTCTCGCTATAGGTAATCTATTGTGTATATATGTGTAATAACATAAATGTATATGTAAAAATTAAAAATGTTTAATTAATAAAAAATTAAAAATTAAATCAAACAAAATTAAAATAATGCAAAATTTTAAAAAAGATAATAAATTTGAAAATGTACCCCTGTGCAATAAACAATACATTTTAATTTTAGTAACAATCCTAAATCTACCTGTATGGATTTAAAAATGAATTTGAATTTGTGTGACAGTCATATGTATTAAAATTAGAAATACACTTTAAAACATTGTACTGTAAAACAAGCCAGTAGACATGACCTTTCCTGTAAAGTATCATACGTATTTTTCAAAATATCTACACTTGAGAAAATAAATAACTTCCTGGTAAAGAGCTAAATATGATGCCTGCTAATAAAACTATTTTTCTTACACCTATACTTGGTTACTTAAAAGCTATGACTATATGTTTCATTTTCCAAATATAGAACAATGTTCATACAATTTTCAGTAAATATTCAAACATTATTTTAGTTTTTCCTACTGTTAGAAATAATTTCAAAAAGAAATTCTGATAAAAGGAGCATGCATAAGAAATTACAGAAACTCATATCTGACTTTATACAGTTTTTCTATAATTCAACTTAATATCATAATTAAAAACTGGACACTGTGACTTACTTAATGTTTAAAAACAATGCAATTAAATTGTAATGTAAAACTACATGCTGTTAACAATATGTTTTAATAATTGTTAGGATACTGGGATAATATTCCAAACAATTTTAGTTAAAGAGAAATGAACACCTACAGTTAGGATAAGAATAGTACAAAAGATTGAGATGGGCATGTGTTTGTCCCTGAAGCAGTCTCTGATTGTCTAAGCCCAGCATCCTAGTGGCTTGGATGTTGCAATTGTTGAGATTTGTTAATGCACATCTCTAGGGAGTATTTGGACACGAAAGTTTACCTGCCCATAGCAGTGAAGCACTACATATCCTGGACTTTTTTGCCCACAGAATATTGTGCACACATTTTTGTTGGTACTAAATCTTTGTACACTCAAATGAAGATTTTTTTTTAAAGTCAAAACAAAAGAAACACACATTTAAAGGTGTCAACATCCTTAAAATTTGGAACACATTGTCTTCAACTATGTCTCTACATTTCTGGATTTTTTTAAAAAGTTGTCAAATGTTCACTTCTTCATAGAAATCTTTTTGAAATGAACCTTAGCAGAAATGATAAAAGATGAAAAAAATGTATATATCATGTTGGCTTCTGTGAATTTTTTTATTATGTTCTTAATCTAAACTTTTTTGAGTAACCTCCGAGTCATAAAAAGTGTGAAACAATAAACACTTGGAACTAAAATGATGTCTATATTTTAAAATATATAAAAAAAAGAAAGGGAAGCGTATGTCCATGACTGGGAGATCTCAGAGTGGAGTACTTAAGGAAATCAGCATGAAAAATAAAGTGCCCATTACCAAGTGATGATGTAGTGTATAATTTATGGGATGGCGGAGTACGCTTGAGATGGCACTTAGCACTTGGATGCCACAAAATATAAATTGAGATGAAACATGTTCATGAAATTCCATTAATAAAAGGCATGATTTAGGTTACACTTCCATTTTCTTTCTAGCTTAACAAAGAGAAGTGGTAAATCTACATGATAATCAAGTGCTTCTATTGTTAATTTTTCAGACTCATGGATCTGCAAAAAAATTTGTTTTAAGAATTTGGACGTTATATATTATAACAGCTCTGTCTGCTCTCTTGTTCCTGACCCTTATCTTTGATGAATAGAAATCTGAAATCTCAACTTAGTAATTTTAGATGATTTTTAGTAATTCATTCAAAGAAACCATTGCCTATAATATACATAATAATGTGTCACATACAATAATTTGAAAAAAAAAACCAAACTGTGTCATAAATGTTGTCAATCCTAAGATGACATTAAGAGTAGAGACCTTTAGGATCAATTAGATTATCGAATCAAAGACTTACTGAAACACTGATATCGTTTAATGAGGAAATACTGCATGTGAAAACATATATGTATATATGATATATGTATATAAATTTTGTGTATTTATAAAAACATGTATCAGATCACAGATGCTACCAGAAGCTAATGATGACAGCCTCTTGATTTTAACTAACTTCCTACCTTCTGAAAACATTAGAGGTGGATTTCTTTTGTTTAGAAAATATTCAGCTTCTGATATTTTTTATACCAGCTGATATATATACGGAGATTTCTGTCATAGAACCCACATTATGAAATTCCACAATATGTTATGGTGGTTTCCAGTATATTTAATGTGTTAGTTATAGTCTTCTAGAGAAACAGAATGAGTAAGATTCACATGAATCTAAGAGTGCGTCAACCCCTCAACATGTGTGTGTATGCATATGTGTTAAATGTCTAAGAAAATTAGTAGATTAACATATCCCACCCCTGGATGGTGGTAATAGATGGCTTTTGGGAAAGGCAGAATCAGTTTCCTACAAGGATAGCTGCCAAGGAGGATACAGATGGAGCTGTGGATGGCCCAAACTCACAACCATCCCAGCATGGCTGAGAGGACTTAGTGTGGGGAAACAGACAAAAATCTATAATATTTGTAGTTACTTTTATATTTGAGAGGAATTAGAGTGAAGGGCTTGGGAGAGTAAGTATAACCAGAATATATTTTATGTTTTTATGAAATTCTCAAACCATATAAAGAGAGAAAATAAACATTAGAAATGAAATATATATGTTTAGCATTAAGTGATTCTTTGATGATTTACATACACTGCATGTACATGCATACAATGTATTTTGATCATATTCATCTTCCCACTCCTTTCCTTAATCTTCCTCCAGACACTCTCCCCACTCCATCAAAAGCTTAAAACTTCATGTTTTCTTCTTCTTAGAAGAAAAACATATCGTGATGTTTTAATAATAATAGTCTCCATAAGCTCATATTTGATTTACTAGGAAGTCAAAGAAAACTAATCTCCCCCCTCCCCCGAAAACACATACACTCTCAGTAGCTCCTCAGCTATACTCAAGAGCTTGTCAGCCTCTCCACCTTCTGCTCTGGAATGTGGACTGACTTCATCTGTTAGAAACATCCTTAGCTGCTGGGTCATATGTACAGTAGTTCTGCTATGTCTATAAAAATCTTTTTGACTCAGGACATCCTGAACCCCAGATCTTACACTCTTTGTGACTTTTTTCCCCTAACAATACTTAGCCTTGAAGATGAATAGGGAAGAAAAAATTGTGACAGAAATGTGAAATTTGTTCTTGAACACTTCAAAGACACGTATTCTCTGCATTTTGACAGTTGTGAGCTCCGATTCAACCAGAGTCTACTACAAAAAGTAACTTCTTTGATGAGGTCTGAGTGCTGCATGAATCTGTGGCTGTAGACATTGGAATTTGTATGTAACAAAATGATAGTATTGCCTTCACTAGGGTCTATGAGATCCTACTTTTAAAAGAGAATAATTCATCCCCACGAAGATTCATATAAGGAGTTATGCAAAATCTGGACATCTTTTGAAGAACATGGACAATGAACTTTTTCAAGTATTTGGAAGAAATCTTTATGGAAGTACAGTCTCGCAAGATTTTATAAATTTTTTACTAGTGATTGGATTAGGGCATCTGACTCTGCAGACTAAATTAGTTGACTGTTAATTGTAAATAGCATTTTTTCTCTGTATGTCACCATGTATTATTGTTCTAATTTTATTTTTTGTATACTACTTTTATGTTCTATATGATTTTATCATGGATTCAGTTTCACAAATGGATTAGTAATAATTAAAACAGTATCAAAATATTTCATATAGTGTAAGCCTGAAGTAAATATGTCATGAGAATTGTGGAATCTTCATGAAAGACATAATAAAAATTATTTCTAATCATAGAAAAAAACAGAAAAGTTATAAATTGACTGATAAGGGCAACATTAGTTCATGTAGTTAGACTTAAATCATAAAGCTGGAATTTTCCCATAAAATATGACATTTTATTTGTGTCTTTATCTGTTTGCACAGTTGGCTCCACCTTGGGCCACACAGAACCTTATGGTTCAGGATCTACTGGCAGAGGCAGGTTACAGTCAAAGAATCTTGAAGATTAGGTAAACCTCTGTTTTTGCTTTTGTTATTTGGTTTCGTTGTCTAAATTCTTCTTGTTCCAACAAAAATGAGTGTCCTGTCCCCTTATGCCATCACTATGCTATTCATTTCCCACAGTCGCTGAATTTACAAGGCATAGTTTGTATTTCTCCCTTAACTTTTCTTTACTCTGGTCTAGCTTCTAATGGATGTGAAAAGAAAATAACAATGATGCAGAAGGTGAAAGGATGGCTCACTAAGCACGTGTGTTTTCCCTATGCTGTCCACCAGTGATGTTTCTGAGAGTCTCCTGAAATAATCAGGGTCCAGGTAAGAAATAAATTACCACTTTGGTAATGAAATTAATAGAATTTTTTTTTAACCTACAGTTTATTAGGAGAAAAGCACATGTTAAAAGTGACCAAAGTTTCAGCTTATATGTTTCGTGTAGGGTTTAACTTTAGAGTGTCCACAAAACATTAAAGTTGTGTTTTGATTATGATTTATAATTTTTTACTAGTTATATTTTACCATATTTTAAACATTACATCATCTTGAACAACTCACATTGAGGTCAATGACTTAATAATGCTATACATCGTGATATGGCTGAAATACCCACAGTATTTAGATTAAACCCAGGTTAGGTTTTATTTTTCTGGAAGAGTGGATAGGCTTAGATTCTTTGGTTCAAGTCACCAAGGCAAAACCTATTGATTGTTTCCATTTCTATTCACAGGATTTTCATATTCCATGTCGTAGTTACTTTTATGTTGCTGTTATACAATACCCTGACTAAGAAAACTTATAAAATAAAGCATTAATTGGGAGACTTACAGTTCCAAAGGGTGAGTGGAGTCGATGGCCATAATGACAGAGAGATTAACATCAAGAATACAGGCTTGGTGTTGACCCATTAGTAGCAAGCTTACATCTTGGCATACTAGTACAAGGCAGAGAAAATTAACTTGGAGTCCATGTCACTTTTTTTTTTTTTTTAACTTTGACCTCCAAGTAGGTCACCCCTCCTAATTTGTCCCAAATATTTGTAACCCTGGCAGACCAAGTATTCAAATATATGAACATGTGGGGTCATTATTATTGAAGCCCTCACGTTCTTTAAGCACACTTAGTGATACTCATCTAGTGCAGTATCTGAAATGATACTGTGAGAGCTACTGAGTCACTCTCCAAATGATATCTCAGAAGAAATTGTAGCCTACGAGTTTCTGCCTCTTGCATCACTTACTCTAGTGATGGCACCATTTTAAAAGAGGGACCTATCTGTATGTTAAGGAAGGGAAGCTTTGGAAAATTAACAGTAACACTTTCTAGGTATGTATGCAAACTTCCCACTTTAGAAAAGGAGTTTTTAAGTAACAGTTAAGTTTCAAATGATGATTGATGACTGCCTACTTCCAGGTTTTGACATAAGATAAATAGGATCAGTATCACTAAGTCAAATCACATGTAACTTCCAATTCTTAGAACCTGTCAGAAGTTTGTTATTGTATTCAGCCTATAACTTTTCATGTAATTAAGTATACTATGAAAAAATAATATAGATTCTAGTTCTAGTATCTGATTTTAAAAACCAGAAGCATCTGTATTTTATCAGAGTACAAAATAATATAATGAAGCTGATAATTACTAATTAATGATCATAATTACCACTTATTTTTTAATTATATCTATGTGTTTGATGATTGCTGAATCTGGCTTTCCTTCCTTTCTGATTTGGGAGTGACACACATTCTATGCTCAAAGAGACTAGGATGAAATAAAAGAGGCAACAGGGGGGCTGTGAGTGGGGACACGAGTAATTTGGAATTTTGAAAATAAGAAGTATTCTTATAAAACCTCTGTACAAGATGATAAAAATTAGTATAAGATCAATGTGAAACATTTTAGAGTAACTGATAGTATATACAATAGCAGATACTTATACTGGGCTTTGTTTAACTGTCAAGTATGAATTATAATATAAACATTAAAAACTATTGATGTGAAGTTTAGGAACATCGAGGCTATTTCACATAAATGCAGTCTCTTTGATTCAGATTTTATCTTGGAAATATCTTTTCAACTTAGAAAAGCAATTATGTCTTTTCATGTACAGCAGTGATATTGAGTTTTTAAAAAATCAAGCATTTGATTGACAGCCATAAGCAAATCATAGCTAATCTGCTATTGCATACATAAAATAATGCATACATTAGTTTTCCTTTCACTCTATTGATGTATGTTGGTTTATGTTTACCATAAAGGGACATAAAGGAAAATTGCAATAGGCATTTCCACATAAATATTTTAAAAATGAATAAATGTATAAAATGTACACAGAATTTGAAAGAATGCTTGCCTGTCTTGGCATAGGCATATCTTGGAGAAAACTTCAACAGAATGAAACAGTGAGTATTGTGATAAGCTTACTATGTACAACATATAATAAATGTCTTAATATTGTTGAAGTCATCAAATAATCTGTTTATTCACTTATGCATTCAGAGGCCAGAATAGATTATCAAAATTAGATCTCATTTTGGTTATTAAGAGAATTAAATTTGGAGGGGTGAAAATCTTTCAAAGGTGACATGTTTACGGAATCAGCTTTCTGCAGGTAACCCAGAAAAAGTATCTCTGACTTTTCCTAGTTATTTGTGTCTTTTCTACAGTGAGGTAAAGAATTTAATTGCTTGGGTTTCAAATCTGATGTGCAGGAGAACACCTGATAAAAAAGAATACCGAACTCATGGGGAACTTCACATTCCAACCTGCTCTTTTATCCTCTATTAATTATGAAGAACATCTCACATAAGGATGAGGAGCTCAGAATGTCTCAAAGGTTCTAAAGACATGCCTTGGTTATTAGTCTCTGCATTCTGCTGGATACCACCTGAGATTGGTGTACAGCCGTAAAAAAAGAAACAACGGGTGTTGTATTAATTAATTTTACGAGAGACATGTGAGATGAAAATAAGGAATGAATGTAAAAGCCCACACTCCTTAATTGCATTATAAATTACCATAAGAGTGAGTTTTAGAAACATTATAGAAAATATACCCATAATTTCAAGTCATTGCAACAATTTAAAAAGTAAATTTTATTTATAAGCATGAATAAATCATATTCAAATTAATTAAAATAACCTTGTATAATAATAATTAAATGTAATCTATTAGATCATACAAAATTATAATAAAACTTCTATTAATATTAGAATCAAGTATTTTACAGAGAAACCATCTATTTTAGGAATAGCTATAGATTCAGTGGCTTAGAGTTTGGTTCCATGATGAACATCCCAGCACTGAGAAGTGATTTGATTGAGAGGGACCATACTTAATAAATGACTCATGCATCTATGAACTAATTAGTAGAGATATTCTGTATTTCAGTTAATGACACCTTTTACACAGATAAAAACCTTTTCAAATTTTATATTTTCACAGCAGTTTATATCATTATAGGATATTTTATCTAGTTTCTGCAGAACTATTTTTGATTTTTTGCTTGTTTGTTTTTCATCATTTTGGACTGAAACAAGAGCCTTGAACATACTAAGTAGCTAAGCAGTAATATACTACTAAGCAGTAATTCAACCCTGAATAACTATTTTGCATAATATTTTCTATTTTGTGTGCACAACTCTTATGTATATATTTTCATAAACGTGAGCCTCTCAAATATCTTTATTCTCCTTTGTCCCTTTTTATCTAGCATTGACTGTCGTTAACTTACTTCTGCTCATTCATGTTTGCCTTGATGCCACTTGTTGACAATGGAATAATGAAAATCGAGACTTCTGACTTCTGGAAACAATTCTTGTGTCAGCTACACTGTATGGATTCATGAAACACTCTGAGCAAGATTTGCTTATGATTCATTATCTCTTACTATTATTGTATGTTTCCTGTTGTTTCTCACACTACGGTCTTCTTCATGTTCTATGCACCGTTTTGCACTGCTGAAAGATGAAAAAAAAAAAAACCTTCAGATGAGAAATACGTTTATAAGTACATCATTGTAGGAATCAGGCCCGACTGGGCTGCCTGCCTGTCTTGCTGTTTCATGCCCTGTTTCTAGCAGCTTCCATGTCTGTGTTTATCTTGGTTAGCTAGTCATGTTTACTGCTCTGAGAACGCGCCCCTCCCTTCCTCGAGACTTTTCCTCCTGTGTTCGATCACCTCTTGAGGGATTTCACCTGGGAGGAGGATTCCTGTTTTGCTGCCAATAAGAAGGCTCTTTGGTGAGCATATACAGAGGGAGGTAATCCCTCTGAGGAACAGTCATAGGGGAGGGGAATAAGGGGAAAATGGGAGGGAGGGGAGAATGGGAGGATACAAGGGATGGGATAACCATAGAGATGTAACAAGAATAAATTAATTAAAAATAAATAAGTAAATTAAAAAAAAAAAAGAAGGCTCTTTGGAACTCTGGACAAGAATAATAAACCGCGGCCGCGGCTGCTGCTGCAGCTGCTGCTCTTTTAGCACGAAGGACCTGCTGTGTTAGTGTGTGTGTGTGTGTGTGTGTGTGTGTGTGTGTGTGTGTGTGTGTG
>OU015745.1:117909925-117927482 GCA_907169655.1 Acomys percivali
GTGTGTGTGTGTGTGTGTGTGTGTGTGTGTGTGTGTGTGTGTGTGTGCATGAGTTAAATCCACAGTCCCTCGCCCTCGACTCGGAACTGTGGTGGCGCAGTCGCCACACATCATATCTTGATATATGATTCTTTATCCCTCTTCCTAGATTTCATAGGTAATCAATAGTGTCTGACAATAAATTTCAGTTTCTAAGTTGAAATTCCAACATTTGTCATAATGATGAAATATCAATCTTAATTGTAAGAAATGCTTTTATCAATATATGTTTTAAAAGCATGAATAGAGGAATCAGATACGGAATTTTATAACTAAATAAGCCTAAATTTTAAGAACAATCTGTGGAAAAATAGAGTCTTCTTAACTTGCTTAAATGCTCTAAGAATTACAATTTAAAGAGAAAATTTCTATCTTTGGATGACGTTTTTGGGGGCAGAAACTAAAACAGACTAGAATCCATCAACTGGTGAACGGATAATGATTATAATAATCCCCAAGAAAAGTAATTTATCTGAAGCACAAGAAAAGGCCTTCAAAATAGCAATTATGAACAATTTCAAGAGCATTAAAGATGATATGGATAAACACCTTAATGAAGACTAGGAAATCAAACAGTTGAATTAAATAATGAAAAGAATTAAAATCTAAAAGTGGTAATAATGAACACATAGTCAATTTAAAAAAAAACACCAAGCTGAGAGAAAAGTAGAAAGAAAAATTTCAGGATGTCAAACAAAAACCTCAGAGGCAAGCCTCACTAACATATTAAAACATACAGAAGACATAATTTCAATTCTTAAAGTCAAAGTAGAAGAAATGGATAACACAAGCACAGGAAAATTAAATCTTAAAACACCTACGTAGAAAGAATCCAGGAAATCTGATACACTTTGAAAATTCCAAAACTATGAAGTATAAATAAAAGTTAAGAAATCCAGGCCCACGTAAAATATATATTTTTAACAAAATCATGGAATAATATTTATTCAATCTACAGAAGGAAGTGCCTATCAGGTTAAAAGAGGTATGGGAAACACAAATTAAACCAGAAAAGAAATATCTGCAGATGAATAGTAATAAACTATATTTAGAGAATAAAGAAATGATCTTAAAAGCTTCAAGGTGAAAAACCTAAATTACATATGAAGTCAGAGAGTTTTGAATATTTCTTATTTTTTCAATAGAAACTTTGAAAACAAAGGGATTAGGTTATATGTTTTACAAACCAAAGGAGACCACGGATGACAGCATAAATTACTATATGCAAAATAAAAATTACTATCATCAAATAAATAAAAGCATCCCACAATAAAGCCAAACTTACGTAAACGATAACTATGGATACAGCTCTTCGTATGGCACTAGAATGAAAACTTTAGTCTGAAGAGTTTTACTACTCCTATTAAGACACAAAAATTATATAATCCAGGAACAGTTAGTCCAAAAGGAGGTAACACAAACGAAAGCAATAATATAACATGAATTAACTAATGCTTATTAATAACTCTCAATATTAATCATCTCAATTCTCATCTGAAAATACACAGATAAATATATTGGATTGGAAAGTATAGTCCATCTTTCTGCTGTACCCAAGAAACATACCTCACCACCAAAACCAGACCTAAGTTTGAGGTAAAAATATAAAAAAGATATTCCGGGTAGATGGAAGCAAGATGTAATTAAGTGAAGTTATTTTAATATTTGACAAAAAGAAACCCTTTGAACTAGCCAAAGGAGATATGGAAGAATAATTCGTACTCATTAAAAAAAGACATTAGAAAGATATTACAAACATTAAATTCACACACCAAACACCACTTCACAAAGTTCATAAAAGAAACACTACTACAGATGAAATCACATATTCACCCTCACACAAGACTGGAAGGAGTTCTTAATAACCTCTGCTCGTCATTCAATAGGTCATCTAGAGAAAAGCCAAACAGAAACTCTGGAATTAAATAACACTGGAAATGAAATGGATAAAATATGCAGCTACAGAATATTCCACAAAATACTTAAGAGTAAATTTTCTTCTCAGCAGACAATGGAACTTAAAAAAATAACTTCATGTCAGGAAACAAAGCAAATCTAACAGATATAAGAAAATTGAAACAGCATCCAGCATCATATGTGACCACCATAGATTAAAGCTGAATTTCAACAACAATAAAAATGTCAGAAAGTGTATAATCTCATGGACGACGAACAACTCACTACTGAATGAAAATTGGGCCAAGGGAGAAATCAAGAAGAGAATTTAAAAAACATTTTAGAATTCAATCAAAATGAAAACCCAATATACCCAAACCTATGAAAAACAATAAGACAGTTTTTAGAGGCAAGTTCAGATCTCTAAATGTCAATATCAAAAACAGTGGAGAGATTCTTTCAGTTGAAAGAAAAGTTTTTTGAATTAAATATGTTTTAAGAATGATTTTTCTTCCTCCAAATAAACTCTAATCCTTGACAACTCTCTATCCAGCCAACTGAATGACCTTTCTCTCTCTCTCTCTCTCTCTCTCTCTCTCTCTCTCTCTCTCTCTCTGTCTCTCTCTCTCTCTTTAGAACACAAATCACTCCAAATAAATACAAATAAGCCATAAAATAAACAAGAAGCACATATTATGTTAAAAATGTAACCACATACTTAAAATTTCTAGAGAAAAAAGAAGAAATGATAGCCAAAAATATTATGTGGAAATAAGTTATCAAACTCAGGGATGAAATAAACAAAATAGAAACAATCAAAATACAAAGAATCAATGAAATGACAATTTTTTTGAGAAGATATACAAGATTAATAACCTGCTCCAAAGTAACCAAGGAAAGGGATTCAAGTTAATAAAATCAGAGATGAAGGAGGGGAAATTAGAAGAGATATCACAGAAATTCATAGTCACCTAAGGACATTCTAAAAATCTTTATCCAACAAAACTGGAAATCAATGGATTTCTTGTTATATATTATCATCTAAGTCAAGTCAAGATAAAATAAACAATTCCAACATATAAATTACTAGCAGTGAAATAGAAGAAGTAATTAAATAATTGCCCAAAACAACAAAATCTTAGATCCAGATAGATTCAGTGTAGAAATCTATAGCTGCTTTAAACAAGAGCTAATACTACACAAATTATTCTGTAAAATATAATTCTATGAAATCACATTTACTCAGATATCAAAACTACAGAAATAATTCCCCAAAATGAAAATTATAGAACCTATTATCTTATAAACATAGATATAAAACTTCTCTGTGAAATTATTACAAATCAATTTAAAAAAACATATCAAAGTGTTTCTTCCAGGGTCAAGATATCTTTATTTCAGAGATGTAGGGATTGTTCAATGCATATATCTCAATAAATGCAGTCCACTATGTAAACATATTTTAAAAATATGATTATCTAATTAGATGTAGAAAAGGCCTTTGATAAAATCCAGCATCTCTTTATGATGAGCCTAGAAAGCCTAAGATAAAAGGACATACCTCAACATAATAAAGGTGCTAACAGCAAGCCCACAGGTAACAATATTCTAATGCCATTGTTTTAGAATCTATGATGTGGTTGTATCCTCTCAATCTCTAATTCTGTTGAGTCCTGTTCTGGATTTTTGTGACAGTCTCCATTTGCCTTAAAGAGATACTTCTTTGATGAGCTGCCATAGATAAACTCATATTTGAGAATATGGCTTATGTTGGGACAGAGGTGGGAATAACTCAATAAAGCAATATGATTTTCTGTTTTCTGTAGTGTTATATTCCTGATGCTAGTAATAGTACTTTAAAAATCTTAAACTCACACTACTGTTTATTATTATTATTGTTATGATTATTATTATTATGTCATCATCATCACCATTATCAATATTATTGTTAACTATTATTATTGTTGTTATTGTTGTTAATTTACTCTCTCATGTATTACATCATGACCACAGTTTTCACTCTCTCCTCTTCTCCCAGATCCCCCCACCTCTTCTCTTCCTTCTACTACTACTACGCTTCTGCTTTAAAAAAGGCAAGCCTCCCATGGATATAAAGTAAACATGTCATATATAATTGCAATATGATTAGTCACCTCTCCTCAATCTAAAACTGCATGAGGCAAACCCAGTAGAAGGAAAAGAGTCCCAAAAGCAGGCAAAAAACTTAAGAAACAGCACTCTTCCTTATATCTGTTAGGAATCCCACAAATACCAAGCTTCACAGCAATAACATATATTCAGAGGGCCTAGATTCCTACAGGTTCCCTGACGGTTCAATCTCAGTGAGCCCCTGTGAGTCGAAGAGTGTTGATTCTCTGAGTTTCCTTGGGGTGTCCTTGACCCCTCTGGCTTCTACAATCCTTCACCCCTATCTTCAGCAAGATTCCCTGAGCTCTACCTAGGGTTTGACTATGGGTTCATGTTTTCATCAGTTGCTGGATGAAGGCTCTCTGATAACAATTGGTTTAGACACTGGTCTATGAGTATAGCATATTATCACTAGGCATCATTCAATTGATTTTTTTTTTTGACAGTCATGGTTGCTTCTGTCTTAGGTGTCTCGGCCATTCTGCCTTTGGTTTCTGTTCCTCCAGGTAGTGTCAAGATTGGGCTCTGGCTCATTGCATGGGTCTCAAACTGGATCAGTCATTGGTTATCCACTCCCACAATTTCTGTGTCACCTTTACTCTAGCACACCATGGTGGTAGGACAAATTGTAGGTAGAAGGTTTTGTGGATGGGTTGGACACCACCATTTCTTTAAAATTTTTTATCATGTTAACTATTTTGAATAGTAAGTCCTTATTAAACATTAACCGGGCCTGGTATTGTAGACCTGTAATCTCAGCCACTTGGAAAGTTGAGATGGAATTCATAAATTGAATTTCAGCTTGACTACAGGATGAACTCTGAGCAGCCTCTACCCCTTAAGGAAACTATACTGTCTGCACTTTCCCAGGGGAAGTATGAACAAATGTCTTTTCATGCAGGATATAACACAACAATAAACCAAAATACAATTCCTCCAGAAGTACAATGTGACAAACCCCTAATATTGGATAAAAAAACGTTAAAGGACATTAGGTGCTCCCCAGGCCACCTGACCACTGGAAAGCATCACCTTATCATGATGCTGATCTCCCATACCATCAGAGATAAAATCCTTCTTCACTTAACCTTCCAAACCCCAGAGACACCTGTATTGCCTCCAATTAAATAGTAAAGAGAGAACTCTGGATGTAATTAATTGTATGTGGAGTGCTTGACTAAGCACAGGAGTCTCTAGGGTGAATTTCCAAGATTGAAAAGAAAGTTAAAAAAATGTTGACTTCTGGATTAGTTAACTGTGTGTCTGTGAGGACCATGAAATGATTGTTTTTGTTGGTTCACTATTATTTACAAAATGTTAACAAGGAAGAAATATACAAGTGTGCACTCATTTGAATGTGTACGTCACATATTTTATAGATATAGCAATTTAATATTAGAGAGTTCGTAAATTTTTCTAAGTTATCCTATCTGATAAATAACTGAGCATATTTAGATATAAACTCACAGGCTGATAAAGCCCAAATTTTCCATGTCAGCATTTTCATCTCCATTTCAGATCTTTTTCAGAGATATTTGTCTCTACAAGAACAACCTTGTATATGGGAATGTATGTTTGTGAAATACCACAAATATAGATGCTATTTTGGTAAATTAAATGAAGAGATGTATTCATTTTAAATAACAATTTGTATTCATCAGGGCAACTCAGATTACATACTTTTCTTTCTTAAATCTAAGGATGAGGATGCAGTTTTTTTTTTTTTTTCTTCTTCACATTCTGTTTCTGTCTGGATTGTTTCCTGTGGGCTGTCAGAACTGTTAAATCAGATGTTTCTTTATACATGCCACTTAGAAGAGGCAGGGACACTGTCTACCTGCAGCTCCTGGGTCCTTTAAATACAGAGTGAGTGCTTTTTTTGTATATCCCTGGCAGCAGCTTGCTGTCAGCCTTTCCCTGTGGTCTGACCTGGGAAGGAGACTAGAGCTCATTGACAAAACAAAGAAGAAAACCTTGCCCCTGGCAGACAGTGATGGCACATACTGCCAATCCCAGTAGGCTGTGACTTGAGCCACAACCATCCACAGCATGCCACTGGCTGAATCTATTTTGATGAAATGAAGTTATGTGATATATATTGCACATATATATTCATTGGAATTATTTAAAGTTAGGTTGTAATCTTCACTAGAATAAATAGAATTTGGTTACTATGTGTTTTTTTTTTTTTTTTTTGGTATTTCCTGTAGATCATATAGAAATTTTACTTTGTAGTTAATTTCAAAACCATAATATATATTTTTGATGAGAACTATATTCTTCAAGAATTTATCCAATAATTCTTAAATTTATTGTTCCACCTATATGCCTAATTTAATTAAGATAATTATTTTAAAATTTCAGGCCTTTTCTCATCTCATCCCTTCAAATTTTCATGTTGTGGGCTTATTTGAGAATATTTTGTATTCCTAGATATATCACTGTATTGAATAGTTGACTTTTATTTTGAACAAGCTTTCTTTAAGTTATCTTAGAGATATAAGAAATACTTAGGGAAGAAAGAAATAAGCAATAATTAATGTTATTTCCTCATCACAACGATGGGAAAAATATTTGCCGTATTGTGCACTACTTGTTAATCTTGGATAATAGCTAGAAGAAATGAGTTTTTCCATTACTCTAGCTTAGCTTACACAGTCACATTCAAGCATTGATAGCATAACGAGTTTGAAAACTATCCAATATCATGTATTGATTTATATAATCACAGTACTATACAGGTTTTAATATTTTTTAAAAAAATATGTTCTGTCCACTTTGCTTTATGGAACAGGAAATTATCCTTGTTCATGAATGGAAATCCTAAGTTACTTGGCCAAAAGAAAGTAGAAAAGAAGCGTGTCACTCGTAGTTTTCAACATATTTGTTTTATTCTTTTAATTTTAGTGTATATTCTAAGTATACAATGATGTTCTTAATTATACTAATTTCATATGTACATACAATGTAAATTGCAAAAGCAGAATGAAACTTATATTATTTTTGTAAAGAGAAATAAATAAGCTGGTATAAATTGGAAGGTGGCTTTCAAGGTAAATGAAGCAGAAGCACAGAGGTTATTCTGTTAATTTTTCTTCACTGAGTGATAATGAACAACTTGTACTCTATTAGAAAAGTTTAAAAATTCTGTTTTTGATATTAGAGCCTCTTGTTTGCATTCTGCATTGATCATATTCTTTTGAGTCAAGCTTACTACCATATGACAATTTTGGAAAGAACTTCAGCCTGTATCAATCTCATGATACTGATTTTTTTTTTCCAAATCTGATAGATAATCTGAAAATTTTGGCAACTACCATAACTATCAGGGCAAAATTTGTCATATAGGAGTGAATGTAGAGTGATCAGACTTGAGATTTAAATACATGCTATCCTGGGTTTTTGTCTTTCCATATGCAGTTGAGAATTGATCTTTCAATGTCTTTAAAATATTTTGTAGGTATTTTGATAGGCATTGCATTGAATCTGTAAATTCTTTTTGATAAGATAGCCATTTTTACTATGTTAATTCTCCCGATCCATGAACAAGCTCAAAAGGCATGTCCCATGAAAGTCTTCACTTACCAGGAGATTGGGATAGATGTGAGAACATCCTACTGAGACTCTAGGTAAGAGAAATATAGGAAATGGGTAAATAGAAGGATCCAAAGGGTCCTAGAAACCTTCAAAAAGAACATGGTGATGGGTGGATCGGAGCCCAGAGGTGTCTGCTCAAACTATTGCACTAACCAAGGACAATACAAGCAGTAAACTTCGAACCCCTACTCTGACCTACCCAATGGACAGGACATTCTCCACAGTTATGTGGAGAGTGGGCACTGACTCTGACATGAACTCTGGTGCTCCATATTTGACCACCTCCCCTTGGTGGGGAGGCCTGATGGCACTCAAAGAAAGAATAAGCAGGATACCAAGATGAGACTTGACAACCTATGACCATATAGTGGGGGAGGAGGTGCGCCTCAGTCTTAGACCTAGGGGAGGGGAATAAGGTGGGAGGGAGGGAGGAAAAGGAGGATACAAGTGATGGGATAACAATTGAGTTGTAATCTGAATAAATTAATGAAATAAAAAGAAAAATAAATAAATAAATAAAAATTACAGAGGAAAAAACTTTTTAGATCAATAGTTTTTTTTTTTTTTTTTTTTTTAATATTCTGATACCTCTTGGCTGTGCTTGTCTGGACCAGCTTGTATGTACTTTTTGCTGCTGAGCCTCAAGATAAGACTTCAAAGCTGCCTCCTAATGACAAGGGACCTCTTAGGTCCCTCTTGGAACTGCATTCACTAGTCCATTGATGCCTTTTACCACAGCACCTACAAAACACAAGAAGCTTAGCCATTCTTACAGAGAACTCATTTCCACAGAAACAATTTATTTGTTTCTCTGGCAGAAAGTATAGTATTTCTCTGAGTTAACACACTGGCCATTTTAAGTCTGGCCATTCTGAGTCTTTTAGTGGCTTGGTCACTATTTCTTTTGAAATGACTGAGTTACAGCAATTGAAGCGCAGAACATTTTGATATCTAAGGATTTTGGTGACCATTGGGAAAGCTAACGCTGGTAACTTGATGCTGCATCTCTGGCAGCTAAGTTTGCTCAAGATTTCACCCTGTAGGGCCTTCTGCTCCTCCTATGTAGCCAGCCTGCCCAGGGGCTGTGGGAACTTGACACCAAAAGTGCATGGAGCAGGGCTAGGCAGCAATTGTGGGGAAACTCTGGCTGTCAGTTAGCACATCGGAACCCGTTCAAGACACAACATTTCCTTCATAATCACTTCCATCTCTACCGCACTCTCTAGTTGCATGTTCTACTCTGCAATCATTACAAAAAAAAAATTAGTCATACTCCTAATTTTCCTATATTTTCGTTTCTCATATCTCTCCAGATCCATTCACAACTTCTGTAATTGTCCGACAATTCTCCCAACCTGTTTCGAAATGAATTACAAAAAGAAGACTAAACAAAAACAGAAAATCCCCTTTGGGAGCAAAGTGGGAGAGAACCCAGTGTCAGAGACACAGTAAGTCTTTGCTGATACCCTGAAACAGTACATTAATTCCTATGAACCTTGCTGTCTCCTTACAGCTTTAAAAACCAGATTTTCCATTACCCCAAGCTTTATGTCCGGGCGCCATTGTAGACATATATTTTACATTTATTTTATCTTATTGGAGTTTCTTATATCTCTTACGCCCTTCTTCACCCAGTCTCCTCCAACATCCCAACACCATTAGGAAAGAAAGAAGTTTAATGGGGGAGAACGGACATCTTGTTTCAGATTATCTTTGACTTCTCATCAAACTGCATCAACAGCATCCAGGAGCAGTGGGGTTAGGGAAGCATCAGCAGCCTTATTTCTCAAAGCCCCATTCTCTTTTCCTGGCTCTGGCATTTATTCCCTCTCTAGAGTCTTCAGTATTAAAATATCTAAAGCTGGCAAAGATCGCGTTCTTCTCAGAGGATGCACAAGGCAAACAGTCTGCTGGTGCGGACAATCAGAAGCAGACCTACATACCACATCTGGGATTAAAATGACAACATGTTTATATAACATAACTCAAAATTTGAAGACAGCAAAACAAAGTTCATAATAACAGACTTGGGGGTCCTTTTTAATAAATTCATATCTTATAATGAACTGTAAAAAGTAACTGTTCAATAATTGTTCAGCTGCTTGATTCTTCCTTAAGAAGATCTCTATAACATTAATGCAGAAGACCTGGCGCAGATTCAAGCAGGTCCCCTGTTTGTCACTTCAAACTTTGGTCTGTTCTTGAGACATTTTTCCTCTCATTGGATTGTCTTGTTCAGCAGTGGTAATAGGGTATTTGCCTTGTCTTATTGTATTTTGTCTTGTTCTGTTTGGGTGTTGTCTCTTGAAGACCTACTTTTTTCTGAAGAGGCAACAGAGGAGGAGGGCATCTAAGGGAGAAGAGCGAGGGGAAAGGTCTCCTTTATTTCATTCTTGTCAATAATGTGTAATTTTTGAAATTGTTGGTAAGATCCTAGAAAAACACATTGTACTGGTACTTCACTAGAAGCTAAAGAACAGAACAAACAGCATCTACTCATTTTTAAAAATTTTAATGTTATAAATTTATTCAGATTACAACTAAATTGTTATCCCATCCCTTGTATCCTCCCGTTCCTCCCTCCCTCCCTCTTTCACCCTATTCCCCTCCCCTAAGTGTAAGACTGAGGAGGACCTCCTGCCCCACTATATGGTCATAGGCTATCAAGTCTCATCTTGGTATCCTGCTTATTCTTTCTTTGAGTGCCATCAGGCCTCCCCACCAAGGGGAGGTGGTCAAATATGGAGCACCAGAGTTCATGGCAGAGTCAGTCCCTGCTCTCCACATAACTGTGGAGAATGTCCTGTCCATTGGGTAGGTCAAAGTAGGGGTTTGAAGTTTACTGCTTGTATTGTCCTTGGTTAGTGCAATAGTTTGAGCAGACACCCCGGGCCCCGATCCGTCCATCACCATGTTCTTTTTGAAGGTTTCTAGGACCCTCTGGGTCCTTCTATTTCCCCATATCCTATATTTCTCTTACCTAGGGTCTCAGTAGGATGTCCTCACACTATCCCCATCTCCTGGTAAGTGATAGATATATGCCACAGACCGGCTCAGTCTGCGATAACTCCTTGGGGAAGAGAGTTCTCGAGGCGTCAGTGAACAGAGATAAGGCAAAGTGACAAACAGAGCAACCCAGAATTAGTTTGCATCTGAGTGTATGTTTCAGGAAAGTAGTCTAAATTTTATAGATACATCTCAAAAATGGGGAGGGGGGGGTTGTGGTGGTTACAGTTCCCATGAGAATAGATTCAAGGAAGTTAGTGAGCATTCAATCATACACCGTACAGGTACAGAACGCAAATAATAGTGTTGTCATATTTTGAATTACAATTTTAAATGAAACAATACAGGGTACAAAATGCACAGCAAAGATGTCATCACTTCTATGTTACTGGCTTGGTATCAATACGCAT
The DNA here is from genome assembly GCA_907169655.1 of Acomys percivali. Classification (NCBI taxonomy): domain Eukaryota; kingdom Metazoa; phylum Chordata; class Mammalia; order Rodentia; family Muridae; genus Acomys; species Acomys percivali. The sequence goes on from OU015745.1 coordinate 117,921,022, forward strand.
GTGCTCTTTTTGTCTAGGGTCAATGTTCTCCTATAAATGGAACTTATGCCTAACTCCTGTGTGCCAAGACAGTTTTTTCTTGTAATTCTCTTTTTCAATATCTGAGCCCCACTATCTGGAGCTTCCTTTTGAAACACTTTCTTTCTTTGTAAGCCATAATACAAATTATTAATTAATAATTAATTTTCCATCTTGTTTCTTTTAATAAGTGGAAGTGAAGCAGAACTGTTCCAGCCTTTAACAGTCCCTGGCTGCAGTCCCAAGTCATGGTCATCTCATAGCAATGTGATCATGTCTGAAAAGTCCTGATTTGGGAGAGAAGTAGAGTTAAGTTAGAAGAATAGGACTGAATTATAATGAGATAAAAGAAGAACTGCAATCAGTTACTCCTGGCAGAAACATCAGCCCCAGTCCAGGAGGCTCTCCCTTGAGGTGGGGTAGTAGTTTAAGCCATGTACTATTTGTCACTCAGACTCCACTAGAGGGGTCGTGACATATATATAGTGTGTCTTTGTCTATGTGATGAATAATCTTAAATATGAATTCTATACCAATATATCAATATTAAACTTATTTTGCATCCATATCAAAAGTTTAACAAATAGATAGGGTTCTATAGATACTTAAGGTAAAATAGTTATTTATGGTGGTCTTCAAAAGCCTCAGAGACCAAGATAATACTGCATTTATTAAAAATTCTTTTACAATAAGATAGGTTAACCCCTGATAATTCGGAGCCTACCACAAAGAAGATAATGAGCATCAAAGAAGATGCTTATTATGGAGATGTCTTCAAATGTGGCAAACTAGCCACTGGGAGAAATGTCCTCATTTCTGCCACAGACAGAATTCTGCATACAAATGGGCAAGCTTGGATGCAGGTAGAGTCAACAGCCAAACTCTGCCAAGACAGGGTAAGCAGGTTCTCAATAGTTGCTGCTTCACCAATATGTCTGTCAGATATATTGGGTCAGAAGGCTGAAGATGATGCTACAATGTTATAGTGTCTTGGGTAACTGTTCAGGTAGCAAACTCTCTGTTATTTTTTCATTTTGGAAGCTGGTAACCTGTGCTTCCTGTCTATTCAGATAATTAAGTTTTATTCCTTCTCAAGTCTCTGATGGATTTGAAGACCAGATAGTTTAGTCTTACAATTACCTTAGTTGGTTGGAGGTTAAGATGAATTTAGGTCTTGATAGAGGTTTTAAATTCATAGAGATGAGATTGATTTTCACTCAGAATTTTAGACTCACCAAGATAGAAAAGATGTTTTATTCAAGTTTGCCAAATACAAGTAGCCAAATCACTCTGAATGTAACATTGATATAATCACTGATGGTGTCATGGTCTTCTTGCTGTATGTCATTTATTTTATTTATGTTTAATAATATAAATGTGTATGTCAGAAAGAAATATAACAAAAAAGAAAAACAAGCACATTTTATTCCATCTATAGCCAGAAACAGTAACCAATATACACAGAAGAAATATTGATGGTTATTTAGATAAAATAATCTAAAGAGTTAAAGCAATACTAAAAAATTAAAGAAGATGCAGCTTGAGGATTAAATAAATTCAGGAATTTAAGACTATACTAAGTATCATTTTTACAAACAGTACCTTCTAATATTAAAAAGTGAAAAATAAGAAAGGCAAATTATTACTCAAAAGTGATATAAATATTATGTCAATGTTTTAATGGTCAAAACCTGAACTGCTGTTTTATCCTAATGCACATAGATATTTTCTTCTATGTATGACAGTTAACTTTCACCCATGAAATTCTAATAATATGGTTGCCTTAATCAGACATTTAAGATGAAACCACCTATTTACAAATCTATGTGCATGGGGAGACTGTCACAAGGCTTCATGAACCCTCTAGACAGAATTCTATAATGCAATCTACAGTTGCTGAGAGAAGGAGAATCAGTCTTCTTCCAGCATGAGCTCCATATTATGTTAGTAAATCCAAAGAGGTCACCGTTATATTAATATAAACAGCATCAAATAATTTCAAAAGGTCTTAGTCATAAATTTATATTAAAATAAAAACATTACATTATTACTTCCAATAATATTCAACTATATGTGAAGTATCATGTATGTATTTCCTAAGGGCCTATAGTTTGTATTTCTTGTATTCTTAATTTCCATTCTAATATCCAAAATTATTTAATTCCCCAAAACATGTGATTTGATAACACACTTATCCCAACTATAAGGATTACAACATGCTCAAACTATGGCACCAGCCAAGGACAATACAGGCAGTAAACTTGGAACCCCTACCCAGATCTAGCCAATGGACAAGACATTCTCCACTGCTGAGTGGAGAGTGGGGTCTGACTTTCATGCGACTCTGGTGCCCCAAGTTTGACCACGTCCCCTTGATGGGGAGGCCTGGTGGCACTCAGAGGAAGGATAGCAGGCTACCAAGAAGAGAGTTGATACCCTATAAGCATACACAGGGGGAGGAGGCCCCCTCAGTCACAGATATGGGAGAGGGGAATAGGGGGAAAGTGGGAGGAAAGGAGGAATGGAAGAATACAAGGGATGGGCTAACAATTGAGATGTAATATGAATAAATTAATAAAATATTAAAAAAGAAAATAGTTTAGTAAAATATCTAGAGTCTTATGGGAAATGCTCCACATTTTAATATTTTTCATTGGTTCTTAGGAAGTTAATAAGCAAGATTTTGAGATTTATGATCTCAGATCCATAATTTATGTACATGGCATTGCATTAATTAAAACAAATTTATCTTTAAAAAAAGGATTACAACAGTGAGATATAGAGACATTTGTACATTCCTTATATTGCACATGTCAACAAATGCAATAATTATGATTGCCATACAATGTTTTTTAGTGTTTTGCCTAAGCATTTTACCACCAGCCTGTGTCTGCTGGTGAACGAACAGGTGGTGAGTACCTACAGCTTCACACTGTTATTAAGAAATTATGTTTGTCATACAGCATCTATAAAAACATCAACACATTGTATTTAACTCTACCACTTTCTATGTCAGCTAAAACTCTAATGGCTTCTTAATTTAGAAATGTATTGTGAAACAACATGGACTAAACTTAAAATTGTTGCATATTATTAGCATAAAAATCATAGAACATTTGGTATTAATAATATTTAAAATTTTTAAACAAAGGCAAACAGAAGAAAATATAGTAACTGCAATATTTCATCCATTTCCAGATGGCCAGGCACAAATCAGTAGTATGCAAACAACAATATTTCAAGGCCACATTAAAATATGACTAGTTATTCAACATCTAGTTTTACAGAGATGATCACTATGTAGACAAGACAAAAATATGTACATTTTATTGTGACTAATGCATTCCCCGGAGTTGCCAGTATCATTTTCAAGTTCATTTATATAAAGGTATAAAAACCAATGTGTCAGGAACATCTGGATCCTGTGATAAAATCTACTATGAAATATGGTACACATGCAATTCAGACTGCACATGAAAAAAAGTGGGAAGTAGAGTCAATTCTGAGTCACTCAGCACCATAATTCTCTTAAACCTGGAGTAAATATTTTTCTAACAATAGTTTATTCTTTATGGAAATTAATGTATATGTCCTGCATTACTCACCTCCTTTAATAACAATAAAGAAATAATATTTTAGTGTCTTGTGCTTTGAACAATGTTTAGTAAACAGAATTATACTTATCCCAGCAAATTTTTGTCCAAATAGTTGCTTCCAAGTAAACATGTCTGATATGGTGAGAAGTGATTTCTGGCCAAAACAGGTCATCCACAGATAATTACATAGCTATTGTCTTTATGCATACATTAAGAGTGGCAAGCTGCCAGTTAACATGTGTAAATAATGAGCAGAATGATGAATTTAAAAATTCTAAGCCAGTGGACCAGACTGCTATCATTATTGCAGAATATTAACTTCCACACCTGGTCCCCATTCAGATAACCCTTAAGTATCTACTACACATTTATTTACATTGGTAAATAAATTGGTAAATTTTCATATATTAACACTAGTCACAAAAAATAGGATTATGATTCTGAGTCACTCAGCACCATAATTCTCTTAAACCTGGTGTAAATTGAAAAATTGAAAAAAAATAACTTGAAAGAATAGTCACTTGCTTCTATAATGTCTCCATACAAAAGGTCTTTACAGTTTTCCTCACCATTAAGTCATAGTGTTTCAATGTGATCTTATGCTGACTCCACCTTTAATTCTCCTGATGTTCCCTGTCCATAACTCTTGAAGAAATTTCAGAAACCAATTACATTTCCCTGTAATACTCCATTTATGCTGTAATTTTGTGGTATTTAGAAGGTCACTGTGCAGTCTTATGTTGTTATGTTATAGCTGCAGGCAATTCAGAGATACTTCTTCATAGTCTCTTTATAGTAATCCTTCATATGATTTGTAAACATTAAATTCACTTTGGATAATTACCTTTTACAAGACAAATTATCCTGAACAATTTGTCTGTTGGAGTTCCAATACCAAGTCACAAAATTTCTATGAGTTCTATACCAGGCTGAGCTACAGAAATTGTTTCACAAAAATCAAACTTCTCGAACTTTAGTAACATCTACTGTTTATAGGCAGCATAGTTTGGTTATATACCATGACATATATTTGTGTTCCATTGAAAAGATATTAGTGTAGAGAAAATTTGATTTCTATGTCTTCTATTTTACAAGAAAATATATTATTAAACTGTAATTATATCATTGATATTTTTCTTCTTATGTCTATAAAATATTAAATACATTAATTTTATTCAGTCTCTGCCATTGCTTATAGTTTTAATGTGCATGATTAAATTAAAACTTTTAAGTAACCTTAAGGGATAGCTCTTATGCCATTAGAGTTGCATATTGTACACATATATCTTCTTTCCTTCTTTATCTGCTTTATTGAAAATACTGTTTTATAAAATATATTATAATCACAGTTTCCATTCAACCAACTCTTTTTTAATTTTGAATTTTTATTAAATATTTTTTCATTTACATATACACTTATATTATTACTCATATATACAATAAACTACCTACAACAAGAAGAACCATGGCGCAATCAGAAATTATATAAATGCTACATTCTTAGTGTTTTGGCTATTTCTATTTGGCAGTCTTGAAGAAAACATCTTTCCTATCTTGGTGAGTCTAAAATTCTGAATGTAAGTCAATATCTATTATATCTCATCATTATAAACTTAAAATCTCTATCTAGAACTAAAAAAATCTTAACCCCAAAACAACTAAGCTTACTTGTAAAACTAAACTATCTGCCCTTCAACTCCATCAGAGGCTTGAGAAGGAATAAAATTGAGTATCTGAGTATACTGGGAGAACAAGTGAGTAGCTTGCCAAATGAGAAGATGACAGAGACAGTTTCCTTCAACCAACTCTTGACAAACAGCCCTACCCCAGAGTCATTCTTTGTTTGTTTGTTTGTTTGTTTCTGCTTTGCTTATGTGGATTTTTATTTTGATTAGTTTTCACAATTTTTCCTTTCATTGAAAATAGATTCTTTTTTTATACAATATATCCTGACTATAGGTTCTCCTCTATTCTTCTCAGTTCTCCACCACCACTTTCTCATCTTTTTTGTTTCACTCTCTTTATGTTTCTCATTAGAAAAGAATAAGCTTCTAAGTGATAACAACAAAACATGAAAAATAAAATATAAGATGAAGCATAAATGATCATATCAAATTGGACACAGAAATACAAAAGGAGAACAAGAATCCCAAGTATAGGTACATGAGGCACCCACCTGTTATCATGGTCAGAAGTTCTATAAAAGTACTAAGCTAGTATCTGTAAAATATATGAGTGGACTTTGTGCAGACCCAAGTAGGCACTGTGCTTGCTGACTTAATCTCTGTGAGCTCATATTTGCCTTGCTTATTTGACTCAGAGAGCCATTTTTCCTGGTGTCTTCAATGCACTCTGGCTCTTAGACTTCTTCTGCTTCTTCTTCAGTGGGATTTTCTGAACTCTCAGGGGAGGAATTTGATAAGGTTTTCTATTTTTACTCTTTCTACCTAATGTCTGTCTGTGGGTCTCTTCATCTGTTCTCATCTGCTTCTGGAGAAATCTTCTTTGATGATGACTGCACAAGGCACTGATCTATGAGGATAGTTGAATATGATTAGGAATCATTTCATCAAGACATTTTCTTTTGAGACAAGCATTGTTTGCTTTTACCCTCAGTCTAAGCTATCTAGTCTCTGGTTATTGGTTACCTTAGTAGTGTTGGCTATGGATTACATCTAATGGAGTTGGCCTTAAGTTAAACCAGATATCAGTTAGCAAATTCTAGAAGTTCTGTGCAACCATTGCCCTTAGCATATTTTGCAGGCACGACAATTTACCTTTCCCAACACCATGGTTTCTTTCTCTCTCTCTCTCTCTCTCTCTCTCTCTCTCTCTCTCTCTCTCTCT
>OU015745.1:117927492-117939940 GCA_907169655.1 Acomys percivali
TCTCTCTCTCTCTCTCTCTCTCTCTCTCTCTCTCTCTCTCTCTCTCTCTCTCTCTCTCTGAAGGAGGCAAATGGTAAAGCAAAGAGAGAGAGAGACAGAGAAACAGAGACAGAGACAGAGAGAATATATTTTAAAAAAATACATAGATGTACCTTATCAGCTACGATTGTAACATACTCTTTAGTGACAGTTGTATAGGTCACTTATTTGAATAGTGCCAAACTTATCCTGAAAATGTTTTATAATATAACTGAAACCATATAGTCAATGAATTAGATTATGTGTTTTAAATAAGATAGTTCTAAATGGTTTTCACAAGATAATTTGAGAAACTTTCTCATTTTATAAATTTGCTTAACATTTCCCCTAATTTTAGAATAAAATATCAGAGAGTGCATTTTTAAAGAAATCTTCAGTTAATTAATTTTTTAACCTTATATGAGATACATGTGTATTAGCCCAGTGAGATAGCTCAGCACATAAAAACAGTAACAGTTTAAGTCTTCAAGCCTTTCAAAGCATGGACCTTACATGTATCTTGTAGGCTATGTAGTCTTTAGTACAAGGAGCACACAAACATGAAAGTCCCTACCTCAACAAAATTAAAGAGAACACCAACTCCTGAATATTGTCCTCTGATTTGAGTACATATGTGCCTGGACACACAGAAACAAACAAACACAATTACAGCAATATAAAATAAATAAATAAAGAAAGAAAGAAAGAAAGAAAGAAAGAAAGAAAGAAATATCAAGTGTTGAAACACTGCTATCTTATATAAACACCTTTTATTTTATTAATTAGGTAAAGTTAATTTACGTTAAGTTAAATAAATTAAGCTAAGATGTACTGAATTATTTTCATAATTCAGATAGAGACACTTAAATATTTAAGAAAAATTATTTTGAGCATTCAAATGATTTTTTCATTGAAAACTTTGTGAATAGTCAAACATTAATATAAATTTTGTTCAGTTTTACTCAAGAAAATTTTCTGGGTTTAATGTTCATGAACCATCATCTTTCATATGCTGTAGCCTTATCCTCACTGGGATTGCATTTTGAGACGGATAGAAATGCTAAAGGAGTAACTAATGTTATGTATGTTTCTATGGGTGAAATCTTGATATGACTTGCTTTCTCTCAGTTGCTACACTGTCTACTCCATACAATCATTTCCCAGTATGCATCAGTGGAAGAAGAAATATAGGACATAACAAGCGTGTAAATACCTGCCACAAAGGAAGAACACTAAAAACCAAAGTTCCTATAGCATGAAATTATGTTGTTATCTTTCCAATATATAAAGAAGTCAACTTACATTAAGTCAACGTGCAATCTATTATTGTTTATTACTGCATCACAAACATATTACTACAAGTAACAAATTTAATGTTAATTTATTTCTATCTGACTTCATCTTTTGAATTACTATATTTATGATTAAGATACTAATTATTCCCAAAGAAATACAGGAATTTACCTTCAATTGATAGTCTAAAGTATGAGGCATAAATAAAATGGAAATTCAAGAATAAAAGGATGGCCAGAAATGTGGAATCTTTAGCTTCTGTGGGAATTATGGATGTGTGATATGGATTATTTTTACTGAAATATACACATCCTTTGGAAAAAATTCTTGAATATGAAAGTCAGGAATTTGAGATAAAATCAATAGCTTCTTCCCCTGCAATAATTGTATAAAAGTCATAAGTCAAAACCAAGAAATCCAACACTACCTGAAATTGAAAAATAAGTAAAAGCGGTCATCTTAAAGAAAGCTTTGTGAGGATTTCTCTCTTTTAGGAAGCTTTTGCCTAATATGCAAGTTCTGGAGACGAGCCCTGGCTTCCACAAGACAGGAAGTGAAGATCAGTCTCCTGAGTTAGTGTTCTGGAGAACAGCACCCACAAATCCTCTTTCAAAAATATGAGTCCAAGTTCTACTGCAAGAAACTTCCAAGGCTGCAGGGTGTTATTTTTCTTTTTCTTGCTGTATATTTTTAAGTGTTAGGCTTAACTAATTGCAATCCAAAGCTCAAGAAACAGGTTCAGGGGAATATAATTCTCAGTTTTTGCTAAGCAACATGATATAAATCAACACAAGAAAATAGATAACTTTGATTCAAAAATTCCCTTTAGGTAAAAGTTAATTTTGTTCTTTGATGCCTCACAGTATAAAAGAGTAAAAATAATGTACTGACTTCTGAATAACAAAAGTGGAGGACATTTATTCTCATAGCTCCTTCTAACAATGCAGTCTTTCAACATTTTCATGTTAAATATTTCCTCATATGTGAAATGAAGCTATTAGACTAATGAGGGCTGGATTTCTTTTTCTAGCCTAAGATTCTGTGATTCTTTTTATTATTATTCTCTATCTCTTTGTTGGACATAAGCAAAGAAAAATCTAAAAATACAGTAATGTGATAAGCTGCTGAAGTCTGTAATACACTGGGGAGGTGTGAGTCAATAAACCACAAGGTACATTGTTTATCTTTGTACCTTGTATAGTATCCACTATTCAAGGCATCACATTGTCTGTTTCTATCCCAGAGAAGATCTGCATTAAGAACTCATTTCAGCTTTGGAGTTTTCCAATAGCTAACATTTTTTGAGTATGATGGTTTACCAATACACATCTGAGTTTGGAAGATGTATGTATAAAAGGTGTTACTATGAAGCAGAATTTTCAAAAGTTCGATTTTAATTACCAGATTACAAACCCAGAATCAAATAGAGGAAATGATCCTTTTTTTTCTCATTGTGTCACATTATGTTCAATTGAAGATGGGTTTCTTCTTAAGAAATAGTGTCATTAGACGAAAAGCTTATGGAAAAGTCTTGGTATTGGTGAACCCTGTCCTGGGAGGCTATTTTTAAATCTATCTATCTATCTATCTATCTATCTATCTATCTATCTATCATCTATCTATCTATTTATTTACATATTTATTTAATATATTTTTGTCAACTTAACAAAGCTAAAATTATCAGAGAAGAGGTGACCCCAGTTGAAAATATTTGTAAGGTTAGGCTAGACAGGCCTGTGATATTTTCTTAATTAGTGATTTATATGGGAGGGCCCAGGCCATGTATGTTCTCCTACCCCTAAACAAGTGGTCCTGGAGTGTATGTAAAAGCAATATGAGGAAAACACAGGATAGAAACCAGTAATCCTTTGTACGTTCTGTATCAGTTCTTGTCTCCAGACCCCTGCACTGCTTGAGGTTACACCTGACTTCTCTTATTGATGGACTGTTAACTGAAAGTAAAAGAAGAATAAACACTTTTATACCCATGTTGTTTTTGCTTTCATTTTGGTGTTTTACCTTAACAATAGAAATACTAACTAAAACAAACTTCTGCTGTAGCTGAAATTGTATACGCAAAATGGTAGAACTATTCTTTCTATGCTGAGTGTGTTTTTCTTCATGACTTTTTAAAAACTATGCACAACATTGAAATGGGCCGGGAGAAAAGTACTCTAATAGGAGCTAAGCGTTCAGTAGCATGAGAAGCTTTTACACTTTAATATAGGTATATTATTATATCAATCCATGTGGGTGAAAGTATGTTAATCAGGTGTTACATTCTGCTCAAAATCATAATTACAACAACTACCACAAAACAGAAATCTCAGGGCTGTTTGAAAGTGTATCTAAAGTAACTGTTCTTGACTTTGAAACCATTTCTACACAGGTTGAATTACTGTGACTTCGGAAGTTATAAGAGCAAACACAGCATGAGGAACATATAAGTGAATGGTACCTTTTGAAGAGGAGGCACCTGAAACTAATACACAGAGGCTGGCATGAGCACTCCTCATGATAGACATGCAAGGAATTGTGTCCTAGAAAAACAGAGCAAATCCATTTTCTTCAAGATAATTTCTCCCAAATGGTTTTGAAGGCAACATAGTTACAGAGAACAGACGGATAAGGGTTGGAAGTGAATGAGGCTGAGATGCCACTGATGAAGGTGCAGTGTCAGTTTCAGAGAAGACCTCAGGGTTCAAGTTCTCATGGAGAGAAATTGAGGGAAGATACCAGAAGAGCCAAGAGAGGGCATTGGGTAAGGCACATGCCCATTTGTAGTAGAGACTACATAGTATTGGAGACACTAAGATTCATGGACAAAGACCAATGAAAGCAGCAACTGTGGAATGAAACTGGTCTGAGCTTAAAAGAGTAGCTGTGTGTGGTGTGGATCACAGCATCAGAAAACTCTGGCGGCCTCATCACATTAGAGCCCCAAAGGTTGTGATTTCATATAAGAAATTAAGCTATTTATTGTGTTGATGTTTTTTTGTCTTATATCCTTTTGATCTATTGTAACTGTGACCTGGTTTTTGGCTCTTGGAATAAGAAATATATATATATATATATATATATATATATATATTCAGGAGCTGTAGTTAATATCTTGGATATTTTAAGGAAGCATTAAACTCTTAAGTAGTGGATGTTTTTATGTGTATGAGCATTTGGTCTGCATGCGTGTAAGTGCACTGTACACAGGTCTGCTATCAAGAGAAGCCAGAAGGGGGCACTGGATCAAATAGTACTGGGAATACAGATGTCTTTAAGTCACTACGTGGTAGCTGTAAACTGAACATAGGTCTTCAGGAAGAGCAGCAAGAACTGTTACCTGCTGGGTCCTATCTCCAGCCCTTTGGTGATATTTTTTAAAACAGGGAGAGTTCTTTACTGTGTATATGTGTTAAATTATGATAATAGCATTAATCCTTGGGGACAAGCAAGGATGAAGTTGTAGGGATGAAGAGTGATGGATCTGTGAGCCACTTTCACAAGGGATCAATTATGCTTATTAGTTCTGGTCAACTAGTTGTCTGGGACTATTAGACCTCAATTAAGAATAGCTTCTACCATAATGTCCTGTTTACATATCTATGAGATATTTCCTAGATGTCTAATAGGTGGAGGAAAACCCTGACCCTGTGAGTATTGCCACTCCTAGGCAAGTAGGTCTGGTTTGTCTAAGACAGCAATTTGACCAAGCCATGAATAAGTGAGTAAGCAGCATCTCTTCTTGGTCTCTATTTCAGTTCTTTCCTTCAGATTCCTGACTTGAATTCCTGAAGATTCCCTCACTGATGGACTGTGACCTGGGAGTTGTGTGATAAAATAAATCCTTTCTTCCCTGAGTTGTTTTGGCCAGTGTTTTATCACAGCAACAGAAAACAAACTAGCACATTGAATATGAATGAAGTCTTAGGTAAGGCTTAAAGATTTAGACGTAATGTAATTAAGTATTTGGAGGAAAATGAATGAGATTCTCAATGTCAATGAACTATATACCCATATTGAAAATCTTCCGTAAATATATATTCAATGATACATTACAATTTAGACAAAACCCACTTAATTAAAATAAGAACTGGGCAGCCCTCTTTTTCTAGAATCTATGGCCATTATAAGGATTTGGGTAAGAAGAGAAGGAGAAATAGAAATGTTGGGTAGCAAAGGATTACAAGAATTTAAGGCCTGTAGAAGGTACAAATTGTTTTATTTGGTTCTTTTTTGAACCAGTATTTTCTTGCCAAGTTACTAGTAAAAGAAGTGCATTTCTATGCAAGTAGCAACAATAAAATCACTAAACTATAAAAGACAACATTATAAGTTCATTTCCTCTTGTGTGCTCAAAGAATAGGGCATAATATGTCTAATTCTGAGAAGGTTTACTAGTTCCCACACAAGTGTCACACACAGATCTTCACTGAAAAACAGTCCATCCTAATTTCCATGGGAGATCTAGAGATTTATAGTTGTTCACCTTAAGGCTGAGTCAGCTCTAAATGAATTTAATTAAAGATAAATCACTATTAGGGAACTTAATTTGTTTGAGAATTGATGTGAAGGTAGGGAAATGAAATCACTACCATTATATTATAATAGTATGATAGAATTAAATTTACAGAAGATATATTTGGCTATATTATTTGGGGTTTGTGTAGTTCGTTTGGAGAATTCAGAAGCAAAGAAGATAATATGGATGCCCTGATGTCCTGTGAATACTGAAGAAAGTGTTCATAGATATGGGCAATGCTTCATTTACCCAGTGGTTACCAATGATGTGGTATGAGGAGATAGGAAAAAAGTGTCAGAATGGATGGGGAGTTTCCTTAGAGTCAGGAAGGAAGTACCGCTCCCTCTCTGATGATTATTGTGCATGCCAGCCAAAGAGGAATCCTCAACAGAAAAAAGAAAAAAATCATTGAGGGTTCCAGTGTCTAGGAAGACTTTTATTTAAGATTTTATTTATTAATTAATTTATTTATTTTAGTAAAACACACTTGGTTTTACAATATCATGATTTTCTGTATCTGCAAATATTTTGAGACAAATATAAAAGATGGTGGTTTGTAAGAATTTAGATGGGCTTTGCATTATAGCACTTAGATTGTTGTATTTAGATTGTGCATTAGATTGAATGCACAAATGGCTTTATGTTAATTCTCTTTTCTACTTATTTCTTTACACTTTATAATAAATTATATAACAACTTCAATAGAAAAAATGAGGCATTGCATTTAGTTCAATTGTATCAATACAGTAAAGTAGTATGCTTTGAGGTAACATCTTCTAATACCTTCAGTACTTTTCAAATACATGAATAATTGGTGTACTTATGAAGTGAATATTGGCATATATTTAGTCAGTAAAATTGAAGGAATTGAAATACAGACATTATAAAAGATAATTTCTACACACAGCGAATATAATTTTATTTAACCATAATTCGTGTGGGTATATGTACATGCTCTTCAGTATCCACGTTTTTTTCATGAAGAACAAAATGATGTTTCCAAGCATATTCTATGAATAATGATCTCTTACACTGGGACCATGAAATCACTTATTTAAGCAGGATGGGGATCCGCTATACACAAGTAATTCTCTAGTTTCTACCTTCCCAGTCCAAGTATAAGAAGTTCACACCACCCTGACTGGCCTCTTCTACATTGATGCTTGAGTCTTCACATTTCTGTTGCTAACACTTTGCCTGAGATATTTTACAATCCCTAAGCCCTTCATCTAAAAAATGATGAGACATGATTTAGAACTGTTGTATTTTAAATATTATAATTTTTGTAATTAAAAACTTTAATTAAGGGATATTTACATCTTGATTTAATTACATAAACACAAATGAATATTAAATATATGACACAGTAAGCCTATTTTATTCCATATTGCTTTAATCTAAGTTCCTATGAATGCTTAAAGATTTTTCTTACTTTTGAGAACTAAATAGTGCTTTCATATGCCACCTTGAGCGATCATAGCTATTTGTTTTTACTAAGAATTCTGTTAGTTTGAGAATCGGTAAAAAATGGTAGGGTTTTTAATCTTCTGTTTTCTGTTGTCTGAAAAAGGAAGTACACTACTCAAGACTTGGCTATACACAGCTACAAGTCAGTTTGGGAAAAGTAATCCAAAGATAGAGACAACTTCATTATACACTGATAACACAGAGATGCACCTGACTCTACACATAAGGAAATCAAATGCTGTTTGTGACACTAGTCTTTTTTTTTTTAATTATATTTTTTTAATTAATTTATTCTTGTTACATCTCTATGGTTATCCCATCCCTTGTATCCTCCCATTCTCCCCTCCCTCCCATTTTCCCCTTATTCCCCTCCCCTATGACTGTTCCTCAGAGGGATTACCTCCCTCTGTATATGCTCATAGGGTATCAAGTCTCTTCTTGGTAACCTGCTGTCCTTCCTCTGAGTGCCACTAGGTCTCCCCCGCCAGGGGACATAGTCAAATGTGAGGCACCAGAGTACTTGAGAAAGTCAAATCGCTCTCTCCACTCAAGTGTGGAGACTGTCCTGTCCATGGGCTAGATCAGGGTAGGGGTTTAAATTTTACCGCCTGTATTGTCCTTGGCTAGGGCCTTAGTTTGAGCGGGACCCCATGACCCAAATCTGCCTATCATAATGTTCTACTTGTAGGTTTCTAGGACGCACTGGATCCTTCTACTTTGCTATTCTCCCATTGTTCTCTCATCTAGAGTCCCAATAGGATGTCCTCCCCTCGGTCCCAGTTTCCTGGTAAGGGAAGGCTTTCATGGGACATGCCCATTGGGCTAGTATGCAGATATAAGTGAGTATATACCATTTGAGTCTTTCTGCTTCTGGGTTAACTCACTCATTATGATCATCTCTAGCTCAATCCATTTGTCCACAAATTTCGGGAATTCCTTGTTTTTAATAGCTGAGTAGTATTCCATAGTGTATATGTCCCACAGTTTCTTTATCCATTCTTCTACTGAGGGACATTTAGGCTGTTTCCATGATCTGGCTATTATGAATAATAGTGACACTAGTCTTTACTTATAGAATAATGTATTATTCAGATTATGATTCCATTATCCAGATGGTATTTACTAAAAACACAGTACATAACATCAGGTAGGCTTTTCTAAGCTACTATTATAACATAACTAACTTCATTTAGAATTAAAAGTTTCAATTATATTAGTAGTAATTGACTTTCAACCTTTTTGATAATTAAATCTTATATACATAAAGATTTATAATATATATACATAATATATATTATGTTATTTTAAAGAAACCTGAAATATATTCTGTCTGTCTTGCTACTTTGCCAATAATGTGCCTATCTGTTTTCAAAAAAGGGACCAGCAATTGAACTGACATTATGACCATGGATGAGAGACAAGCAATACTAGAAAAATCTCAAACAGGATTTCCAAACCCTTTACATGCGTAACACTATGTTTTGTGATTCAGTATTCTTAAAATTTTTATCTTTGAGTTTCAATTTCTTAAGTCTAGTACTAAAATTATTTTCATACTCCCTTTACTAATAAGTAGATATATAACTTTCATTTTAAAAAATCCTAAGGATTGTTTTGCTACAAAGCTAAACAGAAAAAAATACTCTTTAGCATTCATCTTTGCTTTTGTGTCCTTGTCAAGGTCAAAACCCATCAGGCTGCTGAACATGTGCTCTTAATAAGGCAGCCTCTCTCATACCTCTTTACCCTCGGGCACAGCACATAATTCCTCATGAGTGTCTTCTGTCACGAAGAAATACCCAGACTCAAAAATACCAGAAATAAGGGGTTTGGTGGCTTAGTGGATAAAACCTTTGACCCTTTACCTCAGAGAACACAGCTTAAATTCAAACTTTCAATGTAAGTGAAAAGAGATTTATGGAGTTAGAGATATAACCTGTGCAGAATGTTCTAGAGTTGGCTTCAAAATATATGTAAGAGAAAAAAAAAAAAAGAAAAAGAAAAGAAAAGAAAAGAAAAAAGAAAAAATTTAAGACCAAACTTATTTGAAACACCACATTTTTTCCCTCCAGAGTATATGGCTTTGGAATTTGAAGGTAGGATTGGAGAATAATCCTGAGTTATTTATTGTCAATACTTTTCAAACTGAGTGTATTTGCCTTTGAGCCTCAGAGCTCTTGTTAATTTCTTCAGCATCCCTGGAAAATATGGGAAGCTAAATTAAAAATAAATCCACTCTTCATTTTAAAGGAGAAAACCAAAGTTTTAGTGATAAGTGTTTGTTAAGCATGCAGGCCCTAGAACACTCTCTTCTCCAAACTCAGCAGTAGGGTGCTCAGTACTCCTAAGAACTGGACATTTGCTGTAGCATATGTAAACACTGTCCTTTAAAAATGAGTCAGAGTTGATTTCATTACAGGTGCCTTTGTGTTCACAACTTCAACATATCACTTATATGAACATTCTGATAGAGGTGACAATAATTAATTTCAAGAAATTTTTATTGTACAAGATATACAGCAATTTTCAGAGAACTTGTGTGTTAGCATCTGCAAGTCATGAAAATAATACAGAAAACATTATTCTTGCATATGCAACTTGAGTGAAGCCTTGAAAATATGTCAGTATTCTCTACAGAAAAATGGTGATAAAATTGGGGTGATATTAAAAAAATAAAATGTTGATGTCATGTGCCTTCATTAGCAACAAGTCATTAAATCCTCTTATGTCTTTGCACTAGAGTAAATAGTATTACAGAAATTGTATATGTTTGTTACAGATGAATTCAATATATTTTATTATGAGATGTGGATATATAAATCTGTAAATAGTTTAAAATATAACTACTCACATGACATAGAACTTTGATTATGAGATTAACAAAATATTATCGACCTATTGTTTCATACTTAAGTCCTCTATTTTTAGCACTAAGTTATGCAAAACCTAGAAATTTAATAAGTACTTCTGACTTGCTATTTTTGAGAATATAACATATTTACCCAGAAAATAACATTAAGGTAAAAACATACAGTAAATAAAGAAAAAGGAAATGTTTTATTAGGCAGAAGATAAGCAATAAATATTTGCACATATTAAGAAATTAATAAAACTGAAACATCCATTTATATTTTGAAGGAGAAAATACTCTCATATAATTGATTATTTTAAATCATCCAAATTTTAAAAATATTATACTCAGTTCTGTATAACATTAAGAAAAAAGCCAACTGCTACAGTTTTTTTTAGTATTCACTGTTTTCATGTTATAAATGAATGAGATCTTGTGACCATGGTATTCTACAAATAGCCAAGGAGGCTAATACAGCTTCATTTTATAATAGTAATTTGACACATAAAATAAAGATTTTGGGTGTAAATTTTACCATTAAATTGTAAAAACTTTATCTAAGTCCCCTATTTTCTCTGGAGAACTCTTTCTAATCATTTACCTACACACAACTGCTTTGGCTTCAGTCTGGCTAAAATCTATGCATATATAACTTATCAGTCATCCATTATTGCACTTGACTTTTTTATACATGTTGAGATATTTTTTGTTGGCTGACCAATCTCTATGAATCTGAATAAGTAGAACTGTATAATAGAACAAATGCTTAGTTTTATGGGTAGGTAAATTTTTAAACAAATAATTGCTATATATTTGTTTTTAAAATACATATAAACATATATTGTGAATGTTCTCTAATGGCGATTCCAGAGATACTTATACTTCATACAAGATTTATTTTGAATATATTTTATGTGTGACGTGTGTCCTTGATTGTATTTATGTGCACGACCTGTGTGCAGTGTGGTCTAAGACCAAGAGAAAGCACCAGGGCCACTGGAAATGGAGGGGCAGGAGACTTGTCCAAGCCTGAGTAGTCTGTAAGAGCATGCTTTCCACTACTGAACAATCTCTCCAGCCCACATAGTACAATTATTTGTATAGTTGTGTTAGAAAATGCCATTTTGTGGGTGGGTTGTTGTTCCCCTCTTTCCGTTAGGAGTCCTGATTGCTTAGAGGGTAATCTCTTCAGGTTTCATGATCTCTGCTACTAGGGAGTCTCGGCTAGAGTCACACCTGTATCTTCCCAGGAGCCGACCCTCCTGTAGGTCTCCAGATTCTTTCGGAGTTGATCCTGACCATGGTTTCTCTTCTCTCTGCAATCCCTCTGTCCTCCCGCTCCACCTACACCTGACCCAAAATTTACCCTGCCTACAAGACATGCAGGCATAAAGATAGAGCAGAAATTATGGGAATGACCATCCAATTCGGTGCCCATTCTCAGCCTCACCCCACGGGAGAGAGCCAACCCTTGACACTTCTAAGGCCATTCTGCTGTGATTGCAGATGGGAGCGTAGTATGGCTATCCTCTGAGAGGTTGCACCCAGCAGCAGAAGGAAACACAAACTGAGACTCACAGGCAGACATTGTGCAGAGCATAGGAAGCCTCCTAGAAGAGTAGGGTTAGGGGAAGATAGAAGGACCCACAGAGACAGGAGCTCCACAAGAACACCAACATAGCCAACTAACCAGGGCTCAGTGGGGCTTGTGGAGACTGAAGCACCAACCAAGAACCATTCATGGACTGAAACTGGGCCCTCTCCACATATGTACCCAATGGGCAGGTTGATCTTTATGTGGGTTCCCTAGAAAGGGGAGCCAGGAGCTGCCCCTGACAAGGACTTCCTTTTGTGCTCTTTGATTACTTCCTCTTGGTGGGCTGCCTTGTCAGGACACTGTGAAAGAGGAATTGTTCAGTCCTGATACAACTGGAAGTGTTGGTGTGAGTTTGGGGCAAGGGGGAGGAGCTCCCTTTTTCGGAGGAGTAGAGGAGCAGGGATAGGGAGAAGAGGGGCAGAGGGAGGGAAGGATGGTAGTCACTTGGAGAAAAGGAGGGAATGTGCTACGACTGGAACATAAAATGAATAAATAAATTAATTAATTCAAAACGAAAAAGAAAAGAAAAAGAAAATAAGAAAATGCCCTTCCATTGGAGTCAGTCCCTCCTGTAAACCCAGCAGAGGGAGGTAAAGGCAGGCAGATCTCTGTGAGTTCCAGGCCACAGCCAAGGCTATATAGGGAAGGCCTTTCTCAAAACACACACACACACACACACACACACACACACACACACACACACACA
>OU015745.1:117948596-117996705 GCA_907169655.1 Acomys percivali
AAGAAAGAAAGAAAGAAAGAAAGAAAGAAAGAAAGAAAGAAAGAAAGAAAATAGGGAGGACGTAAGGGGGAAAAATATAAAGAGAAAGTCTGTTCCCATGTTAAATCCTTTACAAGGCAAAAACTGAAGCTTACATCAGGGAGAGCTAAAACTCTGCTGCAACTATTAGTCCTTGGAAAACTACCCATTGTCTACAAGTTTTGATGTAGTGTTCCTGTGACTTATATGTTCTTATCAGACTACTTGCTTTTACAAGACCAAAATGTATAATATGCAAATGAAAATTGAAATTTTTATTTCAGTATAACAGCTACAAAAGTAAAGGACTGCTTCTGCTTTGTACAATTAAATTTATAGCACCCTATATTTAGTGGGTAAGAAAAAAAATAGGAGCCACCATATTTCAGTAAAGTGATAAACATGCTTCATTCTCAGAGGAAAATCCTAGGAAGTATGAACAGGGCCCTAGTAAAGCTGTCTTTATTTAATGACTTTACAGATATCACTGGACACATTTCTACCTTTAAAAATTGTTGTGGCTGATATTGCCTAGTATCACTGTCACCATAGTGACAGTCCCTAAAGAATGATTTAGAGTAAGGAAAGCATTAAAATAATTTTCCAACATATGAAATACAGATCATGGAGAATTTTTTGCTGACTTTCTTATAAAAAATTACAGATAAAACCACATTTCTATACTAAGACCTAAGAAAATTTAAACATGCAATTTCACTTTATAAACTACCATTTTTAACATTACATGTTCTGAGCCATGATGTTGATTTAAGGTTTTTTTTTTTTTTTAACCCTTTAGTATATAATACAGAAGGAGCATTATGGAATACATGCTTTTCAGATAAATCTCATCCTTGCATTGTTAAAGTCCTAAAGTTGAGTAAAAATTTTTTTTGATGAAATAAAGCTCTAAACAAACTAAGAAACAAATAAATCTCACAACAAATACTTTACCCTATAAATAATTGCCAGTCCTTATTAAGAAAATGTCACTATATAATTCAATTTTACAGTCATTTCACAGGGAAAGAAAATATTCACTTCCATAAATTGCAGAGATGGTACAGAAAAGGACACATGTTCATGGGAAATCAGGACACTCAATTTGAGTTCATGTTATATGTTTGTCAATCAGTTTTCCTTTTCATTGGAGCAGCTTTTTATGCACTTTTCATACAAATTACTAATCTACTGAGTGATTTTATAGATGTAAATATTTCATGGACAATTGTAGACAACTTAACTCCTCTGATTGAATGATTTGAAAAATATATCTCATTACCCATATTTCTTTAAGGCTATCTCTAAAGTCTGGACACTTGTAACTTGTGCAATATAAATGGATCAAAATAAATAAAATCTAGAAGTTGTAATAAAGCCTGTGTTTGTATCTAGCAATGGCTTGTTAAACAGAAAGACCTTGCACATTGGCCTCATTTGCTTGCATGTTTTATTTAATTGCCTGACTTTGCTATCTCATTCTGTTCCCACTTAATTAAGGCTAATTAATTAAAACCAGGTAATTCATTTATATTATGCTGAAAAATTAGAACAGAAACAGTAAGATATTTGTACAAGCATATGAAGTATACATTGAAATTTTATTGAATAATGAGATTTTAAGATGTTTATGAGAAAATGTATATTTTCTATTGTATCTGTAATTAGAATATCATATGACATTTATAATGTAATTCATTTTTAAATATTTGTTTGCTAGTTTGTTTTTAATTAAATATATATCCTATATTTGAATAAATTTCTTAAAGATTTATTTATTTTATTGTAGGAATTTTTTATATGAATGTATACATAAAATATATGTGCCTGATTCTTACATAGGTCAGAACAGCAAATTAAATCTTCTGGAATAGGAATTTTAAATGATTGTGAGCCCAGAGGTAAGTTCTAAGACTAAGCCATGCCCTCTGTAAGAGCAATGTACACTGTGTTGTGCTGTTAACTGCTGAGTCCATTTACTCTAAAGTTCTGTCAGGGTTTCTATTTTTTTTTTGTAAAGATGATTTTGTTCTTCATATATCCCCAATTTGTTGCAATATAGTTAATGAACTTTGCATATTATATTTTACAATATATATAAACAATATATATAAAGATATATTCACACTTAAAAATATTTACTGCATTCCACATATTATTTATTGCATTCTACATTCATTCTAAAATTGATAATGGGAAGCATATGGGGGGTGTACATCTGTAACTGTTAGACTTCAAACTGATTTCAGAGGATATCACATGACAGACTAATGGGCTTATTCTTACACACACACACACACACACACACATACACACACACACTCACACACACACCATATACTCACACATATGCATACATACATATACATGCACATGCACACACTCACATACTACCCTATAACACAACCACACAGGCACTCATGCATGTATGTATACCAACACACCCCAATACTCGCACAATTACACACTCTCATACATATACGTAAATGTACACCCACAAACCCATGCAAATAGATATAGATTTTTATTAATGGTTACATCAATATTTAGCATTTACTGTTTTTAAATTTATTTTATTTAATTAATTTATTCAGATTACATCTCAATTGTTCTCTCCTCACTTGTATCCTCCCGTTACTCTCTGCCTCACACTCTCCCCTCATTCCCCTCCCTTAGGTCTGTGACAGAAGGGGACCTCATCCCCACCAAGTGGTCACAACCTATCAAATCTCATCTGGTAGCCTGCTTATCTTTTCTCTGAGTGCCACCAGGTCTCCATACCACAGGGAAGTGGTCAAATATGGGGCACCAGAGTTCATGTCAGAGTCAGTCCCTACTCTCCACACCACAATGGAGAATGTCCTGTCCATTGGCTAGATCTGAGCAGGGATTCAATGTTTACTGCATGTATTGTCATTCATTGGTGCATTAGTTTGAACAGACCCTCTCAGGGTCCAGATCTGCATGTCATGATGTTCTTTTAAGTTTCTAGGACCCTCTGGATCCTTCTATTTCCCCATTCTCCTATACTTCTTCTCACACCTAGAGTCACAATAGGAAGTCCTCACATCTATCTCAATCTCCTGGTAAGTGAAGGCTTTCATGGGACAACACTTTTGGGCTAATGTCTAGTTATAAGTGAGTATATACCATGTGAGTCTTTCTGCATCTGGGATAACTCTTTCAGTATGACCATTTCTAGTCCCATCCAATTGTCTGCAAAGTTAGGAATTTCCTTGTTTTAAAAAGCTGAATAGTATTCCATAGTGTAAATGTACCACAGTTTCTTTATCCATTCTTCGACTGAGGGGCATTTAGGTTGTTTTCAGGTTCTGGCTATTATGAGCAAGGCTGCTATGAACATGGTTGAGCATATGTCCTTATTGTGTGGTGGAGCATCTGGGTATATTACAAAGAGTGGAATAGCTGGGTTTTGACGTAGGCCTATTTCCAGTTATCTGAGAAAGCTCCAGAAAGATTTCCAAAGTGGTTGTACAAGTTTGCATTCCCACCAGCAATGAAGAAGTGTTCCCCTTTCTTCACATCCTTGCCAGCATGTGGTGTCACTTGAGTTTTTGATCTTAGCCATTCTTTTGGGTGTAAGATGGAATCTCAGAGTCATTTTGATTTGTATTTCTCTGATGACTAAAGACATTGAGCATTTCTTTAAGTGTATCTCAGCCATTTGATATTCCTCTGTTGAGAAGTCTCTGTTTAGTTCTGAGCCCCATTTCTCAATTGGGTTATTTGGTTTAGTGGTGTTTAATTTCTTGAGTTCTTTATATATTTTGGATATTAGGCCTTTGTCAGATATAGAGTTGGTGAAGATCTTTTCCCAGTCTGTAGGCTGTTGCTTTGTCCTTTTGACAGTGTCTCCTGCCTTACAGAAGCTTCTCAGGCTCATGAGGTCCCATTTTTTAAATTATTGACCTTAAGGCCTGGGCTGTTGGAGTTCTGTTGAGGAAGTTGTCTCCTGTGCCAATGTGTTCCAGGCTCTTCCCCATTTTTTCCTCTAACTAATTTAGTGTCTCTGGTTTTATATTGGGTTTGACTTGAGTGTTGTACATGGTGATCAGTATGTGTCTACTTGTATTTTTCTACATGTAGACATCCAGTTAGACCAGCACCATTTGTTGAAGATGCTATCCTTTTCCCATTGAATAGATTTGGCTTCTTTGTCAAAAATCAAGTGTCTATATGTATGTGGATTCATTTCTGGGTCTTCTATTCAACTCCATTGATCTATCAGCCTATTGCTATGCCAATACCATGCTGTTTTAATTACTGTTGCTCTATAGTACAGCTTGAGATCAGGCATGTAGATTCTTCTGGAGGGTCTTTTACTGTAGAGGATTGTTTTTAGATATTCTGGCTTTTTGTTTTTCCATATGAAGTTGAGAATTGATCTTTCAATGTCTTTAAAAATCTATGTAGGTATTTTGATAGGGATTACATTGAATCTGTAAATGCCTTTGGTAAAATGTCCATTTTTACTATGTTAATTCTCCCAATCCATGAACAAGGAGGATCCTTCCATCTTCTCATGTCATCTTCAATCTCCTTCTTCAGAGATTTGAAGTTTTTTCTCAAACAAGTCATTCACTTGCTTGGTTAGAGTTATGCCTAGATAATTTATACTGCTTGTGCCTCTTGAAAAGGGTGTAGTTTCCCTAATTTCTTTCTCTGCCAGAATGTCCTTTGTATATAGGAAGGCTACTGACTATTATGAGTGAATTTTGTATCCACCCATTTTGCTAGAGGTGTTTATCATCTGGAGATGTTCTCTGGCAGAATTTTGGAATCACTTATATACACCATCATATCTTCTGCATATAGTGATAATTTGACTTTCTCCTTTCCCATTTGGATCCCCCCTGATCTCCTTTTGTTGTCTTATTGCACAGGCTAGGACTTCAAGAACGATATCGAGGAGATATGGAGAAAGTGGGCAGCCTTGTCTGGTCCCTAATATTAGAGGAATTTCCTTGAGTATCTCTCCATTTAATTTGATGTTGGCTATTGGCTTGCCATATATAGCCTTTGTTATGTTTAGGTATGTGTCTTGTATTCCTGATCTCTCCAGAACTTTAAACATGAATGAGTGTTGGATTTTGTCAAATGCTTTTTCTGCATCTACAGAGATGATCATGTGGGTTTTTTCTTTCAGTTTGTTTATATGGTGTATTACATTGATGGATTTCCATATATTAAACCATCCCTGCATGTCTGCAATGAAACCTACCTGGTCATGGTGAATGATATCTTTGAAATGTTCTTGTATTCAGTTTGCAAGTATTTTATTGAATATTTTTGCATCAGTGTTCATAAGAGAAATTGGTCTTTAATTCTCTTTCTTTGTTGGTTCTTTATGAGGTTTAGATATCAAAATGACTGTGGCCTCATAGAATGAATTTGGTAATAGTCCATCCATTTCTATCTTTTGGAGTAGCTTAAAGAATATCGGCATTAGCTCCTCTTTGAAGGTCTTTCAGAATTCTGTGCTGCAACCATCTTTCCCTGGGCTTTTTTTTTTGGGGGGGCGGGGTTGGAGACTATTTATGAATGACTGCTTCTATTTCTGTAAGAGAAATAGGACTATTTAATTTGTTTATCTGATCTTGATTCAATTTTGGCAAGTGGAATAAATCAAGAAAATTGTCCATCTCCCTTTGATTTTTAAATCTTATGGCATATATGCCTTTGAAGTTGGATCCTTTGATTCTCTGTATTTCTTCAGGGTCTATTGTTGTGTTTCCCTTTTCATTTCTGATATAGTTAACTTGGATAGTGTCTCTCTGCCGTTTACTTAGTTTGGCTAATGGTTTGTCTATCTTGTTGATTTTCCCAAAGAACCAGCTCCTGGTTATGTTGACTCTGTGAATTTTTCTCTTTGTTTCTGATTTATTGATTTCAGCTCTGACTTTGATTATTTCCAGACATCTACTCCTCTTGTGTGGTTCAGCTTCTTATTTTTTTTTTTGTAAGACTTCCAGATGTGTCATTAATTTGCTTATGTAGGATGTTTCCAATTTCTTTATAAAGGCACTTATGCTCTGAAATTTCCTCTTAGCTTTCAATGTGTCCCACAAATTGGGGTATGTTGTTCCTTCATTTTCATTTAATTACAGGAAGTCCTTAATTTCTTTCTTTGTTTCTTCCCTGACCCAGGTGTAATTAAATAGAGAGTTGTTTAGTTTCCATGTGTGTGTAGGCTTTCTGTTATTTCTGTTATTGTTGAATACTAGCTTTAGACCTTGGTGATCTGATAGGATATAAGGCATTATTTTAATCTTCTTGAATTTGTTGAGGTTTGCTTTGTGACCTACTATATGATCAATTTTGGAGAAGGTTCCAACAGGTGATGAGAAGAAGGTATACTCTTTTGTGTTTGGGTGAAAAGTTCTGTAGATATCTGTTAGATCCATTTGATTGATGATGTTGGTTAATTTCTTGCTTTAATTTCTTTTTCCATGACCTATACCTTGGTGAAAGGGGGATGTTGAAGTCTCCCACTATTAATGTGTGGATATTGATGTGTGGTTTAAGCTTTGTTAATAGTTTTTATTTATTTGTTTGTTTGTTTTTTTACAAATGTGGGTGTCCTTGTATTGTGAGCATAGATGTTTCAAATTGTGATGTCATGTTGGTTAACTTTACATTGATGAGTATGAAGTGACCTTCTTCATCTCCTTTGATTATTTTATTTGGAACTCTATTTTATTAGATATTAATATGGCTACATTAACTTGTTTCTTATGTCCATTGTTTGGAATACCTTTTTCAGGCCTTTTACCCTGAAGTAATATCTATCCTTATAGCTGATATGTGTTTCTTGAGTGAAGAAGAATGTTGGGTCTTGTTTATGCATCCATTCATTTAGTCTGTGCCTTTCAATTGGAGAATTCAGACCATTCATCTAGAAGGATCTAAATGACCAGTGTCTATTAAGTCCCTTGATTTTGATGTTAGTTGCAATAGAGTGTTTGTATGGTTATATTTTGACAGTGTAGTTATCTATTTCTCATGTAATTTTGGTTGTAGATTGTCACTTTGGGTTGGAGGTTTCCTTCCAGTAACTTCTGTAAGGTCAGATTTGTGGATAGGTACTGTCTGAATTTGTTTTTTGTCAGGGAATAGCTTGTTTTCTCCGACTATGGTTATTGATAGTTTCACTAGATTTAGTAGTCTGGCATGGCATCTGTGGTCTCTTAGAGTTTGCAGGACATCTGACCAGGCCCTTCTGGATTTTATGTTCTCTGCTGAGCAGTCAGGTGTAATTCTGATCAGTTTGCAATTATATATTACTTGGCCTTTTTCCTTTGCCCCTTTTTAATATTTTTTCTTTGTTCTGTATATATTGATTTGAATTCTGCTATATCAGCTATATCAGCTATAAGGATAGATATTACTTCAGGGTATAAGGACTGAAAAAGGTATTCCAAACAATGGACATAAGAAACAAGTTAATGTAGCCATATTAATATCTAATAAAATAGAGTTCCAAATAAAATAATCAAAGGAGATGAAGAAGGTCACTTCATACTCATCAAGGTAAAGTTAACCAACATGACATCACAATTTGAAACATCTCTTGAATTCTGTTAGAGAAGTTCACCTCTGTGTTGTTTGCTTTCTTCTCTAAGTTTTCTCATTTCTGTTTTTCTTCTATCTGTGCCTTTATCATAGTTACCATTTTCATCTTCAGATCTTGAACTGTTTTATTGATTTCCTTCATTTGATTGTGTGTATTTTCCTGAATTTCTTCCAGTAACTCTCTATAGATCTCTTTTATGTCTTCAATCTGTTTGGCTTCATCATCCTCTATTTGTTTACAGATTTTATTCCTTTTTTCCATTATCATCTTCATTACTAAGCATTTGAGGTGATTTTCTTGTAGTTTGATTGTGTTTGAGTTCTCAGGGTTGCTTTCTTTGGGATAGCTGGGATCTGGAGATGCCATATTGTTTTGTTTTTTGTTGTTTGCATTCTTATGCTGGTCTTTTGTGATGTTGCTGTCTCATGTTGGGAGGCAGCCTCTGGTGTCCTTCATTAGTCATTCAGAGTGGATTTTTGGGGAGTGGTTATAGGTCGAGGGCCCTTGCTTGTGGGGTCAGGTATTTCTTCCCTGGAACATCCAGGCAACCTGGCTTCAGCTCTAGGAGACTTTGTTCCACACATTAGGCTCCCCACTGGGTCAGCAGAGGTAGGCTCCTGCCTGGTCCCATTCAGATCGTTCAGATACTATCGTGTCAGGCCTGCCCAGCCTCCTAAGAGCATGGGAGGCCCTGCCAGGCTGTAGAGCCTGGCTAGGCTCACTTAGATTTGCCCAAGAGTGCAGGCATGGACCGGTGTGGCTGGTAGCTATGTTCCTGCCTGGTTGCACTTAGACCATGCTCCTGTGGCTGGGTAACATGTTCACAGCCACCTGTGCTTTCATTGTGTCACCATTGATTGACCCAGGCCCAGGCCCATCTGTGATCTGGACTGTGCAGGATCCCACTAGTATTCTCCAGTTCTAGTGGTCTGTAGGTCGCAGTTAGGTAACTGGTCTCCATATGGTAGATCAGATACAGTGTGTGATACGTGTCACCATCTTGGATTCTGCATTTACTATTTTGAAGTAACCATTTAATTGAATATAAATAGTGAATGTTATATTTCCATAATATATAACTTTCACTCTAAAATAATTTGAAATGTCCATGTCATTTAGAAATGTAAAGGCTTAAAAAATCTTATTTGTGATTTGCATGAAAGCTATATGGTGTATTTAGCAATAAGATTTTATCAATAGTTCTTATCAGTAATTACAAACAGTTAATTGTGAGAACCTGTTGATTTGAAGGTTCTGTGGCTTCTCTGAACACTACTTATAATGAACTATTTCACATCAGGCACTGATATTTTTGCTTAATAATTCTTAGGTTCTGGAAATAATTGTTTCTTCTTCAGAACCTTATGTTTTAGGATAAAATTCATTGTTTAGATGCAGTGAAACATGCCGGTGTGATGCTATACTTAGCTTTAATTTATTACACTAATGAGCAAATTCTTTCAGGAATTTACATCTTTAATTTCTGTGATGTTATTTACATTAAGAAAATGAGTAGGTGTTTAATGAAAAGAAGACAGGTCAATGCTAAGTAGTAATTATCTAGTTAGTAGATAAAGAGCAAGGGCTTTCTTTAAATGGTGTTAAATGGAAATCTTTAAATATACATCACTAGAATTGTATAAAAGAATTTCAAATAAGATAATATTATAAGAACTATATGAAATATTCATAAAATGATTCACCAAAGAGTTATCTATAATTCTAAAAAATATTAAAATTAAAATGAGATTAATACAATGATTATTAAATTAACATTTTATATTAAATCAATTTACTTATATGATAACTAAATATTGAATATGTAAGTATAATTGTAAGAAAAAACACATATATGGATAATAAATGATATTACTGATTAAAATGATGAAATGTATAAAGTATTAAAAAACAATTCGTGAAACATTATTTTATTGACAGTAATAAAGGTTGTATGAATATATAGTATACAGCCAATATTATACTTATAAGAAACTTTTAAAGATAAAAATAACGAACTTTGATGTGGTTTTATTTTTGGTTCAGGTTACCTTTTATATTTATATGTGTTCTATTCCTGTGCTTTTCATGTTTTCCTAGTTAGATTTTTTTTTAGTCACTATTTTATTGCTGTGAAAAAACACCATGACCAAGGCGATTCATATAAAAGAAGGCATTAAATGAGGAGCTTGCTTACACTCTCAGAGGTTCAGTCTATTATTATCATGGTAGGGAACATGGTGGTAGGCAGAGCAAGCATGGTGCTAGAGACCTACTAGGGAGCTACATCCCTATCCAATGGTAGAAAGAAAAACTGAATGTGACATGGGTTTTTGAAATACCACCGTCAACCTCCAGAGACTTCTTCAAACAAGGCAATACCTCCTAATCTTTCTTATTTTTAAAATATTTTATTAATTTATTCATATTACATCTCAATTGTTGTCCTATCCCTTGTATCCTCCCATTCCTCCCTCCCTCCTGCTTTCCACCTACTCCCCTTCCCTATGTCTGTGACTGAGGGGGACCTCCTCCCCCTATATATGCTCATAGGCTATCAACTCTCTTCTTGGTAGTCTGCTATCCTTCCTCTGAGTGCCACCAGGCCTTCCCATCAAGGGGATGTGGTCAAATACAGGGCACTAGAATTCATGTGAAAGTCAGACCCCACTCTCCACTCAACTGTGGAGAATGTCCTGTCCATTGGCTAGATCTGGGTAGGGGTTTGAAGTTTACTGCATGTATTGTCCTTGGCCGGTGCCATAGTTTGAGCAGGACCCCTGGGCCCAGATTTGCACATCATAATGTACACAACAGGGGCATATGCTTAACCATGTTTATAGCAGCCTTATTTATAATAGCCAGAACATGAAACAGCCTAAGTGTCCCTCAGTAGAAGAATAGATAAAGAAACTGTGGTACATTTACACTATGGAATACTACTCAGCTACTAAAAACAAGGAATCCCCAAAATTTGTGGACAAATGGATTGAGCTAGAAATAAGCATAATGAGTGAGTTCACCCAGAAGCAGAAAGAGTAAAGTGGTATATACTCAGTTATATCTAGACACTAGCCCAATGGGCATGGCCCATAAAAATCTTCACTTACCAGGAAAGTGAGACAGATGGGAGGACATCCTATTGGGACTTTAGGTGAGAGAAGCATGGGAGAATGAGGAAATAGAAGGATCCAGAGGGTCCTAGAAACCTTCTAATCGTTCTAATCCTATCCCTGGTAACTAAGCACTGAAATATATGAGTCTATTCAGTGGGATAATCTTTTTCAGTCCTACTTTCATTCCACTCCCTTAGTGCATTTGCATTATATTTTATCTCATTGTTGCACAAGAATCTTGAAACCTTGTTACAAGGGAATGCATATCTACCTGTTTACTTTCTTACAGCAACCATCAATGTAGTTTACCAGACAAACTATATATATTAATGTGAAGTTTACAATAAGTTGAATATTCCATGTTATTAGTATAAATCAACTGAAATTATCTTAAGTACAATAATGACATGGAATCATCCTCTCCTAATATCTGACCTCAGCTTATCAAGTCTTATCTGTATCAATTTACATTCAGAATTGTACATTCGGATTTTTACATAGACATACTAAGATAGGAAAGATTTTTTTCTTCAAGGCTGCCAAGTAAAAAATAGCCAAAACACTATGAATGTAACCTTTATATAATTCCTTATTGTCTCATCGTTCTTCTTCCTCTAAGTAGTTTATTGTATATATGTATAATAATATAAATGTATATGTAAAAATATTTAATAACAAAAGAAAAAAGAGAAAAAATGATAACATGGAATATTCAACTGTATTATCTGCTATGACATCGAAAATTTTTTACTTATATGGATGATGTGTTACCAGGTGGTGGTAGCAAATATCTTTAATCCCATAACCCTAGAGGCAGATACAGAAAGATCTCTGAGTGTGAGCCGAGCCTGGTCTATGGAGTGATTTCACTGACAACAGAGAAATGGCCCCCAAAACAAAACAAAACAGAAAAAAGAAAAGAAAAGAAAGAAGGATGAACTCTTTAATTGTTCAATAATATGTAATAATTTTCTCTATAATATTAACTAAGCATTACAGTAACAGATGTAGCTAATTGTGTAGAACAAATTTGAAATTGAAAGAAATCTTTAGGGATAAGTCATCTCATTCCCACAAGGTACTCTGTGAATATCCACTAGGACAAAATTTTCATTGAGATGATGTCCTTCAGAGACAAAACTCTGAAACACATGGTCAGAATGAAGCCAAGATCAAGTTTGAAGAATGATATAAGACATAGAAGAACAAGCGGTTTCCTGAGATGTTTTGCTTTTAGTATACATTTCTTTCCACTATTAAATTAAAAATAATCTAATAAATATTTCAAGTTGAAAGTAGTCCCACAGCAAATGACAGTGTCTTAAACATATTTTCCTTAAAAGCATGGCTGAATTCATCCAGCTAGTAGAATATTCTCAGCTATACAATGATATGGAGTTTTTCTTTTCTTTTCTTTTCTTTTCTTTTCTTTTTTTTAATTAATTTATTCTTGTTACATCTCAATGGTTATCCCATCCCTTGTATCCTCCCATTCTTCCCTCCC
This sequence comes from Acomys percivali, assembly GCA_907169655.1. Classification (NCBI taxonomy): domain Eukaryota; kingdom Metazoa; phylum Chordata; class Mammalia; order Rodentia; family Muridae; genus Acomys; species Acomys percivali. Next base: position 117,960,826 of record OU015745.1, read on the forward strand.
TCCCATTTTCCCCTTATTCCCCTCCCCTATGACTGTTCCTCAGGGGGATTACCTCCCCCTGTATATGCTCATAGGGTATCAAGTCTCTTCTCGGTGACCTGCTGTCCTTCCTCTAAGTGCCACCAGGTCTCCCCCTCCAGGGGACATGGTCAAATGTGAGGCACCAGAGTACGTGAGAAAGTCATATCCCACTCTCCACTCAAGTGTGGAGACTGTTCTGACCATTGGCTAGATCTGGGCAGGGGTTTAAATTTTACCGCCTGTATTGTCCTTGGCTGGTGCCTTAGTTTGAGGGGGACCCATTGGCCCAAATCTACCTATCATAATGTTCTACTTGTAGGTTTCTAGGACCCTCTGGATCCTTCTACATTGCTATTCTCCCATTGTTCTCTCATCTAGAGTCCCAATAGGGTGTCCTCCCCTCTGTCCCAGTTTCCTGGTAAGTGAAGGCTTGCATGGAACATGCCCCTTGGGCTAGTATGCAGATATAAGTGAGTATATACCATTTGAGTCTTTCTGCTTCTGGGTTAACTCACTCATTATGATCATTTCTAGCTCAATCCATTTATCCACAAATTTTGGGAATTCCTTGTTTTTAATAGCTGAGTAGTATTCCATAGTGTATATGTACCACAGTTTCTTTATCCATTCTTCTACTGAGGGAGCTTTTCTGAAGATGGCTAGATGAGGGACTGATGCATGAGAATTGCAGAATAACATTAGGAATCATTTCATTGATTTTAGTTTCTTTCTCTTCAGTCATGTTTGGTTCTAGCTTGAGTCTCTGGGATATCCAATCATTCATCCCTGGTCTTCCAGGCAGTGTGGATTATGAGCTCCTTCACTTTTGTGGTCCTCAAGTTAAATCAGGCAAGATGTGTTCACTACTTCCAAAAATTCTGCATCTCCACAGCCTTAGCACATATTGCAGGCTGGGCAGATTGTAGATGGCGAGTTTTGTGGCTGGCTTGGTATCCAGGTTTGCTCTCTCTCTCTCTCTCTCTCTGTAGAGTACCTTCCATATACCAAGGAGGATAGAAACTAGGGATGAAGCCTACATGCAGATACCAGTTCAACTTCTGTATGTTCAATGAGACCTTTGGATGTTGTCCTCAGCAATGGGGCCTCATGCTGTTAGATGTACCTCAGTACCTCCCCTCCATATGTCTACCTTTTGAACATTTTACGTGTTGAAAACTAACACTGGCTTCCTTCTGATCTTTTATTTCCCTCTGAATACTGATTTTCAAGAGGCACTTAAACAGAATATAGTACCATTGTGAGGGTGAGATGGATTATCAACACTTTCTTGTCTTGCTAATTTGTATTTGTGTTCAAGAACTCAGTTGAGTACATAGAATGTGTAAAGCTTTACTCGCCGTAGTTATTTGAACTCCAGATAACTTGTATTGTTCTAGATATGAATACGTTACTTTTGTCTCCTATTTTTTGTTTGAGATCATCAGAAACTTTAATTATACCTTATGACAAAATGGAAAAAATACTTTAGAAAATTTTAGTGTCCTTTTATCTGTATAGAAGAGTCTATTTATCAATAAATGTCGGGTTTTTTTTTCTGCCAGGCATATGTAAATAATTTTAGAAATGCCAACTCAGAGATATTTATGGAATATATCTGTAGTTTGGCTTATATCAGATAACTAAGACTTTTTAAAATTTTGTTTTTAAAAAATATATGCTAACTCATTGGTTGAAAGTGTCAAAAGCATAAAAAGAAAAAGGTAAAGATGTTTTATCAACCTACCCCCAATACTAGTCTTTTTCTACTCTCAGCAGAGTAGGACAGTAATTCTCATTAGACATCCAGTCCTCAGTAGAGCACTAAATGTCCAATTGATTTATTTTCACCTTTTCTATCTGAATCTTATCACAAAATCTTCTAGAATAATTATAACATCCAAGTCTGCTATAAGATTTTTTTAAAATTATGCACTATAATTTAGTTGCTACATCTAAGGTGGACTCTTATGTTACACATGCATGCAAAGACATTTGTATGGATAATGGGAAAGAATACTCATAATTACTTCAATGTAAACTAAGTAAATAATTTGGAATTGGCAGAAGACTAGCAGGCAACTATCATAAATAAAGGAGACATTTTTTTGTTTGCATAAATGTTACTAGTTGAAAATTAGGAGAGAAAAAATTATTCTGTTTTCACAATTTCAGGGTAAGGACTGTTAGCCAGTATTTATATCATTATGATATGATTCACCAACACAACAGGTCACAAAAGTTAATATGATCCTTCAGTGTTGTGTAACACTTTGTTGAGATATTGATGAAGGTAAAATTGATGCATAGATATCATTATGTTCCAAATTCAATGTGGGGCCTAAACAGAATGCCATTTAAAAACCCACCCTCCATTAAATACTAAAACATATACTTAAATGTTGTTTATAGTATTTTAAAACATACTGGATATATATGTTCACATATATGTATATATGCTATAAACACAGACGTATAATTAGTCAAAAATCAGCAACTTAGTACACATTTCCTTTATAGAAACTATTAAATAATGAAAAATAACTGTATTTTAAATGTGGTCTAATCATTGACAAAAAAAAAGAAAAATGTAGTTTATAAATATTGATTTTCCATATGGAGATACTCAATATACTTAAGAATAGATTTCCATGTTTTATTATTATGTTTCCAGTGAAGTTAATTAGAGTTTGTTGTTAATGTTAAATACTAAATTATTAACATAGATGGAAGGTAAATTTTATCTAAATTACATATTATATTCATATCCCAAAGAAGAAAATGTAGTAATAATTTGCAAGTATGCTTCTATATTTAAAGAAGGCCAGATGTGAAATTTATAGCTCAATAATTCATAAAGGTAATTCTTTTAAAATAAATTCAAACTTGTGAATGCTAAATTTTAACTGTATTGGACAATTGATTTTGAACACCTTGCTAACTCAAGTCAACATTGTATTATTGTTTTTATAAAAGAGTTTACAGCAGATTTTTACAGCAATAAATACACACATATTGTGAATATATTTTGTTTTTCAGTTGTATTCAGGAATCCTTTGATTACTTTAATTGCACATAAAATAAAATTTTAAAATTTAAATAATAATGTGATTTTTTTAATAATTTTTAGTTTGGTCTCTATATGAGATTCAGGAGAGTAAGTCAAGTGTTTTTAAGTTCCAGACTGCTGAAGGACATATGTTTTTTTTAATGCTACATTCTAAATTGCAATTAATTTTTCTACCCCTTTGAGCACATTTAAGTCTGAATTTGTTACTTTAATTAAACTGAATAATTCAAATATTAAATGAAACTATGTAACCTAAACTAATTGAACAGCAAGTAGCTGATTACTGAGTATGTAGACAGATTTTAAAATATACAGTTTTGTATAAAATTCATTTGGTTTAAAATGTACTTAAAATTATATACTTGTGAATATGAAAAAAAACAAAATTTCAATTTTTAGTTAGGTGTATTCATCCTGTATTTACTTTACTGTTTGTACCTATGCTTGTATATGTTTATATGTAAATGTGTTTTAAATGATATTATAACCAGTGTCATGTTTAAATATACTCATATATGTATATTTGTATATATGTATATATACATACATGTAAATACACACAATGTCTCCTGGGTGTTTCGTTTCATTATATAATATGTATCTTGGGGCTGACATATGCTCACATTTACTTTTGATTAAACTCTTTTTCTTCCCTTAATAAGGGAGTCTTAAATTTCGACAGACTACAATTTTTATTACAATGTTGAATTGGACAGTTAGGATTTTTAAATTATAGAAATTATCGAATTAACAAATACATCTAGAGGATCAAAATGTCAGAAAAATTTGCATGACTTTACTTATGAATTATAGTAGCCTTAAAGTATTATCCAATATGAATGATTCCAAATTCATTTGAACTTAGCCATACTTAGACATAAAGTAATATTATAGTTTGTATTATGTAAAATATATATGTATTTGTGCTTATAAATATTATTTCTAGTGTTTAATAATTAAAACAACAAATTATTTATAACTTAAATACAATAAAACTAGATTTTACCCTACAGTAAAATAATATATAATATTTGCAATTTTATATCTCATGTGATAAATCCTGTTTCTTTTCTTTTTCTTATGTTTTAGAGGAGAGTTTATTTTAGTTCTCAATACCAGTTAAGAATCCATTATAGCACAGAGGTTGAGGCAGCAGGCACATGAATCTTCTAGCCAAAGCCACACTAAAATTTGAGAGGAAGAGTGCATGCTTACTGGCCACTAGCTCCTCCTTTATAGTTCAGAATTCAAACCCAGGGAATGTTGGTAAAGATGCTAAGCAAGGTATTTCCACCTTACTTAACTAATCTAAATTACCTGCAGACATTGCAACAGACAAACCTAAACCTCAATCATGCAAGAAAATCTGGTGCTTTGGAGTTTGGTTACATTTCCCTAGGACTAGTTCTGTTCTAAAGTTAGCTTGAACTTATCTTCGTTAGTGTAAAATTACTCAGGGTTATATAAACCTACCTCTAATCAATGACATATATTCAAAAATACTTGGACCTTTCCAAATTCCTACTTATTCCTTTATTTGTTGTTCTATTTCTCTTCATTCATGTTGTTAATTATACCAGAGGAAAACAGATGAAAACGTCAGGCATAACTATAGTAATGCTTACAAACTTAACTACTTACTGCATTCAACTTTCATAATGTTTGCTTAACCCTACTTATAAATGAAAGCTAATGATTTATACATATTCTTTGTTAAATGTACTATTGTAATTTCTTCCTTGGCTCTCATGATAGAATTATATGCCCTGCTATCTTTACGAGTCTTCAGAAACAAAGGTTAATAGCATAATTAAATGATATTCTAATTAATTTTATGATATATTCTAATTTAGGTTGGTTAAACTCATGAATTAATAACCACATTTTATTTTTTCATTATTTTATGAATTTAGTTTTTTTAACATTTCTTTTTACCTTAAATTTGGCAACAAATTGAGCTATATAAAAACATTATTATTAACAACCAATTCTCATGGCAGTGTTGGTGAAACAGTGCTAAATTTTGCTCCTCTTTATTTTCATAGCAGTTCTTTCATCTTGCTATTAACACTTTCTACTTCATACAGTTCGCTTTGCTGTTTTATAGGTCTGTTTAATTCTTTTTTCCTTGAAGTCTTGCAAAATAATAGTCAATATACGTATGACTCATTGTTTACAATTCACATACATACTACCTTGGTCAACATTAGAGTGAACTAAAAATATTTGACTACATTATGTTAACTTTTATATATGATACTATTAATGTAGTGTATCTACATTCTAATAGTTCAGATAGCTTCATGGAGAACAGAGCTGTTTCATCATATGTTTTTACTATTTTCACATATGAATAAAATCATTATATTAATAAGGCAAATTAGTATCATGGAAGTAACAGACAAGTAATAATCAAGCATTTTAAAAAGTATTTTTGGTGTCTTTTTAGGACGGGATTTCTCTGTGTAGCCTTTAGCGGTCCTGGACTTACTTTGTAGACCAGGCTGGCCTCAAAATCTCAAAAAGCTGCCTGCCTCTGCCTCCCCAAGTGCTGGGATTACAGGTGTGGTCTACTTTGCCGTCCTCAGTCAACCATTTTTAATCTCTATGTTTCAAAATAGCAAAGAAGTAGAAGCTCAAAGTCATATTTTTCAATGCATTCTATTTTGTAGACATTTTAAAATTTTACATATTTTTCATTGACGCGTATCACTAACAGAATTATAGCACTATAATATTACAACATTATAAAACAGGTAGAGGTCTAATAAAGTAGATGGGATTCAGGGATAATCCAGAGAAGCAGCCTGATGCAGTCAAATTTTCTACTAATTCTATTGTGGATCTGTTAAATTGTAGTAAACACTTATTATGGTGAAGTATTGACTGTGGGTTTATTATGTGTAAGTACTAAAATGAATATCAATGTAAAGTTAACATGATTCCACATTTAGTAGTATAAAATAACAAATATAGTTTGTATAGAAAATAAACTTATTGTCAACAAATGTATATTGATGTCTAAAACTAGCTCTTTTAAGGTCATTCTGAAAAGCATATATTTTTAGAAAGACAATATTAATGATGCAATGGAATAGTCAAGCGCAAAAGAAAATTTAATGTCCTAATAACTGAAAAGGATTTTGAGAAAAATAAAAGGATAATATATACAAAAATATCAACTAGGAATTACTATCAACATTATTTTTCTTATTGAAAAAAATGAATGAGAATAAAGAAATTTTCTTTCTGATGATTCTGATTTTACAACCAAGTATCAGATATAAGATTATATTATTTTAAAGAGCTTTTGTTTTGTTTTCTTTTTTTTGTTTTTGTACTTTATTTATACTTAAGTACCTTGCAAAATAATAGATTTCATTATGCCATTTTTATACAGATTTGTCAGATCCTTCTCCACCTTCTTTAACCCATGTGCCTGAAAAATCTACGTGTCCTTCAAGCCTTCATTGGTCTCTTTCCTGTTTTCATGATATATGTTTTAATCACCTATCCTCATATTCTAAAAAAAATGGCCTTTCTCCCCTTGTAATCCAATTTTTTAAAATTTTTGTAACTATTCACAGTATCATGTGAAGTTTTTTGGGCTCACACACACACATACAGACACAGACAAAAACATATACACCAATATTCACATATCTTAAATATAATTATATATATTATAATAACAAAGAATCAGAAGCAATTAATTTGGGAAGTGGTATAATGGACAATGTTTAGGAATGAAAATAAGTGTGGAAATGATGTAAAACTATTTATATTTGAAATTCTAATTATAAAATATTTTAAATATCTAATTTATCTATAAATATTTCAAAACTAATGAAATAGTTATTCACTAACTTTAATTTATTATTTGTATTTCTTTCATCAAATCTTTTCCATAGTGTTGATTAGAAAATGCAACAATATTTTTGCCTAAATATGGTCATACCTTTTCATACACATACATACACACATATATACATGCATATATATGTATGTGCATACGTACATATGTTATGTGTATAACATATTATATAACATAATCACATGTGTACATAATACATACATTTGTGTGTATATATATAACAATAATAAAGACTCAGATATGTATACTCACACAAGACACACAGACATTATAGGCACTCAATATAATTTTAGATGAATATACAATAAGAAACTTCTTCATTAAATATCCCATTTTTTCCCTTCTCCTTCCTTTGACCGGCTTCATCAGTCTTTATAAATTAGGGAAATGCAGTTTAAAATTCATTTGAGATTTTGTCTTATACCAGTCGGAATGCTAGGCTCAAGAAAACAACTGACAAAAAATTTTGGAGAGGATGTGAGAGACAGGAACCCTCATCCATTGCTAGTGGAAGTGTAAACTGGAATATTCACTATGTCAACCATTGTGAAGAATCCTCCCAAAGCCCAAAATAAACCTATCAAGAGACCCAGCTTACTACTACTTTTTGGCATATGCGGGAAGAGTTTGACATCTTAATCCACAGATGCTTTCTAAGCAATGTTAACAGAAACATCAAATTGTTCTTCAACAGATGATTAGATAATGAAACTGTGGCAGGCAAGCACAGTAGAACATTATTCATCTGCAAAGATGCACAAAAAATCAAAAAATGGTGGTAAACAAATGGAAATGGAAAATATATTGAGGTGACAGAGATATATGAATGCAAATGTCAAATGTTCGTTTTCATCTGAGGCCCATATTTACATATCTTCAGATATGAATGTATATCCTTGAGTAACAAAAGAGACAAGAAAACAAAAATAGACGAAGTTGTGGGGCATGTAAGAAGGGAATATCAGTTTACAAGTTATATGATGTGGTGAATAAGTAAATAAATGGGAGAGGACTTTAATTGGAGATGGGACTAAAATTCTAATAAACATATCTCTTTTCATAGTAAAAATTTTAGTAAATATTATTCCTAACTGAAAGTATATTATTTAGAATCAAGTACAACACCTAATCCTTTTCCTTGATTTTTTTATTATATTTACTTACAAAAGTTAACATGTCATAAAGGTCTGATTTCTAGGCTTCTATTATGTTCACTGTTCACAATTAGTTCTTTCATGCCAACATTGAAATAACATTTTTATTTTGGCATAGGTTTTATTTTCTTAATTATCTATTTATGAATTGGTTTGACGTATACTCTTTGGACTAAAAGTTTTATAGTAATATCTATTTCCTATGTTGGAAACAATTAACAGTTGTATCAATTTTTACATTGGATTTTTCTATTGTGTGTACTGGGGAGGGTGTTTAACACTGTGCATCTTGGAAGCTTACAAGCTTTACTCATTGGGAAGCAGCATTCTAGAACATCATTAAACAGTTAGTGTGAGAATACTTTGTGTTATTCATCAATACACATCCTGAAACATGCTGTTTCTGAGTCATAAGGTAAGTTGGTGTTCAACATCTTAAAGAACTGCTAAAGTGACTTCTGAAGTTTCTGTACTCTTTATCAATTTCATTTGTAATTGAGAATTCTCATACTTGTTCCTATCTTCCCTAGCATTTGATATTGCTAAGCATTGTACTTAACAACTCATACAACCGCTGTGCCTCTATATATCTTTAATTTTTATTGAATTAACGTGAAACAGTTTAAACACTGTTTTCAAATCAATTTTTTACTGTTATGCCCTTTATCTCTCCAGACTTACTATTATAAAAATTCTTTGACAATAAGACAAGTTAACTTCTGGCAACACAGGCTTGCCTCAAAGAAGATGACGAGCATCAATGGACCTCCTTAAAGAGTTGGCTTCAAATGTGGTAAACCAGCCACTGGTCAAAATGTCCTCGTTTCTGCCACAGACAGAATTAAGATTATCCTTTTAGAATGACTTTTGTAAAGAAAAATTTTGAAAATTTATACTAATTACTTTATTTTATGGACATTATTTTCGATATATTATCCATGCTTCATAATCAAACTAAGTACAACACTTGTTTTCTCCAATGAAATTGTTCTTCATGGATTCTAACATACCCTTATTCTCATATGAATTTGATTGTTTTGGAACCATTGATAGCAGTTCATGAAATTAATCAAACACTTCTCCATCCAGATTATTTACATACTTGTATAAACATATCACAAAATATGCTTGAAAATAAATACCCAGTGGAAGTTCAAGAGAGAGGATTGCATACTTAGCTTAATTTGTTCTAGATTTTGCTAATGCTAGATAATATCTTGAGCAAATAAAGTTCGTCTTTTTAAATATTTAGTTGGGAATTTACATTGCTTTTTGGTTTTAAAGCTTGCCCTTCATTTGTTTCTAAACTTTATTAAGTCTAGTTTCTGATGAAAAAACTAAATACAGGAGCTACAAAATTCCCATTTAAGGTTATTAAAAATATTTTTCAAAGCCAACACTTTGCTGAGCAGATTTTAAAACAAACTGTCTTCCCAAAGGGATCATTAAGCATGTCTTCCTTTTCGTGCTTAAAGAGCAAAGAAAAATCTCTTCCTGGTAAGTACTATAGAGAGTCATGACTGCCTGGCTGCTTATTTCATTAAAAATAACTGTAATTCATATTTCTTCATGAGTCCACATGCCGATGCACCTGCTGTATACTGTAACACTTAGAAGTACTCATAGGATTAAGGAACACTTATTTTTATGTAGAAAATGTATAACTGATATATATTATTTTATTGAGATAAATACAAATTATTTTTCTTTCTTAGTGTAGCTTTATTTATTGCTGCTCTTTTGGTGAGTCAGCATCCTGAGAGATACTTCATATATGTCTATTTCATGTTCATGGGATAGTCTGGATTAACTAATTTTGTTTTATTTATACACAAATGTATACAATAAAGCCTTAGTAAACATTTGTGTTATATAACTTTAAATATTTTCAAAATATTCTTCTACAAATTATAAAATTGTGATACTTCCTCATAAAATTTTTAATATGAGGCTTGCCTGTAACATGATGTATAGGCATATATAAATAAGTATATGTATGTGATTTTTAGTTATGTCTTCTAGAAATAATAGGGCTGAAATACACATGAATGTGCAGAGACTTGGTCCTCATACACAGGGCCTGCATGGATATACTCCAGATGGGGTCCTACAGCTGAGAGAAGAAATGGTCACTTATCAATATACTTCACCCAGAAGCCATCATCATTTGATAGTTCCAAATGAAAAGTTTTGTCCAAGGGATTCTCACTGAGGAAACAAACTTCTCTTAGACAGAAGATTACCCAATTTCTCTAAGATGTATTTTTAGTTTATTTCTCTCAACTCTCTCAGGACATGATGTTTTGAAGATGTAGATGAAGTCCAAGTGTTTCTAACACTGTTTAACTTGACAAGTTTCAGAATCCTGTGTTGTTTATGATGATGTTGCGAAGCCTTGATTTACAGCTTTGTTTTAGAACGTCTAGATAATTAAATTACAAATGTGATCGTCTGAGTCTCTGCTGCAGTTCTGGTGTCTCAGACACATGCCCTTGGTGACAAACATCTTTTCTATTCAGCATGAATTGAATATCTAGTTTCCAGTAATATTTAGCTTTTGGTGTGTCTGTTTGTATCTTGATTTATGATGGCTTGTTTTGTTACAATTTATGTAACAAAATACCTGACAAAGCAAATTAAGGAAGGAAAGATTTATTTCTGTCCATGATTTGAGATTACTCGCAATCTATCATAATGGGGAAGGCATAGCAGCAGGGCTATGGGCTGGCTGGCCCTTTAGCTTGCTTTTGCAGACAAAAGTCAGAGAGAGAAACACTGCTTCTTAGCTCACATTTTCCTCATGGTTCATATCATGGGAAAGCATCATGTGAGATAACAGAGAATTTCCAGCTTCAGTTAACCTCCTCAGGCAATGCCCTGCTACTTTCTCGCTACTTTCTCATGCAGTTTTCTCTTGGTTTCTTCTGAATTCTTTCAGTATGAAGTTCAACTTTGGATATCACATACAATTTGAATGACAAATGAATACTTTTTTGCTCTATGCTAACCCTTTTTCCTTCTGTATATCTAGCCTGGTTGTCAATCGAGGCTTTTTTTGAGAAACTTTCACTGTAGTGCCTGACCTCCTAAAACATGGGCACACTTGTAATTTTACACTTACTCTAGAAACTGTATCTGGAGGGCTAGACTACTCTGCTTTTCTGAATTCTAGCATTTTACTTTTTCCTATTGGTGTATTTTCCTCACAATTCATTCATTTATTCATTTATTCATCCATCCATACGTTTATCTTTCCATCCATTCATCTGTCAAACCATTTATTCATTCAGATTGTATCTCAATAGATCAGTTGACAAGGCTCCCATGGTATGCCACAAACATTTTTCTTCTGTCTTGCAATATAAACTTGGACTGCATCATTTCCAGTACCTGATCTCCTGTATATACCAGAAACCCAGAGAAATAGGCTATAATGTTAGTGTAGGAACTACATTCTAGCCAGAGTGAGAGTGAGCACATGATGAGACACTTCTGCCTTCCAGGTCTTTTGCATGGAAGGCCGGCAGAAGGTATGCTCCATATAGACTAAAGGTTGACCTTCACATCTCTGAAGACTGGGATTAAAGTTTGTCTTCCCATTTCAAAAACCTGATTAAAATTACTTCAAATTATTCAGTTAAGTAATAAATTCCTTGCAGGTGTGCTCAGAATTTCCATTTTAGTTAACTCAGCATGCAGCCAAGTTGACAACCAAGAATAACCATTACAATATGTTACATTTATGTCTAAGTCTCTTGTTCTCCTCATATGTGCCAATTGTGGGACTCTGCATTAATCTCATGCACTGGCAATAGAAATTTCTTTGAAGAGGACTGAAATGTGCCTTAATCTATGAATATAACTATACATCAGTAGTAGACAGCTTAATTCTATGTCCATTTAGCAATATAATACTGGTTGGTTCTTCCAGAGTTCCTATAAGCAATCTAGAATTATGTTATTTGCTGTGTCATGGTTACAGGGATGGGTTAGATCTTGTGGAGTACAAATTAAATTCAATCAGAAAATATTCAGTTTCATGACTTTTATTCCACTATTGCACCAATGGTCATGTCTTGTGGAGTCAGTCACTATGTAGCTCATACGTTTCACCTCTAGGTAAGAATGCTGCTTAGGTTTATGTTCTAGTGGAATCCATAGAATCTCTTCGCACTGTAAAAACTAGCCAGTGGGATTGAGGCTTCCATACCAGAACCAACTTATTTTCTCCACATTCTCTGACTCTAGTCTGTCCTGTCTTCAGGAATAATTTTGGCAACACTTTTAGAGGATAACTGAGACTATTGGCAATACCTGAGCTGTTTGAGAGACTATGAGACTCAAAGTAAGGATGAATCAACTAACACTATTTTCAGAACCGTGAAGTTTAAGATAAAATAATTTTGAAAAAAAAATGAGAAAACAGTATCTCAGGATAAGCATACCGATATTTTACCCTTTCAGATTATTACTGAAATTTGAACGTAATGTCCTTTAGATACTTCATAGTTGAGTTCAGATGAGAGATTCATTTATAAAAAAATTGTAACATTCTTGCTTAACAGATTGTCATTTTTCTAGTTATTACTCAGTATTGAGTGTAGTCATGTTTTCTGATAACTTAACAGACTGTAATGTGGTTGAGATGTGACTTTTCTATCTCTGAATCAATTTGTGTAACTCATGTGTAACACATCATAATTCATTTCTTTTACTACCTTTTAAAACTAGTTCCATTGCCTTGCCACAACTTTGCGTGTTTACACTAAACACACAATTTAATTGTGGTTCATAAGTAACTGTAAATGTAGTAGGCTCACATGGAAAATTGTTTAGATTATGAGAAATATTCTAGAAGAAATAAAAGCTGGCTAAATGTAAAAACTAATATGTATTATTGATTTTATTAAAAAATATATATAATTATTATTTTTTCAGACCAAAAATTATATTTAGAATATCATACTAGAAGCAATAAAAGGAAAGGTTCTCTTAAATAGTTTAAGACATTGTGAAATTTTTTTTTGTGAGAAATGTTTTAATTGAGGAGCACTGTAGCAACTCATTCAGTGTGACATTTCTTTTTTTAAAATTTTTTATTAATTTATTCTTGTTACATCTCAATGGTTATCCCATCCCTTGTTTCCTCCTGTATTGTTCTTGGCTGGTGCTTTAGTTTGAGCAGGACCCCTGGGCCCAAATCTGCCTATTATAATGGTCTACTTGTAGGTTTCTAGGACCCTCTGGATCCTTCTGCTTTGCTATTCTCCCATGCTTCTCTAATCTAGAGTCCCAATAGGATGTCCCATTTATTTATACAGTGTGGGCATAGAAATTCTAAGTAATTACTATGTGCTATTTTTATTATTATTCTTTGTTACATTTACATTCATATTATTACACATAAATATAATAAACTACCTATAGCAAGAAGAACCACAAAATAATCAAAAGTATTTAAATATTACACTCATGGTGTTTGGGCTATTTGTGTTTGGCAATCTTTAAGAAAACATCTTTTCTATCTTGGTGCATCTAAAATTCTGAATGTAAGTCAGTATCTATCATGTCTCATCTCTATCTACTTAAATCATCTATTTAGACCTAAAATCATCTTACTCTCTAAACAGCTAAGCTTAATTGTAAAACTAAACTGTATGGGGTTCAACCCCATCAGAAACTTGAGAAGGAAGAAAACTTACTTACCTGAGTATCCCAGAAATGCGGGTCAAGAACTTCCAACGTGAAAAAATGACAAAGACAGTTTGCTACCTGAACAGTCACCCAAAACTCTCTATAATGTTGGAGCATAATCCTTAGCCTTCTGGCCCAGTATATCTGAGAGACTTACTTGTGAAGCAAGAACTATTGAGGATTTGCTTAGCTTGTCTTGGAAGAGTTTAGCCATCAACTCTGCCTAAATCCAAGCTTGCCCATTTTTAGGTATATTTCTGTCTGTGGCAGAAATGAGGACATTTCCCCTGGTGATTTTTATGACACATTAGAAGCCATCTCCAGAAAGAGGTCCTTTGATGCTCATCATCTTCTTTGAGGTAGGCAGGGTATTAGCAGGAGTGAACCTGTCTTGTTGTCAAATAATCTTTAAAAACATTTTAAATGCTATATTCTGTAGGTCTCTGACACTTTTGAAGAATTTGTTTATTTTACCTTATATCTCTATAGAATGATATATATCTGTTAAACATAGCATGTATAATCTTGTGATAAAAATAGACTAGTATTTGACATGACCATGATTTGATCAACTAACAATTAGCTTGTACTTCTTAATTATCCTAAATGGCTTTCAATAACATTTTCAAAGTATTGGAAATAAAACTTGTATTATAATTGAGTTGTATGGGTACAATACCTCATATTACAGAAGAAATATATAAAGCGTGTGTGAAGAATAATCTTAAATTTGAACTCAATAACAAGGTATCAAAATTAATTTATTTTGCATTGATATACAAAATTCTATACCAATGAAATCAAAATAACCATATTTGTGGGTAACAAGGCCTTAAGTTGAAGAGCAGATTCAATAAGCTACTGTATGTCCTATAATCCCTATATATGTCTATATTACCCCTTCTTTCTTTTCAACCCCTATTTGCATACCTGCAAAAGAAAGATATAGGAAAACAAAGAAATCCCTGAGTCCAACCTCATGTTCACTCTGAATAAGACCAATACTAACTTATAACCAACTCCCACTGAAAATAAACATCTGTAGCACAAGAGAGCAACCAAAAACCTACCCAACCACCCTAAGGGGAGTAGGGCTTTGTTCTCTTACAGTTTCTTCTGGCTGATTAGTGGTGAATAATATCTTTGTAGGGACGCAAGTAAAATTGTGGAATTGGTTAAACAAGCCAAGAATAGTATTTGTGGTCCAGTTTCGAAATGTTGAGAAATTCCAGGGTTAATAGAAGTCCTGTGTGGGACAGGCTGAAATGCTGAACTAATTGGGATCAAAAGCTTTCTTCGAAGCTGTCCTGTTCTGATGAGGAACAGCAACCAACGTGGTGCTGGAACATGAAGGATGCAGGATGTCCGGGACCAGCATGCTGAGAGGAATGAATTCTGTTAGGTCTGATTGACTTTTTAACTTTATATTTTTAAGTTTGTACATTTTCTTAAGCACTAGAAAATTTATTCAGAATTTTGTCTTGAATAGATTAGTCTTAAATATATACTAAATATGTAACAATTTATATAACTAGTTTCTGTAGAAAAATAGAAAATTTATACTGAAAAATAAACTTGTTAAAAGGATAATTTTAAAAATGATTGTGATGCGTATTTCCCTTCCACGAACATCATTAATCAGAATATATTTATTTTAAAAATCTTAAGTGTGTTTCTCCCATATTGCTTTTTTATTTCTTACTACAACTCAGAGTCAAATTGTTCTTTTTGGTGGATCTTTCAGAAAAAAAAATCCTCTTTTAATTGGTATTTATTTGTGAAGATACAGCTTTGTTTTCATCCAAGTGTTACTCTTACAATGCGTGTTTATACCTTAAAATAGTATACCAGGCTAGAGGACTTAGCTGTGGGATTTGCATCCTGGATTATGGACTCACTTGCCACTGACTTGAGTTTCTTTCTTAGCTTGGTGCACTTCATGGGGATGCTCACTCAGGTCCTTTGCTTATTTATTGTGTCACATTCAAACAGAAAAGGACTTCCCCAGTGCACTGTTTCTTTTGATACTGCAATACCAAATTTTCTACTCCTCATTTCCAGCTTCCACACTTCTGCAGCAGATGGTATGATATGGCTAAACATGCATTTGATGAGTGAACATAAGGAAGGCTGTCACTTGGTTTATTTCCTTCTTATTGCTAAAATTTTACTATTGATGATTAGCAAGGGAGTGCTTGATGGACTAACAAGACTTGAACATTTTGGGATTTCTAATGCAGAGAAAAAGCTTTTTACATCATTGCTATGGAAAGGGTTTTTGGTGATTTCAGATTTAATTTCATTCTTAATGGTTATTTTAGTTGATTTTTATTGTGATAACAATACTCAGGGATTTTCTTACCTCTTAGATCTTTGTTCGTCTTCTTTTCTCCATTATCTCTCTTTCTTCTCTGCATCCTGATTATATGTAGTTCAGTAACACTTACTTGCTTTTTCAATCACACTGATTTAGCTTGTTGGCTGCATAATTGTGTTAGCTATACAGAGAAACACGATTTCTTCATTTGTCCAACAGTTAGTATGACATGGAGTTTGTCAGATGTAGAATCCTGGGGACTACATATAGCTTAGTGATGAGAATATGTGAACTGAATGGTCACTCACTAGTACTGTAAATAACTAAGAATGGTGAGGGGAAAGTGGACATTTTACATTTTTAGTCAGCACTTTAGTTACTTTTATATGGCTTTGACAAAATTTCTCAAAGTCTGAGGTTATAGCGCATGATGGTGCGGAAATCATGGCATCATATTCAGAGAGAAACTGGCTTGCATTGTGCTTTTATTCAGAAGCCGACAGAAACATTGTAAAATCCTGGTATGAAGCTTACTTTCTCTTTTGAATTCAATTCAGACATCAGCCAAGGCAATGGTCCTACATTTAGGGTAGGGCTTCCCCACTTAAACAAATCCAGAGGCATGGGAAAGCTTTGTTCTCAGAGTGATTATGAATCCCACTGAGTTACATCAAAAATCAACCCAAACAACACAAACTGTTGTAAAACTGACACCCAATCATGGAACTTTTAACCTCAATAATGTCCCTCATATACTCACATATTTCTAAAAAAGCCACAGAGCGTGCTGATGAGGATGCGGAGAAAGGGGAACACTCTACCATTGCTGATGAGAGTGCAAACTTGTACAACCACTTTGGAAATCAATCTGGCACTTTCCTTCCCAGAAAATTGGGAATACAGCTACCTCAAGACCCAGATATACCACTCCTGGGCATATAACCAAAAAGATGTTCCACCATATGGCAGTAACATTTGCTCAACTATGTTCATAGCAGCTTTATTTGTAATAGCCAGAATTTGGAAAAAAAAAAGTAGATGTCCTTCCACTGAAGAATGGATAAAGAAACTGTGGTACATTTACACAGTGGAATACTAATCAGCTATTAAAAAGAAGAAAACTTGATATTTGCAGGCAAATGGAAAGAACTAAAAAAGATCATGCTGAGTGTGATAACCCAGACTGAGAATGACACGCATGGTATATACTCATTTATAAGTGGATATTAACCAAACATAGATGTCCACTCAGATTTCACACAGCAGGGGATCACGGCAGATATGGGGACTCAAAGCTGACCTGTGGACAGAGTGCTGAGACTTAGATGGAATGGTGGGGTGATGGAAAGATCCAGAGCAGTCAGAAGTTCCACAGGTAGACCTAAAAGGGTAGCAGATCTGGACCTGGGTGGAGGGAGGCTGCACAAACAGATGCACCAACCAATAGGAGATCATGGAGCAGGAACATGAAGCAACTGTTGAAAGGTCAAAGTCATTAAGAAAATAGAGGTGAATGCTTGTAATTTGCTTATTTTCTATATTTATTCTATGACCCCATTCCATGCAGTGATGTCATTCATAATTATAGTTGATCCTATCACCACAATTAAGTCAATCTGGTAACTATGTTCATGAAATGATCAGAGGTTTGTTCCTTGGTGATGCTAAGTTTCAATCATTTGGCGATCAAGACTAATTATCATATGTGGATTAGAGAATTATTGTGTTCTACAACTAATTTAATTCCTATATTTAATTTTTAAGCAAATTGGATTAGATACAATAGCAAAAAGATATTGATTACAAAATTTTAATATAACTGATTCTTTTCTGTCAGGATGGCTACAAAGGGAATCCTGGTGCTTGATGAGTGATCTCTTCTCTGTTGCATGTATGTCTATCCTGAACACATAGTTCAGAAACTTTGCATCTATAATGTTTTATTTACTATTTTAAATATCATAAATCAATTGCTAAATCATTCTGCATTTCACATGTAACTGACTAGAAAAATAACAAAAACCATTATATTAGAACACTAGATTGACATTATGCCAAGACAAAAGATAAAAGAAAGTGTCGTATAGACTATTACAAGTATTGTTTCTCTTAAATAAACTTATTTTGTTGGAGTGTTTTGTGTTGTAAGAAAATGTTAGCACTCTACAGTTATATTAGAAAAAACAATTTATCATTGACTTAACCTGTTCATTAAATTATTGCTTCAAGTTTTATTATCAAAATGATATTAATTTAAATAATTAATGTGAAAGATGTTTAAAATTATTTTCCTTGTCTTTATTGTAGTCACACTTAAAGTATAGTCCTGTCCAATGATAGTTATGAATATATTTTAGTGATATTTTTCCTAACTGTGTTTTGAATAAGTAGAAATTGTGAAACCCATATTTCTCCTTTTATTAGACTTTATGTTTGCATACTACTTTATCATTGATTAGCCTTAGTCTTACTGCATGAAACTGATCTCTAAAGGAATCACTGTTTCCAATTTCTATATTGATTTAAACCTGGGTGAAGGATGTGCATTATTTGGCATTTACTAACCTGTCTATGCGAGTGCCAATTACCTCACTGCAGTCAGTTATTAGTTTTGCCTAACTGTTCATTCTCTTAATTGCATGCTTTGTATTTAGTTTGCGAGAATGAAGAGGTTTCTGTTTTTTCAAGTACAAATCCAGTATTTCTAACTATTATAATACTCTGACTATAAATATTATATTTTGGTTTTTAAACATCCCAAATTTACCATGTACAAATAAATAAGCAGATAATCACACATTTTAATTACATTTTAATAATGAGCTATTCATTTGAGTTGCATGTAATGCTTAAAGCTGCAAATTGAAGTGCTAAACAAGTCATAATTGTTTTCAAATATTGGCCTAATCTTCTCAAATTCAAAATTTAAAAATATTAGAACTGGGAAGGAGCGTATTTAAATAGACATAACATTCTTAGAAAAATTAAACAAATGAGAAATATGAAGGTAAAAATACTTAGAAACATATAAAAGCCAAAATGTTTTTATTGGATAAAATATTGGAAAAGTTTTGAGAAATAATATTTGATAAAACTATTTTTTCCTTTTTTTAATTTAATTAATTTATTCTTGTTACATCTCAATGGTTATCCCATCCCTTGTATCCTCCCATTCTCCCCTCCCTCCCATTTTCCCCTTATTCCCCTCCCCTATGACTGTTCCTGAAGGGGATTACCTCCCCCTGTATATGCTCATAGGGTATCAAGTCTCTTCTCAGTGACCTGCTGTCATTCCTCTGAGTGCCACCAGGTCTCCCCCTCCAGGGGACATGGTCAAATGTGAGGCACCAGAGTACATGAGAAAGTCATATCCCACTCTCCACTCAAGTGTGGAGACTGTTCTGACCATTGGCTAGATCTGGGTAGGGGTTTAAAGTTTACCGCCTGTATTGTCCTTGGCTGGTGCCTTAGTTTGAGTGGGACCCCTTGGACAAACTCTGCCTATCATAATATTCTACTTGTAGGTTTCTAGGACCCACTGTATCCTTCTTCATTGCTATTCTCACATGGTTCTCTCATCTAGAGTCCCAGTAGGGTGTCCTTCCCTCTGTCCCAGTTTCCTGGTAAGTGAAGGCTTGCGTGGGACATGCCCCTTGGGCTAGTATGCAGATATAAGTGAGTATATACCATTTGAGCCTTTCTGCTTCTGGGTTGATAAAACTATTAATTTTCATGTATCAACAAAAAATATCATGAGATTATAAAATTGAGACAATGCCTCAGTGGCTAAGAAATTCTTGAGTTAAGTTCATGCATTTATTGTATCAAAAATATTAACATATTTCCAAGGGTAAGATTTGGAAATTTCTCTAAGGAAGAAAGAAATCTTTATTCATTACATTATACTCCTTTTGTAGTTGATTTAATTAGAAAACCATATAAATCAAGAAAATATCAATGATAAGCAAAAAGTCTTTGACTACCTTTTGATAAAGTCTATATTTAAGAGACAGTGAATATTTAAAATGAATAGTATCCATTAAAGTTTACATACCAACTACACAGAGTGTTTTTTGTCAAGTTTCCTAGGATGACTAAAGATGAAATTACAAACATCTAGAAAAATAAAGATCACTAGAGCAATGCCTTAATAACAACTGTGTAGCATATATAGCATATAATAACCATTTTTATTTAGCTTATATCTTTGCCAGTGTGATTTGTAAAGTTCTTATCTTACTATGAATTTAATAAATATGAACACCAAGACTTTCTGAGGAAATTGTACCTAATCCTTTGTCTGTCTGAACTTTCCTTTGAAAAGCTGATTCTGAGTTCAAGTCTAGGACATCACAAATTTCTCTCGAACTTTAAAGACAAGTAAAAAACTAGAGGAAAAGGAAGAAAATTAGGATGTGAGTTAGATGAACTAATACTATGTTTTTTATTTTATGGTCTAATCAAGACAAAGTAACTAAGTCTGGAGTGCTTTCCTCATTTTCCCAGTAACCCAGCACAGAAATAACTCTCAGTTCAGTGCCTATATGCAGCAAAGATTTTTTTCTGAATGTTGTCCTCAATATGGAAGAACAGACTGGTTCAAAGCAAAGTTTTCATGAAATGTTTTCTAAGGAAAATCTGTTTCGGTTGCTAAAGAAACTGCCACCTCTCTCCATCTGCGGCTGTGGGTTCCGTGCCAAGCTCTTCTGTTGTTTTTATGTAGATGCTACCTTTATCTCTTGTGGTGTCCACACATAACAGGTTCTTCTATCAGTTGCATTCTTCAGCTGGTTCTGTTTTTATCCTACTAATAAATATTGTTGTGACCCAGTTTTACAAACGTGTATACTTACTTTTGTACATTTTAATACTTAAATGTGTTCTGTCACTGTAGAAATTTGTCCAAATGGAAGAATATATGTGTTTTGAAAACTCTCACCCTGAAAGTGGCAAGAATGATTAACAGAATTATAGATCTTAATATAAATTGAATTACAAAAGACATCAAGAAGCTTTGACATAGTTCCAAACGAAGCTTTGTTGGAATTAAATACATCAAGTAGGTGATGTGAAATACTGTAATTGATTATGAATAACAAGTTTTCCAGACTTAAGAATGGTTCAGGAAAAATAATATGTTAACTCCAAAGCAAGATATTTAAAAATAGTTTGAAATGACTATTTAAATTCAAAAACATATCAAACAAAAATTGGGAAAAAACTATTAACTGCAGGAAAATAACAAAGATTCCTTCCAAAGGGAAGAAAACATTTTACTTTCATCTATTACAGGTTTAGATATCCATCTTATAAACTTATGTGTAGCAGTGATAGTATCTATATCTGTATCTAAATCATGTGTGTGTGAATATAGGACACTGAAGAAAAAGACTTTTGTCTTTGAGCAACAAGTTTAGAAGAAAAACTAAAGGAAAATATGTTTGGCAGATTTTCAAATCTTACACATATTTTATTTCTAAATAGAAACTGTAAAGTATAATTAATAAACATGAAAAGCTATCAAATTTTACTCAGTGACAGTTCCTTCAGTACACATCATATTTTATCTCAGAAATCATGATCTATTATCTATGAGACTCTCAAATTCACTAGTCAATGTGAATTTTACTAACTCACTTTTTATATTCCAAAATGTATTTAGAATGTTTCTAGAAGCCGTGTGTGTGTGTGTGTGTGTGTGTGTGTGTGTGTGTGTGGTGTATGGAATAATATACAGGGAATAGTAATTAGCTAAGAAATATTGTGCCCTAACAACTATGTAGAATAGAGAACTTTATAAGTGTGATCCATTCAACCTCACAGCTGATATACTGGATAAAGAATTTGGCACAGAGAAAGTCATTGTCTTTAGTTTTACATCAATCTGAGTTCAATAATCTGTAACTGGTAGTTCCAGACCCCTGGTTACTCAGGTGTTCTTTGATAGAATCATGGGTAATAAAAATATGAATAGATATGAGAAGACAGAGTATCATGGGAAGGAGAGTTGATGATTAGAGCGAGAAGAAGATGATAGAGGGTAAATGGGAAAGGGGTCAGAATTCTTTGTGGATATGAATGAAAATGTCTAGGAATTAATTAAAATAGGGGTTTTAAAAGGGGGACGACAGCTAATGATACTTCAGATGCTTCTAACCTTTCCCTTGGGTGAAAAGATAGATGGATTTGGAGGGGACTGACCTCCACAAGAAAATCAACTGAGCTAAACTAACCTAGACTGTACTACCAACTTAAGTGCACGCATGGACTGGATGTTAGTCCCATACACTTATGAAGCTGATGGACAGCTCAGTCTTCATGTGGGTCCCTTATCACCTGGACATGTAACTGTCCCTGACATGGACTCTGTTGTCCCTAGCTGTCCCCAGCCTTCTGTGGCCTAAGTGCAAGAAGTGCTGTGGTGGGATGGCAGAGTAGGGGAAGACGTCTGTATCTGAGCAGAAACAGAAGGGTATGTGGGCATGGACTGGGAAGAGAGGAGGTATGGGGCTGGGATCTGGATGGAAATTGAATAAATAAATAAAAGAGAAAAAAGTGGAAGCAAAGTGCTCATGGTCTTTAACAAACAAATTATTTTTATGAATGGTAAGCATTATGGTTTGTTTGTGAACTGTCCTCCATAGATTTTTGTGTTTGAACAATTTGCTCAAATTGGCTGTGCTGTTTTTGCAGCTGTAGAAAGAAGCTTTATTATCTATCTAGGAGTAGTGGTTCTCTGGCTCCAGAATTCTAGACTGATTTCTCTCTGCTTCATGATACTATGACTTAAGTCATGACATAACATTTCACTAGAAGTTCTTCTCAAAAATGGTGAACTATTTCACCGGAAATATTAACCACAGTAATTCAGTCACCCTTAATTTTGATCTGTCAAATATTTTGTAACTAAAACAATAATAGTACAAACTACAACATACAGTTTCCTCATTAGATGATATAAATCTATAGAAGTGCTATGTCATTGCAAAACAGGAATGAAGGTAATGAGTCAAATAAGAACAAACAATTAAAGGGAAACCCAGACAAAAACTTGGATATGAAGTCCAATGGACCTTCCAAATATACATTTTTATGTAACATGCAGTTTTTTCAGTATGTTTCAGTTAACATTATTTCATTCTTAAATACATATGTAAATATATTGTATATAAAATATATATAACTTAATGAGCCACCAGTTCATTCCACAAGGAAATAAAATATATGTTTATACTAAACAATATTAAAATGATAATTAAAATTTTGCGGACAACACAATTTTATACTAAATGAACATAACAATAAAGAGAAAATCTGTAAAAGTGTTCACAAACTATGTCTTATTCCGAAACACACTAGTCCAAATAAAAGAAGTATACCAAAGACACTTATATCTTTTCCTTCATATGATTTAATAAAGGGAAATGATGTGATTTGAAGGAGAAACGTCTGCCATAAGCTTACATATTTGCCCACTTATTGATTACTTATGGGCAATGCTTAGGAATAACAAGAACTTTTTAGAACTCTGCTTCAGAGAAATGCGTGATTGAGGGAAGGGCAGTCTGCATTTTAAGCTCTCAATAAAAACTGGCAAATAATGTGTAACAGTTTCTTAGTTGAAAGTGGTTTGAAGTTATGGATATATCAATGAGAGCATCTAAGACTTGGCAGCTCCTGTTAGGGAGAGAGTACCAGCAGAGATCAGCTGAGAGGCCATTGTTGAGAGTGAGGACTCAACTGTATTAGAAGATCTAGGATTTTGAAGATCTGAGATCAATGAGCAGGTGTGGATAACAAATAGATTAACTCTGTAACAGCATGTATGTCCTTGAGATATCTGAGATGGATGGGTGGGATTGCTTAAGACATTCGGAGCACACGAAATCATAAGTAATTCCCAAATTCAAGTATCCAGCCATGCCACTTAGATTAAAATTTTTATTATGAAACGTGACTATGGGTGCATTACCTACAAATAGACATTTAAGCAGTGAAAAATGTATTGTTGTGGTTGGTATATGACTAAATTCTTCAATCTATGAACTTCAGGTGAGCCCAAGTTAATTTACCAATGAAAAGTACGTTAATAAAAGTTCCACTGTTAAAGTAAACAATGAATTAACATCAATTTAAAAATAAAGATGTAAATGAGATTTATACAGACAATCATGATAAGAATGTTTCCCTAGGATATTTAATTTAAGAAAATTACTAAGACCACAAGTAATATGCTTAAAGTAGTATCCATGTGATGCCCAATAGAACAAACTGCAACATCAGTAGGACTTATTATACTGAAGAAAACCATACAGAAATACTGACTTTCAGATAAACACAATGACACCTTCTGAGTTGCAACTATGTGAGGTTATAGATATGTTAATTGGTATGATTGTGGTAATCATTTCAAAATGTATATGTATATCAAAACATCATCTTATAATCTTTAAATATATGTAATTTTATGTGTTAATTATACCTCAATAAAGCAGAAAAATGTCTTCTGAGGTTTAAAATGTATGTAGATTACGCTTGCCAGCATTGATGTGAAATGTAATCGATGTAAATTGGCTCACAGTGCTATGAGGTGGTTGCATTGTATCTAGTTCATCAGAATTAAAACAACAACAAGAACAATAAAAACAACCACAACTACAAAACCCAAAGGTACCTGCCATAGTCTAATTTAATAAGCTATTCTAATATACAACCTAATATATATATGTATATATATACATATATATATATATATATATATATATAAAACCATAAAAGGTATTTAATAGGATAACACCTATAGACTCTGTTGACTAATCTAAATGGTCAAGAGAAAAAAATAAAATGACAAAATTAATTTATTAAATTTAGTTCTGCATATGCCACATAAATAAAAACAAAATAAGTCGACCAGAAAATATGAAAGTATTGTGTTACAATATGAGACATTTTGGAATAAAAAACTACTATCCAAACTAATTGAACTGATACTTAAAATTTAAAAGAAGAGATTTTAAAATGAAAATTTTATGCATCAAATAAGTAATATTTTTTGCTAGGTTTTTAAACAGACAAACAAAAATCACTGGTTGAATAAAGAGTTGTTACCAAAATCTATAACAAGAATGGTTTATTACTGAAAACTAATTAAGAAATAACATAGGTCATACAACTAGGAGATAAATAAAAAAGCGGCTAACTTTTTAAATTTAATTTCAAAATACATCAGAGAGAAGACTGAAAAGAGAACCAACAAGACTAAAATAGTAAAAATATGTACAATAAATATATTTGTTATGTTATTATTTATTTTGTGTAGGTGTGGTAGCATCCATATTTGGCCTAGAGTGTATATGGAAGATGGGTGACAAATTTTCTCTCCTTCTACGATATGGATCCCTAGAACCAACTTCAGGTGATCAAGATTGGCGTAAGTACTTTTATTCATGAAACCATTTTACTGTAACTTTTTCTTTGTTTATTTAATTAACTTAAAATGTAGATATAATTCTTAATGATATTAAATGTTTAAGATATAATCATTATTTAATTAAATGATAACAGCCATCTATGGAATTTACAAAATATATAGAACTAATTCCCCCCCCCCCAAGTTAATTATTTGGGGAACAAGTGGTAATATGCCTCTCTAAGTACAAACTGCAGCATTGCTATGGGGGATTCCACATTAAAATTTCTACTAGAAATAGATATATGCATATATTTATTATATTTATATTGTATATATAATTCTTTTTCATAAAAGTGAGAGTAAAATACATAAAAACAGCAAAAAACTAGTGTCAACATCAGTGTTTTTATTTAGACTTGAAAAAGAAGTCCTAAAGTGTCTACTCTGTCAAGGAAATTATATATTGACATTTATGAAAGGAGAGATACAGAAAACTGTTTTATTTTTTGAGTGTTGTACTCAGTCATGTAGAAATGGGAATGACTATCTTCAACGCAAAGCAAAGGAATCTGCTGTTTATACAGTATGGCCTCTTTTGTAATACTCAGAGTCTTTGTTGCTATGATCTTGCACAGAAATGGACTCTCATTTATTTTTACCTGTCAGATACCTTCAACATAAGTCCCCAAAAACATTGTTAGTGTTTTTGTGGTGTTGTTGCTGTATCTTTGTTTAGCTGAATTTTTCATATACTTACTCTATGTGTAATAAGGAAAATGTTGACTAATCTTAAAATATGCTGCTATAGATTATTAGGACTCTCAAAACTGCTAATTACCTAATTAAAAATACTTCCAGGAATAGATGTAGGCTCTAGGTTAAGCATTTGCAAGGTAAGCATGAGGCCCTTGCTTGGACCAGTTCAGTCAATATTGGCATATCCAGGGATTGTATTAAAGCAAGAAGTGATGGCTACATGCCTGTAATTTTATCATTGGAAAGTGAAGGCTGAATCCCCAAGCAAGCTACCTAGGGAGAATCACTTTATGCACAGTTCTAAGTTTGGTTGTGAGACTGATGTAAAAACTAGGTAGGACAGTTGCTGTGAAAGGTACCTAACAGCAGCTTCTGACTCTGACCTGGAGAAGCATAAATGTATGATTACAAACTTGCGAACACACACATATCTATCTGTGCAAAGTGTTGATAAGAATGACAATAAGACAAATGCCCTTTATAGAACTATATATCTTCTAAAATATTGTTTACCAAATAAACAAGGACCATTTTGTACATGTAAGATAAAATTTGACATCTGAGGTACTTTGAATAGCAGTTATTATTTCTTTTTACATTTTTATTTATTATATTTAATTCACATTTATCCCAATTGTTATCCCCTCGCTCATATTTTCCTGTCACCATCCTACTTCCCTCTTCTCCCTTATTCCTCTCTCCTACACCTCTGACTGCGGGGACCTTCCCTACCCTCTGACCACAGCCTTTCAGCTCTCTTGAGAATAGCCTGCATCGCCTTCCTCTGTGTGCCAGCAGGGCCTCCTCGCCAAGGGACAGTGATCAAATCCTGGGCACCAGAGTTCAAGTCAGAGGTAGTCCCTGTTTCCCACCCGCCTTTCCCCACTCTCCTTAGAGAATGAGATGTCCATTGACTGCATCCGAACAGGGGGTCTAGGTTCTCTGCATGCATTGTCCTCGGTTGGTGCATCAGGTTGTGCAGGCCCCTCTGGGTCCAGATCTGCCATAGTGTCCATACAGGGTTCCTGACTCCTCTGTGTCCCTCCATCCCCCAACTCTTCCATACAATGCTCTGACCCCCTGCTGGGTGAGCAATTCCATCCCTGTGGGGATCAGAAAACCCTTCTGTGGATCAATTTGGTGACCTGAAGTCAGACTACAGAACTTCCTATGGACCTAACGTCAAATCTCCCGTTGTTCCACACCGTGATGTCTTCTATAGTCAGGGAGGCTAAGACACTGGTGTTTTGTGGCCCACAGTTCAGTCTGAGATACGGAGTGCAGGTGCAGCTCACAGGCAGCTGTATACATGGCTAAATTTTGAGGACCATGCCCACACCTATGTGTGTCCAGGATTCAAATTTATTTCAGTGATTTATTCACAATTTTGAAGTAAAATCTCAAAATAGAAAGCCAGTTAAGTATTTTGGGCAAAAATTATTTTAATGTCTAGTTTAAAAGGTCCATATATCTAACTGATTCTGTAAACTAAATAACGATAATAATAATAATAATAATAATAATAATAATAATAATAATAATAACAACAATAATATTTTCTGTGGATTGGTCAGGTGACCTGAGTTCAAACCCACATGTGTTCCACACCTCCACACCTTGGGGTCTCCTCTGAGCACGAAGACACAGACACTGGTGTTTTGTGGACCACAGTTCAGTCTGAGACAAAGAGCACAGGTGCAGTGCACAGGCAGGCATGTGGCTAGACTATGGAGACCTGCATATAACTGTGCACTCCCCATGGATTGCCTGGGCGACCTGAGGTCAGATCCACTTGTGTTATACAGTGTGGGGTCTCTGATGGCCTGTAAAACACAGACATGGTGTTTTGTGACTCACAGAGTAATCTGATACAGGGAACACAGGGGCTGAGCAGAGTCAGGCAGTGGCTAGACTTTGGAGACTGCGTACATGCTTATAGGGACCCAGGGAGTTTTCTGTGGATTAGGAAGGTGGCCTGAGGCATGAACCACCTGGGTTCCACCACTTGGGTTCCACCACTTGGTTCCCTTCCATCTGGAAAACACCACCACTAGTGTTTTGGAGCTCTCAGTTTGGTTCTTCGGTCACTGTGCAGTCACTGGTCTCCTGATGATCGAACACAGTATGTGATCAGCACCGCCATCTTGTATCCACAAGTTATAAAATCTTAATAATCTACTGACCTCTACCATACCTCAACACCTAACTACATCTAGTCTCTAATATCTCAAAAATTTCACATTTTGCTTTTGTAATGAGTTTTGCTATCCTAAGCTCACAGTTCCTTACTTAAATATAAGAGTAAATTGGAGAATCTTATTATTTTTTACTAGCACATAGTTGTTATTCCTTCGTTGTTATATGTTTCTACCAAATGAACAAGCTCCTGGGCAATTTGTAAGCAACAGATGTGTATCTGGCACATAGTCCTGGATCCAAATATCTTCAAAGACGTTATGATTCTGTGTGATATATACCTTTTGTACTGTCACAAGGGAATTTGAACATATGTAAAACAAAGAAGAACTTGACTGATCTGGTCGTTTTTTTTTTTTTATCAAGGTCCACTTCAAAATAAAACCTTAAAGTGAAAACAAGAGGAATGGCAGTAATCCATATCCAAATCAGAATCTTAGCGACCTAATGATTCCCTCTTAAATATTCCTCTACTTCCTTAAAATGATAATAATAGTTCAATATAGGGCTTAGAGAAAACATCAAATCGTAATAAAACTTTAAACAGTCTCAGAAGGATGTTTCTTAAAGTAGTCATTCCTCAGGCTTTCTAATGTTTGTTGAGGTAGCCTGTTTGTGCACCGTGTGAAGGTTGTCTCTGTATATGCAAATGCTGATTGCTGTGCTGGCAGAAAGATGAGGACTGTTCAGAGAGCACCTGCATCTTATTTTGTAAGCATTCTCCCTCTCTCACCTTTTGATTGGTTTAATAAAGATCTGATGGCAAATGGCTAGACAAGAGAGGAAAATCAGGTGGGAAGATCTGACAAAAGAAAGATTCGCCAGCAAGACATGGAGAGGAATAGCTGCCAGGACTGAGTCAGGGTTAATTTGTCAGGTTAGAATAGCCGAGAGGAATCCCAAGCTAAGGCCTATGCTATAATAAATAATATAAGTCTCTATGTCTTTATTTTATCTGTTGGCCTTCCAAAGGAAGCTCTGCTATAAATGTTAATTGGCACATGTAAATTAAAATAGAGGTAGCTGAGTCTGTTTAGATATTTGTATAAGGATGTTTGTACTATGATTTTTTGAGACCCTTGTCGTTATTTCAACAAAAAGTTATAATTTAAAATATGTGAAAATGTATCACTGAATATGGGTATATTTAAATAAATATGCTGGGGTTTGGGGAGTTGGCTCAGTGGTTAAGACCACTGGCTGTTCATCCAGAGAACCTGGGTTCAATTCCCAGTACCAATATGTCAGATCACAAATGCCTATAACTCCAGTTCTTTAGGATCTGGCTCCCTAATACAGACATACATGCAGATAAAACACCAAAGCAATAAAATAAAAATAAATAAATTAAAAATATATAAGTGAATATACATGTGCATATAAAAATACGTAATTAATGGTATTTACTTTTGAAGTATATTCTTATTTATTTATGTAAAATTATCTGTTAAGTTTATATATTTAATGTGCAGACATATATATAAATGATAATACATGATTAGTATTTGATATTTTATAAGCATATAATGAAATGCTGTTTGCTTGAATGCTTACAGCTTATTTTAACAAAAGAGTTATAATAAGGGTACTTTTTAGTCAAATTACTTGAGAGTTTATGTAAACTACTCATAATATATACAAATAATTTTAGTATTACAATACAACTTGGATAAAATATTTCCATTTCAGAGTATGTGTTTAAAAATCTGTTTCATCATTGTAGAAGTCACCTATGCATATGTTAGCAATTGTTTGTTTGTCATGTGTATGCATGGGCACGAATAGTGTGTTCCTCTGCAGTCATTGTTAGACTCTTACATTCAATGGGAGTGGCGTATACACAGCAGCTAAACACCAGAAAGACATAACAAATATTTTTTTTCCCAGGATTCAAACTTATTTCAGTGATTTTAGTTACAATTTTGAAATAAAATCTCAAAATAGAAAGCCAGTTAAGTATTTTTGGGCAAAAGTTATTTTAATGTCTAGTTTGAAAAGTCCATATATCTAATTGATTCTGTAAACAAAATGATGATGATGATGATGATGATGATGATGATAAGAATAATAGTAACAGTAATAAATAACAGAGGCCCAAGCTTTTAAACTTGCTTTAACAATAGTAAAATAAAATGATAATGATTTCCATAAGGCTACTTGTAGAAATAAATGTTAAATATTTAAAATTGGGTATATAAAATTTCCTAATGAACTTCGCATAAAGTCAAACATGCCTAGTTGTATGTAGGTCTTCCTAATTACCAAGGAGGGGATTGTCTCCATAATGAACATAAACATCTTGAATCCACAAATTATGATACTGATGCCATTTAAGTATACGTGACTCAGTAACGTGCCTATGTGTTAATTCTGCTGATGAGTTTTTTTCCCTCTGATTTCATTGCATTGCAATGCATTCCTATAGTCAAGCACCTGCAGGTAATTACCTGCAACACTTAACTATATGCAAAGGTATGGCTCAGGAGACCAAAAACATGCTCTGACTCATGTAAAATTCAACAGCTTGTCTACCATATTACAATTTTAAGTGAAAATCATCACACCCACATTTTAGCATCTCACTAAATAACATTTTATAAAATTCAACGTGGGATTTTTTCCTATATATGTTTTTATTTAATGTTTTTGTTTTTGTCTACATGACAGAGAGCAATTGTAAGATGTTTCCAGTCTCTGAGGAATGGAAATAAGGTATTCTATTTTATACTATGGAATTAATACCTAATTAGTGTTTTTAAATGTTTTGTCCAAATAGAAGTTCTCTAAAAGATAGTTTTGATCTTGTAGTCAAATATTCTTAATAAACTAAAATTTAACACATGACTTAGAGAACCCACAAGCTCATTTTAAAATTATCCAATGTTATTTTTATTCATTAATTTTAAAATACTTTGTCATTAGTTGTGTGTGTGTGTGTGTGTGTGTGTGAGAGAGAGAGAGAGAGAGAGAGAGAGAGAGAGAGAGGGAGAGAGAGGGAGAGAGAGAGAGATAACAGAAGTGTGCTTTGTATATGTGTAGAAATCAGAGGATAGCTTGAGAAGTCAGTTTCTTTCCATCCTCCATTGCTGGAACCAAGAATTGAACTCAGATTTTCAGGCTTCTGTGGTCTTTGTGTTTTCATAATAAGCCATCGTGCTGTCTATTGCTCAGTAATGAAACCCCTGGTAGAATGACCATCATTCTCACTACTATACCTATCACAATATTCATAACATAACCACATAATTCTGCCTTCATGGTGGATTTCTCTCTCTTTAAGCTGTTTTACTCCACCACAATTGAACACCTTATCATTCCGAATGTTACTAAGTAATACCATAGAACCATAATTACTAAATGTTGTGTTAAGTAACTCAGATTCTAAATCATTCTCAATGCCTTTATGATGCTCAACACAATTAGGTTACTGAGAAAGATTTTATATTGAGATAATTCTAAATATTTCATGAATATCACATATTACAAGTAGTCCAAATAATTAGAAACGTCCACCATTAATTCAATAGTTTTTTTTCTTTTCTTCAGTGATGTTCACATGTAACTTCACAAGTGAACATTTTTACATTGAATGCCAAATATTTGACAACTACCTTAAAATTTTTACAAATAATTGGAAATTCATTGTATTTTTAAACACTATCCTTATTTTTCTCAAGCTCTGATGTAAATGAAGTTGAAATTAAGCATTAAAATGGTTTAGAAAGATATATTCATATGCTTTCATTAGGAGTTAAAATGATTGTTCCCAGAAAATATATTGATCTTAAGAATGGTTGTAGATTCCTTGATCTCAATAGAAGTAATGTGTTAAATTCTCAAAGAGCAGTGTGGCACCTTATCACCCAAAATAGCTGCCTTCTATTTCGAAGTGTAAACTAAAAAAAAATTTACAAGACAAACATGTTGTGCTATCTTGTATCACTTAATTACTCTCTATTGTAGTCTGTATATCAAGTTATTTTTACCTACGCACTCACTAGAACAACATGAGACATAAAACATAAATCACCACCAGGAGTAATAGTTAAAAATGAACCAATAATAAAGCTATCCCTTCATTTGTTTAATATACTTTAATAACAGCTAACTTAATTTTTGACCGTGACTCAATAGATAAGTCAGGTCTGGAATGCACTATGTACCCCAGGCTATCCCTAACTCCCAGCATTGTGATATCTCATCCACCTGAGAGCAGGCCCTGTATCCATTTGACTTTATGATTTGAAGCAATTATTCTTTCAGTAGAAAATTAAAATTATATTTATCAAACACAGTAACATTGCTGTTATACATCTGGTATCAAATATTTCAGTATTATCTTTCTTTAGTTCTTTGTTTAAAATGTTTATATTCCACAGAATCTTCATGAAATGCAAAATGATTTACTCATTTCCATATACAATATAATCTCAACACTAAAAAAGTTTGAAGCATACAGACATTAAAAGATTGTTTGATAGCCAGGCAATGCTTGTGCAAGCCTTTAGTTCCAGCACTTGGGAGGCAAAAACAGGCAGACCTCCGAGTTTGAGGTCAGCCTAGTCTACGGAGTAATTTCCAGCACAGTCAAGGCTACACAGAGAAACCCCACCTCAAAGCAAAACAAAAACAAAACAAAACACTAGCAAGCAAAAGCTTTAGAAAGCAGAAGGAAACTGATAAATGATGAAAATTGAGGGAAAAAAATCACCCACAAAGTACTATTAGTAATTCAAGATTTTTGTATCCTAAGATTTTCTGAGAAAAAACTGATAGTAATTGATGATTTTAAATAATAGGAGTTTAAATACAAGCTCTTCTTTGAATTGTACTGATTGTATCCACAATCCATTCTGCTCTCATTACACTGACTCATGCTTATTTCTTTTTCAGCTAAATCTAAAATATTCATCTGTATATAGTAACATAGGTTAAACATTTGATATAGCCTCTTCTCTCTCATATTGCAATATTGTTTTTTCAGAAAAAAACAAGCTAATGTTTTGAGAGTGCTTCATCAACAATAGCTCAATGTGTTTCCCTCACACCTGTTTCCTCATTATAGACACATTCATTCCTATTTCTAGAAATCATTTAACTGTTTTTAAACAGTGTGTATATAGCTGATAGCAATCTTTCTTTGAAATGACAGCATCCCAAACAGATATGGATTATATACAATGCTTTGTTAAATCACTGACAATTTTTTTTCTCTTGGCGTTCTATGACAAAATTGCAGCATCTTAAAGACTCATAAACAAAATAAATTTGTTTCTCACATTTTTGGAGGCTGCAAAGTTCAAGATAAAATTTGATGTCATACATTTAATTTTATCTTGCATAATATTTCCCCCAGTATACATCTATCTTAGTTGTATGTATACTAGTTAGAACTGTAAGCTGTATTTATGGCAATGGATAGGTCTTTAGAGCCTACCCAACAAACGTTGACAGGTTACAAAAGACATATTATTACAATAGTTGCATAAGGAAAACAAAACAATGTTTTATTCTTTGTTTTGCAGTTGTCTTTTAATTATGATAGACTTATCCAAAGCTGCATATAGTTATCCATTACTGTAATTATAGCATTTGGGAAGGTGAAGCTGGAGAATGGCTGTGAATTTGAGTAAAGTTAGATTTAAATTGAATTCCATGCCAACAGAAACTACACTTTAGTAATTAATCTAAAATATCTAAAACTAGTTTTAAGATAAATGATGAATTTATGTTTCTGTTTATTTAACAGAATTATTTTAATTAAATTAAATAGGTAAGTTTATTAGTTGAATATAATTAAGTATCCGTAAAGTAATGGTACTTAGCCAAGATGGTAACTTCTTATTCTATGTGTCTTACCTAAATATTCTAATGTTTAGAAAATATGACCCACATTTGTTCACTGGGATATGGAGAGTGACCTAAAGACTTCTCTAAATTAAAAGTGTTGTCAAGGGACAGTATCTACTAAGTTAATTACCACAAGAAAAACAAAGCAAAAGAGAACATGTAGTCTTTTGTAAATTATTCAGTAATCTTTGCCAGCCCTTTAATATTAAAATAAAAGATAAGTGCATATCACTAGCTATTTCTAAACATTGCTTGAATTATCTGTTAACATTATTTTAGTTAGTACTTAACACAGTAGATATAGGAACAAGCTTTGAATTTTAGGCATTAAATAAATGCCAAAAGAATATCTGTTTATTACCTTTTTAAATGTAATTTTTATTTATATGTTCACTTTACATACCAATCATCCTCCCCTCCTCTCCTACGGGTCTCACCCTCCCACACTCTTTCCCCAACCCCTTCCCCTCAGAAGAGAAGGCATTCCCCAAACCCATACAAGCACAATAAGTCGCATCAGGAATGAGCTCATCCTCATCCACTGAGGCCAGGCAAGGCAGCCCATTATGGGGAAGTGATGGAAATCAGGCAACACAGTCCGTGCCATAGACAGTACCTGTTCATCTTACCAGGGGACCCACATGTAGATCAAGCTGCCCATTGGTTGCGTATTTGTAGGGGGCCTAGGTCCAGCCCATGCATGATCTTTGGTTGGTTTTCTTGTGGTGTTCTTGTCCACTCCGGTTCCTTCTATCCTTCACCCCTTCTCCTCTGCAGGACTTTCTGAGCTCTGCCTAAGGCTTGGCACTGAGACTCAGCATCTGATTAGATCAGTTGCTGGATGGGGCCTCTCAGAGGAAGGCTACGCTAAGCTTTTGTCTGTAAACCTAGCAGAGTATCATTAATGGTGTCAGGGATTGACTTTCTCTCATGGATTGGGTCTCAGTTTCGGCCAGACATTGGTTGGACATGTGCCCCTCAACCAACGAATGGATAAAAAAAACCTGGTACATTTGTACTATGAAATGCTACTCATCTGTTAAAAACAAGGAATTCATGAAATTATCAGGTAAATGGATGGAGCTAGAGAGGATCGTCATCAGTGAGGTAACCCAGACTCAGAAAGACATACATGATGTGCACTCACTTAGAGTGGATTTTAGCCATACATTTCAGGATACCCACACTACAACACACAGACCCAATGAAGCTAAGTAACAAGAGGGTCCAAGGGAGGTCCTCCTTGAGTTTCACTCAGAAAGGGAAATAGAATGGAGAGCAGAAGTGGATGAAGAGAGGAACTGGGTAGGAGGGAGTGAGAGGAGGAAAATGAGGAGGGAATCAGATCTAGGGAATGTCAGGAGGGGAGAGTAGAGAGCTCTGAGGGCCATGACATCTCTGAGACAAGCTAGAGATATGAGACAGGAAAGGTTCCAAGGAGATTCTGGGGATGACTCTAGCTGATCCTGTGAGCAAAGGGAATCATAGAGACTGAGGGGATCTTAAAAAATATATATATATATATATATATATATATAT
>OU015745.1:117996715-118014215 GCA_907169655.1 Acomys percivali
ATATATATATATATATATATATATATATATTTAGTGTTAGACATGCCACTTTTATTAAATATAAAATTATATGGTTCATGGAGTTGTTTTTTAAACATTCTAAATATTATTCATTTTTCTAGCCTTTCCCTACTGGTGTGGTGACTTCCCTATCCAATAAAACTCCACTCATTATTTTTCACAATACCTTCTTTATATCACTTATATCCGGCTATTCCATTCCTTATTAACACCATGGATCTCTTTCACTTTTTTGGTTTCTGTGATTATCCTTATAACCTCAGATTAAGAGCACACAGTCCTCCTCAAAGATTCAATGCTTTCCAGCAGACAAAAGACCATCACTGAAAACCACAACCGATCAAAATGCGGAGAGAAGCAGATGTTGGGGTGCCCAGCCCCCAAAGGGATCCATCTACAGTGTAACTTCTGCATCTGATGCTCAGCCTAGAGAAAACAGATGGAAATATTGAAAGGGTCAGAGGAACAGAAGGTCGGCTGTGAGATACTGTCTTTTAAAAGTGAAATGGAAGCTGAGCACATGACACTTTATTAGTATGTCTGTCTAGACTAGGTGAAGACAATGATAAGACCAGCCAACATGCTAATGAGAAGAGTGATACTCTCAGTAGATCCCATTCCTAAACAAAGAACTGTAGGGAACTAAGAACTGCTGAGATATCCTCAGGAATTACCCTTCAAACTGTTTTTCCAATATGTTATAATCTCTGAAATAATGTAATTACACACACAAAGCTAACCACATTCAGAAGATTTATTCATTTATTTATGTATTTATTTTTTATATTTATTTATTTATATGTGCATATATACAGTCATAATAACCAACGAAAAAGAATCCATGACATGGAGAGTGAGGAATATAGGATCAATGGCAGGGTTGTGATGAAGAAAAAAGCAGAGGAAAAATGACATAATTATATTTTAATTAAAAGTAAAATTAAGACTAAAAGGCTAAATAATGATATACATAGGTAAATTTCATTTCACTATGTCTATTCAAAATCTAGTTATTTATTTATCTTTCTCGTTAGGTAGTTCAGGCAGAGTGCTATAATATAGTCCAAGTTGGCTTTTACTTTCTGTTAAGTCCAGTTTGCCCTTGAACACCTTATCCACTGACTTCAGACTCCCAAGTGGAGTTACAACCACTTTGTATCCTCTTGCCCTGCAATCAGTTTTCCCCTCTTACTGCTTATATTTCCATATTTCTCTTATATTTCCATCAATTTCTAGTTCCTAAAAGTAAACTTTATGTACATTTTAATTTGTCTTCTCCACTATAAATATATTTTAGAATATAGCAAATATAGCTTATAGATTTTACTAAGTCACTGTTACTTTTTCTTTACTTATGTGCTTTTAAATTATCCCTGCTTTCCTTTCAGTATTTTTATAGTTTAAGAATTTTTGGCTTAATATCCACAAATGTGTTATTTTAATTTACTTTTGGCTTTATTATGTTGAATTGAAGATCCTTTGTATTGTGTCAGTCTTCCTAATAATATTGTGAGTGCAATAAAGCTTCATTTTCTAAAACTGAGTACAGTGTTATGTTTATGTGTCTATTGTGTTTATTTTCCCCTTCATTTTTAAACCTGTGTGCTGTACGTACAATTGAGAGTAGCATTTTAAAATGCCTAATTACTGAAGGAGATGGTGTCTTCCTTTAAAAACTTCCAGTGTTTGCTTGATTTATCTTTAGGTATTTACTTATTTTTATTGTAAGTGATTATCATAGCTTTGCGTTCTTGATGAGTTGATATCCACTTAAAGAGATTTTGCAATTTTGGTCTTGTATGAGATTTGTAAAGCAATCAACTCCTGATGTGTTTTGGTGGTTACCTAGCTGTTCTTTGGTTACTAATGTGAAGACACTATAAGGCTTCATTTTTTATTTACATACATAGATTTGGCATATAAATGAGTAATTCATTTAGCTTATGTTTTTGGATCATATTGATTTTTTGGCTATGTTTTTAGTTGCAATTCTCATGCATTTAATTTTAAACACACATAGAGTCTTATTTGTGATATTTTTATCTTTTCCTCTCTACATGTCTTCATTTGCTTCTTATTTTCTCCACCAGTGTTTGTGCATGTGTTTAGACATTTTAATTTTATCATTTAAAACATTTAAAAATTGGCTTTTAAATGTAATAGACTTACATCACTCACCCCTCTTTCCCTCATCCACCTCCTGAATCTCTTCCCTCAAAATCTCGTGTCTCTCTCACTCTGAAAACGATTACCCATTTATTATTGTTGTTGTTATGTATTCACATGTGCACAAATAGATATGTGTATATATGTATGTGTATACAGTCTACAGAATCTGTTTTGTAGTCTGTGTATATTATTTCAGAGCTGATCACTTTGTATTGAAAAAATAATAAAAAATATCTTTCTTAGGATAGACTAATTCTTTTTCTCTCAGGAGTCATGAGTTACCTGAGGTACTTTGTCTCATTGTGAGACCCTGACAAATGCTCTTCTTTCCAAGTTCACATGTCTATTGATTTGACACTGTTCTAGTCTTATTTATGTGGCCATTTCTAGGAGAGATGTTTTCACTGCAGATTTTATGGTATCCCAGCTCTTATCATTTTCTCCACTTTCTTTGGAGTCTTTCCTGAACCACAGAAGTAGAAGCTGTGAAGTTCTATCCATTTAAAATGTGTGGTATTGTATCATGTTTCCTTGTGTTTGTTTGTTGTCTTTTGGAGGGGTTGTCTTTTCTGAAGAGAAACAGAGAAGGACTGGGAAGGAGACAAGGAAAATGATGGAGGAGCTGTGAGGGGAGGAAGGGGAAACTGTAGTCCTGATGTACTGTATAAGAGAAGAATCTATTGCCAATAAACAATTAAATTTACCTATTGTAAAATAACTCTTACTATTGATTTCAGGCCAGATAGAGCCTGTCTCTTAAATCTGCATTTTGTTCAGCAAGAGAGATGTATATTAAAACCTCTGATAGACAGCCAAAGACTACATCAATAGTCTGGATTTGTTTTGGGAGTCTGTTGTGGTGACCCCTGGCCAGTTTATGATAATTAGTCTAATCAGTTTTTTCGTCTCCATGTGTATACTATTTGAATACTGTTTTCATAGGTGTAATATGGACACATTTACAATTAACTTTATTATTTTTTACTTTATTTTTAAAATACTGATTTTCTTTTTCTTAATTTTTCTTTAGAATTATTTACATGTGAACTGCATTCACATAATTATTACCTTTTTTCCCACTCTAACTCATCCTACTCCCTCTTAAATCATGGTCTCTTATTATTTCATTTGAAATCTGAAAATATAAAGAAAAAATTACTTAATTTTGTGTGTGGATAATGTATTATTTCTACAATAGTGTAGAATTTTTACATGACTTGAGTTATTTTTGTTTGTCTTTTAATCAAGAAATCTTCTCCTTTAACATTGACAAGTCTAATTTTGAGAGACTAATGCAGATTTTTAAAAATCTAACAATGTTATAATACTTTCCCAATTTGTAAAGAAAATTTACTAGTTCAATATTCTTATCTGACACTTTTGAATATTATACATAATATACGTTTCAAGGTTTATGAATTAGAAAATTAGCCACTGTTGCAATAATCTAAATTGGTGAGTAATTGGGTTGAATAGTAATTGGGTAGTGAGAGTTTTATCTTCATAAACGGAGCAATATCTTTACCACAGGAATGACAATAGTGTTGTAAGAATAATTTATATATCATGTCTTATTTATTTTATCTTACTGTTATTTCTTATATGCCTGTTTGTTTCTGATGAGATATAGAAATCATGTGGATCCATATAGGCGGGAAGGTGATGAAGAACTTGGGGGAGTAGTGTATAAAAAAAATCAGTTTTCAATAAAAAACATTTAAAATAATTATTTATAGTTATCTTAGATAAACAATCCTTTCACTAAAAATGTTTTT
This sequence comes from Acomys percivali, assembly GCA_907169655.1. Classification (NCBI taxonomy): domain Eukaryota; kingdom Metazoa; phylum Chordata; class Mammalia; order Rodentia; family Muridae; genus Acomys; species Acomys percivali. The sequence goes on from OU015745.1 coordinate 118,000,681, forward strand.
CTTTCTTGCTCTTCCAGCCTCTACCATAAGACAACATATAATAGCAATCTCCTTGTTAAATATGATCCCCATAAACTTTGGCCTCATAGAGTTAGAATTCTATACGTTGAATCTTTAATCTTTAGAAATTATTGTCTTATATAATCTGTTACATATGTATAGAACAAAGGCATGGCATATATAAATTGTATAGATTAGGGTAACACAAGTAACTGAATGTTTGGATCAGAGTCACAAGACAGGAGTAGGAGAATACTAGGGAGCAATATAATTCTGACTTTCAAAATCTGTTTGTCAGACAGGAAGCTGTTCTTACTCTCTGTTTTTGTTTCTATTTTGGAACTCATCTTTGAATGAGTGTTGGTTTAGTCAATGCTGACATTTTCTCCTAAATCCTTTGCATATATGTTTCCTGCCTTCTAATTTGGAATTTAAATCCTCTTTCTGAAGTAAAAGTTGAATGGCTAGTTGATATGAATTTGTATGAACAGTTTAGTGCTTAGGAAAAATAAAGGATTTGGAGGAAATGCCATGGTCATGTACAAACTTACTTTCTTGTGGAGTTCTTTTGTGCATAATGAAGTCAATAAATTCAAAGTCAGTTTCTACATTTAGCATCTTCTTTGGAACATTTTAGGTGTATTCCTTGACTTCTCTTTTTTTCTTTAGCCTTAAATTCAACTATTCATTGTTATTTTCCAGAAACAAAAAATGTTAGTCTAATTTCTATAGCAGCCTGCTATTACATTTTCCGAATTCAAACATAGACCTCTGTTAAATGCATTGGAATCCACAAGTTTTATTATTCAACTTTACAGATATGGAAATGTTAGTAATTTTGTGGCCATTTCATTTTCTGCTCAGCAAAGTAAAGTGGCACTGCCTTGACTGTCCAAAGCTTTGCATGCCAGGTATTTGTGCTGGGTGTACAGTAGACGTTGTGACATCTGACACAACCCAGAAACCCCTGTGTGACGCATGTCTCAACCAAGTGTAGACGCCTCACTCATGCATTTCCTTGTGGCACCTTTCTGCTTCCTCTGGAGAAAGCCCTGCCCTATTCACCCACTGGCACGGCTGCTGCCACTCCAAAATCTTTGTTCCAGTGAGGCGTAACCTCATTGGGTTTTCAGATGAAAAATTCACATCTGAGAACTGTTCTCTCAATGTTAGCATATGGTCCATCAACAACAAAGCAGAATTCCACTTACTGAAGATTTCTTGGGATACCTCGTTTCTTTCCAATCTGCTTCCAAGCAATGGGAATATGGGATGAAATGGAATAGTCTATCCAAGCAATGTGTCTGGGATATGAAGAGGCTCATCATATACCAGTATTAACCAGAAGTTATATTTTCTTAATCATTAACCGTCTAGTACTCCAAAGTCTATACAACTAAATAACTTCTGTACAATTAGAATTGGCATTATAAAGGGAAGATGTATAACTTCACCTTCCTTTTAATATCAAATGTACTTTATGTACTTATCTACCACCCCATCCCCTTAAAAAAGAACTAGGACTAGGGTACCAATTAGCTTTATGCGCTGTTTCACAACTCGGGGCCATCACCTACGCTCGGTCCTTCCCCATGCCCTTATATTTAGCCTTTCTCATTCTTTTTAATGCAAGTTACAGTGTACCCATGAGTACACATCTCCATTATTGACAAGAAGATTATACTATGTTAATGTCTCAATCATTTTTTTAACCCTTTGATTTTTTTTTTTTTTTTTTTTTTTGGTGTCTTGTTTCTGGTTTGTGAAGTAACAGAGCCAGGCTGAGGATGTAGCTCCATGGTGGGGAAGCATGTCAGGCAACTGTGAGGCCATGGGTTCAATTCCCGGTATTATTGAAAAGAAAAAAAGAAAAAAATGGAAAAGAACAAATAAAACAATATTTAGGGGGCTGCTCCTCATAAGCTAATGAATAAAAGAAAATTGGAATTCTCTAAAGGAAAATTCTTGGGCCTGGTGAGACTGCTCAGTGGTTAGAGGCACACGCTGCTCTGAAGACTCAAAGTGGGTTCCCAGCACCCATGTTGGGCAGCTTGCAACTACCTAGAACCCCAGGTCTTGAATATCTGATGTGTTAGCCCTCTGTGGGCCTTCCCTCACTCCCATGTACACACTCACACATAGACACACACATGCATACACATAATTCAAAGTATTACAATAAATATTTTTAAAGGTAAGATGATGATTATTTTTTATTTTATTTTATTTTATTTTATTTTATTTTATTTTATTTTTTTAATTTATTTTATTAACTTATTCTTGTTACATCTCTATGGTTATCCCATCCCTTGTATCCTCCCATTCTCCCCTCCCTCCCATTTTCCCATTATTCCCCTCCCCTATGACAGTTCCTGAGAGGGATTACCTCCCACTAAGGAATTGCCATGGGTTGGTTTGGAAAGATTTTTTTTTTTTTTTTTGCACATTTATGTTGAAAGTCGGATGCTGATCTAGGAGTCTTTGTCTCCATTCTCTCATATCATTTTTCCAAGGACACCCATGGAGGGGTTCTGTAGAAGCCATAGTGACTAACCGAACTTGAATCTGGAGAAGTATCTAAAAAATAATAAATCTATTCTGATGAAGAGCGGCGACTTCATGCAGGATTCTTGCAAAAGCATCCACCCCTTAAAGCCTTTCTACTCTGTATCTGTGTCTCCCAGCTGAACCAGCAGATGGTGAGGCTCGGAGCAGGTTATCTGCCATCACTGTTAACTTCCGGTCACAGGCATATCTGTATGAGCGTAGAGAGCCCAGATACAGTATGCAGATACCAAGACTACCACAGACCCCCTATCTCACCCTGGCTTCTATCTACAACTCTTCACAACTTCCTCCTCCGTGTTTCCCCAATGGCTCTTCTCCGATGGCTGGTAGAGTTATTCACGGACAGTATTAAAGCTGAGCCTCTTCCTATCCCAGCCATACCTTCTCAAAGATATAATTTAGTGCTTCCCAACTGATTCAACTCCTTTTAATGTTCAGTATATTTCTAGTCTACATTTGTGTGTGGACTGCCATTTGTACATGAGTAGTTTGGATAATATTGTCTATGGCTTGCTAAGAATTAGGCTGCACTTCAAAGTCAACTTGAATCTTTAAGTTTACCTCTTTTGTCTCTGCTTCTTATTTCTTATTTAACAGTTGTTTCTCTGGAGAAATAACTTCTGTCTACTTTTGACCTGCTGTCACATGGCAATTCTCATGCTATCTTCCTTGGCAGATGCATGTATGTGATGTCCACCAGAAAGCATTTTTAAATAATAATATTTATGTTATTCTCAGCAGCTTTCTGCTGAAGGGATTTGCCAAATTATCCATGTAACCCAGAACTTTGTATTTAATTAAATTAAATCACTTAATAGAAAAAAATCATTTGCATCGATAGGACTGCTGTTTCTCCATATGCTTCCGAATTAAACACAGTCTGAACCATATTATGTATAGCTTTCTAAGAAATTTTATCTAAAGATAGAATTTGAAAGCTGTGGATACTCAGCAGCTTTCCAATTCATGCCTTGAAGAACTACTTATCAGAACAACACCATGGATGAGGTGAACATTTATAGGATTTTTCCTTTCTTTCAACTTTGAATTACTAAATATTTTATAGATTAGCATGAAAATACAAAAATACATGCATGTTGCAAATATATATAGAAAATTGTAAAATACACATGTAATATAAATTATGATATTATATTCAAAATATCACAATATTCTTACCAGTAATTGCATTCCAAATTGACACGTAGAACTGGTGTGTGTGTGTTTGTGTGTGTGTGTGTGTGTGTGTGTGTGTGTGTGTTGGTGTGTTCCCAGTGGATGAGAAAGACAGCTTACACAAACTAAAAAATTCCATTGTTTTATCAACAATCAATGGAAAATTCAGGGGCCTTTGTGGTCAACGATTCACTTTAGTCATATTAACCCTCTGAACTTTACTTGATTCATTCATCCAGTATTCCTTCCTATTACAATTCTGTTTGAGACTGGGTTCAGCTGCCTCTGAGGATTAAGGTGCATTCAATTCCAACTGAAATATGCCTTGTGGAACACTGGAATTCTGTGATGCAGAAACACAGATCACATTATTAATGTAGGTTCTTTAAGTAAATATACTTACATTAAAACTTGAAAAATAACAAGAATTATATAATGAAAACTTTCTCATAATCTATTATGAGCACTGGGATTTGAGTATGTTTCATCAAATTCTACATTCAATATTGCCATTCATACTTTATGAAAGAACACAATAAATTATTAAAAATAAAATTAAAAATTGGTGTAGGTTGAAAATGATTTGTTGTCCAGTTACACTAAAATATTAAAATTTTATGCAGATATAAGTGAGTATATACCATTTGAGTCTTTCTGCTTCTGGGTTAACTCACTCATTATGATCATCTCTAGCTCAATCCATTTGTCCACAAATTTTGGGAATTCTTTTTTTGAATAGCTGAGTAGTATTCCATAGTGTTTATGTACCACAGTTTCTTTATCCATTCTTCTACTGAGGGACATTTAGGCTGTTTCCATGATCTGGCTGTTATGAATAAGGCTGCTAATGAACATGGTTGAGCAAATTTTCTTGTTGTGTGCTGAAGCATCTTCTGGGTATATTCCAAGGAGTGGAATAGCTGGGTCTTGAGGAAGCCCTATTCCCAGTTTTCTGAGATAGCACCAGATAGATTTCCAAAGTGGCTGTACTAGTTTGCATTCCCACCAGCAATGAAGGAGTGTTCCTCTCTCCCCACATCCTCTCCAGCATGTGGTGTTGCTTGAGTTTTTGATCTTAGCCATTCTGATGGGTGTAAGATGGAATCTCAGAGTTGTTTTGATTTGCATTTCCCTGATGACTAAGGAGGTTGAGCATTTCTTTAAGTGTTTCTCAGCCATTTGATATTCTTCTGTTGAGAATTCTGTTTAGTTCCAAGCCCCATTTTTCAATTGGGTTATTTGGTTTGGTGGTGTTTAATTTCTTGAGTTCTTTATATATTTTGGATATTAGACCTTTGTCAGATGTAGGGTTGGTGAAGATCTTTTCCCAGTCTGTGGGCTGTTGTTTGTTCTCTTGACAGTGTCTCTAGCCTTACAGAAGCTTCTCAGCCTCATGAGGTCCCACTTATTAATTGTTGACATTAAGGCCTGGGCTGTTGGTGTTCTGTTCAGGAAGTTGTCTCCTGTGCCAATATTTAGTGTCTCTGGTTTTATGTTGAGGTCTTTAATCCACTTGGATTTGAGTTTTGTGCAAGATGACAAATATGGGTCCAGTTGCATGTTTTTACACATAGACATCCAGTTAGACCAGCACCATTTGTTGAAGATGCTATCCTTTTTTCATTGAATGGATTTGGCTTCTTTGTCAAAAATCAAGTGAACTATGTGTGTGGATTCATATCTTGGTCTTCAATTCGATTCCACTGATCAACCAGCCTGGTGCTGTGCCAGTACCATGCTGTTTTAATTACAATTGCTTTATAGTACAATTTGAGATCAGGTATGGAGATTCCTCCGGAGCACCTTTTATTCTACAAGATCGTTTTTGCTATTCTGGATTTTTTGTTTTTCCATATGAAGTTCAGAATTGAACTTTCAATGTCTTTAAAAAATTGTGTAGGTATTTTGATAGGGATTGCATTGAATCTGTAGATTGCTTTTGGTAGGATGGCCATTTTTACTATGTTAATTCTCCCTATCCCTGAGCAAGGAAGATCCTTCCATTTCTCATGTCATCTTCAATCTCCTTCTTCAGAGGTTTAAAATTTTTTTCAAACAAGTCCTTCACTTGCTTAGTTAGAGTAACTCCTAGATATTTTATATTGCTTGTGGCTAATGTGAAGGGTATGGCTTTCCTAATTTCTTCCTCTGCAAGCTTGTCATTTGTGTATAGGAAGGCTACAGACTTTTTTGAGTTAATTTTGTATCCAGCCAAATTGCTGAAAGTATTTATCAGCTGTAAGAGTTCTCTGGTGGAATTTTGAGGGTCACTTATGTACACTATCATATCATCTGCAAATAGGGATAGTTTGACTTCCTCCTTTCCCATTTGGATACCCTTGATCTCCGTTTGTTGTCTTATTGCTCTGGCTAGAACTTCGAGTACTATATTGAAGAGATATGGAGAGAGTGGGCAGCCTTGCCTTGTTCCTGTTTTTAGAGGAATTTCCTTGAGTATCTCACCATTTACTTTGATTTTGGCTATTGGCTTGCTGTATATAGCCTTTATTATGTTGAGGAAAGTGCCTTGTATCCCCGATCTCTCTAAAACTTTAAACATGAATGGGTGTTGGATTTTATCAAATGCTTTCTCTGCATCTAAAGAGATGATCATGTGGTTTTTTTTATTTTCAGTTTGTTTATCTGGTGGTGTATTACATTGATGGATTTCCATATATTAAACCATCCCTGCATGCCTGGAATGAAGCCTACTTGGTCATGATGAATGATATCCTTTATGTGTTCTTATATTCGTTTTGCAAGAATTTGCATTGATGTTCATAAGAGAAATTGGTCTGAAATTCTCTTTCTTTGTTGAGTCTTTGTTAGGTTTAGGTTTCAACGTGACTATGGCCTCATAGAATGAATTTGGTAATGTTCCATCCAATTCTATGTTTTGGAGTAGCTTGAAGAGTATCGGTATTTTTATTTTATAATTACATTGTTTGATTCTTACCATTTCTTTCTCAAAACCCACATATGTACTGTCACCTTGTCTTTCAAATTCCTGTCCTCTTCTTTGTTATTACCATAAAATGTGTGTAGACATGTGCATATATAATTGTTACATATGTAAATACAACATTCTTACTCTGTATAAAATTACTTGTAAGTAATGTTTTCAAGGCTGACCATCCTGGGTAAATTGAGATGACGTCTCTCATCCCCCTTTCCCTTCTCCTAAGAAAATGGGAGCTCTTGTCCCACCAACACACAAAGCACAAGTCAAATCAGGACTGTGGGTATCCTCTTTCCCTATGGCCTGGTGAGGCAGTCCCACCATGGAAAATGATCGAGAAGCAGGCAACAGAGTCCATGTGAGACATAGCCCCGCTCCCCTTTCTAGTGGTCCCACACGAAGCCTGAGCTGCCCATTGGTTACATCTGTGTAGAGGACCTAGGTTCAGTCCATGTATGGTGCTTTCTTGGTGCTTCAGACTCTACAGGCCCCTATGGGCCCTGGTTAGTTGTCTCTGTTATTCTTCTTATGGAGACCCTGTCAGTTATAGGTCCTGTTATTCTTTATCCCACTTTTCCACTAGACTCCCCATCCTTTGCCAGGTGTTTGTCTATGAGTCTCAGCATCTGTTTCTAACCACTGCTAGGTGAAGCCTATCGTGACGACATGCCGGCTAGGTTCCTGTCTTCAAGCATAGCAGAATATCCTTATTTGTTTCAGGGGTTTTCTTTTTTCCACGGGGTGGGTCTTGTGTAGGGCTTGGAACTGGTTGGACATTCCTTCATTCGCAGCTCTATCTGCTTCGTCTTCATCCCTGTATATCTTGTTTGCAGGGTAAGGTTTTGTTTAAAGTCTTGTGGGTGGCTTGGTGTTCTCCCTCTTCCACTAAGAGTCTTGTCTAATTAGAGGGTGGCCCCTTCAGTCTCTTTGGCCCCTGCTACTAAGAGTCTTACCTAGAATCCTCCTTATATCCTCCCATATTTTTCTTCCTTCTTTTTCCTCTTTTTAAAAGAGTTCTCAGCTCAGAACTCAGACCCCCCTCTCTAGAATTTAATTAATATTAAGCTTCATTGTAAATTTATTACATAAAACACATTCCATGGCCGAAGTACAGATTTCAAGATATGCTATAAAGACAAGAAAAGTATTCACAAGTGGATGCAGTTTGGTAGAAATTCTTCCTTAAAAGTCTAACATGCATGAGAATACTAAGTGCATTTTTGCTTCTAAGAAACCTCAGGACTTGGCTGATGCACAGAGATGTGGGTCTCTCACACCGTACAGCAAGCACTAAGAGATAGCATGTGCTTCCAATGTTCAGGGACACCAAGAGACTCAAGCTTTGCATTATTCACAAAGACATAGGAAATTAGACCCTCTCATTACAAGGAAATGAGATGATGTAAAGTCAAAATTATTGATCATAATAAAAAATGTTTTGGCTACATGGGATCCTTTTTAGGCCCGTATAAGTTTTAGTAAAAATCTTGTAACTTGTTTTTTCCCCATAGTTTCCTATTTATTTATTTATTTATTTTTAATTACCTGTATCTTCATGTACTTTGAATCTTTGGAAATGGTTGTAAGACTTAAGAAGGGGGTGCTGTGAGCACGGTACTCTGCAGAGGAATATCTGTTCTTTATAGCTGAGACAGCTCTCCAGTTGGGAAACTTCATGATTCTAACAATAGTTCACTTTTTTCAATTATTTATAAATTTACTATTTTCATTAGCCTAGTTAATAAATCTTGTATAGCTTGATTATAGGTAGTATTGTACACGTATTTCGCAAGCAACATAATTTTTAAATTGTAAAGATAAATGCCTTTATTGACTATTGTATTACTTGCAAAGGATCTTTTGTATAAATTGCTTCAAAATTAAGCTATTATGAAACAATATGAATATGGTTTTCTAGGCCAGGCATGGTGGCACATGCCTTTAATCCCAGCACATGGGAGGCAGAGGTAGGTGGATCACTGTTGAGTTCTAAGTCAGCTTCGTCTACAAAGCAAGTCCAGGACAGCCTAGGATACACAGAGAAACCCTATCTCAAAAAAAAAGAGTCTGGTTTTCCATTATTATTATTATTATTATTATTATTATTATTATTAATTATACTTTTTAAATTTAATTTATTCATATTACATCTCAATTGTTATCCCATCCCTTGTTTCCTCCCATTCCTCCCTCCCTTCCATTTTCCCTTTACTCCCCTCTCCTATGTCTGTGACTGAGGGGACCTCCTCCCACTCTGTATGATCATAGAGTATCAATCTCTTGTTGCTGGCCTGTTATCCTTCCTTTGAGGGCCTCCGGGCCTCCCCATCAAGGTGACAGGGTCAAATATGGGGCACCAGAGTTCGTATGAAAGTCAGTCCCCACTCTCCACTCAACTGTGGAGAACGTCCTGTCCATTGGCTAGATCTGGGTAGGAGTTCAAAGTTTATTGCATGTATTGTCCTTGCTTGATGCCATAGTTTGAGCAGGACCTCTCATGAGGATATCCTATTGGGATCCTATGTGAGATAAGTATGGGAGAATGGGGAAATAGAAGGATCCGGAGGGTCCTAGAAACCTACAAGTGTCTGATATTCATGATTAATATGCTTTTTATATGGAGGGGATGGTGGAACATGCCTTTAATCCCAGCACGTGGGAGAAAAAGGCAGATGGATCGATGTGAGCTCAAGGCTAGCATGGTCTACAAAGTGAGTTCAGGACAGTCAAGGCTACACAGAGAAACCCTGTCTCAAAAAAAAAAAAAAAAAAAAAACCAACCAACCAACCAACAAACAAACAAAAACAAATGAAATATTTTTTATAACATGGACCATATTAAATATCAATTTAGTCATTTAACTATGCCTGTACAATTTCAGGGATAATGATAGATATTATAAATTCAAAAAGATAAATGTGGATCATTATTCATTCTACATAAGTTGACTGTATTTATAATTATGCATTTTTCCTAAGATGTACAGTAGCTTTGGCCTCTTAAGTTTGAAAAAATGCATTGACTGTCGTGGTTTGGAATGAACTATTGGTTTGGCATTTCCCCATTGTAAACTAAATAATCTATTTTGCTTCTTTAGTCCATTAGTGTTCTAAAATTGTTGAGTATTCTCTCACTTTTTGCTATACATATTTTATAATTTTATGTCATTCCAATTTGAAAAAAATATTTTTATTAAAACTTACCAGATCCAGTGTGGATGATAAGAAATTAATGCGAAGTCAATTAACTTTATAACTTTACACAAAATATAGAGGTAATACTTTTTTGTCTCCTACTACATTTTACCCAACATATCTATTAAAAATTTGACCAATGGGGTGTTAAAAATATTCTTTCTATTATTTTTATTCCAATGAGCAAAAATCAGCTGAACAACATTATCAGATTATAAATTATTTAGCTATAAGATTTATCATAAAATCTTAATGTTGCTTTTATTTTGTTTTTGATAATAATTATATAAGTTATAAATTGTATATGAATGAATGTAGGCGTGTTCTAATTAAGGTGGAAATACTGTAATATGTTCATGCTGGCTTTATATTGGTGGTTAATTGTATTAGACTGATTTAAAAGTTTTCATCTACTAACTTGATTAATTTTATTTCTATGTTAGCATAATGTCCTTGTGGACTATGTCCAGTTTACCTTTGTTCATTCAAATGCTGATTTCTCTACCTCACTATATGGTTTGAATCTATACATTGCATTGTTATCTGTATTCTAAGTATCTCCTGATTCAGGTTTGTGAAAATATGTCACTATTTGTTCTCGTTATTGCCAATAAATCCAACTATTTGGATTGCTCAATGCTGAGCAATAGCAGAGAATAAGGTAAGACATGCTGGTCCATTGAGGGCAGGAGGAAGAAGTGGAAGAACAGGAGGGATGCATGTGGAGAGGACTGGGAAACACCAGGAGAGATGATCTGGACCTAGGAGACAAGGTGCAGTTATAATCCAAGTATAATGTGGGAAATCTGAATGGGTGGAAGCTATACTAGTTTGGAGGCTTAGGACCAAGTAATTATTGCTCAGTATTGTGCTTTGGGCTAATTAAATATATTCTAGTTTCTTTGTGTGGTTATTTCGGTATATAGATGGTTAAGAAGTAACTGTTGATTATACTAAATTTTAAATTGATATTAAATATTAATAATCATTCAGCATTCCCAGCATTATTCTTTCATAATATGTTTTCTATTGAAGTAAAGTTAGGATTAGAATAGCTCAGGAAAGTCAGAGAAAAGATAGAAAAGTTGAAAGTAGAATGAATGAGGCAAACTAAATAAGCTAGCATATTTCTGCAAGTTTTACTTTCGTGACTAAGTTTAGGCACATTTTATTAAATTCCAGGGAAACTGGGACAAGCATGGAGGTAGAACAGAAGTCTTACTTTTAATGGAAACAATGGTGACTTCAATGAGACAGAAATCACCTACATATCTCTGACATCTCATCTGAAGCTGGCTCAAAAATAAAAATAAGAATTAATACATAATAGCTTCCAGATGACTCAATTAAATGTGATGATAAATTCTAGCTTTTAGAGTGCAATTATAGTTTCTATTTTTTGTAACAAAAAGACTTTCTTCCCATTTTCTAAATTTGCTCAAACTACTTTATATTCATAAGTCATCATAGATACCACTTAAATTAATCAGAACATGAAGAAAAATAATTTAGTGCCAAACTCAGCCATGGTGAAACACTTACTCCAGGATTCATAAATATTTCACTACACACTATTCTTTTAATACAAATAACTTTTTGATTTACATATTTTATTTTTTTATTATTTTTATGTTTTACATATACATTTATGTTATTATACATATATACATAAAATATCTACAGCAAGTAGAACCATGAAACAACCAGGAATTATATAAACGTTACATTCATAGTCTTTTGTCCATTTGTATTTGTCAACTTTGAATAAAACATCTTTCCTATCCAGGTGAATCTAAAATTCTGAATATAAATCCATATCTATTATATCTCATGTTTATCAACTTAAAACATCTATCTAGACTTAAAACATCTGAACCCCTAAATAACTAAGCTTAATTGTAAAAATAAGCTATCTGGTTTTCAACTTTTTTCTTTTAATTCAAATTATGGTAAAGAATCTTTATTGAATTTAGCATTATAATGTTATACAAGAAACTTTCAGGTAAAGTTATATTGATTGTATATGCATGTTTATGCTTTTGCAACATATTTTAATTATGAAAATAAAAAGTAGAATTTTTTTAATAACAAGCATCAAAACAGTAAATTCCAGTTGGACAAAAATTTTCATTAATGATTTTTCTTCTCCACAATATGCATTGCAATATATGAGCACTGTGTTCATAATAAACACCATAGCTTTAAATTCCATTAACAAAATTTGTAGAATAATTATTAACTAAATATTTATAGGACATATTTATAGTCTATGAAGAAAGAAAGACATAATCTTTTTTATAATTTTGTACACTTATAATAATAATAAAACTATATGAAAATTGACAAAGACAAGAATTATAGATGTAATGAATAATGGCATGAAAGACTAATAGATTATGTTCAGTAATAGGCCTAAATTTTGTGTATACCGAGGTTAGGTATGTTGCTGAGTTATGACTGGGTAATCTGAAAGACAGCACAGAAAGTTTCAGCAACAAGATATCTCACACCAGGTCATCTTCACCTCCATAGAAGGTTTACCTTGGACATATTCAGAGATTGTACGCAGTTTCTAGAATTAACATATAATATTCAATTTTAGTAGTTTTGTGGGAGGAAGAACCCTTTAGTGTTTTCATTCTGGATTTGTAGATAATATTTGCTCAACACTTCCTCCAAACACAGATAACTTCCCACATATAAGACAAGAAATAGAGCATGTTGTATTAACTGAAGGAGTTTTATAACTTATACCATTTATCACATGTAAGGATTACTGCACAGGTTCTCTTTTGCTACTTTTGCTCTCTGAAGCACCATGAGCAAACACTTGCTTAAAAAACAAGGGCTTATTTTTTAAAAAATCATTTATAAAAAAACTACTCAGTATTTCTTGTAGAAAACAAAGTAGTCTTTTGTAATAAACTTCAATTTTGTGGATTTCTTATCCATTTTACTTTTATAGTATTGATTTGTTGATTTGGTATCAAAGGCTCATTTCATGCCTCAGTTATCTCTATCTTGAAAAGTTTTGTGCATAATTTTCCCCTAATATTTTATTTTATGTATTTGAAATTAATGAGCCCAAATATTACAAAGCCTAAAACACTAACAAAACAGTCTGTGCTGTATTAAAATTCAGTGATTTATTATGTCTCTGAATGCACACATACCCATAGACACACAAATTTGATAGCAATGTGTGGATTATTTTTCTCTTCATCATAAATTTGGCTTTCATGAAATATTTACTATTGAAAGTTCATCTTAAAATCAGACCAGAGAAGTGATAAATAAGACAGAGTTTAACTAACCAATCTTACTTTTCTTTAAAACACAAATGAAACATGTACGTACATCTTAGTACAAGCAAAACCATTATTACTGAAGTAACCTGATAAAACTTTTGTATACTAAATTACACTTAAAAATACTATTCTATCTAACAGTACATAATGGAAAATACTTTTATGTTAATGTTTTAAACCTGTATCCTTCACCAATCTTACTTCATAGTTTGTGTATTACATAAAACTTTATGAAAAATGTAAAGTGCATGTATTTTAAGCAACTTTAGTTATTCCTTTTATTTTAGGTTTCTTCTTTCAGCCCACCTAGAAATTTACTTAATAGAGAT
>OU015745.1:118019215-118064429 GCA_907169655.1 Acomys percivali
TCTAGACCCCCGGGCTCATAATAAGAGCTACTCCATTCTGGCTATAAATTACCTTTTCCAGTAAGACAACTGGTAAGATCAGATAAAGGCCAGCTGCTCTTGAGCCCATCCTATCCCAGAGTTAACACCTCTGAGAGCTGTTTGCTTGGCTAATCAGACCCTTACAACTTTTCTCTTTCTGGAACTTTTCCGCCTTCTGTTGTTAGAGCAGCTGTAAAAGTAGATACTGGAGAATTTCACAGCTAGGTATCCATAGCAACCTTGCTTACTCAAATACCCTTTCCCAATAACTACATAAAAGCTCTGTGAGGATTTTTAATAAACGAGTCTTGATCCGAAATTTCCAGACGTGACTCCGTTTCTCATGCCCATTCTTGTCCCCCTTCTTTTCCAATTCTAGGGTCTCCCGTTGACTGTCACATGGGTTGGAACACAAGTACTTTTGTGAAATTGGGAACTATATGTTGGAACAATTAAAAATGATTCAAAATATAGAATTATAAAACATTATTAATTTTGTTAATGAAGAAATTTCATGTGAATGTATGCATTTTAAATAAGTTTAAAATTTTTAAGTTGTTTGTGCTTGTTTGAAAGTAGTTGGAAAATATCAGTAATTTTACATAGGTTTCTAGCAGATTTCTGATTATAACTGACACAAAGCAAGTTTTATCTTTATATATTTTTAAAGTATTTCATTATTCTAGATAAAATTATATAGTTTTGATGAAAATATTTTTGGAATGATAATTACGTACAATGCACTGCTATGTAGTCAATTTTGAGTAGTCTGTGTTACTCTGTTGACAATAAACAATGGAAGTTAATCTTATAAGTGCTTGAACGTGTAACTATAAATTAATGAGTTTCCGATATCTTTAAATTATATTTCAAATAATTAAATTGGAAAGCTATAGTGTCATAATTAAATATAATAGCCAAGTTAACATGAAAAGTGCTGCAAAGGCATGGAGAAAAACAGGATTAGTGGTTTTAATATGCTTGAGCTTCCACTGAACATGAAGATTTCAGGTATTGTTTGCATGCATGCTTAAAGATAGTGGCAGATACGCTACTTTCATCAGGAATGCATTATCTTCTACCAGCTGTATTTTTCTTTATCATAGAAAAAATAATTTGGCTTCTATATTTAAGGTTGATATCCATTAGCAGCATTTGCAAGCATGTTCTATAACTATTTGATAACAACAGACGATGTGGGGCATCATAGCATGGCACATCTTTTCTCTCCTTCTCAATGTCAATCGTTCTTCTCTGCATATCCTTTCTTCATGTCTTCTTTTCCACCCGTTGTTTTGCCGTTTTTTGTCCCAGGTGATGTGTGGCCCTCTTGCCCTACCTATCAACCGATGTTATGTGATTCAATAGTGCTTACTTGGATACTAAGTACCTATCAACCATGTTATGTGATTCAATAGTGCTTACTTGGATACTAAGAGAAATTGTTAGCAAAATTACATTTTTTGAACTCAGAATTTGCTTTTATCTAAAGATATTAATCTTAAAATAACATTCTAAGCCATTACTGACATTTCATGACAACTATAAACAAGCATTATAGAATAACAATAAAGCTCCTATATTTGAGATGAATTTTGCCCTTTCTCTTAGACCTTTATGACAATATTGCATACAATTATCAAAAGGACCTTCAAATGGCATCTGTCTTTCATCAACTATCTATATTAATAAAATTCACATAGTCTGAAAGTATTTAAAATTGTGTAGATTCACTTTACTAACTTTGAGATAGAATCAAATATTAGAGAGTATGACCCAGGCATTCAAAATAAAAATTATCCATAAAACCAGATACATAATGCTTTAATTATAATATATTCTATTTATACTGAAAGAACAATGGGCTCATAGATTATTATAAGTGTGTAATTATGGACACAGGTGCAGGTAAAATGGCAAATACTGATTCTTTATTTTGTGACCTTGGATTTGACTATGAAAAACAAGGGGATAGAAATAATTCTCTCTAAAATATAGGTTAAAAATAAAAACTAAATCTGATGTGCGTAAATAATGTAATTCTCCAGGAGATAAAACATTCCTCTAGTAAGATATAAATAAATAAATAAATATACAGTTTATGAAACAGTATCGATATAAGTAGGTAAAATAAATAATATTATCATTTTCAAATTTATTACTTTTAATTTTTAAATATATTTACTAGGGATTTGAAATTGATGAATATTTATATTTAAATATGTCTATACACTTGGATAAATAAATATTTATCCAAACACTCACTGTTTTTGTATGATGATCATGTAATTCATATTTTCTAATCCATTTTAATACATGGTGATATAAGTTGAAATTCTGATGGGAGAAAGGACAGCGACTTATGAAGTTATGTTTACACATCTAGAGGTAGACTTTGTTTAACATGTTAATCTGTAGTTCTTTAAGTCAGTACCATTGATTGATATTTTTTACTAATTGTGGTGACAAATGACAACCATATCAAATAAAGCTGGTGGAACTTGGCTAGTATTAAGAAAATTGGCCATATCATAACACATGTCATATTGTATACATCAGAGTAAAATACAGGTTAAGAAACATTCAGATTTACCATCTTACTATTCATTAATAATAAAATTGTAGAATATATAATATGGTGAAATATTGTAAAAACATGACATCAACTAAGTAATGGATTGAAATTGACACATGTTGAAATAATTTAATAATTTATATGTATATTTGAATATGTGACCTGGGAAGTATTTAATGTTATTTTTTTCTCCTAGAGAGATGGATGATGCTCACTTAGTGGTTGAGATTACTGATTGTGAAGTAATTGACTGTGTAAAACATAATATCAGCAGATCCTTGAATTTATGACACAAGATACTGCTATTAAATTAATACCATCAAGATGATTGTCAATTAAAGATTTAATTTTAAAGAAAGCATTCTGAATAAGGAAAAGTGTGATATTTTGCAAGTAAGTAAAATTAATTGCTAATATTTGATTTTGTTTTAAGTTAAAAATCAAAGTGATGAAAAAAATATATGGTTATATTTGGGGACAAGTCAATATTATATTAAAGATTTATTAACATGAATTGTTTAATATTCTACTGTAATACAGTCTGGTACCCTGATGAAGAAGTACATGCAAGTAGAATGAAAATCTGAAAATATGTATCTTTCCAATGAGTAAGTAAGATGCTACTCTTTTGTGGGTATACTCATCCATTTCCTTATTCCTATTGCAATGTATTTCAAATCTTCATAAATATAATTAATTGATTTATGTATATATTTATAAGATATATTATGAATAAAAATCACAGTTGTGAGTGACATATTTTCCCAATAAGAAATCATTAAGAACAAATGTATGTATCAAATATATAGGTACACAAATGAACTATTTTTATGCAATAGGACAACAAAAGTCATCACTTACAAAGCAAGATTTTTTCCAGATTTAGACCAATCTCCTTGTACATAAAGAGGATCTCAGCATTGCTCTTCTATTAAATTATTCCCATTTCCATTTTCTATTCACATTGCAAATATATCTGTAATATACGGGGTATTGGTTTCTGAAAGGTCCGATGATATGAGCAATACAAAAAATGTATGATATGTGAGGTGTGGCAATGGCATATGAAAGACAGAAATACTCTCCAGCAAAGTGCCATGTTGACTTGTATAGGTCTGTGGCAACCTAGTCACCTAGGTACATAATAACCGTCAAATATCTTATTATGGGGAAAACAATGGTATTTTTAAAATGTAGAAAATGGAGAGTATATATGCTATTCTGTTTACATTGTTATTAATATAACATTACACTTTACATTTTATTGGAAAACAAGATGGCACCATAGATAAAGGTGTTCTACCAGGCTTCATGACTTGAGTTTGATCCCTAAAACCCATGAAAGTGGGGAACGGTGTGGCAAGTTTTACTTTAATCTTCACTGTACATGTCCCTCATAAAATATACACAAGCACGTACACACATGTACACGTGTGCTCGTATGTATACATGCTTGTGAGTTTGTGTGTGTAGAAATCCTAAATATATAGATTTAGTTTTTTGATGATTAAACATTTTTTATACAAGCAATAACAACAGAAATATTTCCCAGAATGTTTAGGGCTCAGTCAATTATTCTCTATAATCCAATGTCTCCGAACACTCCCTAAAAATGATTTTTTTTTTGTGGACTTTGGAGACTTACATTTGAAGATCATTTCTTCTGTAAAATATCTGAACTAAATGGCCTTAAGCATGCTCCAAGAATAAGCTGCTCTTTGGCATAAGCATTTTGACATTCACCTGCTTCCCCAAACTTGACTCATCTGGACTGTGACATCCCACTGAATTTAGCCAGAAGCTAGAAAATTTGCCTTCGAGCATGTTTTTTATGTACCTCCTGGACCTAGATAGAGGTTTCCTCACATGCTGACCTTCAAGTTCTACAGAGGTCATGTAGACTTTGTATTCCTGGGAGATGTAAAAGTCATGTAGCATTGAGAAGTTAATATGTTTTGTGCTTGACTAATATTGATTCCAAGTGACATGCATAGAAAAATAAGAAGTCATGCCTGCTTTATCCTGTTTAATATGTGTAAGTCTAAAATGATTATAAATGAGGATAAATTTAAATTTGGAAGCAAAAATGCTTTAGTTACTATCCTGCATGTCACTATTTTTAATGATAAATATATGAATCTGTTGTTGTCGTCAGTGTACTGCAGGACAATTTTCTTTTAAAATATTTTTTAGTATGTTAGCAATTTAATTCAGCATGAATCAATGTGCTTGACACATAAAAGAATTTAAAAAGCGCATAATACTTAAAAGTTAGGATCTATATTCTGATAAAATTATCACTTTATAAGGTCAGAGAATATAAGACAAACCAAATAACAAAAGACTAGAAATGTGCCTAAGTGGGTAAGAGCACTTGCCACACTTTTAGAGGACCTAGATTTGGTGTCAAGCACCTTCATTCTGAATGAAGTCTCATAGTTATCTGTAAACCCAGCTCCATGAGCTCTCATATTCCTTGTTGGCATCCATATGTACAAGGCACACACATGGAATACAATATACATACATACATACTTACATACATACATACATACATACATACATACATACACACATACTGGGATAAGACTCATAACTCAAAACATAGACACACACATACACAAATACATCCATCCATACACAATATACATTTAATCTATCTATCTATCTAAAACTATAATTCATTTTTTGCTAATCAATTTTAAATAGTTGGAACTTTCAGTAATTAGAAAAAGTTAAATTATTTGAATTAAGATGCATCTACATTTCTAAAATATATTGCTCTCTATGATATAAAATTATTTTAGCAAAGTGTATTTTGTTGTATTTATATTACAGACATAAAATTTCTATTTTATTTTAAATTGCCTTTAGGATCTTGCTTAGTATTTCAGTGGTCGTTAGATTTTAAGAACTAAAATCTTGTTAGAAAATGTGTCTTTTTCATAGCAAGGTAATGGATACCTTTGTTCTCTCTCTATTTTCTGGAAAATATTAGCTAGCTATTGTTGGTTTTAGTAAACATTTGCTCAGAACCATGCAATATCTGAATTCAGATAGGTAAAGCAATTTGTCTTGCTAAACAGAAGTAGCCAGAGAGAAATTATGTATCCAAGACGTGGGCTGAGTTACAGCTTTAAAAAAAAAAGTAAATTAGCCCTGTACTTGTTTGGCTTTCCTGTTGCTTGGCTTCCTTTACCATGGCTCTCTACCATGGCTCTTATTTGTTTGGCCCAAGCACTGTGTAGTGTATTGACAGGAGCATGATAAATCAGTTTCTACTGGGCATCATACCTGCTAACATGATCCTAGTCACTGAAAAGCGGCCAATATCCATGCCTTCTCATGCAGAATTGTGAAATTGCACTTTCAAACTTTGAAACGGACATGTCAGGAAGCAAAATATTCTTACCTAAACAGTATGTTCTCTAGAAGTTGAGAAGTTTTTTCTCTTAAAATGAGAACAGTCATAAATACAGAGTGCGTCCACTAGTCTTTTCATTAGGGAAAAATCCGTAAAACTTTGGAAGACATAAGCAATCAAAAATCATCTCTATATCATTATTAAAACAAACAGAAGGACAAGATGTAGACAAATATGATCTCATTTTCAGGTTTAAGCATTTGATACATGAAAATTTATTAATTAAGCATGGTTATATACCAAGTATTACATGATGATAATAGTAGGCATCTTTATAACAAAAATAACTTAATTAAATCTCATTTACTTTACTTTTAGGTCATGAATATTCTCACTTTTTTGGTAAAAACAAATAGTAATAATTGAGTTAACTATAATTAAATATATTCATATATTATGTTCTCATCTAGTTAAATTAATTACTCTACATGGTAGGATCATGGATAACATAAAAATATTCTATCAGATGAAATATGTAAATCATAATTATACATGAATTAAATATATATTTTTCATGAGAATGGAGATAATGTCAGAACAAACTTATTATATGATAAAAAGAGAAAATATTGATGTTTTATCTGCTTAAATTTATCTGAATAGAAAACCAAATTGTTGGTAAAGAACAACATGATTTTTTGTTAAGTTTAATAAAACAACAGTGCATATATTAACTTAAATTCTAAATAATATTTTAAATTTCATTTTATGAAACAGTAGTTCAGTGATTTCCCAGATTTAGATAAGAACTTGTATTTCAACTTTTGAAAAGTTGTTTAGGAAGCTGTTGTGATGGGAATGAAGCTCAGTGGTATAGTTCTTGTGTATGATCTACAAGGCCCTCAGTTTTATTCACAGTATTTTAAAAAGCAATAAATTATTCAGGTTAAATGAACTGACCTGCTACAAAGTAATTTTTCTATTAAGTTTGTGGCATTCATTGACTCAACAATATTTTAAAGTTAAAAACACGATGACATATTCAAATTGTGTGTGTGTATGAACATCTTTAACCCAATTTCTGAATCTAGTTTTAAAAGGCAAGAGGTCAAATAGTTGGAAAGGGTTCAGCCTGCCTTTCAGTAGTTTGCAGCTCCAGGTATTACCCAGGGCTAATGATGTTATCCAAAGAACAACATTTGTTGAATGTAGTTTTTGCTGTTTCTTGGGTAGTTTGATTTGTTTCTCCAGTGCTGTCAGTAACATAGTAAATCAATGTTACATGACACTTTTCCAGTGCTGTATAGCATAGTTCTTCTTATGTTGTCTAGATTTGGAAGGAAGCTTGTGGTAGATGAATCCCTTGCAGCCTGATTCATTTCTCGTATTGATTTCTAAAAGTCTAGAGCAGGGTGGCAGCATTTCAAGTTATTGATTACTTAAAGAATAAACTACTTTCATGACTCACCATGGATTTGATACTCAACAGTTCTTATATATTTAGACATCATATTCTATATAAAATTTCAATATCAAAGACTTTGCAAGAAATAACCATAGACATTAGCTATATTTTCTCAGAGTTCTGTATGTTCTAAGTTTAACTTACTTAATGTAATGCTTTATTTTGAAATATACACACCTATTGACACTATAACAAGACTATTTTTGATATATTTGTGCCCATCTGAAATTGATTGATTGATTTTTATCATTTCTTATTAACTTTAAAGTTTCTTTATGACATCAGTGACACATTTATTATATGATCAATTTGCAGTTACTGTCATGAGCATTTATTAAATACTTACAATGTACTATTTTTAGGTTTAGTTATTATAAACCTAAATATTGAAAATAATATGAGATAATTATTACTCATTTTCTGCCAATAGAAAACCTGAAACTTAGAAGTTGAATGTCAAGTCACTACATATTACATAGTTTATTAGTAAAAGCCTCATATTTTGAATCATCACTCTTATGATAATAAGTTATAAAATTGCTCTATTAGTCCAAGTAAAAGTATAAAGAGACATTCAGTTGTCAGTTATTATAGTTTTTGTTTATTTCTTCTCTGCAAAATATTAAGAAAGTGACCTAAAAGATAATTTGCAATGCTAAGCTACTCGAGCTCATTAACATAGTCATCTGAAGACACACTGAGCCTAGTTGGTAACTAACAGTTTCCAAATGTGGAGAGACATTTCCTTAACCATATCTAGTGTGTCTCTTGAATCCAGTTAGAAAATTAGGTACAAGATAATGACATCTCATTAGTTAGAAAATTAGATGAAAGATAACACCATCTCATTTGTTAGAGTTTAAGAGATTACACCATCTCTATCTTTTTGTAGATTTTATTCTTTCCTATTTCTATTTTGTCTGGCATATGTCCAATATTGAAAATATCGCGTTCATGTTTGTATTTGTAAAATTTAGGTTTTTTCCAGTATAATGCCTAAGCTAGTAAACATGATGAAGAAAGCATCATCTTGTCTGTTTAGAAGTTTCCTTCTATGGTTTTATTTCCATCATTTCTCTTAGGCCTATTGCCATGCTGATAATTTAGAGAAAGAAAGCATGATAGAGTAAAGTTTCTCATTCCGTGATGGCTGTGAATCAGAGAAAGAACTATCAAAGCTTTGAAATTTCCCTTCAGGAACACAACCCAATTTTCTAAATTCATCCCACTAGGGTCCATCCCATTTTTAAAATTTTGAGCATTTTCACTTGATTGCTGTATTTATGACATTTGTATTTTCCCTCTTTCTTCCAAAAACTCATCTTGTTTACTCTCAGATCCATGATATTTTATTCTTTAGTTATTATTAACACGTGCACACACACATGCACCACACACATAGGGGTGGGGGATGTGGGTGGGGCATGCTTCTTAAAACTGTGGATTTCTGTAATAGTCCCACTCTGTTCATAACAGAGGATTCTTTGACAAGGGTAAGAGCTACACTTTTCTGTGGATATAGGATACATATTTAGAATATAGTTACATTTAGAAATTAGCTTAAGGAAATGTGTTTCATTGTTTTTTTTCTTTAGGATCTATGACCTCATAAGCCATGGTGAGATAGCTAGAGTACCAAAAATGAATTTCTTATTACTGAGTGTCTTCTGTCCAGTAGTATGTTTACTGGTTACCAATCTTAAAAGTGACAGTAGTACATAAGAGAGGCATCTTGGTACAAGAATTATAGCTGTGGTTCATAATATATACTGTTTACTAGGACTGTTGATTAAGATAAGTTGTTTTATGTTTTTCAGTACTAGATAAGAAAACATTGTAAACTATTTTAAGAGTGTATTGCTTACCCTGCTGTTATTAATTTTCAATATTTTACATGTAAGTTTAAGGCACTGTATATCATAATAGCTGGTCCTGGAGTACTTCAAATTCTATGCCATTGTGTGTTGTGTATTTTTGGAAAATTGCTGCATCACTAAGGACATCAGTGAGGAATTCTCACAAAAGTAAAAGTAGATATAACATGAGATGCAGTAGTATTTCTCATTGGCATACACTCATCAGGATATAGAGAAGATGATATATTCTAGTTCAAAGATTTTTGCCTATCTACATTCCTTCTGCTCTGTTCACAATAGCTAGGAAATTGAATTGGTCTACATATTTTTTGATTAATTAATGGATAATGAAATTTTGATACATATATATCAAAAATTGTAATCAGCAGATAAAAAATGAAATCATAAAATGCACACATAAATGAATAACAGTGAAAAATACAATACTGAATGAGAAAATATAGACCCAGAAAAACAAGTACCCTATATACTCTGTCTCTCTGAGTGTCTCTCTCTCCCATATGTGTATCAGGGGTGTTACAATTCTCCCAACATCAACAAGCACTATCCTATTTTAACAAACCCCAGGTCCAGGAATAGACATTTACCCTGAATTGTTGGCCAAAGAAGCCCATGAAACTACCCAAGAAATACAGGCTATTGTTGCCTTCTGGCTACCATCCATTACTTCTCTTTTTTATTTGCTTTACTTCCTGATTGTAGCTACATCCCTCCTCTCCTCCCATGCCTACCTTCCTTCCTTGTCTCCTATTCTCCTCCCAGCAGTCTCAGATAAGGGGAAACCCCATTCCCATCCAATCCAGCTCATGAAATCATATCAGGACTTTGGGTGTCCTTTTCCCCTGTGGCCTGGCAAGGCCGTCCCACTAGGAGGAAGTTATTGAAAAGCTGTCCAAAGAGTCCATCGTAGAGTGAACCTAGCTTCTCCTACTAGGGGACCCATATAAAGCCTAAGTTTTCCATCAGATACATCTTTGTATATGGCCTAGGTACAGTCCATGGACAGTCATTGGTTGGTGCTTTAGTCTCAGCAGGGCACTCGGGGCCCTGGATGGTTGATTCTGTTGGTCTTCTTGTGAGGCTCCTGTCATTTCCAGATTCTTCCCACTCTCCATTTTTCCACAAGGCTCCCTACATATCGCACAATGTTTGATTGTGAGTCTCAGCATCTGTTTCAAGGTACTACAAGGTGGAACCTCTCTGAGTACAACTGTGCTTGACTCCTATCTGTAAGCATAGCAGAGTATCATTAGTAGTGTCAATGTGTTATTTTCTTCCGTAGGGTGGGTCAGACATTGGTTGCATCATCCCTCAATCTATGCTATATCTGCTCTATCTTTATCCTGCACATCTAGTAGGTACTGTGAATTTTGAGTCAATGGTTTTGTGAGTGGGTTGTTGTCCCCATCCTTCTCCTAGGAGCCTTGTCTAGACAGAGGATACCCTCTTTAGTCTGTATGGCCCATGCTCCTAGGTGTCTCTGCCAGAGTCACTCTCATCTCCCACCAAGAAGCCTACCTTGAAGTAGTTCTTCTGATTATCACAGAGATACCCCACCCACATTTTATATTTTCTCTACAGGCTTTTTCATGGATGACAATTTCATAATTTCTTTGTTTTTAATAGCTAAGTTGTATTCCATTGTGTAAAAATACCATAATTTATTTGTCCATTCTTCAGTTGAAGGACCTAAAGGTTGTTTTCAGATTCTGGTTATTATGAATAAGTCTGCTATGCACATAGCTGAGATAGTGTCCTTGCTGTATTTTGGAGCATGATTAGGATATATATACAGGAATGGTATAGCTGGGTGTTCAGGTAGCAACTACTCTCAAATTTCTGAAAAAGCACCAGATTAACTTACAATGTGTTTGTACATGTTTGCACTCCCACCAGTAATGGAGGAGTGTTCTCCTTTCTCCAGCATGTGCTGTCACTTGAGTTTTTGATCTTAGCCATTCAGATAGGTGTAAGAGGAAATCTCAGAGACATTTTGATTTGCATTTTCCTGATGACTAAAGGCATTAAGCATTTCTTTAAGTACATCTAGACCATTTCAGATTCCTCTGTTGAGTATTCTCTGTTTAGTCTGCTCCTCATTCTTAAATTGTAATTTTTTGGGTGTGTTTAGTGTTTTGAGTTCTTCACATGTTTTGGATGTTAGGCTTCTGTTGGATGTAGGATTGCTGAAGATCTTTTCCAAACCTGTAGACTGTAGTTTCATTCTATTAGCATTGTACTTGGCCTTACGGAAGCTTTTCAATTTCATGAAGTTCCGTTTGTTAATTGTTGTACTGAGAGCCTGAGCAATTGGAGTTCTTTTCAGGAAGTTGTCTGGTGCCAATGAGTTCAAGGTTCTTCCCTACGTTCCCTTTAATAGATTTAGTGTGTCTGGTGTTATGTTCCACTTGAACTTTAGTTTTCTGCAGGGTGATAAATATGGATCTATTTTCATTTTTCTAAATGTAGCCATCCAGTTAGACCAGTATCTATTGATGAAGATGCTGTCTTTTTTCCATTGTATGGTTTTAGCTCCTTTGTCAAAAATAAAGTGCCTATAGATGTGTGGGTTTATTTCTGGGTCTTTGATATGATTCCGTTGATCAGTCAGTCTATTTCTATGCCAGTATCATGCAGATTTTATTACCACTGCTCTGTAGTATAGCTTGAAGTCAGGATTGGAGTTACCTCCAGAAGTATAAGATTGTTCTAATAATTCTGGGTTTTTTGTTTGTTTGTTTTTCCATATGAATTTTAGACTTGATCGTTCATGGTCTATAAAGAGTTATGTTAGTACTTTGATGAGGATGAAGGTAAGACTTTGACTACTTTTCTTAAATGTTCTTCCACCTACCTATAGTCCAATAATCTGACAGCAAACCTTTTACTCTTTCCTTTTGGAATATTAACATATCAAACTCTATCAACATTTCTGTAAACTATGTGAATACTACAAATAATCCAATAGTATCTTGGTAAATTGAGTTTAATTATCTTTTCAATTATTTCCTAACAATCTGGACATTGAAATTAGTTGGGTAGAGATATTGAAACAACACAGATTAGCTTCATTCCTTCATATGTACACAAATTGTGTATACAATACACACAGCAACAAGAACATCCATAATAACACACACATGTATTATATTATTTAAATTTTTATTTTATAATCTTGGATAAGCCCAGACACTTTTAATAAACACTGAGATTGTGAGGCAAAGACAAGTTAAAGGAGTGTGATTTAGAAAATGATGAAAATTGTTCATAATAAATAGATCAGAATTTGGGTAACTGAAACACAATAAATGATATTTGATAGTTCCATGTTTCAATCTCCTGAATTTTAATGGTTCCATTGACCTATGCAGGCAAATTCCAAAGTTCATGGCTAATATAATGTCCCTTTGAATCCATTCCAGACCATTCAGTAGGAAATAGCATTTTTAACTTCACAAAGAGCAAGTCATCTCAATTACCTATGACCATTAAAAAAACATTGAGAGAAATATGGCAATTTGGGATTGATTTAAATCTTTAGAGCTTCTATGATGTAATGTTTTTACTAACTATATCATTTCACTAGTGCATCCCTGTGTCACTGTGAATTAATATTACAGTTGAGCATTTTGCTGTGCTTAAGAAGGTCCTTTAAATGTTCTTATCAAATATGCTTAAAGACAAGTAAGAAAAAATAATTTCAATTAATATGCAAGGTATGAAGGTGACCGAAATACGTTATAAAAATTGTACTTCAAATTTTAGATGGAGTCATTTTCAAATAATTAATATGAGACCTTCCCACCTGCACCCAACATTTTAGGCAATCCAGCCCATCAATTCTCTGTGTTGAGATAGAGTGCTATCTAGGGAGAGAGTTATTATTGGTTTCCTAAGAGACACATGCCCTTCATATATTTGATGTTAATGTGTAGGGTGAGTTGACTAAAATCATTTTAGTAAAGGACCAATTTTGATAAAAATTGAAGCATTAACATAAATAGCTGTTCCCCTGACTGAAATGTGAAATATCCTTATTTCAAATACATATTTGATTTAGCCTGTTGCTCCTTGCCTTCCAAAATGATTGCTTCAAACTTAGAGGTTAAAGAAAATTTTCAATGCTTTTTAATATTACATATTACATCATGAAGAGAATAGTAATCAAATCCTTTATGCACTTTCATAATAAGTTAAAGTAGTAGTTTAAATTAGAAAAAATTGTGAAATCCAGCAGCTTTAATAAATTTCCTTTGTTTTATACATTCTACATTTTAAGTAAATACAATATTATGGAAAAGCTACTCAATATAAACAGTAATTTTAGGTTGCAATATATATATATACATACATAAATATATATGTAAACATATATTTCAACACTTTAATAATACTACAGAATAGTCAAAACAAAAATACTATTATAGATGGAGATGAAGAAAGATCATCTTGCAATGATTTGTCTACAGACAGGTCATTGTAAATGGCTAGTGCACACACACACAAAAATGTCCACTTGCATTTTAGGATATCATGTGAGGAGCTTTCGTCCCTTTAGAAAAGCGAGATGAAAGGAAAACCCCACTGGAAAATGCAAAAGCAAGATTCCTGTGCTATCCAATATTAATTTCAACATATTCACCACAGCAATAAAGACATTCCCTTTGGAATAGAAAAAGACTAAATCTTAAGTCTTGATTTGAAATTCAGTACCATGCTGGCAACACTGAAATCTGGTTTGCTAGTATTCAAGGACTGAGCTGATGGGATTCTTTTGGACCAAGTGATGCTTTGCCTGTGCCTTTCTAAGCTCATACCCATCTACTTCCCACCTCTCTGTAGGCATTGGTGTCCCGGCCACTAGAGTGAGAGTCATCAAGAAGAAAACATTAAAGTCCTACCTGACAGGCAGTGGTGGTATACACCTTTAATCCTAGCACTTGGGAGACAAAGGCAGGCATATCTCTAAGTTTGAGGCCAACCTGGTCTACAGAGCAACTTCAAGCACAGTCAGTGCTACCCAGAGAAACCTTGTCTCTTGGATAACAGATGAATAAATAAATAAATAATAAGTAGGCAGGTGAATGAATCAATAGACATATAGATGACAGGTAGATAGATAGATAGATAATAGATAAATAAATAAATTCCTAGTATGCAAGACTGACTTCAGACAAAATATATATGGCAGCCTCAGTACCAGCGTTACACCTGTTTGCCTTTGGGACAGAATAAAGTATCAGCCTGTACTATTCCAAGACTTCTAACCTTCCACACTCTGCGCATTTTCCTCCCAAAGCTGTGCAGTTTGTCTGTGATAATCAAACAAATTTCAGATTATATCCTCAGACTTGTTAGCCCAACAACTGTCTATAATTCCTGTCACCAATTTTTGAACACCATAATTATTTCCTGGCCAACTTACATATACAGCTCCAGAGCTGTCCTAGCAATTGCCAGTGACCTGTCTGGGGAAAACAGATTTTTGGGCAGTGGCATAGTGCTCACTGTTCAAGCTTTGTCAGTGCACTAAGTTCTGCAGATTCCTTTTTTAAAATTTATTTTCTGTTTGAATTTATTCACTTTACACTCAGACTGTAGGTCCCTCCTTCATTCATCTCCTTCTGTTCCCACCCTTACCCTCTCTTACCCACCTCCTCTGTCCTCTGGTCCTCAGAAAGCGGGAGCCCTCCTCTTCTACCATCTGACCCCAGTTTACGAAGTTTCATCAGGAAGGTCTACATCCTCCTCCTCTGTGGCCTGGCAAGGCTGCCCTCTCAGGGGGAGGTGATCACAAAGCCAGATACACAGTCCACGTCACAGACAGCCCCTGCTACCCATATTAAGGGACCTATGAGGAGACTGAACTGCCTGTCAACTACATCTGAGCAGGAGGTCTAGGTACTCTCCGTGAGAGATCATGGTGGATTCATTTATGACTTCAATATAAAAGAAATGCAAAGTATAATTCCAACATTTTAATTTCTTACTAAAACTTTATTATAACTAACTTGCAAATAAAATTATCATTCTGAAAAATTAAACCAGTCTTTTTCAGTGGCCGAAAATGAGTGTAGGCCTGCAGAAGCCTCTAGTTTTTGCTCTTGGCAGAGGGGTTATTCCCAATCTGAATCTCTAGTGTTCAGCATTGACTATCTACACTCATACAAGCCTTTGTTTTCAAACTTTCTACCTACAACCTAAACTCACTTTTAAGTCCAGATTTAGCATTGCAGTTATTGGTCCACATTCAAATACATTCAGAAAGAGAGAGGTGGATGGAGGAAGGGAAAGAAGAAGGAAGAGAGAATAGAGACAGATGGAGGGAGGGAGGGAAGGAAGGAGGGAGGGAGAAAGGGAGGAAGAGAGAGAGAAAGAGAGAGAGAAGTTTAAAATCTCTAGGAGAATTAACATATGTTTGATATATATGCACACATACATACATAAATACACACACACAAACACACACACATACACACATACACATATATATGTATATATACATGTATATATGTGCATATATATATATATATACACACACACATACACACACACACACACACACACATATGCCTGGCCACAGTATTTTCTCTATTAGCTTTTAAGGAGTCATATGAGGGCCATGCATACTAATAGACAATAATCTATACTCAGAGAATACAGATCTAAATTTTTTTCTGCCCTGACAATAACCTTGAAGGACTGTTGTTACTTGGTAGACTTTAGTTGTTTGGTCTACTCATAAAAATGTAAATATGAAAGATGATGAGCAGGGTAATTTGTTTCAGTCTCATAGGCATTTTACTATCTATATGTGTCACATCACATCATGTTTTAAGTCTCAACTATGCACAGCAACATTTATTAAGAATAAATTCAATAAAAAATCATGACAGAAACATCTATAACAACATTCATAAAAATACCTGTATACAGCTCTGTGGCCAATTTGACAAAAAGATTAATCTTCAGAACATGGTATGTGATGAATATGCTACAGACTGAGATCCCAGGACTACTGTTTTCAGCATCCACTGTAAAATGCAAATGATTTTATACATTTAATTCAACTCATACATAAAACTGACCTTTCTTTCCAAATTACATTCTTCCTTTCTGCTTAAAAACAGTGTTAAAATTTTGGATGCACAAGGCTAAAGATTAGTCTATATTTATAGGACTTATTTCTAGAAAGCCATCTTAATTCAGGGAATTAAGAATTCCAAAGAATGGCAAGAGTGAAACTTTCTGACTGTCTTTTTTTTTTTTTTTTTTAAGGTTTTAATGGGAAAAATATCTACCTCAGTTTTTTGTTTTATAATGTAATCTGGAATAAATTAACATGAAGAATCCATGAGAACAGATCACTATTCTTAAGCTGAGATAATTTACACTCAGAGGCTTTATTATTGTTGTAATTATTCCCATGTGAATCTAACGTATAATCCAAAGTATAAGATGACTGGGCATGTAAGATGACCCACAACTTCCAACGCACACCCTGTGCAGTCAACTTGGGCAGGTGTTTATTTTCAGGCATGGCACAGACAGCCAGGCACTTTAGTAAATGCTGGCAAACAGCCAATGCCAACCTATACCGTCCCCTTTTAAAGCATGCTCCACACTCAACCAGAAGACTTGCACTGCCCTCTGTGTTGAATGGGCAGGTTTTTGGGGAGAGTCAATCCATGCTCACATTCTCCTAATAGAGGTACAGGAAGATGTGTGCAACTTGCTCCTCTCTGCTTCATACTCTCTTGCACAGAATTTGAAATAGGTTGTGGCACCCCTCCCCACTCTATGCACCAGACATATGATGACCCCCGACTTTGAACCAGATTTTTTTCCTGGGGGGGTGTTAAATTATTTTATGTTTGTATTTGTTCTTTTAATGAATTTTGGTGTATTATATGTCCTCCCTACACCATAACTTAACTTCAAGGAATTATCCACTTATTTTCAAATAACATTTGAAAATTCATATGGAAAATTGCTAGTCTGGAGAGTTTCTAGATTATAGTCATAAGCAAATAGAACTTTAATAGTGTTGGCATATAATGAACAAGAAAACACTCCTGATTAAACATCATATCCTATCTATACAAACGCCAGTATCTAGAAAATTTTACATCTTTTGAGTCATTAAGTAAATAAGGTCCTATAAGGTCATAACACAAAAATAACATTTGATAATAACAGTCAAGGAAAGAAAGTCTGGTGTCCTTCCTCAAGCTGTGCTCTCAGCTCAAGGGAGAAAAGATCAGAATGACATGTGTTTGAAGTAAAAAATCATGTAGTTTGACTAATTAGTGGGAACCCATCTCAACAAAAATGAGAGAAAAGTATATATTTATCAGGCCATATATCAGGAAATATCATAATTCAGGTTTAAGTATGTCTAGTACAAGGCTTATTTCAGTGATTCTAGGTTTTGATAACCTTTCCCAGAAGTAGAATGGTTGGTATTAAAGTTATTGATTTTTTACAATATGGAGGATTTCTTCTTCATAATAGATGAGAACTGAATAAAAGAATGGGAAGACATGTGAACATAAATTAGATGGAATATATATATATTCCATATATATATATATATATATATATATATATATATATATTCAATCCACAGAGACTTTTGAATGCCCATGACTGTTATGTGGATATTATCAGTAAGTCAAGGAGGTTGTCAGTCTTTTTGATGTGGTAACCTGTTTGGATTTATAAGATTATTTTCCTTGAAACTTGGATGTTGATACTATTCTTTCTTAAATATTCTGTTTCATACAACTAAAAAAAAAACCCAGCTTGCAGTAGGATTGTCATTTTATTTCATCAGTAAGCCTGTTCTTTCTAATGTCTAAATCATATACCAATGGATGCATCAATGTTTCATGTAAATGAGATCAAATAGAGCCTCTCTCTTATCATGTTATCTGACCTCAATATCTAGATCATGACAATTTCTTAGCTTAGTTTCTAAAGTTGATATTTTCAACTTTAGAATGGTGATTAGGATGACTTATTGAATTACCTTGCTAGTTTTTAAGCTTTAGATATGTGTGCTTTATTTAGGATATACACAAAAGCTAGTTAGACTTAAGGGTCCAGAAAATAAGAGAGGATTTTCCAAGGTAAAGAAATAGAATATTGTATTATGAAAGGTTAAGCAAAATACTAGATTATGAGAATTAAATAAGAAGGAATATAAGAGAACATGGTGAAGAAGGAATGGCAGTGATTTTCAAAATTCATATGGAAAATTGCTAGTCTAAAGAGTTTCTAGATTATATTCATAAGCAAATAGAACGTAAATAGTGTTGGCATATAAAGAACAAGAAAACACTCCTGACTAAACATCATATCCTACCTATAAAAACCCCAGTGGCCAGAAAAATTTACATCTTTATGAGTCATTAAGTAAATAAGGTCCTATAGGTCACAACACAAAAATATATATAGACTTTGAGACTTGTATTGATTATACTCCAGTACTTTAAGGTCATATTACCGAAGGTAAACATACATCATCAAACATGGAAATATTGAGAATACCCAACTAGAAGACTCCTTTCTACTCAATAGCAGTCGTAGTTCTGGAAGTACTATACATGCTACTACAGGAGAAAAAAAATCATCAGTTTTACTCATTTGCAAACACTATGAGCTTTAATAGCCGCCATCTTAAATTTTATTCTGATACAATAATGGCACAAATGTTGTGAGACTAACCAGTGCCACCTCCCATTTAAACTTGCATTTAAGGCTCCCTATATAAGGTGTAACCTAAAACTGCTGCAGTGGCTAAGAACCTGATACTAGATAGGTCATGTTTTCTAAAGAGAAACCTACCACTATTATTCTGTTAAATGAAGATAGCAATAAAAACAAGCCGTACCATGAAACGCTTCTTTAATTAACCCAGAGACCTAAACTGGCCAATGCTTAGTCAATGAGAGATCTTGGAGAAATCAATACTAATATATTTCTTTTAATTCTTCGTAATACTCAGGAAACTATGTAGAAAAGTTGAAGAGGATCAAAGAAGTTTGTATAAGCCTGAGGTGGTAGAGGACTCCAAGGAAAGTGTCTTACTAAAACAACAGGCCTGATACACATAAACTCAGAGTTTGACAGCATTCACAAGACTTGCACAAGTTCAAACCAGGGCAAACTCCAGGAGAAGTTGATGTTGACACAAAATCCCCAACCTTAAACAAGAAGATAATTGCAATTGATAACAGGAGAGAAAATAGTGTGTTCCTCCAATGAACTGATATTGTATTAACCACCTTCTACCGTAAGCCACATGCTCATGAGTAGTTGGCTGAGACAAAATGAAGTCCACATTGTTGTTTGTTTCTACTGTCTCTTTGTTACGCTTTCATATTTTAGTTCCACCTTTTTGGTTGATGGCTATTTTTTTTGTTTGTGTGTTTTTATGATATAGAGAATACATAAAGTTGGATAGCAGGGAGCTGGGGATTATCTTGAAAGATTGGTATATGAAAACATGAATAATATATTATATGAAAATAAAAAATTAATAAAAATTTACACAAAAGGATTAAAATTAAAATACATTAATACACATTTACTCACAGTAAATTATTTAGGTTAAAACATAATTTAAAATTTTTAATTAATTTTTTATTTTTTACATATATTTTTGTATTATTACACATATATTCAATAAACTGCCTACAGCAAGAAGAACCATGAAACAATCAGGAATTATATAAATGTTACATTCTTAGTGTTTTGGCTATTTGTATTTGGCAGTCTTGAAGAAAACATCTTTTCTATCTTGGTGCATATAAAATTCTGAATGTAAATCAGTATCTGTCATATCTTGTCATTATCAACTTAAAACGTCTATTTAGACATAAACATCTTAACACTTAAACAACTAAGCATAATTGTAGCACTAACCTATCTGTTCTTCAACTCCATCAGAGACATGAGAAGGAATAAACTCGATTACCTGAGTATACAGGGTGTGCAGGTTAGAAATTTCCAAATGAGAAGATGACAGAGACAGAGTGCTATCTGAGCAGTCACCCAAAAGTCTCTATAACCTTAGGATATCATCTTCAGCCTTCTTGCCCATTATATCAACAGACAGATATTAGGAGGAGGAGGGCACCTCTTTCTAAAACTTAATTTTTAAGATTTAAGATAAAATTACTTATCACTCTACTTGTTTAAGAAAATGGCTCATACAAAACTTAAGAACAGTCTCAGGGCCTGGAATGAAGGATAAGATTTTAAGAGCATTTGTGTCTCTTAACTTTAAGAAGAAAAATCTTAGAATGTTCAAGAAAGACACATTGTTAAAGGCATGTCGTTTGGACAAAGAATTTCAAAGAAGAAAGAAAACACATCCCTAATCTAGAAAATTCTATCAAGTGTAAAACTGTGGGTATGGTGAATGTTCCTATATCTCAAAGTTTCTTGAAGCAGGCACCTTTGCTTTGTTCCCATCTCTGAGTGTAAGTGGCTGCTTTACTATTTTGCTTTTTCATCATCCTGCATGCTAGTTGCATTCAGAATAAATAAGAGCCATACCTCTAATACAATTAAAGCATGACTTTTTGAACACAGTGTGGGCACAGCTATTTGAAGGATGTGAGGGTGTGCAGAGTCAGTATGTGCTTGTGTTTTTGGTGACAGTTGTTGTACAAATCATAAGACTTGAAAGAGGTATTTGTAATGAATGCATACTATGTCTGCTTTGCCCAAATTGGTCCCTTGAAAATTCACTTCTTAAAGGTTTCGATGCTCCTTTCTGGACTCATTTTTGTAAAAATATATCTGTAGAATGTTCTAACTTGTAGAAAAAATTTAATTTAGCAACATGGCTTCCCTGGCAAGGGGTCACATTCAAATACCTTCTAGGTCTGTGTGATCCAGCTATAATACAGATTCTGCCTTAGTATACACATTCAATGCTTAACAATAAATGTAAGGTTAGTTTGTAGAAGGAGGCATCCATGACTGAACGTGATGTCTAACAGAGGAGCAAAGTAGAGAATCAGAGAAGGATTTGTTACTTGTTTTTGTTTTTTTAATTTTATTAATTTATTCTTGTTACATCTCAATGGTTATCCCATCCCTTGTATCCTCCCATTCTTCCCTCCCTCCCATTTTCCCCTTATTCCCCTCCCCTATGACTGTTCCTGAGGGGGATTACCTCCCCCTGTATATGTTCATAGGGTATCAAGTCTCTTCTCAGTGACCTGCTGTCATTCCTCTGAGTGCCACCAGGTCTCCCCCTCCAGGAGATATAGTCAAATGTGAGGCACCAGAGTACTTGAGAAAGTCATATCCCACTCTCCACTCAAGTGTGGAGACTGTTCTGACCATTGGCTAGATCTGGGTAGGGGTTTAAAGTTTACCGCCTGTATTGTCCTTGGCTAGGGCCTTAGTTTGAGCGGGACCCCTTGGCCCAAATCTGCCTATCATAATGTTCTACTTGTAGGTTTCTAGGACCCACTGGATCCTTCTACATTGCTATTCTCATATGGTTCTCTCATCTAGAGTCCCAATAGGATGTCCTCCCCTCTGTCCCAGTTTCCTGGTAAGGGAAGGCTTTCATGGGACATGCCCCTTGGGCTAGTATGCAGATATAAGTGAGTATATACCATTTGAGTCTTTCTGCTTCTGGGTTAACTCACTCATTATGATCATCTCTAGCTCAATCCATTTATCCACAAATTTTGAGAATTCTTTGTTTTGAATAGCTGAGTAGTATTCCATAGTGTATATGTACCACAGTTTCTTTATCTATTCTTCTACTGAGGGACATTTAGGCTATTTCCATGATCTGGCTATTATGAATAAGGCTGCTATGAACATGGTTGAGCAAATTTTCTTGTTATGTGCCGGTGCATCTTCTGGGTATATTCCAAGGAGTGGAATAGCTGGAAGCCCTATTCCCAGTTTTCTGAGATAGCACCAGATAGATTTCCAAAGTGGCTGTACTAGTTTGCATTCCCACCAGCAATGAAGGAGTGTTCCTCTCTCCTCGCATCCTCTCCAGCATGTGGTGACGCTTGAGTTTTTGATCTTAGCCATTCTGATGGGTGTAAGATGGAATCTCAGAGTTGTTTTGATTTGCTTTTCCCTGATGACTAAGGAGGTTGAGCATTTCTTTAAGTGTTTCTCAGCCATTTGATATTCTTCTGTTGAGAATTCTCTGTTTAGTTCCAAGCCCCATTTCTCAATTGGGTTATTTGGTTTGGTGGTGTTTAATTTCTTGAGTTCTTTATATATTTTGGATATTAGACCTTTGTCAGATGTAGGGTTGGTGAAGATCTTTTCCCAGTCTGTGGGCTGTCGCTTTGTTCTCTTGACAGTGTCTCCAGCCTTACAGAAGCTTCTCAGTCTCATGAGGTCCCATTATGAATTGTTGACATTAAGGCCTGGGCTGTTGGTGTTCTGTTCAGGAAGTTGTCTCCTGTGCCAATATGTTCCAGGCTCTTTCCCACTTTTTCTTCTAAGTGACTTAGTGTCTCTGGTTTTATGTTGAGGTCTTTAATCCACTTGGATTTGAGTTTTGTGCAAGGTGACAAATATAGGTCCAGTTGCATTTTTTTACACATAGACATCCAGTTAGACCAGGCCAGCGTGGTCTACAAAACCAACCCAAATACACCCAAGGCCAGACAGAAAAACCTTGTCTTGAAAAAAAAAAAAAAACCTAACAGCGGAGCCGCAGTTCACCTGCTGTGAGTTTTTTTTGTTTGTTTGTTTGTTTTTTTTCAAGACAAGGTTTTTCTGTCTGGCCTTGGGTGTATTTGGGTTGGTTTTGTAGACCACGCTGGCCTCAAATTCACAGACCTCCACCAGCCTCTGCCTCCTGTGTGCTGGGATTAAAGATCTGAGCCACCACACCCAGCTTCAGAGAAAGATTTGACAGAATGAATCACAGATTCCCTATGCCCAACTCACACCAGCATGGACAGGAAAGTGACGACTTAACAGAGCAGCATCGAGATAGAGGATGATTTACCAGGGCCATTTTACAGAGACAGGTCACAGGTGAAGACAGAGTGAACCAAAGAATGAGACGAAGCCAAAGATTTAGAACATATTGCCAAAGTTAGTATGAGCAGTTCAGCGAGAAGCCAATTTATATCGGTCAAGTTGGTGAGGAATTTGAGACAGAACAGCTTAGTTGAATCAGACAGCCAGAGGTTAGAAAGAGCTGGAGAGGGTGAGAAGCCAGTTTGAGTCAGCGAGCTTGCAGAGGAGTTTGATCCTGAACAGCTGAGTTGAATGTGCCTGCTAGGATTCAGAAAGAACAAGAAAGGGCGAGCTTATTCATCAGTAAGCCTCTGAGATGACAGTTACGTCAGAGAATAAAAGACAGTTTTACACTAACCAGTTAACAAAAATTAAAACAGTAAAGAAATTAACAATATTTAAATATCATTTGGACTTGGACTTGTCTTGTTTTTTTTTTATAGTCACAAAACAAACAACCAAACAAACAAAAACCCTTCCAGGGACTCTTATAGCTGCTGGATATTAGAGACAAATAATCTGATTGTAGTGTTCTTGTCAAGTAAGAGCCTTATAAATTCCAGACAAGTGAGTAAGGACATTTTACACTATCTAGACACCTGCTGAATGAATAGATCTCCCCAGCCTTATGAACAGTGATAGCATCTATTGACTTAGCCTTATTTACTTGAGGAATGGACAACACACAGGAAGTTGGGCTAAACAAAAAGAATGGTTTGTTTATTTGTTGTCCTTACACCTGAGTATCTTTTAGTATACCACAAAATAACTTATGGAGACAATTCTCCACTTTTATAATGCATTTTCAAGTAGATAATGTAGAAATATATAACATAATTAACACAAAATGCCAATTATTTCACAGAAGATATTTTTATAAGGTATTGTAGAGTCCTGCCATATTTAGTCAGTGAATAAACTCAGAATCGGTAATTGTGAAACATGGCACTTGAAGAGGAAATATTTCCAGACTATGTGTGTGTGTGTGTGCGCGCGCGCACGCGTGTGTGTACACATACATATATATGTACACCTCATAGGATAATAATATGTTTGTGACAATTTAAAAATATCACCATCCATTTAAAATTATTTTTCTCAGAGTGTTTATTTTTGAAACATTTTTACAGGATAATCAGAATGATAATATGAGAAATGTGTGTAGTGAGACCTGTCATCTTAGTGATTAAGACATTCTCTTTTCTCTCATAAGTTATTATTATGCCACTATAGTGTGCAAGGCTCCATCATGTGTAATGGAGGCACTAGACACAATCTCTTTTCTTAAAGAGTCTACTATCTAGTAGAAGATAAAAAAAAGAAATGCAGGAGATATAAAGCTCAAAGACCTACCATGGAATTCTTATTTGTGTTTGCTATTGTTACAAGATAAAAAAATATCAGACAAGATTTATAGCCACAGTCCAGTGATCTAGTGCATTGAGAGAGTAGAGTCACCTTGCAAACACAATCCTAAATATATAGTAGAATGGAGCCACCACTTCTCAACTTAATCCATGATTATTTTTCTTTTGACTCTGTCTTCACTAAAGTATCAAAACTATCAATACAGTCATGATACCTCTAAATATGCTTACACATTTATTTAGCAAATTATATTAAAGTATAGCACAAGGCAAAAAAGAATATAACTCCCCAAGTACATTAAGGAAAATGATAATACAAAGAAGATTTGTTCCCTCTTATACTTCTTTCTTCCATGTGTGTGTGTGTTATAATTAACAAAGAAATGCCTAAATTTAACTAGAAAAGCGTTAAAGGGTGGAAAGTTAGTAAAATTAGTATACTTCCCAGATTAACTAGGTTTATCTTTTGTGTCATGAAAAACAATTTTGTTGTTTTATACCTTTGAAAATTCAAAAATATAAAATATTACTCATATTATTCAAGCTATTTTAATAGTCTGGATATGAGGAAACCACTTGAACTGAAATGTGATCATCTTTTATTAGAAGGCAGCAAAGTTTCTCCAAGTTGCTGTATCATTGATTCAAATAGTTTTCCTTTTAATTTATTTTTAATAAAATAAATATTTGATCCATAATAAATGCTCTTGACTATAAAAATGAAGATATATTTTATTCAACCATGATTGTAACAAAACCACTGTATGAATCTATTAATTTGTTCACAAAGATTATATTTGAAATTTCAAACATAAAATGCATATACTGAAACTTTTCTGTATATGAATACACATGATATATTGTAAATATCACTAAACATGGGTAGTTAGTTCACTAATTTGGACATTAGTATAATATTGCTGAGAGTTTTGCTGTCACATCCTTAAAGACTTTAATGTACATGACCAGAAATCTCAGATATTTGGAAATTTTTGCATGGGAATTTTCTGACAAGATATTTACCATTTTGCAAGCCAGGTATTCCCCCTCTTCTTAGTCAGTGTCACAGGACCTGTTGGCTTTCAGATTGTTCAGTTTGGTTTAGTCATCAGTATGTTTACCAAGAGTCTGAGAGTTTATAAATGAGACAATTCTGTATTTGCAAAAATCACCTAACCATTGAATCATGTCTAATGAAAGATGACATTTTTACTTATGTCCTTAAATTATCATAAGTCTCTTCCCCTGAAATGTTAAACAGTCCTTATCTATTCTTCAGAGACAGCACTCATCTGTGAGGAGACCTAAACTCTTTTTTTAGTGTTCTTTGATGTGTGGAATTTAGTCAAATTGTAGCAATATCAACCCCACCTTTTTATTTGGAAAAGTTGTTTATAAGATTAGAAAAGTATTTCCACTAGAGCCTAAGGAATAAATCTTTATCTTTTTTCATGGTTCGAAATGTTGAGTTTGCTTGTTTGTTTGTTTGTTTTTGCTTTGCTGTGCTGAACCATGCTGGCTCTGGTTTTAAAGAAACTCTAGTAGGCAAATTATGCTCTCTCGGTGAATAGGAAAATCCCTGGTTTTGTACAGTGTCTGTCACTTTCCTAACATGCCTTTTTATCTTGGAAATAAAAATTCCCTTGTTTTAGTGAGGGTATCTCTTTCATGGGTATGCTCATTCAGTTAATTTCTGTTTTTCCTTTATTCGTTCATTTTTTTAATTTGCATCGGCATTTTACCTGCATGATGACTGCATGCCATATTTCTGCAGTACTTCTGAACTTGGGATCTGAACTTGGAAATATAGCCACCATAGTGAGTGCAGAACTTCTAAATGAACAAGTGCTCTTAAAAACTGAGGCATCTCTTTAGTTAGGAGGAATATTTTAAACTTGTTGTTGTTGCTATTATATGAAACAGCCTAAATGTCCCTCAGTAGAAGAATGGATAAAGAAACTGTGGTACATATACACTATGGAATACTACTCAGCTATTCAAAACAAGGAATTCGCGAAATCTGTGGACAAATGGATTGAGCTAGAGATGATCATAATGAGTGAGTTAACCCAGAAGCAGAAAGACTCAAATGGTATATACTCACTTATATCTGCATACTAGCCCAATGGGCATGTCCCACGAAAGCCTTCCCTTACCAGGAAACTGGGACAGAGGGGAAGACATACTATTGGGACTCTAGATGAGAGAACAATGGGAGAATAGCAATGTAGAAGGATCCAGTGGGTTCTAGAAACCTACAAGTAGAACATTATGATAGGCAGATTTGGACCAAGGGGTCCCGCTCAAACTAAGGCCCTAGCCAAGGACAATACAGGCGGTAAAATTTAAACCACTCCCTGATCTAGCCCATGGACAGGACAGTCTCCACACTTGAGTGGAGAGAGGGATTTGACTTTCTCATGTACTCTGGTGCCTCCCATTTGACTATGTCCCCTGGCGGGGGAGACCTAGTGGCACTCAGAGGAAGGACAGCAGGTTAATGAGAAGAGACTTGATACCCTATGAGCATATACAGAGGGAGGTAATCCCTCTGAGGAACAGTCATAGGGGAGGGGAATAAGGGGAAAATGGGAGGGAGGAGTGAATGGGAGGATACAAGGGATGGGATAACCATAGAGATGTAACAAGAATAAATTTAAAAAAAAAGAAAATGTAAGTTTTTTTTTTTTCTAAAAAGACTATCTCTGAGAACAACTGTTGCTATTCTACTGTGGTTCCTCCCTCAACTCTTAGACCATCAGCCTCCTACAGAGTCACTAAAAAGGTATAATTTCTACTGAATAAGCAAGTCCTAGGATTAAAAATTATATTGGTCACAATAGACTTTAAGATGAAATATATGTTTTAAGGATCAAATAACAAAACATTATTTATGTTGCTTGACATGTTAAAAATGAAACAAAAGAAAGAAATTTCCCTTTTTGCATAGAATACTTTTAAAGAGTTGGAGATGTATGCCACACTAGATATGAATCCTAAAGTGTTCCATCCCATGAAAGTGGCATCATGCTTCTATCCTCCAGAAGAGTCTCAGAGTTCACATCATCAAAAATCTTGGATGCAATTTTGTTGAGCAGGATCTTTACCCACTTTTCACTAGGTGAGAGAGATAACCCTATCATTCCTAACAAAGAGAAATGCCTGAAGACTGCTTAATGTAGTGTAGTGACCCACTGAGCTCAGTTGAAATTAACTGACTCAGAATGTGAATACTATTCTATCGGTTGATACATAGGACGTATTTAAATGAAAAATAAAAAGCATTGTCGTTTAAAATCATACCTAACCATGAGGTCTATTTTATCGTTGGAGGTGGGGTGGGGAGGAGGAGAACATGAAATCATTCTCTTAGGACTGTTTTCATTGTGAAATGACTAGATTTAGAATCAAGGAGAAAAGAGACTTTTGGGTGTGTCCAGGAATGTGTTTCTAAAAAGTTTACCAGGACAGGGACTCCAACACAGAATGTCAGCTGAAAAATTCCAAGGATTGGGTGAATAAAAGGAAGAAAGTAAGCTGAGAACCCACCTTCACCTCTCTGCTGACTACAGTCTGTGACAAGAGACCAGAAGTTCCATCTGCCACG
This sequence comes from Acomys percivali, assembly GCA_907169655.1. Classification (NCBI taxonomy): domain Eukaryota; kingdom Metazoa; phylum Chordata; class Mammalia; order Rodentia; family Muridae; genus Acomys; species Acomys percivali. The sequence continues at coordinate 118,047,517 of OU015745.1, forward strand.
AATCATCTCCCTTTCATGATAGTCATTGCCCTTGAATTGCAAGATAGAGTAAAGCCATCCTGTAAGTTGCCTTTTTTCTGGCATTTTGTCACAGCAATGAAAGTAAAGTGACCTGAACACATTCCCTTCTTATACATAATACCTCCTGTAAGTGAGCATGTGTGAACACACAAATTTCTTCACTCTGATTTTCTTCATTCATAAATGCATACAAAATACAAAGATACTATGTTCAAGAACATTGAAATCACAACTGAATGCTTAATTACATGCTGTCTGTCATAAAAATATAAAATATTATCCAGGTGCCTAAACCTCTAAAGAGTATCTGAAAAATTAAAAAGTCTTAAGAATCTGATATCTAGCAAATTTAAATTCTAAGTTACTTTGTGCACTTTTACAATGCTTCTTATTTGTGTGCTGTCAATATTCAAAATCATCATGTGAAATGAAAATAGCTATCTTTCAGATACACTGTACTTCTAGGGTATAATCAATTAATCATTCAGACATACAAGAAATAGTAAGGGTGGAACATTCTTTTCCCTCTGTGGTTTTATTACAATACGTTTGTGATTTTTATTTTTATCTAGTCTTAGGCAATCGATTTCCTTTTGCTTTGAGTCTGGTACTATGTTTAACTTTTCAATGCTAGCCTGTGGTTTCAGTGAACAATGGTTTATTTTTACGTTAGAGGAATAGAATGGGTGTTGCTTAGACAAAAGAAAATGAATCTTAAAACTTGAGTAATGGATGTCACTTAGGGTTTTTTTTTTTTTTTTTTGATTACATAAGTCCTTTGTCATTTTCTGCAATGAGTAGGTTTATTTGCTTCAAACGTAACTTCATGATAAAACATTTTCAGAAGCTATTAAGGTCAGTGGTCCTGATGATACAGCAGCACATGAGCATCATGCTTGGCTTCTTGTTCGTTGAGCAACTTCTCTGACTGTCCAACAGAAGATGAGCCCCATCCGTTCACAAGCAATGACAAGAAAGTTTCTGTGTAACACCTATAAATCATCTTTAACAAACTTTTATGAGAGTTTATACTAGAGACTGAGTACCAGTAATTCAGCTGAACGGTGAATGTCTTTATGGAAGTAATTCAGATTAGTGAAGAGTGTTGCAAATTAGAAGACAGATAACCTGCCCTGAACTACTTTGGTTTTGATGTTTTGATTGTTTCATCTTCGTTGCTTTAAAGGCCTGAAAAAGAAAAGAAATAAAATTAATAAAATTAGATGCAGCATGAGTTATAAATACTCTCCCACCTGCCAAAATTTAAAACTTGTGTTAATGTTACTCTGTTTGTCTTTCCACTTTGACTTAGCAAGTTTTTACATTTCTTGTTAAAAAAAAATCAATTTAAGGACAATATTGTTCTCATATCTCTCAGTTCAAGATTACAAGTCATGTGAACTATGAAATACAGATCCTGATACCCAAATTAAGACATGTTATTTAGGAAATCTCATGTGATCTGAGTCAAGAATGGCAGTTGTGCTTCTTAGACTTTAGAGATGTCCTATGTTTGAGAAACCTATCCAAAGAAAGACGGTAAAATGTAAATTAAAGAAACACGAAATACGATAAAAATTTAAATTTGTAGTTGAAAACAATGTAGTGATTAGTGAACTATTTTTGTTTTAACTATTAATAGAGAAATTAAATAATAAAGCCAGCAGAGACTTTAACTTTTGAGCAGCTAATAATCCTCTCATGGCTGTGATTTCATTTTTATCTTTTAGAATTGATAATCTGAGTAGCTTTGAAACTTTAGATGCTGAAATTAGGCCTTACTGCTTTTCTATGGTAAAGAGGTTATTTCTATCCATCTAAACAGGAACTAAAAGTTTGTTGTAATTATAGTTTCTTTTTTATTTTTAAAATTCTTGCTTAATGTAAGAAATCATTTCCCAGCCAATTCTCGGCTTTGATAATTAGAACAGCAACACTCTTGGGTAATGGATATACCCATGGGAAAATTGGGCCAAATGAATCTCAGTAAAACCTGTTATTCTCATAAAACTTTCCTATTTATTACAAAAGAATGAATGTAATCTATAATAATCTATATACACAATACATTATATCATATATGTATGCATGTATGTATGCATGTATGTATGATCAGCCTCAGGAGTACATTAAGGAAACCATCTGAAGGCCCTAGAATTTGCCTTTTCATGCATGTGAAATGATGAGACTGATAATTTAGATTTAAACTAAGTCTTATTGCTTCATGAATTAATTTGCCTAAATACATGTTTTTATTTAATGCATTTATTAAGGACTATTAGAATAATTAAAGTCATGATTTATTAAAAAGTTTAAGATATTGAAAGACCCACTGCATGCTGATTATAGGAACTGAACTTTTAATCTTTCAAAATGTTATCTAGTCTGCAACTTATTTTTATAGGCACATATGGAGCATCTTAGATACAAAATAAATACATGATATTGACTCTGAAAATTAAGATTCAACAAATGACAATATGTGATAGAGATTGATTTACATTCAGAAATTTAGATGCACCAATATAGGAAAAATGTCTTCTTCAAGGCTGTCAAACACAAATAGGCAAAACACTAAGAATGTAACATTTATATAATTCCTGGTTGTGTCACAGTTCTTCTTTATGTGTAATAATATAAATGCATATGTACAAAATAAAATAATTTTAAAAATTCAACAAATTAATTTTGGCAGAAGAATCTTTATGATAATTATAATTTTCCAGTCTTTTTTTATTTAATTCCACTCTCATCTACTTCTATATGGCATTTAATGCAGGAAAACTTCTTTCCATATTTTAATAAAAAGAGTATGGCTTTCTTTCTATAGACTCTTTTTTCCAAAACATACAAGGAGTTGGCCTACATTTTCCAAAGGACTTTATAAAAAAAGTTAAATTTAAAATTTAGTTTCAATTAGGTGTGAGTGTAAAGTTCTTATTAACTACTGAAAATTATATTTTTAAAGAAAATATTCATATATAACTGACACATTCGTGAAATATGCTCCTGTACTTTTCTCCCTCTTCAGAAGCCAATAATTACTTGCAGCTCGTCATCTATGGGAGAAGCCTTGTCAGACTCTCTGTCTACATTGGCATGGTAGCAGGTGCTGTCATGGCGCTGGTCAGTCCTAGGCTACCATACCAACAGGATTTCATGGGTGCCACTGCAAAATGCAGGAGGCAACACCTCACAGCAGACATCAGTGTGTTCTGGCCTTGACAGCCTTTCTACCTCAGGTATGTAATACTCATTAACGTAGTTATCATTTGCCTCAAGTAGAGAAGGAGGGAGAAGGGCCTTGAATAGTGATTCAGAAATTAGAAGCACAGACTGCATTCCCAAAGCACCTAAGTTCCATGTTGGATACCTCCCAACCTTTTTATGATGGTCCCGGTGCCAAAGGTGTACTGGTGTGTAACAAACGTATAAGTTGACATTGTGCACGTAACAGTCAGGTTTCTTATGGGGTTTGACAAGTTTAGGACTGATGAGGACTTACACTTTAAAACAGAGATTTTGGGTGAAGGGTGAGAGTCACACTTCTCTACAGTTATAAGGACTGTCAATTTAAAAACTAGCAGGAAATTGGAAGATAGTTCAAGCCAGAAAATGCTGTCTCAGAAGCAGTAGGACCTGAGTAAGATCTTCAATTAAAAAATACAGACAAGGTATCAAGACATGTATTTTATTGTCATTTCTAGAGTGGTGGAGACTTGGGGGTTCCTGGGGATCTCATACCAGAAAGACTAGCCTACTTCAGGAACTTCGGGTCTTATTGAGAGATCCTATCTAAAACATACATTGTGTCAGCTCCTAAGGAAGGGTACCCAATTTTGTCTAGTGATCTCAAAACACATGCACACAACTGGTATATACACCCTCAGTCACACACACACACACACACACACACACACACACACACACACACCCATATACACTCGACATATACACACATACAGATATTTTATTTTTTCATTAATGTTATGTGTGTACAAATACAAACTTTGAATCCTTTTAATATTGCTCAAATTCAAATGCTTAAATGGCTCAAATTTGGTACTGTGTATCCAATTACAATACTCAGCCATGAGAATTGATAATTTCTTAATTCATTTATTGAAGCTTTTTTTCCTGTAACTTGACTTTAAGCAACAATCACTTTTTATTTCCTTAATTTTATTTTATTTTAATTATGATTATTTATATGTGCCTGTCTATGGTAATGTGCATGCATGATTCAAGGCCTATATGGTATCCAGAAGATGGTGTCAGATTTCCAGGAGCCAGAATTATGGGTGGCTTTAAGCTGTTTAAACATGGGTGAATTGAAATTTACTTAGGTCCTCGGCAAAAGCAGTTTGTGCTTTAACCACTGAATAATCTTTCCAGCCCTTTTTCCCTTGTTCTTTACTGGAGACAAATGCAACCATTTTAGTGAGCATTACTTACTTTGTGTTATTTTATTATGATATTATCCAAACATGTTTTCTATTCATCTGTTTTGAAATATTAAGATATATGTAACTGATCATCCAATGATCCTTTTGAGATATTTATAACATAATGGTGATGACCTAGAGATTTTATCCACGCTTCCCCCTATTTTCCTTTGTTTCATTTGTAATCTGAAAATAGAATTGTTAAAAGTTCCGATAACAATAATGAAAGGGTCTCCTATTGTACAATACATTATATAGTTAAATTAGCTGTGATAAAGCATATCAATTACTACATTGTAGATTTTTTTACTATTTCCTCATTGTTAAGAATGTCAATTAATAAAGTAGGCCATTTCTTAATGCATTTAAAATAACTAAAACTTTACAGGCCATGTTAAGTATTTAGTAAAGCTTGTTATATAGTAAAAAAGAAAGTTCTGAGTACTGTATATTAGTTATTCTATAGAGAATATAACCTAGAGAATGTTCTTGTTTTCTAAAATATTCCTTCAAAGGTACACTACACATACCATTATAAACCCTCACTTCTTAAAGGACTTGAGAGACAGTGACCAATCATAGAAATATATTAAGTCTACAATATCATTTGCAATATTTTGCTTATTGAAATATCCAATTAGAGAGTGCAAATATCTTTTGTTGGATTAAAAAGTCAAGTTCTAAGACATGCCTCAGAAATTAAGAGTGTTTTCACCTACTTATTCAGAGTTCCTGAGTTTACTTCCCAGCACCCAAGCCTTTGTGAGTAATTTCAGCTCCAGTGAATCTGACACTGTCTTCTGTTCCCTACAGACACCCACAAACAGGTAGCATTCACTTGCAAAAATACACATGTACACGTAAATAAAAACTAAAGTTTCATTAACCTTCGCTTTGTGATCCTGATATACATGCCTCCCAATTTCTTTCAGACATTCTTGGTTTTTTTTCCCCCTCAATTCAATTGCTAATATTCACTTCCAGTTTGGAAAATTCAGGTAATTTCAAAAACAGCTCACTTTTTTATAGAGCTCTAGTGTTATTTAGAAAAATAAAATGCTAATAAAGTATAATTAATGTTATCTGTGAGACTGTAGATCAAAACACCCCACACATACTTATGATCCAATCATTTCACTTCTAAGAGTTTTACTATGTCTTGAGATGATCGCACTATTCATACACTCTAAATCCCCACATTGCAGTAGTTATTTATTAAGTATCAGATATATAACTAGGCTAAATGTAGTGGTTTCAATTATTTTTTAAATTGCATTCATTTGTGTGCATGTATATGCATGCATAAGGGTGATGGTGTATATGTGGAGAGCACAGGACAAATGCTGGGGTAGGTTGTCTCCTTCTACCACGTGAGTCACAGGAATAAAATTCACATGGTCAAGCTTCTTGGCAAAACCCTTACATGCTGAGCCATTTCATTAATCCCAACTCTTTTTATTCATCTCTGCCACATTTGCCATTATCGTTTTATTTTTCCTTTTTATTTTTCAAATAAATTATATCAGTAGTGTCATAATTCAGTTTTTTTTTTTTTTTTTTTTTTTTTTTTTTACTATTTCTTCTTACTTTGGCAAGCTATAATTATACCAGTAGCTCTGTAATCTATGTCTGACCATAGCAATTTCATTATTTATGGCTTGTTACTTCATTTACAACTGTGGAAGGATTTAAGACTCCCCTTACTGGGGGATAGGGACAGAGGCTGGGACTCACAGCCAGACTTTGGGCAGAACAATGAGATTATAGTTGTAGGGAAGAGTGGGAGGATGGAAGGACCTAGGGGTCAGGAGCTCCACAAGGAGACCCTCAAGGCCAGCAGATCTGCACCCAGGTGAGACATGCACAAACTGATGCACCAAATAAAGACATGCAGAGAACCTAGACACCCGGTTCATATATAGCCAATCAACAGCTCATTCTCCACAGTGGCCTGCATGTGAAATGAACTCAGGTGCCCTTGATTTGCTCACTTTCCCTTGGCAGGGCATCCTTAGGGGTACATGGAGGAAGGGGATGCAGGCTATCCACATGAGACCTATAGGCTGTGGTCATACAGTGGGGAAAGGGGAATAGGGCAGAAGAGTTAGGGAGGGTAGGAACAGGAAGATACGAGCCAAGGAATAATAATCGGGATGTAATGTGAATAACATAATAAATAAATAATAAAAATAGTATGTGATAGTCTAATATTTTACTTTAAGTTGAAATTTTCATCTCACACTATACAATTAGAGACATTTAGTAAACAAGAAACAAAATTTATTTTTATTTCTCTTAGAAGTATTACTTCAATAGTATAAGGTAACATACTGTAGAATAAATATGTGATGAGAGACTAAAGTCCTGTGATTTAATTTTGTTTAAATCACAAATATATATATGTATATAGTTTGTAATATGGCCTTTATTAATATTGATTTAAAATGTATTCTTATCTGGTATTAGTTTTATATACAGTTATATTTTATTTTTATTATTACTCATGATTATATGCTGTCCACTTAATGTACTTTATATTCATTTTCAATAAATTTGTTAGCTTAAATTCTGAATTAATTTGATTTTGAGACAGAGTCTGCATGTCTTCCAGGAGAACTTTGAACTCTTTGTCTTTGTGGCTTGGTTTTCTGAGTTTTGGGATTTCAGCAGGTGTCATGTCCTAGTAAGAAAATTTAAATCTTTGTTGTGCTCATTATTTATCTCTTCAATTAGAAGAATCCATTTTAAAATATTTCTGGATTTTAACAAATGGTTTTCTTAATATTCATTTATAACTAATGCATTTTTAACATATGGCCTATTCATTTTCTATAAACATAATTATAACAGCTATTGACATCATCACAAATGCATTGATTTTCTTTAATTTTTGATCCTCTTTGTTATAAATTGTAATTTTGCCTGAATGATACATCAGCTCTTATAATCTTAAATAGACAAATTTCATTAACAGTTATTAATCAATAATGATTAATAAATAATTTTAGCAAGATTTTTATTGCTTCAAATGTATCAAGTAACCATTGAAAATTGGCTTTTAGTAAAAAATCATGCAGTAATATTCCTTATAATTTCTTGCTATCAATATAATGTTATATGTACATGTGTTTATAATTGTGTGGAAATATTTATTAGGTCCATTTGACCTATGACATCTGATAGTTTCTTTATATCTCTGCTTAGTTTCATTCTCAATGATCTGAACTTTGGTGATAGTTGGGTGTTGGAGTCTCGCAATATTAAAGTATGGGGATTGATATGTGATTGAAGGTTTAGTAAAGCTTCTTTTACAAACGTAGTTGCCCTTGTATTTAAAGGGCATAGATGTTCAGAATTGAGATGTCATCTTGGTGGATTTTGTCCCCTGATGAATATGGAGTGTCCTTCCTCATCTCTTTTCATTAATTTTCATGAAAGTCTATTAGATATTAGAATCGTTACTCCAGCTTGATTATTGGGTCCTTTTGCTCTGAAAACCTTTTTCTAGGCCTTTACTCTGAGGTATTGTCTATGTTTGTTTTGGACATGTTTTCCTTGTATCCAACAGAATGATGGGTCTTGTTTACACATCCATTCTGTTAGACTGTATATTTTTATTGGAGAAATAAATCCATTGTTTTTGAGAGATATTAATGACCAGTGGTTGCCAGGTATTTGGTTTTGCTGCAGTGAAGTATTTATTTTCTTGGGTGTAGTTACTCTCCTTCCTTTGGCATTTTCCTTCTAGTACCTTCTGTCTTTGTATATAGGTATTGTTTAAATTTCGTTTTGTCATGGAATATCTTCTTTTCTCCATCTATGGTTATTGATGTTTTGCTGGGTAGTCTAGTTAGAAATCTGTGGTCTCTTAGGATCTGCAAGAATTCTGTCCAGGTCCTTCTGGCTCTGTCAGGTGTGATTCTGATATGTTTGCCTGTATATTACTAGCCCTCTTCATATATATATATATATATATATATATATATATATATATATATATATATACTGTACTGTGTACATTTAGGGTTTTGATTATTATGTAGTGGGAGGATTTTCTTTTCTGGTCTAATCTACTTGGTAAGAGGGCGGGACCTGGAGGAGAAGAGAGAAGGGGCTATGATTGAGAAAATAAAGAGACTATGGCATTCATGTCTAGCCTATTAAAGAAATGAACATATGGTACTTTACATTCAGTAGCATGGGTGAGGGGTTACTTATAGGAGTATGGAAAAATATAAGCTGCTATTTTATTATGTTTTTCCTCCTAGTCACAATTAATTATTTATGTATTCATGCGGAGAGGGAGGACATTGTGAGTCCACCCGGAGAATAAATGGATAGGCTCTCATCTCATGAAAGTCCTATGCATGCAAAAACAGATACAGAGAAAGCAAGAGAGAATGGCCACGCCTTTGATTCCTTATGTATTATTTCTTATAACTGTTGAATTATTAAATCTTCAGTTTATAATGTCATTGTTCTTTCCTTTCCTATCCTTTCTCTTTTCTTCCGGGGAATGTCACACATACAAGCCTAACTGAGATAAATGCTGGAAAACACTTCTCAGGAACAAACAAAAGGACACATTTGGAAAGACAGTGAACGCCTACATGGATGATAAAGAAGGTAAATGGCTACATGTTTATTTTCTAATGAATCTACAGAACAAAAACACAACGCTCTGAGATTGTCGTCTCATTGTCAGTGTGGAAGGAAACATACATTTGCTACTTTTTCTGTTTTGTTTTGTTCTGTTGCTTTGTTTTGTTTATTGTTTTTTGTTTTTTGTTTTGTTTTGTTTTGTTCTTTGCTAACATTCGCCCTGTAAATAGAACTGAAGGCACGAAGTGAACTTTTCCTGAATGTATTTTGAGGAAATGAAATCAATCAGAATTCATGGTTTTCTGCCTTTTTGTATCAGGTTAGAATTATTATTTAGAATATTACATTCCTCATACAATTATTTAGTCATATTGACATAAATTTCATTTTTAAAATTTATTTAGATTTATTTATTATTGTATACAGTGCCTTGCCTTTATGTTCACCTGCAGGCCAGAAAAGGGCATCAGATCATATTATAGGTTGTTGTGAGCCACAATGTGGTTGCTGGGAATTGAACTCAGGACCATTGTAAGAGCAGTCAATGCTCTTAACCTCTGAGCCATATCTCTCACCCCCAAGAATTTGTTTTTAATATTTTACTTCTTATAATTTATTCACATTACATCCAAATTTTTAACCCTTCACTTTTTTTTATTAATTTATTCTTGTTACATCTCAATGGTTATCCCATCCCTTGTATCCTCTCATTCTTCCATTCGTCTCATTTTCCCCTTACTCCTCTCCCCTATGACTGTGCCTGAGGGGGGCTTCCTCCCCCTGTATATGCTCATAGGGTGTCAAGTCTCTTCTTGGTAGCCTGCTGTCCTTCCTATGACCAAGGACAATACAGGCCGTAAACTTTAAACCCCTACCCAGATCTAGCCAATGGACAGGACATTCTCCACACTTGAGTGGAGAGTGGGATATGACTTTCTCACGTGCTCTGGTGCCTCACATTTGACCACGTCCCCTGGAGGGGGAGACCTGGTGTAACCCTTCACTCTTATCTTCTCACTTCCACCCTACCTCCCTTATCTTCTGCCCTATTCCTCTTCCCTAGACATCTAATGGAGGGGGCTCCTCCCCCACTGTCTGGCCACAACCTGTAAGGCCTGGATCCCCTTCCTCTGTATGCTCACAAGGCCATCCTGCCAAGGGGCAGTGATCTAATCTTGGGCACCAGAGTGCATATTCAGTGGCAGTCCTCCCACCTCCACGTCGGAATGAACTGTCCCTAGGCTACATTTGAACAGGGGATCTAGGTTCTTTGCATGCATTGTCTTTTGTTGGTGCATCAGTTTGTGCAGTCCCTCCTGGGTGCAGATCCTCCACCTTTGATGGTCTCTTTGTGGAGCTCCTGACTCCTTAGGGTCCTTCCATCCCTGACTCTTCCATACAATTCTCAGTGCTTAACACAAAGTCTGGCTTCAAGTCCCAGTATCTGTCTGATGTATACACACACACACACACACACACACACACACACACACACACACACACATACACACATATATATATATATATACATAAATTTTCCTTCTTGATAGATATTGCTATTTCTATTTTTCTGTATTCTTCCAGTGTCTGTTACACTCACTCCTATTTTATTATTAATTTTAATAATTTGAATCCTTTTTCAGTTGTTTTTGCTAACGTTTTGTCTATATTGTTAATCTTTTCAAATGAACATCTGTAAAATCTTGCATACTCACATCCACATGAAAAAATTAAATGGAATTGCCATGTAGGAGAGCAGAAATACATTTATTTGACATTAAGGGCTGAGAAATAAAAATGCTCAGAGGTGATCTGTGCACACACCCAACCTAGCAAATGGACTACCAGTAATTGTTAGCTGATCTGAGAGGGAGAGACTCTTTTCTCTAAGATTGTAGTTACTGGTATATCAAACATGCTCCAGTGGAAGAACACACATCTCAAAATATTTGAAATACACATATTTTATTTGAAGGATTTCTAATTCTTTGGTTTAATAACATAAAGCTGGGTGGTACTTGTGAGAAGAGTTGGAGGAATGGAATAAACATGATCCAAATATGTGAGACTCCCCTAAAGAACTAAGATGAAAAGACAAAAAGATAAAACAAATATTTTGAAAATATTCTTACATTCAACAATGACTGGTAATTTAATATCAAAAAAGAGAGATCAGGATAAGGGCATCAGAATATAAATAGAACACAAATCTCTTACTTGAAATACATGGAAAGTATTAAAAAACAAATATTTCATAGGTAAGCATACGAACTTTTACTAACAGCTATATAAAATCATTATGCTTGACCTCAGTCTTTTTTGAAAAGGAAAGGATCAATTAGAACTCTAATCAAAAGCAGAAATTTCAGTTATTAAAAGAGCAGAGCTTGACACTAAAAGAATATCAGAGAATGAAACAGTGCTTTATAGGCAAAAAAAAAAAAAAAAAAAAAAAGGATGTGCTGTGAGGTCACCGAATAATCAGATTGTTACACATACCAAGGTTGAAAGAATAAAAGTGATAGAAGACATTAAAAAATACTGTGAATATAGTTTCAGGGCACAGTACCAAAAATACCTTTTTCCATGTTTCTGCATGTAAACTTAACTTAAAATTATTCTGCAGGCATTTATAAAAGAGTTCACAAATCTTGAAAGAAGCTGTGTTGACATTAGATGATAAGGCTCTTGAACAAGAACACTGAGAGTCGAGGTTTTCTGCCATTCCCTAAAATATTTCAGAGAGGCATAAGGCCTGATAGTGCCAACAGGCCACAGATGAAGTAAATTCCTTTATCTCTACATAAGAGAATGCTAAAGGGGTTTTCAAAGATAGAACAAGCTTCTTCCCAAATTGAAATATTTTCAAGTGTCTTTAACTGGCAACGGCAAAGTAAAAACGTTGTTTTAAGTATGCTTTTCTGTGACTGGTATGGCATGTCCACAGTTGTCACAGTTGCATCAGTGCTGAAAATATGTCTCTGAATATTGCACTCTTCAGGGAAAAATTATCCAGGATAGTTTATTTCTTCTACTTTCATGTGAAGGTTGCCCATATATGTCAAATGCTGAAGCTCTTTCTACCTCCGTAAGCATGAAAAAAAAAAAAAAAAAACTTTCTGAAGAAACTTTGGTACCTCCAGAGAAATGGGAAAGACAGAGTTTCTTTTCAGTGAATCAAAGAGAAAAATTGTCATAAAACTACAGTAAGTAAACTCGATGTCCACTTGGTAGAACTGGGCCATGTGGATGGTTGATAAAATGAAGGCAATGGTTAGAATGAAAAGTTTGCTAAGTTGAACTAAAATCCCCAGAATACACCCGAGAATAATACATCCTAACAAGTAAAGAAAAAAGGAATTCAGGCCAACATATTGTTCAACAGGTAAAGGTTACAAGACTTACTTGGTGGAGGGAAAAACCAGATATGCCAAACTGACCACTTGTTTTGTCTTGTTTTTAATAAAGGACACAATGGTTACAGAGAAAATACTAGTGGGATGAACATTACCTCCCCTTGGAGATAAAAGCACACGTGTGGCACATCATTTTTTCACTTTTAAAAGTAAAAGAATTATCAAATCCATAAATATCCATTTCAAGACATTTGGGAACAAAAGTAGAAAATAACTAACAGAGTCAGATGTAACAATGCTTAAAGAAACATTTGTGCCAGACAAAAACAGTGGCAGAATATGTGCAGATTTTCAAATTAGGAAACAGATAGTATGGGTTAAAAGTTAACTATTTTTATTTTAATTCAATGAATAATATTTTAAAGTTGAAGCAAAAGTCATAAACAGAGCAGTATCTGGTAGAGAGTAAAGACATACTTTGGCAACAGATTTAAAAATGAGAGTATTGTGATATAAAATTAAAGAAACCTAAATGTCAAAAGTGATAAAGTTTGTACATTGCAAAACAACAGGTTTATCTATGTAATCCATATATATGTCTATATCTATCTATAAATAGATGTATTTAAAAAGCAGTAATATGACTTTCACCTGATCTCTGGTGCCCCACATTTGGCCATGTCCCATTGTTGGGGAGGCCCAATGGCACTCGGAGTAAGGATAGCAGACAACCAAGAAGAGACTTGATACCCTAGCACCATATTCATGGGGAGGAGATCCTCCTTGGTCACAGTCAAAGGGAAGGAGGATTGCAGTGAAAGTGGGAGGGAGGGAGGAATGGGAGGATGCATGGGATGGAATAGAAAATGAGATGTAATATGAATTATTTTATTTTTCAATAAAAATGTGTTTAAAAATAAAAAATAAAAAGCAGTAATGATAATAAGAATAAAACAAGATCTAAAATTAATTAATTCACCAAGGATAAATCCATATGCAAAAAAATCTTAAAAGATTTGGGACAAAAGACAACTAAAAAATTCTGCCACAAAAGAAGAACAAAATAAACACACCAACAAATGTAACAAGCCGATTTTAGGGGTCAGTAGCTAGAACTCTTCCAAACAGGCACAGGCTCTGATTTAGACATTCATCACTGCCAGTGTGTAAAATAATTACAGTTCTTAAATTTTGACAATATAGTCATTTATATGTGACCTGTATCGTGACAACATCAGCTGATATGCTAATATAAGGGGCGAGATCTCACTGGTCTCCACTCTTGGATTAAGACCTACAGACACTTTTGGATGCAAAGAGAATTACTCCTCTCTAGGAGTGAGCTCTCATATAGTTTATCGAATCCCAAATGTAGTTCTCATACATCCCACGTTGCCAACCCATATGCAATACAAATGAGCACCACCAAGTGAGTTCATCAGGTTATATTGACTCAAAACATTGATGAAAGCAGTGAAATACAATAACATTTAAATACATATAAACAAGTGATATTTGTTACAGGATCACTTGCAGTGCCTATTCCAGGATACCAAATAAGCCTGTAATGAGTAAAATGTATTGTACAAATTAATTTGAGCCATTACAAAGTAAATGGCAATTAAATAAATGATATGATCATCATTCAAAGTAAGTTATGATTTCAAACTTTACTGCATGCTTGGATTAATGGAGTAAAACCTAATGCAAAATAATAAATATTTACTCCTCTGTGTGTAGAATCACTCTTGATATGCCAAGAATTATAACCATATATCATCTTAGAAAGAATACTGATAAGTTTTTCACTTAAAGATTCACTTTTTGTAAAAGCTCTTTTAGAAAAAAATCTGTCAAAGCTTTCAGCAACATATACATACAACTGATTCTTTTGTTTAGTTATTTCTTTGTAAAATAGGCATCTTATTTCAGAAATTTTATAACAAACTGGGTTATTTAGTGTAACATGCTTAACATTATTCTTAATATAGAGCTGTTGTTATAACTCCAGACTTTCATAAATGCACAAATAATATACTTCCTTAGAGTAATGAATTCAAAATCTGATTTGTTTTCTGATAATCTTATATATGCCACTTTAACATAATTAGCAAATAAAATTATGATCTATGTGAATTCATTCAGCAATTAGTGCTATGTAATATATAATTACATGATTTAACTGTTTATGTTTGCTTGTATTCAGATGAAAAATAAAATGAATATATTAAAAACCTAGTAGTGGTGTTGAGAAGTTCTTAGTTGATATGAGAAGTTATGCTCTGCAGTGAGATATTTTTACTGCTGTTCCACTAGGAATTGATCTACAAAATTCTCACTAATTGAATATTTTCACATTTCCCCCAACTTTCCAGTGCCTACTGCTGTCCCTTCATGTGAGACATTTTGTATATGCGGTCAAACCTTTTTTTTCACACGGCTACTTTAATTGAGAAAACATTAACATTGCTTTTTCTTAGAGAATGTTCAATGCCTTTGCTTGTCTTTTGCTTTTATTTTTGTTTTGTGGAATCCAAATGAATCACTTGCCTTTTTATTAATTTACGACTTGTAGGGTTTCATGAATTTCATCAATAGATTCAACATAACTCACAAGGATAATGGAAAGGTGTTTAATTTATGTCAGTTTTATGTGATTTGTTTGTGAGGCCATAGTAATATCCTATAAAAAACCAGAATTGTTCTCATGAGATAATTATGAATCATCTACAACAGAGTCTAAAGTTCAGAACATATGTTTACCTTTTCATTGATGTTTTAAGTAGCTACAGAGTTCATGATTTATACAAGATCCTTGATTTATCTTATTATGTATTTCACCATAAAAAAATAAGGCAAGTATTATGACATGAGATATAATAAATATAGTAAAAAGAATCCAAAATAAGATAGATTTTTCCAGCTTAGTAAGTGCCATATGCCTTTAATTCCAGCATTAGGGAAGGAGAAACAAATAAATCTCCAAGGTCTAGTTCGGCCTGGTCTACAGAGTGAATTTCAGGACAGCCAGGGCTACACAGAGAAAGCCTGTCTCAAAAAATAAATCAAGGGAAAAACATATAATCCAAACTTTTTATGCCTTTAAATATTTTATATGAATTTATGTAAGTATATGCCATGGGAAGGCTGGTGTCCAAGGAGCCAAAAAGGAGTTAGATTTAGAGCTGGAATTATTGGCCATTGTTAACAGACTCATGGTGGTCTGGAAACTGAAGTCATCTATGAAAGAATAGCAAAGACTCAATTATTAAAGAAAATAAGACCTCAAGATAAAAACAGAGACACTAAATCAGTTAGAAGAAAATGTAGGGAAGAACCTGGAACACACTGGCACAGGAGACAACTTCCTGAAAAGAATACCAACAGCCAAGGCCTTACGGTCAACAATTAATAAATGGGACCTCATGAAGCTGAGAAGGCAGCCTTTTTCTTTAAGGCAGAAGACACTGTCAACAGAACAAAGCGACAGCCTACATACTGAGAAAAGTTCATCACCAACCCTACATCTGACAAATCTAATATCAAAATATATAAAGAACTCAAGAAATTAAACACCACCAAATCAAATGACCCAACTGAGAAATGGGGCTCAGAACTAAACATAATTCTCAAAAGAAGAATATTGAAAGGATGAAAAACACTTAAATAAATGCTCAACATCTTTAGTCATCAGGAAAATACAAATCAAAACAACTCTGAGATTCCATCTTATACCCATTAGTATATCTAATATCAAAAATTCAAGTGACATCACATGCTGGCGAGAATGTGGAGAAAGAGGAACACTCCTTCATTGCTGGTGGCAATGCAAACTAGTACAACCACTTTGGAAAACAAACAATTTTGTATTTTCTCTAAAGCATAGTTCTAATTAAATTGATTTTCTCAATCACTGTCAAGGTTGTTATCTTTGTTTCACTAACAATTACTTTCCTCACAGAAAACATGTATAAAATATTTCTAAGTGATAATAAATGTGATAAATAAAAAATTATACTAATCAAAACACTTCAATTCAATATGACATTACAAGTAAATACATTTGAACAAATATATACTTAGATATGGTGATACACATTATTATTAACTTTAAATTTTTCATTCTATATAAAATTGTATGTATGCATTCATAAGCACATACTCAGTATCATTTAAAAGTTAAAAAGAAATGTTGAAAGGAAAGTACTGTTATTTTATTTTAAATACAAGGTATGTTCGAGTACACCTCTACTCTTACCTAGCATAATATCAAAGCAGTGGTTTTATTTGCCTGTCTAGTTTTACTGAAGCCAACCTAGATCGCCAACCTAGATCATGTAGTTAGAACCTTTCTGAAAAAATGCTAAAAGATGTATGTCATTTAACTTAATCTTTTGGAAGATTGGGAAGATTCCTGATAATTTTAATTCCCTCAAATAAATTCTCTCTCTCTCTCTCTCTCTCTCTCTCTCTCTCTCTCTCTCTCTCT
>OU015745.1:118064439-118125451 GCA_907169655.1 Acomys percivali
TCTCTCTCTCTCTCTCTCTCTCTCTCTCTCTCTCTCTCTCTCTCTCTTTCTCTCTCTCTCTCTCTCCTAGAAACAGCCATGTGACTCATTTTTATACAGATTATTTAGAGTAAAATTTGTGAAACAAACAGAGCAATTTGTTTCTTCAGTGCTTTATAATTATTTTCTTTTCTCTGTCTAAAGTTTCTTTTCCCTTCCTTTCTCCCATCTCCCTCACCTCCCCTCTCCACAAGATCCACTCCCCATACCCAATTCTGCCTCCGCTCAGAGAAAAGCAGGCCTCCCAGGCCAAAGAGGGCATAGCCAGCTACAATAGGAACAGACACCTACCTATCATCAGGCCTGGACTAGACAACCCAGTAGGAGGAAAAGGGTCCCAGGAGTAGGCACGTATCAAGGATAGTCTAGCCCCCACCCTGAACTCTTAAGATTCCCACAAGGGTAGAAAGCTACTCCACCATAATATACATGCAGTGGACCTAGGTAAGACCATTTCAGGCTCTCTAATCTCTGTTCTCCCCCATGTGTCCCAGTCAGAACAAGTCCCAGATTTGTTCTTGTGGTGTCTCTGACCCCTCTGGCTCCTCCAGTCCTTTCTTCTCCTCATCACAAGCAATCCCTGAGCTCCACCTTATGCTTGGCTGTGGTACTCTTCATCTGCTCCAATTAGTAACTTGACGAAATCGCTCTGGGTGGGTTTGATGAGGATTCTGCTAAACTCCTCTCCAAACCATTCTGCAGTCAGGATAAACTGTAAGTCAAATGCTTTGTGGCTGGGTTGATGTCTCAAACCCTCCACTTGAGGCCTTGCTGGTTACAGAAAAATGTCAGTTCAGGCTCTATGCTCTAATTAATAAGAATCTTTGCTAGGGTTACTCCTGTAGATTCTGTGGAGTGTTCCTTATACTAGGTTTCCATCTTGCCCCAGAAATGCTTCCTTGATTCCAGTATTTTCTCCCTACCTACCCCCTTATCGGATCCACCCTGTTCTCTATGTAACCCACACTGCGTCCATCTGTGAAATTTATTCTATTTCCTCTTCCCAGGGAGATCCTTGTGTACACCCTTAAGCCCCCTTGTTACTTAGCCTCTCTTGGTATGTAGACCTTAGCGTTGTTGTCTTTTACTTTACAGCTAAACAACTTATAGGTGAATATATACCATTTTTGTCCTTCTTGGCCTGAGTTACCTCACTAAGGATGATTTTTTTAGTTCTATTCATGTGCCTGCAAACTTCAGGATGTCATTTTTTTTAACAACTGAGTAATATGCTATTGTATAAATGTACCACATTTTCTTTATAAAGTTTTTGGTTGAGAGCCATTTCAGTTGATTTCAGTTTCTGGCTAATATGAATAAGCTGCCACAAACATAGTGGAGCAGGTGCCCTTCTGATTAGTCAGAACATCCTTTGAGTATATGGCTAAGAGTGGTTTAGCTGCTTCTTTTGATAGATCTATTCCTAATTTTTTGAGAAGCCATCATATTGATTTTCAAAGTAGCTGTATAAATTTGTACTCCCACCAGCAATGGAAGAATGTTATCTTTCCTCCACAACCTCGCCAGCATGACCTCCTACATGTGAGTTTGAGCTTAGCCACTCTGACAGGTGCAAGATGGAATCTCAAAGTAGTTTTGATTTGCATTTCCCTGACAGGTAAGATTGTTGAACATTTCTTAGGTTTCTTAGCCATTTGAGATTGCTCTGTTGAGAATTATCTGTTTAGATCTATGACCCATTTTTTTTTTTGGTATCTTGTGGACATTTATTATATATATATATATTAATTTTGCTTTTACGTTTTGGAATTTTATTTATTCAGATTACATCCCAATTGTTATCTCTTTGCTTGTATCTTCCAATTCCCACTCTCTGCCCCTCTTCCCCCCACGCTCCTCCTCTAATCCTCTGACAGAAGGGGATCTCTTTCCCCACCATATGACCACAGCTTATCAGGTCTCATCTGGAGAGCCTGCTTCCCCTGCCTCCCCACCAAGCACAATTGATCAAATCGAGGGTACCAGAATACATATCAGAAGCAGTCCACCTCTCCCTACAACCATTGAGAATGAGCTGTCCATTGGCTAGATCTGAACAGGGGTCTAGGTTTATTGCATGCATTGTCCTTGGTTGGTGCTTGGATTATTTAGTTTGTTGATGTTTAGTTTCTTGCTTCTTTATGGTTTTGATATGAGTCCTCTGTCAGATGTAGAGTTAGTAAAGATCTTTTCCAATTATTTAGACTGCTCTTCTGTACTATTGATGGTGTTCTTTATAGAAATGTTTCAGCTTCAAAATGTACCCGTTCTCAGAACTAAACATAGAATTCTCAACAGAGGAATATCAGCTGGCTGAGAAACACTTAATAAATGCTCAACATCTTTAGTTATCAGAGAAATGCAAATCCAAATGACACTGAGATTCCATCTTACACCCATCAGAATGGCTAAGACAAAACTTCAAGTGACACCACATGCTGGCAAGGATGTGGAGAAAGAGGAACACTCCTTCAGTGCCAGTTACAATGCAAACTAGTACAACCACTTTGGAAATCTATCTGGCGCTTTCTCAGAAAAATGTGAATAGGGCTTTCTCAAGACTCAGGTATTCCAATCCTTGGAATATACCCAGAAGAAGCTCCAGCACACAACAGGGACATATGCTCAATCATGTTCATAGTAGCCTTATTCATAATAGCCAGAACCTGGAAACAGCCTAAGTGTCCTTCATTAGAAGACTGGATAAAGAAACTGTGGTACATTTACACTATGGAATACTACTCAGCTATTAAAAACAAGGAATTCCCAAAATTTGTGGATAAATGGATTGAACTAGAAATGATCATACTGAGTGAAGCAGAAAGAGTCACATGGTATATACTCACTTATATCTAGACACTAGCCCAAGGGGCATGTCCCATGAAAATCTTCACTTATCAGGAAAGTGGGTCAGAGGGGAGGACATCCTATTGGGACTTTAGGTGAGAGAAGCATGTGAGGATGGGGAAATAGAAGGATCCAGAAGATCCTAGAGACCTACAGGAAGAACATTATGGTGGGCGGTTATAGGCCCAGGGGTCCTGCTCAAACTATGGAACGAGCCAAGGACTATACGTGCAGTAATCATTCAACCCCAACCCAGATCTAGCCAATGGACAGGACATTCTCCACAGTTGAGTGGAGAGTAGGGACTCACTTTCACACGTACCCTGGTGTCCCATATTTGACCACATCCTCTTGAGGGGGAGGCCTGGTTGCACTTAGAGGAAGGATAGCAGGTTATGAAGATGAGGCTTAATGCCCTGTGAGCAAATACACAGGGAAGAGTTCCCCCTCAGTCACAGTCATAGGGGAAGGGAATACAGGAAAAGCAGGAGGGAGGGAGGAATGGGAGTATACAAGGGATTGGATAACTATTGAGATGTAATATGAAAGAATTAATAAAAAAAAGGGGAGAAAGAATAAATGTCCCCTTTACTAATTGTTGATCTTAGTGCATACTTTATTGGTCTTCTGTTCAGGAAGTTGTCTCTAGGGCCAATGTGGTCAAGACTATTTCCCCTTTCTCTTCTATTAGGTTCAGTGTATTTGGTTTTATGTTGAGGTCTTTGATCCACTAGGACTTGAGATTTGTGCAGTGTAATTATGTAGATCTATTAGCATTCTTCTAAACACAACATCGTTAGACCAGCTACATTTCTTGAAGAAGCTTTCATTTCATTGATTTTATTATTCTGGCTTCTTTATAAAAAAAAATCAGGCTTCCAAAGTTGTGTAGATTTACTACTGCATCTTTGACTCAATTTTATTGATCAATGTGTCTGTTTTTATGCCAAATCAATCAGTTTTTATCACTAGAGATGTGACCTTTGCTAAACAGTAGATGTCTGCTGGAGTTGGGGACAGGGGTCCAACAATGAGAAGGGCAGTGAAGTTGGGGAGGTGCTGGAATAGGTCTTTGAGAACCCAATCTATCGAGTAGGGTAGTTCAGCTTGTAGGCAGATCACTCAGCTGTTCTGATAGATACGGCCTATATCTGAGCATGGGAATCTGCAGGAGTAGGGACCAGGGGCCTAGTGTTGAAGCAGGAACTGAGGGCAAGGGTGACATTGCAATGGGCCTTTGACAATTGTAATTATGGCGTAGAGCATTTCAATTTTCAAGCAGGTCATTCACCTGTTCTGACTTTCTTAAGTGTTTTTTAAAGGAGTTGTTTAGATGAATTCCCTTAATGCCAAAACACACATGATTTCTGCATGCCTTCATGAAAAAAGAAGAATGAAGGAGAAAGTAAAATAAAGCTGCCCATTAAAATGTTGATGTTAACATTACAGCATTGGGCATCCACGGCTGCCACCGCATACTATATCTGAGTGGCGGAAGACCAGAAAAGGCTGTTACAGTGAGTTACCTAATAGCTGACTGCAAAACACTGACACTGGTGATTCCTGGATGGGAGGGGCCATTCCAGGAGCTGGGGACAAAGGGTTCCAGGCCTCTCCTCTCCCGTAGCTGTTTTCCAGTCAAGGAGTCACACAAATTCCTGGAATTGTGGTGCCTAACATTTTCTGTCTTTGTGAAAATGGGTCCCCAGTTCCCAGGGGCACACTACTCCAATGATCAGACTTTAGATTTCTCCAACTTCCATGAGGGTGCTGGTTAGATATGTAGGGTCAACATTCCAACCCCAATCTAGAGTTCTACTTGTCCAGCTGGACAATAAAATTGTACAGGGCATTGGTCCAAGATGGTGGAGTCCAGCTGAATCTTAGTGCCAAGAGCACAGTGTCTGCTTGGCCTCCAAACAACTGCATGTCTGAATTTGTAAATCCATCCCACATTCATTGCTCAGCTGACTCTGTGATGCCAAATTTCTTGTATGAACAGCCTGGATCTTTCAGACCCACCTGGGACACAGGCAGCAGATAGGTGAGCTTTGAGCTGAACCCAACCCTCATTGTCCACCATCCAAAGGAGGCCAGTGTGTGGCCTGTGCAATAATCAGATTTGAACCTCCTCTTGGATGATTCCATATCTGCCTGACTTACCTGGGACAAGGCCAGCAGAAGTAAGCAGTGTTAGGGCTCTGACCCACATTGTCAGTCGGCCAACCCAAGGGAGCCTGTGCTGGTCCAAGCAACATTCAGCTTAGAGTTGTCTCCCCTTACTCCTGAATTGCCTGGACATAAGAGACCGCAAGACCTGTTGTCACCAAAGAAAACTAGATGGCAAGTGGTCAACATAAGCATACAAGCAACAAATCACCGGGCCAGATATCATCACTAAAAACCAGCACTCTGATCATAGTAAGTCCTGGGGATACACACATGAAATGCAAGAAAATGACTTTAAATCTGAGGTTATGAAAATAGGAGCAGCATTAAAGGAGGAAAATGAATCCCTCAAATAAATACAGGAAAATACAATTAAATTGAAGAAAGAAATGAATAAAACTGTTCAAGACCTAAAAGTAGAATTAGAAGCAGTAACAAAAACACAATCTGAGGCAAACCTAGAGATGGAAAATCTGTGGGAGAAGACAGGAACTATAAACAAAAGCATCACCTTCAGAATACAAAAGACGGAAGAGAGAACCTCAGTTGCAGAAGACATGATTGGAAAAAAATTGATACATCAGTCAAATAAAATGCTGAAAAAAAAAAAGGTTCCTGACCTAAAACATCCATGAAATCTGGGACACGATGAAAAGACCAAACCTAAGTAGAATAGGAATAGAATGAGAAGACTCCCAGCTTCAAGGCCCAGAAAATATCTTCAACAAAGTCATAAAAGATAACTTCCCCAACCAAAAGAATGAGATGCCAATAAAGATACAAGATGCCTACAGAACTCCAAATGATTGGACCAGAAAAGAACATTCTTCCTCCATATTATAATCAAAACACTAAATGGACAGAACAAAGAAGGCATATTAAAGCTGCAGGAGAAAAGGCCAAGTCACATACAAAGGCAGACCTATCAGAATTACACCTGATTTCTAAAGAGACTATGAAAATCAGAAGGACCTAGATAGATGTCATGCAGACACTAAGAGACCACAGATGCCAACCCAGACTACTATACCCAGCAAAACTTTCAATTATCATAAACGGAGTAAACAAGATATTCCATGACAAAACCAAATTTAAACAGTACCTAGCCACACATCCAACCCGAAAAAAGATAGTAGAAGGAAAACCCCAACCCAAAAAGACTTAACTATACCCAAGAAAACATAAGAAATGAACAACTTCACATCTGCAAAATCAAAAGAAAGGATATGAGCACACAAACTCTACCACCACCACCAAAATAACAGGAATTAATAATTATTGGTCATTAATATCTCTCAACATCAATGGTCTTAGCTCCCCAATTAAATAGGAAAACACAACCTAACATTACAGCATTGATTTTATTATATTTTTAATACTATGGATAAGGAAGCAAACTTTTCCTAATGAATTTTTCTAAAATTCTCAGACCTCCTTTTTATTGCATAAATGTATAAATTATGATTAAAATAAAAATAATACATTAGACTTAATTTTGAACATTACATGAGCCATAGACCATCATAATCTCTCTCTCTCTCTGTCTCTCTCTGTCTCTCTCTGTCTCTCTCTCTCTCTCTCTCTCTCTCTCTCTCTCTCTCTCTCTCTCTCTCTCTCTCTGTGTGTGTGTGTGTGTGTGTGTGTGTGTTTGTGTGTATGTATGTTTATGTAAGTCTCTGCCTGTATTTTAGGAAATGCTTGAATATAAGTATTCAAAATCTAAGGGGGAATATGGATGCATTTGTCAGTGCTTGTAGCATGGTGAGTGTCAGGTAGGTTTTGTTGTGTCAAACTGCTATATTTTAAGGTTTTATGTTATATTGATTAATAATATTGCTGTCAATCATATTGTATCATGAAATTGGTTGGTGAAAAAGGTTTATAGGCAATATCTTCTAAATATATTTTTGGGGTGTTTTGCTATGAAATTAGGTACAATTTTTATTTCCTTCAATAAAAGTATGACAATTTTATACATATATAATCCCCAAATGTATACACACATATATTGAAAGAAAATACTGGACATTTTTTCTTGTAGGTTTGTAATATTTATTTGCAAAGAAGCTTCAGGAAGTTTTACAACTTTAAAATAAATTCCAGGTATTAGTTCCAAATATATTAATAGATGAAATGTGAGTTATCCAGTTCACGGTTTTGAACATGAAACTATTTTAAATATCTTTGCCTTCACCATCCACATAGATTTCTGAGATGTGTGCTATCAACAAATCTCTATTTCAGAAATATTTCAAATGGTATAGTAAGCTACTGCTCAGAAATTATATAATAGAACAGATTTTATCTTATTTTAAATAATTGATCATTAAAATCAGCAAAATATCATGAACAAACTAAGATTTCAAAGTATTGCCTACATCTGCAAAAAAGAAAATTCCACAAACACTAATCATTATACAAACTCTGTATGAATCTTTCAATATACAAAAAATCTAATCTAATAAATATTTGTTTTGTTGAAAATTTGCTAAATTTTAGTTTTGTAATATTTTAATATAGACATATTGAAATTATCTGAGTTATTCCTTTTTATTTTACAAATACTTTTAAAAGCTTACTTTGAAAATATTGTATGAGGGAAGAATTTTTTAATAAAATAAAAAAATAATAAATAAAAGCTATTCAGCAAAATCATCACCTAAAAAAATAATGAATGAACAAATAAAAAGAAACAAAGAAAATATAGAAAGAACATTGGGGCAGAGCCCACCAATGGAAAGGGCAGTCAAGTTGATGGGAGGGATGTATTGAGTTTTTGAGAACCCAATTCATTAAGTAGAGAAGTTCATCTTACAGTCAGAATATTTCTTAAATTTCCCTCCAAGGCCCTAGGCACAGTATTTATATCAAAATGAGCAAGGTAATACCTATTGCCAGGAGTCAAGGTGTCATTCTTTTCCTATCACATTTTACCTTTCATAATATTCAACAATTCTAAAAATCACTTTGTATACAATACTCACCTCTGTGGAAATAATTATTATTTTAAGTAAAGTATATTTGTGCACACAAATGCAAATATGCTTCCAAACAAATGCTCAAGAACAGTTTTATTAAGATTCCTGTTCATGAAGATAATATAGCTTATAAACCAAAAACCATAATGAACAAGCAACCCCTCCAAAGAACCAAAGTTAAGATTGTTTAGTGATCAATTTTTCTTTGTTATATATGTCCTATTTTATATATGTCCCAGGATATTTGAAAAAAAAATGCATCTAGCAGGAAAACTTTATCCTTCTACATTACATATAAATTGCAAATTCTTGTAACATACAAATTTCACATACTTAAATATTTGATATGACAAACAGTCCTATTGATGTCATTTATTACTACATATTTTTCTTCACATTATATTAATATGAGTTATTGCTTTAATTCATGTCAATAGGTCCTAAGTTAATATAATAGTGGGACTAGTATAAGATTAAAATACCACACCTGTTATCACTTGAGGAAATCATTTTTATACTTATAGTGCTTGTGGTAGTTTGAAGTTGAATCATACCCATCGACTCATATACTTGAAAGCTTGCTGTCCATTTGGTAGAACTATTGGGGATAAAGTAGAAGGTGTGGTCTTGCAGGAGGAATTTTGTCATTGGGAGTGGGCTTTCCTTGTAGATAAGGATATACATTTTCTGCTGTTGCTTCAAGGCCAAGCTAGCCTTCCTGCTTCAATGTTACCATCCATAATCACGGACTCTAATGATTTACAAAAACGAGACCCATATTAGAAACTTTATTTGTAAGTTATCTTGGCCATGGTATCCTGTCACAATAGAAAAATAACTAAGAAAATATTCTCAGTACGTTAGTTTGAAAAGGACTTTCATTCCTATTTACTGATTCACTTCAATATTGCCTACTTCCAGTATGTAACAGCAGTCCACAGATTAACTGTTTTGGATGACACTATAATTTCTCCTATTTATTACAAAATTTATTTGTTCATTTAATCACTTTACATACCAGTTGTAACCTCCTCCCTAATTCTTCTCATTCTTCTCCTATCCCTCTTCCCTACCTTCAGAAAAAGGGACCCCCCCACCAACCCACCAACCCACCCAAACTCATCATGTCACATCAGGAGTGCGGACATCCTCTTCCTTGATGTTGTGTCAAGGTAACCCTTCCAGGGAGAAGTGATTAAAAACATACAACAGAGTTCTTGTCAGACGTGGCTATTGTTCCTTACTAGCGAAACCACATGAAGACCAAGCTGCCCATTTAGTACACATGTGTACTGCCCTAGATACAGATGATACATGGTTCTTGCTTGGTGCTTCAGTCTCTGCAAGCATCCCCCCAGGTCCTCGTTAGTTGGCTCTGTTGGCCTTCTTATAGAGTTCCTTCCCTCTCCAGGTCCTTCTATACCCTCCCCCACTCTTCCACAAGGTTTCCTGTGCTCTCCCCAATGTTTGGCTGTGAGTACCAGCATGTGTTTTGTTCTACTGCTGGATGGAGCCTCTTAGAGGAGAGCTACATTAGTCTCTTTTCTATAAGCATAGCGGAATGTCATTAATAGTCTTAGGAGTTGACTTTCTCCTTTTTGGTGTGGGTTTTAGGTTGGGCTTTGGGTCAGAAATTGGTTCGATAGTCACTCAATCATTGCTCTATCTTTATCCCTGTGCCTGGTAATCAGGTAAAATTGGGGCTGAAGTTTTTGTGGTTGTGCTAGAGATCCTCTCTCTCCACTAGGAATTCTGTCTGGTTGGAGGATGGCTTCTTCAGTCTCCACAGACCCTCTACTAGGGGTCTTAGCCAGAGTCGCCCCATATCTTCGCAGGAATGTACCTTATCATAGGTCTTCAGCTTGTCTCAGAGATGTCCCCCGCTCATGGTTTCTCCTCTTGTGGGAAAGATTAAGCTTTGTCACTGGTAAAAACAGTCTTGGCGGACTTTACCCTTGGGGCATCCCATGAATACCTTGTGGCAGACTGAGTGGAGCCATCCTAGGCCTGGAATTAAGGAAACAGACCTGGGAACCCTACCTGGGCTATTGTTTTCCTAATTGACCCTCAATGGGAGAAGGAGACCGCCCTTCCCACGTGACTGAGGCAGGTGGGGAGGAGAGAACAACCGATTCAGCCCGGGCTTGAGCGCGTGTGGAGCAGCGGAGAGGCTGGACCAGCACGCAGGCCAGAGAAACACTTAGGAACCCGTCCTGAGGAACGGATACCGAAAGGTTCACTCTTTTGTAGCTTTAACACTTTTTCCCTCTTGTGTAAGCTAGTTGGGTTGTATAATAAAGTTTAATTGTTAAGAAACAAAGCCAACATCCTCTTTCTGCAAACCCTTTGTCCTCTGCACCTCCTCATCCCAAACTCCATCTCTGATGTCTTCACATCTGAACCCAACCCTCATGTCCTAAGGTACTAAATTTTCTATTGCTGATGAGAGTTCAAATATGTACAACCACTGTGGGAATCAATATGACATTTTCTCAGAAAATTGGGAATAGGTCTACCCAAAGACCCAGCTATACCACTTCTGAGAATATCCCCAAAAGATACTCTACCATACAACTAGGACATTTGCTCAGTTTTGTTCATAGCAGCTTAATTTCTAATAGCCAGAAACTGGAAATAACCCAGATGTTCCTCAACCAAAAAATGGAAGAAAATACGAACTGTGGCACATTTACACAATAGAATACTACTCAGTTATTGAAAATAAGTAAATTATGAAATTTGCAGGCAAATATAAAGAACTAGAAAAGATCATCCTAAGTGACGTAAAACCCAGACCCAGAAAAACACACATGGTACATATTTCTAAGTGGATATTCACTATGTAGTATAGAATAAACATGTTAGTATTCACAGACTCAAAGAAGCTAAGTAACGAGGAGGGCTCAAGAGAGAATTTTTTATTTTCCTCAGAAGGGGAAATAGAAAAGACAGTGGATTCGTTGAATTCTTGTATGCTTTTTTAAAAATTAGACTTTTAAAAACTTTTTACATAAACATTTATATTATTACACAAATATACAGTAAAGTACCTATAGCAAAAAGAACCATGACATAATCAAGAATTATATAAATGTCACATTCTTAGTGTTTTGGATATTTGTATTTTACAGCCATGAAAAAAAAATCCTTCCTATCTTGGTGTGTCTAAAATTCTGAATGTAAATCAATTTCCATCACATCTTGTCATTGTCAACTTAAAACATCTAGACCTAAAAACATCTTAACCCCTAAACAGCTAAACTTCATTATAAAACTAAGCTACCTGGTCTTCAATTGAGAGTTGAGGAATAAACTTGATTACCCAAGTATGCCACGAGTGCAGGTTAGTAGCTTTCCAAATGAGAAGATGACAGAGACAGTTTGCTGCCTGAATAGTCATCCAAAAACTCTCTATAATGTTGGAGCATCTTCTTCAACCTTCTGGACCAATATATCTGACAAACATATTTGTGAGGCAGGAACTATTGAGCACTTAGCCAACTTTGGCCATTGACTCTGCCTGCATCCAAGTTTGCCCTTTTTAAGCAGAATTCTGTTTGTGGTAGAAATGAGGACATTTTTCCCAGTGGCTTTTTGCCACATTTGATGCCATCTCCATAAGGAGGTTCTTTTATCCTCTTCTTCCTTTGTGAGGTAGGCTGGGTGTTGCCAGGCGTCAACCTGTCTCATTGTCACTGAATGTTTAAAATAATAAAAAACATTTTTTCTGCATGTCTCTAAGGTTTTTGAAAAACTTATCTAACTATCCTACCTTATCTTTTATAGAATCATATCTATCTGTATGTTATATGAGCATGGGATATCTTTCTTTCTTCTGAAATCTTCAAATATTTTGCAGAGATTTGAAGATTTTTTTCATATAAATCTTTCACTTACTTGGTTAGAATTACACCAAGATATACTTTATATTATTTGTTGCTATTGTGAAAAGTGTTGTTTCCCTAACTTCTTTCTCAGCCTGTTTGTCCCTTGTATACAGGAGGGCTACAGATTTTTTTAAAATTGATTTTGTATCCAATCACTTTTTTGAAGGTTTTTATAAACTGGAGGGATTTCTTGATAGAATTTTTGGAGTCACTTATGAATACTATCCTATTATCTGTGAGTAGTGATAGTTTGATTTCTTTTCTGATTTGTATCCACTTGATCCTTTAGTTGTCTTATTTCTCTAGCTACGACTTTGAGTACTATTATTAAGAGATACAGAGAGTCAATAGCCTGGTCTTGTACCTGATTTCATTGGAATTAATTTAAATTCTCTCATTTTAGTTTGATGTTTGCTATAGGCTTGCTTTAATATGTTTATGTATGTGCCTTGTATCCCTGCTCTCTTCAGGTCTTTTTAAATGAATGAGTGTTGGCTTTTGTTGAATGCTTTTTGAGCATCTAATGAGATGGTCATGTGCATTTTTTGCTTTACTTTCTTCTTATGATGAATTAACATTGATGGATTTCTGTACATTGAACCACCCCTACATGCCTGGAATGAAGCCTACTTGGTCATGGTGAATGATAGTTTTGATGAGTTCTTTAATTCAGTTTGCAAGTATTTTATTAAGTATTTTCACATCAATGTTCATAAGAGAAATTTGTCTGAAATTCTCTTTCTTTGTTGAGTATTTCTGTGGTTTTGGTATCAAGGTTACTGTTGCCTCATAGAATAAGTTTGGTAATGTTCCTTCTGTTTCTGTTTTACAGAATCATTTGAAGAGAATTGGTATTAGCTCTTCCCTGAAGGTTCAGCAGAATTCTGTGCTGAATCCATCTGGTCCTGGGCTTTTCTGTTGTTGTTGTTGTTGTTGTTGTTGTTGTTGTTGTTGTTGTTGTTGGGAGACTTTTGATGACTGCCTATATTTCCTTAGGTGTTGTAGAAAAAATTAATTTGTTTACTTGATCTTGATTCAGTTTTAGTAGTTGGTAGCTGTCAAGAAAATGGTCCATTTCATTTAGATTTTCAAAATTTGTGGCATATATAGGCTTCTGAAGTAAAACTTGATAGTTCTTTGGATTTCCTCAGTGTCTGTCGTTATGTCTCCCTTTTCATTTCTGACTTTGTTGATTTGAATACTCTACCTCAGTTTTTTAGTTAGGTTGGGTAAAGGTTTCTCAATCTTGTTGATTTTTTCAAAGAATCAGCTCTTTGTTTCATTGATTATTTGAATTGTTTTCTTTGTTTCCAATTTATTGATTTCAGCCCTGAGTTTGATGATTTCCAGCCATCTACTCCTCTTGGGTTTTTCTACTTCTTCTTATTCCTGAATTTTCAAGTGTGCAGTTATGTTGCTAGTATGGAATCTCTCCAGTTTCTTTATAAAGGCTCTTAATGCTATGAACTTTCCTTTTAGCACTGCTTTCATCATGACTCATAAGATTGGTTATTGTGTGCCTTCAGTTTCGTTGAATTCTAGGAAGTATTTAATTTACCTTTTTATATCATTCTTTATCCAGATGTAATTGAGTAAGGAGTTATTCAATTTCCATGAGTTTGTAGGCTTTCAGTTGTTTCTTTCATTTTTGAGTTCCATCTTTAATCCATGGTAGTCTGAAAAGAAGCAAAGGGTTATTTCAGTTTTCTTGTAGCTGTGGAGGTTTCCTTTGTGACCAGGTATGTGGTCAATTTTGGAGAAAGTTCCATGAGGTGTTCAAAAGAAGCTGTATTGTTTTGTGTTTGGCTGAAATGTTCTGTAGATATCTGTAGGCCCATTTGTTTCATGATGTCTATTAATTTCCTTGTTTTCTCATTAAGTTTTGGTCTTGATAATCTGTCAATTGGGGAGAGACGGGTGTTGAAGTCTCCCTCTATTAATGTATGGAGTTCAATGTGTGACTTAAGCTTATTAATGTTTCTTTTACAAATGTAGGTGCTTCTGCATTTGGGGCATAGATGTTCAGAATTGATACATATTTTTCCTTTGATGTGGATGTAGCGACCTTACCCATCTCTTTTGATTAGTTTTTATTGAAAGTCTATTTTATCAGACACAGAATTGCTACTCCAGCTTACTTCTTGGGTTCATTTTCTTGGAATAAAGTTTTCAAAGCCTCTTCTCTGAAGTAATGTTTATCTTTATTGCTGATGTGTGTTTTTTGTATGCGGCAGAAGGATGGAACTTGTTTTTTCATCCATTCTGTCAGCCTGTGTCTTTTTACTGGGGAGTTGAGGTCATTGATGTGAAGACATATTAATGACCAATGGTTGTTACTTTTGTTTTGACGGTGGTGGTAGAGTGTGTGTGTGTTTCTGTGCTTTGGATTTGTGGGTGTGGGCTTATTTATTTCCTGTTTCCTAGGTGTACTTAGCCTTCTTGAGCTGTAGTTTTCCTTCTTGTAACTTTTGTAGGGCTGGGTCTGCGGTTAGGTACTGATTAAACTTGGTTTTGTGATGGAATATCTTGTTTAATCCATTTTGCTGGTTGTAATAGTCTCAGTTGGCATCTGTGATCTCTTAATGTTTGCATGACTTCCATCCAGGCCCTTCTAGCTTTCATAGTCGCTCTTGAAAAGTCAGGTGTAATTCTGATAGGTTTGCCATTATATGTGACTTGACCTTTTTCTCTTGCAGCTTTTTAATATTCTTTCTTTGTTCTTACATTTAAAGTTTTGATTAGTATGTGGTAGAAGAATTTTCTTTTCTAGTCAAATCTAATTAGTGTTCTGTAGGCTTCTTGTATGTTTATGGGCATTTTTTCATTATGCTGGGGAAGTTTTCTTCTATGATCTTTTTGAAAATGTTTTCTGGGCCTTGGAGGTTGGTGTCTTCTTCTTCTATTTCTATTATTTTTAGATTTGATCTTTTTATAGTGTCCCAGATTTCTTGGGTGTTTTGTGTCAGGAACTTTTTAGTTTTAATGTTTTCTTTGATTGGTGTATCAATAATTTCATCCTCATCTTCCATGCTAGAGATTCTCTCTTTCATCTCTTGTATTAGTTGAGGTGGCTTGTGTCCATTATTACTGTTCTATTTCCTATGTTTTCTAACTCTAAGATTCCTCAGCTTTTTTTTTATTTGTTGTTTCTAATTATTTCATTAGGTCTTGAATAGTCTTATTCATTTCTTTCTCCTGTTTTATTGAATTTTCCTGTAATTCTTTATAGAATTTATTCAATTATTTCATGGTTGACAGTATTTTACTGTGTTTCTTTGAGCGATTTGTTTTCATGTTTCAAGGCTTCTATCATTTTCATCACCTCCGATTTAAAGTATTCTTTTTGCACTTCATGGGTCTTCCTGTCTCCAGGGCTTTCTATGGTATGATTACTAGTTTCTGGTGTGTTGTATGGCTCTGAGTTTTGTTGCTAGCCTTCTTGAACTGTCTTCTAGGCATCTGGTTGTCTCTTGTGTTAGCAGGCTTAGAGATTCCTCCAATTATGTCAATGTATTTGTCCCACATTGTTCAGGTAGGATGGGAACAAGTAAAGAGAGCTCCAAGCCAAAAGTTGTTTGCTAGAGTTCCCCAGAAGCCTCCTCACGATGATGGATAGTGGGTGTTGGAGCTTGCACCCAGCTCATCTTAGCTGGGTTCCTTGTCTGTATGCCAGTTGGGTTAGGCAAGAGAAGAATGAGTTGACAGATTTCTAAGCCCAAAGTTGCTCAAGTGCCCTACAGTCATTTTTGAGATGGTAGGGCTCTGTCTATCTGCTGTGTTCCATATGAGCTAGATCAGTAACAGGTGGGGCTGTGAGATATTCAAGCTTGAAGCTGCATAGTGTTCCACAGATCTTTTTTAAATGGCAGCAATTGTGAGTCTTGGTCTGGGTTAGACTCAGCTCTGTCTATTTGCTCTGTATCCCAGATGGGTCAGGATGGTAAGCATCTTAGGGGCTGAAGTGGACCAGCGCACAAAGCTGCCAGTGTGTTCCACAGGCCTTCTTGATATCACAGGGCTCTACTTATCTTCTCTGTGACACGGTTGGGCTAGGCCAAGAAGCTGCTGAATGGTTGAGAGAGATTAGAGCTCAAAGCTGCTCATGAAATAGGAGCTAATATGGGGTATGGCCCCCAAAGGTCTCTGCTCTGTGACCTAAGTGGATCTGGCCAATAGGCTGTAGGTGGTTGGGGTGTGATCAGAGCCAGAAGCTGCTAGCAGGATAGCAGCTAATGAGGATTGTGGCCAGAGCAGGTCTCTGCTCAGCCTGTTTGCTTTGTGTCTTAGCTATGTCAGAACTGTATGCTTCCAGTGAACAGGTAGAGATCGACTCAGACCGACGTTGCTCACAGGATAGCATCTAATGCGGATTGTGGCCTGCACAGGTCTCCTCTTGGCCTGTTGCTTTGTGTCTTAGCAGAATGCTTCAGGCAGGGGGGCAGAGACAGACCAAAGCCCTAAGTTGCTTGAAGGATGGCGGCTAATGTGGATTGTGGCTGGTGCCTGGATTCAGCTGTCTGGTCCAGAAGGTACGGTCCCAGCTGATAAACAGGTAGGGGTGGCGGGGGGAGGGGGGTGTGGTGTCCAGCTGTGGACAATCAGAACTCCAAGCTACTCAGAAGTTCCATAGGCCCTCCTGAGATGGAAGGGCTATGCTTATCTG
This sequence comes from Acomys percivali, assembly GCA_907169655.1. NCBI lineage: Eukaryota > Metazoa > Chordata > Mammalia > Rodentia > Muridae > Acomys > Acomys percivali. The sequence goes on from OU015745.1 coordinate 118,081,023, forward strand.
CTCTGTGGTCCAGCAAAGCTAGGCCAGGAAACAGCTGGGGTCTAAGAGAGATCAGCGCTCAAAGGTACTTGGGTGCCCCACACTCTTTCTCAGAAGGCAGCTGATGTGGATTGTGTTCACTGTCAGGACTCTGCTCTTCCTGTCTGTTTCCTGTCCCATATCCTGCAAGCAGTAGAAGGGCGGTAAGAGCCTGGAGCACATGGGCAGTGAGAGCCAGAAGCTGCGTGGATATCCCACAGTTCTTCTCAAAATGGTGGCTAACGTGTGCTGTCCCCCAGGAATTTTCTGTGGGTTAGCTGGGTGGCCAGGGGTCAGACCCACTCATGTCCCCACATACAATGTGGATCCCTTTCACCTGGGAATCAGCAGCACTTGTGGTTTTAGCTCATTATGCAGTCCTGGTTTTCCTGCTAAAGGATTCAGTGTGGGATTGGTGCCACCACTTTGGATCCTGAATTTCTTCTATTCTTAAATTATACATTTTATTATACTTTCTGTTCCTTTTAATTCTTCAATTCACCCTCTAATGTATGAATAGCAAAATTGTCTTTCATTTAACCCATGACCAGTAACTCAATGAAATTTTATCCATCATTCGATATCTTTATTTCTCATTGATATAAAATTTATCTTACCAAGTGAAACTATTTATCTGTTTGGAATACATCCCTACAGTTATCTACCTGTTATACTGATGCCCTTGTACTGTAAGTTGTCACGTTCTTTAGCTCTATGAGGAAATAATTATTCTTTAGCATATTTAATTTAGTGTTATTATCGTTGTTGTTATTATTATGTGTGGAGAACGGAGTTGTATAGATACACAATAATGTCAAAATTGTAATAGAAAATGACAGTGCAGATTTCCTTCTCTCCTTCCAGTTTTAGATTGGTTCAGATATTAAACTTAGTTTGTCAGTTTTGAGAAGCAGGCACTTTTTTCAGTGACCCATCTTGTAAGCCTTTTTGTTTGTTTGTTCTATTTTGTTGTTCTTCTTTTATTTTGATTTGCTTTAGATTTTTATTTGAAGTACATAAATGGCTTTCAAATATTAGGCAATCTTCCTTAAAGAAATTTATGTATAGTCCTTTTCTGTTGATCTACTAAAAACTATTCTAGCCTTTATTTCTGTTTTTGATTGTCTTTTTCCAAATGACTCAGTATTAAAAGATAGAGTGAAACATTTCTTTGTTTTTAAGGGAAGAGATGCAAGGTTTACATGTGCAATAAATATTCAATAAAATATCATAAACTGGGGCCTGACAACGTGGCTCACTAGTAAAGAGGTGCTCATTGATCTTCTAGAGGACCAGAATTTGATTTACAGGGCCATCTTTTTGGCTCATATCCAACATATCTGTAATTCCAGTGTCAGTGATCCAATACCATATTCTGGCCTCTGGGAACAAGGCATAAACAGTATGCATTGACATAAAGGCAGGCAATTACTTGTACAAATAAAAAATGACAAAATAAAAATTAAAAATTATTAAAATATTAATAAAATTACATTGTACATGATCCAATATAGGCATAATTAACATAGTAGTTAACTTCAAATTGTACTATAACTTTCATAATTTTTGATCTGTTATTGTTTTGTGACTCTGTCTCTTTTAAGGCTTTAAATTTTGCTACATAACTTTTCATTCCAGTCAAAAAGAATAGAGCCCAAATCTTTCTCTCAATATTATTCTTCTTATCAACTATCTCATTAAGAGATGTAATGTAAACTGGTTATTTTCCATTGTCTAGAATTTAGACAATTTAGACTCTAGGTCATTTAAAATAGCACAAGTCATTAAAGAATTTATAAATAATATCAAGGAACAATTTTTATAGACAGACTATATTTTATAACAGTCTTTATTAGTTCTGTAATGATGGTTAATAGAATTCTATACATAAACTTTGGATATTGACATTGTTCTTTTCTTTACATTTTTAAATATTTATTTATTATGTATACAATATTCTGCCAGAATGTGGGCCTGCCTGACAGAAGAGGGCACCAAATCTCATTATAGATGGTTATGAGCTACCCTGTGGTTGCTGGGAGTTGAACTCAGGACCTCTGGAAGGGCAGTCAGTGCTCTTAACCTCTGAGCTTCCCCAGTCCCTGACATTCTTTTCTGTAAATTTGTTGCTAAGCAAATTAGTAATTAGATTCTACAAAAGATGCTTTGTGTGGGAGTTTATGTCTTCTTTCCTATGGAATGCCATTTCATAAGTAGATTATGACTAAAGGACTCCTGTTTTTCATCTGCTGAGAAAAATCATTTAACATATTGTCTTAAAAAAATTCCTGACTGCACTTGTTGCTTAAGAATTACGTAGAAGGCTGCTAGAAAAAAATAACTGTAGACACTGAGTTCTCTTCTTTGCATGAAGAGAATGTTGATTAGGAATGTAATCAAAATATGTTTATATTTTGTTTTAAATAACAAACATAAACTAAAAGAGGAAATGTAATTGTTAATGAACTTGGCAACTATCATTGCCAACTACAAAAACAAAAATATCATGAGGAATTGCAAAGATTGACACACATGAGGTGCACCAACAACAAGTTGCCCATATCAAAAGGATCATTGCTTTATTTCAGTGAGAATCTTTGCTCTTCCACAACACTGGCCTAATCCCATCACAAAAGAATACAATAAAAAATAGGCCTATGATTGAAGATAAGTACTTTCAACACAAACCTGCACACGATAGCTACAGTCAGAGTTCAAGAAATAAAAAAGAGAAAGAAACAGAAAAGAATAGGAAGAAAAATGACAGATAAAAAGAATCATGACCCCATTTAGAGCTGCAAACTAAAAGGCTTTAAGGATAAAACCAAGCATTTCAAAATAGAAAGGTGGATTGGGCCTATGTGGCAACACAAAGACAAGGAGAATAAGGTGACCAAAAGTGAGGTACAAAGTTAAAACATCAGGAAACTGATGGTTTTATTGGAATCATGATGAGGAAAATATAATGAATGAAAAATATGTAAAGAAAATAAAGTAGTTTAAAGCTACAAAAACTACTAAAGTAACTTTTTTAAATGTTTTAAAAATTGCTTTAATTAAGTAGAACGTGAAAGGTATAAAAACTTTGACAATCAGGATACTACAGCTTTGCCAGGAAACAATATCTCACACTAAATTCTAACACTTAATCTGTGATATTTTTTCAGAAGTAGAAAAATAATGAGACTGCATATATAAACACAGTACAGAGTTCTCAAAAACTGTCCATAATGAAATGAACATGGTTGAAAACTTAATGATTGTTGAGATTATATTTATATTTGACTTTCCATAAATAAACTCTTTAGCAATCCTGTTTGATTATATTTAATAGTATAAGTTTATGTGTGAATGAGCATGGGTCCAGATTAATTTCATTATCTTTTCCTAACATCATGCATACAGAAATGACAATGTAATGATTTAATTGAGGAACCAAATATTCCAAATATCAGACAAAACAAACAGCCACAAAATAAGGCATGTGGGGAATGTGTTCAGCTGGTAGAGTGATGTCTAGCAACCACAAAGATCCTGTTTTTATACCAAACATTATGCAAGCCTGCTAGGATATTCACTTATAATCTCAGAACTAAAGAAATAGAGGCAGGAAAATCAGAATGTAAAGGCAGTCCTTGACTATGTATTGAATCTGTATCTCAAAATAAACAAATACATAAATAAAGAAACAGAATAATTAAACAAGAGGAACAAATGTAATATACCAATGCCACAAGTAGCACATAATGTATGTTTCAGATATAGCCCAACTACTTATCCTTGCAATAATTTTTAAAAGCCAATGGAAAGTACATATTGTATGGTGAAATTATTGTACACACACAAAATCTTATTCTTAACAAAAGCTTAAAAATGTTTAAACAGTGGGGTAATTGACATCATGACCGAGATAACTAAAGTCTCCAATGTAGAGATAGTTAATACTATATGAAGTTATACTCAGGGCTAAATTCATTAAGAGATACAAAGTCAAGAGGCTAATGGACATATTAACTCAGAGACTGAAGCAGCATGCACAGAACCTGCAAGGGTACACACTATATGTGGTCCTACAACTGAAAGGAAAGTTGGGCACTGTTAAGTGAATCAATTATTCTGCATACATTAATATAGGAAATTATTTTTGCAGCTGTCATTTATAAGTCAGCTGTTTTCCAAAAAAAAGATACAAAAACTTGTTAGATGGATCATAAGCCTTAAAGCACTAGAGCTGCGCAGATACCACCCTTGTGAGCGATCTTGTCTGCTTCCCATCCAACATCCAAAATACTTTCACATGAACCATTTGGGCTGCTTCTGCTCCATGGGACCAAGATGTTCTTGGTCAAGTGCTCCTTCTTACTCCATGGCAACCTCCTGTCTCCACCCTCCACCTTTGCTTCTCTTTATGGTCCTTCTGTCACCGGGGAGCCTTAGCTCTACCTACCATTTTGCTGTTCAGCCCAAAGTTCAACGTATAAAACCATGTCCATGATAAGTCAGTAACCAGATCTAAGAGCACCGAAAATAGCATGTGAAAACTCAGTGCAAAAGACATGGCATATGCACCCTTTGCCAAGCTAAAAAGCAATCATCAATTAATAAAGTTTTGTGAATGCAAATTTAGTTTTCTCCAAGAGACTCTCACTGAGGAAGCACTCTACTCAAATGGAGGCCGTATGCTCAGCAGTAGATTCCAACACAAAATAAGCTCAGTTAGAACATCAACCTTTGGAGTTTTGTCACTCAAAATGTGGTGTTAGGGCATTGTTTCATCTTAATTTTACTTTGTATATTTTCTCTCAATTTACCCTGTAAGTCATTTGGGTATATAGTGTCTTCCAGTTTAGTGTTTTTTTTTTTTTTTAATGGAACACCTGAATGTGAAAACAAATGGATCTCTGTTTCTTATGCCTATTCTTGAGCTGTTTTCCTTCTGTTCATCTGCTGTTCTTTATTTTAGTATGTTAGTTTTTGTTTTATCTTATTTTGTTTTATTGGAATCCTTTAGAAACCGGTTATGTTTCTAATGAAAGGCAGAAAGTGGGTGAATCTTGTGAGGAAAGGAGGTTGGAGGGACTAGTAGGAGTAGAAAGAGAAGAAACCATAATCAGGACATTTTATGTGACGAAAAAAATCCATTTTCAATAAAAGGAAATGTTTTTTAAAAGAAATATAAGTTCAAAATTTGAAATGAACTTTTTAACATATATAATTAGTTTATTGCACATGAATGAAATAAACTACATACAGCAAGCAGAACCATTAGATAATCATGAGTTATATAAATGTTTCTTTCATAGGGATTTGGCTATTTGTATTTGTCAAACTTGAAGTAAACTTCTTTCCTATCTTGTTGGGTCTAAATTTCTGAATTATATTCACTATCTATCATATCTCATCTCTATTAACTTAAATCCTTTATCTTGATCTAAAAAGATCTTATCCCCTAACCAACTAATGAAATGAGCTTTTTGTTAGTATTCTTTGTTCAGAGTTGTTCTTTCACAAGTAGACAGATTGTTGCATTAATATTAATTTAATAAATGTGACAAAGGAATCAGCAAAAATATCTTTGAAGATTTGGGTAAGTTATTAGGTAATAATACCTAGAAGAAAGCTTAGTGCTCTGGGAAGGTAACTGTGAAACATAAAGGGATGCTTTAGGATGAAGTGTGGTTTTGAATTTTTTCAGTGTTTTTGTTTTCAGTGGTGGTGTTTTTTGTTTTTGTTTTCATTTTGTTTTTAATTTTTATTATATGACACACTTTGTTACAGCTGTGACTTTGGATTGCTATGTGAACTTCAATTAGCTACAATATAAAGCAAATGTGTGCCAGTAAAAATTTTACAGTATCACATACAAGTCAAAATACTTCACATTCAAGTTCAGTAAGAAGTTTTGGGATGAAAAGTTATAATGAGAAAAATAAAAGAACTCCTTGTTACAAGTACATAGACTATAAAATAATAATAACCAAGTCAAGATTACTATCAGGAATGAAAACATTAACAGACTCTTTTAGAGTATTTGCACTAATATTTAATTGGTATTGTAAGTGAAAATTTTAACAATGTTATTTTCAGAAATAAATAATTAAATTTGAAATGTAACTAATAAGAAAATATCCCAAAAGAATATATGGAAAATAAATGAAAGGGAAAAGAATAAAAACAACATTGTAATTACTGTTGAGCTTAGGTTTCGCAATAATAGAATTATATTGTTGTTTATGTTTGAAATTATAATATAATTAAATCACATTTCTTCCCTTTCTTCCCTCCAAACCTTCTCTATACTTCATTCTTGCTTTTCTGTAACATCATGCCCTCTTTCTTTTATTAACTGTTGTTACATGTACATATGTGCAAAAGCATTATTAAATATAAACAGCTTAGCCTGTATCATGTTACATGTATATTGTCAGTGCTGATCGTTTTGTACTGGAAAATCAAATCATGTGCTTTTCCTGGAGAATGCTCTCAAAATCTTAGAACCTCATTGAATGTTGTTAGCCATACACAACATATTTTTGATTCAGTTGTGTAGCCTCCATCGGAGCTCCCACCCTCATTTTTAATTATCTTGAACATAATTATGTATACCCATCTTGTGGAATGGCTTATGTTTGCAAGTTTCCTGACATTCAAAATTCATACTAAATCATCTTCTTACAGGGGCTTTCTGTTCCTTTTATCTTAAAAAATGACTCTAAAATGAATTATTTGCCTACGAATATGCAAAGTCATTTTCAAAATGTTTGCATTTCTTTTACATTTCTATCTACCCAGCTCTGCATCACATATTTAGAGGCTTCTAGAGCCCCAATTTTAAATTGCAAGAGTTTCTGAAATTCTCCCATATACTCTCAAGTAGCAGCTCCATCTTTTAGTACCATTTTCAGCATTTATTTTCTGGTGCTATGATACTTAGAAACTTATAAAAGACGGCTTGTTTGGCTTACTGTTCTTTAGGTGTACTCTCTGTCATACTGGTGATGGCATGCAAGCAGGAGTGTGAGCGTGTTGAGAGAGGAGAAGGAGGGAGAAATGGAACAGGAAGTGCTTTCTTTTTCCCAAAACGCACATGATTTCAAATAAGCAGCATTGGCTAAGGACTAAGTAGTCAAACACATTGGCCAGTGGGGATACTTCATATTCAAATCCCAAGACTATATTAAAATGTTACCAATCCCTAACAAAATTCATTTTATAATAGCAAGTATAATTTTGATATTGCTTTCCCCTACAACACAGTGGCTAGAGTTAAATTGTGTATTCAGGAGATTGTGCATGAATTAATGGACTTTTAAGTAAAATATCTTACTTTCCAACATTTTAAACATCTCCCTCCCATTTCTGACACTCTTTTCAGATTCCTTTTCCATGTTCGTGTATCTTGTATTATTTTATATCCTCTGATGGTTAACAAGGCTATATTATGAGCGTATGTGTGGATCTGCACACTGTAGCCTGGCACACTCACTGATGTGTACACAATTCTAAACATTTTTCCACTCCCTCAACATCATCAGTAAACAATACTTTATCCTGACGCTTTCCATATTGCCTTCCCATTTCATGACTGCTTATTTTTTAATTGAAGTAGCTCTGTGTAGGCTCAGTTTTAGAAGATGATAACTGTACCAAGTTTTTAAAAAGCTTTCTATGATGCTGTATTCTAAATCCTCAGAATTTATCCGAAGTTTCCTTACAACCAAATCCAAAGCAGTACTCAGAGAAATATGAGCTCATTTAGTTTAGTTTTAAGAAAGGAATTATCTCAAAATCCAGTGTCCCAAATATTGTAAAGTCTGTTAAGGGAGTTATGTTAAATTTATTACACTAGAATACACTTTAAAAAGAGGATGTCAAAGAAATTACCTAAGTTGATTACGCTGTAGTTATATGTAAATATATTTCTTCTTATATGATTGTAGTATATAAAGTGTTTTCGTTTATTAGATTCACTTATATTATCATGTAGTCTCTGGGACTGAATTAATTACTTGTTCCTTTTATTTATCTGAATGAAGCTCATGTGTTTATAAAAGATTCATTTGATCTTGTTCAAGTAAATTATGATTTTCCACAGGGTTATCTTTTAAATTATGTTCTCTGTGTTGTTTGCATATTTGTATTAGAATTATTTTTGGACACGAGTTGTGAATTATTGCTGTTTCATGCATCAAACAATCTCATCTGTGTCATTCTGATGATATAAATATAAATTCCTATCATGAAATGTATTCAAAAGTGATTCTTACAGATACATGAAGAGTGAAATTCTATTTGCAGTAATATAAATCCTCTTCTGGTATCAAAGAACACAAGAATTCTTGTTTAAATTAGCTTTCTGGTGATAAAAAAAGGCTTAATAATTGATAGACCTTATCTTTCTAACTGTCAATTGTGACATACATATATTAATAGACGAATAATGTTTGACATGGCTCAATGATAATGTATGCATTTATATCATTAAAATAAAAGAACATCATTTATTATATCTTGAAGTTGAATACCACATTTAAGTTGTTATGCTAGACCATGCATTCATGAATGTCAGTTTTCAAGGAAACAATTATAAAAATATCAAAAAAGAGAGGGAAAAGAAAAAAAGAAAGAAAAGATAAGGTAAAATAAATCCTTGTCACTATTTCCAGGGCATAACAGTTGATTGAATTATTGTCCTGTATCTAAAAGAGAGAAAAGCAATGAAAACAATTGTCCTGTGGTTTCTTTATACTGGATTTTGGGGAGGGGATGATGTATTTGCTCGTTTGTTTGTAGACACAATATCTGAACACAGACAAGTGTCATGTTTATCCAATGATGGATTTGCATGGAATGAATTCAGTCCTGATTTATAATAAATTATTACAAACAGCATATAGACTTAGAAGATGAGGATATTTTTAAAATATAGGCATAAAATAATCTATGGTGGTAGCTGATATGTAAATTGGAATCTGTTGATGATCTGCAGAGCCCCTAGAAGTTGTTTCACCTGAAATGACAGGGAAGGAGATGCTCTCATTGTCTCAGACACTCTCTAGATTGATTAGTATTGTATGTGAGTCTTCTAAGTCAGGTGGTACAGCATGTTAAATCGGTTCACCCAGTGTCAAGTCGTGGAACATATGATAGGGAATCAGTCGTCCAGTTATAGTGCAGTAGGACTGATGATTTGTAGAGCATTCATATTTTAAGTGTTACGAACCTGCTCATGCTAATATATGGTTATTTACGATTCCTTTCTTTTAAAGAACTTTCCTTTTAAATATCTCTATCTGCCTAAGAATGTCTAATGCTTTTTGAAAGCAAACTCTTATGGTTTTCGAGGTTTCTGTCCCTCTCCCCCATTGGGTATGCCTTTTGTTTAAAATTATACACTTCTGCAAATATCATGTTTATGTACAGTGAAATATGATCACCTACCTCCCTTGCCCTCACCTTCACCCATATCTCCATCATCATTATATCACAGCATAATGCCATTTTTAAAATAGTCAGTAATTTCAGTTATTGCTGTGCTACAGACGTGTGTGTGGGACTCTGGAACATGACACACCTAAAGGTGGCCACAACCAGAGTAATTCTCCTTCCATCATCAATTCTTTACTTCCACTATCTCCTGAGTAAGGAGTGTGGGCAGAAGATCATCTATTCAACCTCTGCTGAAAAGTTTACATGGATTCTTCTTTGGCAGAGCCTCACAATTGTTATGTTATGAGTGGAATATCCGTATTACATTTAGAGACCTGCACCTCACAGCAGTCGCCACCATTCAACTTCTTACTAGCTTGATGTTTCACTTAACTGAGCTAAAACAAGTCTTAAATAATTTAAATTGCCGCAGAGCTTCAGCCCTACGAAGATCGTCAAGGGTATCTAGAGACATCAGAGTGAACCATTTATTGGTATGTAAACCTGTTCCTCACAATATATTTGGCTCAACATATTTTCATGTGCACACACACACACACACACAAAATGGACTGATTTTTATCCATTAAGGATCTCTATTATATCGTATTTTCACAATGTCTACCCATTTTGCCGAAACTTTTCTTTACAAATGTCATAACTTTAGCCCAAAAAGCTTAGAATAAAATGTAAATGATTTTGAGTTAGCAATATTTCCCTTTTGTTGAGGCAAAAAAAAATGTTATTTCTGATTTTTTCAAAATGCTACTACATAATTCCTCATAGTTTCACTTGTTAAATATTCAACCAATACAATTTTACTGGGGATTGGATTTATCACTACCAGGAAATTCTACTCAAGGAATCTTTATACAAAATCTAAGAAATCTATCCGGTCCTCTCTGGTGACCTCATTATCTTTCCCCATATGTGTCTGAGAGGAAGGATGATTTGTCCATCACTGTCCTGAAGGACCCGTTTAGGTGCACTGAGAGAATCCGGCTTTATCTTTTGTATCTTTGAACTTCACAAGGTGCAATTATCAGGCCACTGACTCTTCTGTCATATTTTTCTTAGGGGAAATACCGCTAAGGTTCACTTCTTAGACTATGTGAACCCCAAGCTCTCTCTCTTCTTTTTTTCTTACTCTAATATGACAGATACACTTTAGATATATCATTATTTAATAACTATTTATCAAATGATTTGCTATTCCTCTTTACTTCTGAAATGTGTAAATCATTGAGGTGCTTTGCATTTCTCACACAGTTACATAAAATCCTGGAATAGCTAAAATAGTACTTACTAAAAAATAAGTTTTACATTTACTTTTAAAACATTTGTGTTTTACTACTTGTCAAGCAAATATACATAGCTAACAAAAGACAATCTTGCGTAGCACCAAAATAGATGACTATATATCTTTAGCCTAAGAGATAGTAGCTTTTAATCTGAGAAACTCAATAACTACCAAAGTGTAATAGTTGTAGCCACAGAATTATGATGCATGAAAGTGATTTGTTGTGCTACAAATAGTGTCTGCTATTAGATATTTACTCAGAAGAAAATAAAATGCATATCCTCACTAAGACATTTACATAAATTTTCATAGAGCTGTTTGTTCTAATACCCACAACGTAAAAAGAGTTGGACTTCTAATTGCATTGTGCTTCATGTATCTACACATTGATCAAGAAGCATTATATAATAGTACTTGGCACTGCCTTGCAGCTTTCAGATACAAAACAAACAAACAAACAAATAAATAAAGAAACTAAACCAAACCAAAACAAAAATAACTTTATGCTGAAAAGAAAAAAAAATCCAAAAAGTGTAAATACTCTGTAATAATGCTTATTTTTATAAAACATTTGAATGGGAAATGCAGTCTTTGTATTTTGAAAATAGTCTACTTATTTATGGTGATTTTAAATGTGTGTGCATGCATACATGCATATGTGTATGTGAGTGTGTGCGTGCGTGCATGTGTGTGTGTGTGTGTGTGTGTGTGTGTGTGTGTTGTATACATCATATAGGATGATAATACTACCCCAGAGCAAGTGCCATACACTACCTGGAATACATCATTTCTAATCTTTGTCAAGATGGTCCAAGAAACTCCTCCAAAAAAAATATACTATTGCTCCTAGAACTTAAAGTTGTGACTCTCTTACTGAATAAACTGTTTCTTTGGATATTTGACTTGGAGAAATCTGGATGGAACTGACCTGAGAGCCTCTGAAGACTATCTCTCACATTATCAGAGGAGACTATGCAAGCTGCCAAAGGAGAAAAGCAATATGTGTTTCCTTGCAGCTTCAAGCTAAAACAAAACAAAAAAACAAAACAAAAAAAAAAAAACAAAAACAAAAACAAAAACCTACAACAACATAGTTTCCCAATGCTGCCATATTTTCAATTTTATCTGGAAAATAAGCAACAAATAATTAGTGAGAGTTAAAAATCCCCTCCATTTATAGGAATATGTTCCTGGTACTGTAAAGTCAGGAAAATTACTATGGCTGGAGTAGCTGTATCCCCTAGAGGAGAATGTACTATTGCCATTTCTTAAAACAATATTTTTAACTATATCCCAAGCACTTAGTGTATATTTAGCTAACATAAAAGTTAAGCTCTCATCCTTCATCAAAATAGTCTCTTTTTCACAAAGGTGAGAACTATTACAGAAATGTACAAGTGGTCAAATAGAGACAAGAAGTGATCAGGAAGTACACAGCCAAATTAAAAACATCTACACAACAACTAATTTGCCCATGTCTCAGAGAAATTGCAGAAAAGGTGAAAAAGTTCATAAAAGCCAGGAGATAAATATGCTTGCTCCTACATAAAGATAGATTTGGGAAAGCAGTTAATACCTAATAGTGTAAATAGAATAATATTAGGTGCTGACAAGAAGTTTATTAAGCAAAGAATAAAGTATTGAGACATTCTCTAATTTATATAAACTTTCTTTCTTTCTTTCTTTCTTTCTTTCTTTCTTTCTTTCTTTCTTTCTTTCTTTCTTTTTTTCTCCTGAGATAAGGTTTCCTTGTGTAGCCTTGGCTGTCCTAGACTCACTTTGTGAACCAGGTTGGCCTTGAACTCACAGAGATTTGTCAGCCTCTTCTTGCCCAAGTGCTGGGTTTAAAGACAGGCACCATCACTCTTGTCTGAGAATATTTGATTTATTGAAAGGTTCCAGCCTAGAACTCCCATCCAGGACAGAATCCCACCGCAATGGTAGTCAGCCACAGGTTGACTTAAAGCTAATCACTGTAAAACAAACAAGAGAGGTGATAAATTGGCAGGTTTGTGTGAGTAATTTGTCATGTGAAAGCAACATTTTTATAAATGTTATTTTTATTTCCTCAGAAGAAGAAAGATGAAATTGGTTTTGTCATATATTGTAGTCAGAGCAACACATATGTAAATAATATAACACATATGTAAACAGCAAAATGTTTAGGAATTTCAAAAAATGTAAGTTGAGGACATTTTATTATGGAAAAAAACACAATGTGCAACAATGGACCCACAACTATAATAAATAAATAGTAATCATATATCCTAGCTTTTTTTCTTGTACATATAGAATATTCCAGTGAGACATATACATGCACATGTAATACACATGCAAAGTAATTTATACGCACATCTTGTCTCCCTGACCCTCTGTACTAGAATAACCTGAAGCAGATGAAAAAAATATTTCTTGAATAGAATTGAATAGACTTAGATAGCTTATGGGCTTTATCATAACATTTTCTACCCACATTTATTTATTTCCTTATTATTTAGAAGATGGAGAAAGAGGGAGAACTTCCCACAGCAATGCATATGGATAAGTGGGGACAACTTTGGCAGCTAAATCTAGTTCCACCTGTGAGATTTGGGAACTAAATTCAGGCAGTTAGACTTAGAGCATCTATCTTCACCTGCTAGGTCATATTTCCATCCCTATCATAGGACCTTTGAAGTCAACTTGACAGTACAACCCCTAACCAAAAGGATAGCATCCTGCTTCAGTAATACTTATAATTAGTGCTTGCTCAAAACATGTCAATATACTTAAATCAATGAATAAATATAGCAAGAAATAAGCAATAGCAAACACCTTCAAAATTCATAAAACACTAGTTCATTTTCTTGGAAACTTATTAATAAAAACAAATTCAGATAGTCATGCTCACTCTCCTGTTCTTTCCCCTTTCTTGCAGTATTCAATTCATATGTGCATAGTAACATTACTCGTCAATTGCTGTTAACTACGAAGACAGAAAATACATATTTAGGTGTACTTTCTACAGTCTCAAGTAAAAGAACTTCCAATGCCTTAAAAAACGTATGTTAAAAAAAAGTCATTGTTCCATTAACACCTTTAGTGAAATTGCAGATGTCTCAAATTGATTCCCAACTCTTAAAATTATTTATTTCAAGCTTGACTCTGCCTGCATCTATTCTTGGCCATTTTAAGGCAGAATTCTGTCTGTACAGAAATGAGGATATTTTTCTGAGTGGCTGGTTTGCCAGGAGTAACTTGTCTTATTGTCAAAGAATTTTTAGTATAATAAAAACATCTTTAAATGCCATATTCTGTAGGTCTCTGAGGTTTTTGAAGACCTTATTTAACTGTTTTACCTCATATATCTATAGAATCATATCTATTAGTCCTAGAATATATATTTCTGTGATAAAATTAGATTAGTTTTGACATGAGCATGATTTTCATCAATATACAAAATTCAATACCACTGAATTAAAAAATAACCTATTTGTGAGTAACAATTGTTCAGCCATTAAAGTCTAGGCTCACAACAGCAATGGTTTTTATTTTCTTCTTGTTTCTGTCCTCAGATACAAACAAGAACACACATATTTTAGGACTCTGCACCAATCTATACTTCTCAAAATGTGAAAAGTCAAATTACATTAAAATTTGAGGTTTTTAATTAATAATTTTGTATAAAATTTTCCTTTGACATATTACAATATATTTCTGCTTAATATTTTCATCTTAAATATCATGAGTACTAATCTACCTGATATATATTTGCTGAACTTATTTATCTGAATTTTTCCCAAGGCAATATCAACATCTATTGAGGAATGAAGTTTTAACTACTTATTACTTTAAATTATTTATTTATTGTCTTATGTATTTATTTATTGTCAAAATTAATAAATATTAATTTAAAATATAACTTAATGTATATACTTAAAGAAGTGAAATCACCTGAGGTAGGTAGTACAAGGAAAGTTTTTAAAAAATAAAGTTAGTTATAATTAATTGAGTTATTATTTGAAAGGTAGGGGAATGTATAATCTATACATACTAATAAATATGACTTTTGGAGAGATTCTAAATAAACCTTTAAATTCAATATTATAATTTTATCTGTTTTAAGCTATGTATCAGAAGAATGAAGGTAGAAAAATGTTTGCAGTGAATTGTATTTATTTCAATTTATACTAGTTTGAATCTTTGTAAGAAATAAGATTGTTGTTTAGAATTTATGCTGTAATAATTACCCAATATCAAAAAATGTATTTTTGAAAATTATTTTATAGGGAATAGGAGAAAATAAGCTGCATTAAAAGGGAGAAAAACACAAAGAAAGACCAAGATTAAATTCTCTTAAGTGAAAGAGAAGATTTTCAAAAGAGTGTATTCAACAGTGCCAAATTCTGCAGGAGGATTAAGGAGGATAAAAACAAAGCCCCAGGATTGGTTATATTGATGAGCAATTCATTAGTAATTGAAGCAAAAGCTCCTCTAGTGTAGCCAAAGAAATAGGGACCACATACAATGCATTAGAGGAAGAAGTGCAAAATAAAGACCTCACCGTTAATGTTAACCATTTACAGTCATGTAGCTGTTGCATTCTGATTTTCATTTCATGGTAAAAAGCAAAAGGAGGTCTGACTGACATAAAATAACACTGACAGGGAATGGAGGTTGTAGGACAGAAAGCAAGATCAGTACCAGCATCCAAATTAGGACAGAGACCATGTTCTGAAGTATTAGAAATAATATCATCAGATTGAATGTATTCCTCATAGAGAGGAAAATCAAAAGATCAATAGCAATGTTGAAAAAAACATATTTTTTTTTACTGTGGACACATAAAGAATGCAAGAAACATTTAATGATTAGTAGCACAGATAGGAAAGAGCATGCTCACACATCATTGGCTATCGGCACCCTTTTAGATAACCAATAGTGGTAATTCAGGTTCAATCGCAAGTTGGAATAAATGTTGTTCTGCTTAGGTTTTGTAAGGAGTTGACGGTGTAAGGACACATGCAGTGCAATGCACTTTGTCCTGGGATAAATTTTCTCCATATAAAACTCATGTAGCTTCTCTAACACTTTTAACTTCAAAGAGGCATCGTATTCAGACATAGAGATTTTAGTGAGACAAAGGCGAGACAAAGGCTCTTTGGATTTTATTCAGAAAATCTGCTTAATTACTTTATATAATAGACACATATCTAGGATAACAGGTAAATGCAGGTGCAGAGAAAGACTACAGAATGAAGCAACAAGAGAATCAACAGGCCTAGAAGAAAGGACTCAGAAGAAACCAATATGCCTTCAACTTGATCTTGGAAGCTTAATATCTTGATCTAAAAGATACTGAATTTGAGCCACGCAATGGTTGTGGCTCACTCCTTTAATCCCCGCACTTGGGAGGCAGAGACAGGCAGATCTGTGAGTTTGAGGACAGCCTAATCTCCAAAGTGAATTGTAGGACAGCCAGGGCTACACATAGAGAAATAGAGAAACCATGTTTCAAAACCTTCCCCCACCCCACAAAAAAGAAAGGTACTGAGTTTGAACTGCTAAACTACTGTCTTATCTTGTTTTGTTACTCCTAGGAGAAACCAACATAAGCTAATTTCTTAAGTTTTAAATAATTAATCCCCAAATTTTCTGTTAAATAATGAAAGATATTTTTAGTTCCAAATCCCTTCATTTTTCAGCTTCCACTTCACACATTCTGGCATCCTCAATGATATGATGGATTGAAACTTCATAAATTCTGAATGAAGCAGCATGGCCTTCTCAAATTCATACTATTAGAATGACAAGAAATTTAGCTTATTATTCAATTAGTATGACACAAAAGAACATAGTGAAATGTGTAAGAAAATGGTATTGATAAATAATTTTCTATAAATTTTAAACCTGACAGCTTAAATGATATGGGAAAATAATATGTATGACTCAATAAGTGTAGGAGCTTTCATGGGCTTAATAGTGGAGAAAGTGAATTAATCTAAGAAGAGTTATAATCAGCGAGTTGTATGTTAAACAGTAAAATCACAGAGGGTTTGCTATGATTAAGAGTAATAATAACCAACTTTTAGATCTACAAATAAGTAATTGAGAATGCCTGTAATATACCTTTGATTTAAAAAAATCACAATCCTGGGAGGTTTTACCTAGAATGATCATTCATATGCATATTATGCATTCAGGTACCAGGAATGTAAACAGTAATAATGGAATGAATCAATTAGTGAAAGATGTGTTAGGAGACAATGTACTCATTATATGTGATTTCAAAACTCATAGTGTTTGCTTGGCCAAGAGAGATACAAATGGTCTAAAACTGTTTTAGTCAGTGATATCACTCAAGACAAATTGAGAGGAATAACTGCCCTCACGATAACTGCTTTATTTTTTAACACAAGACTGTGAAAATGAATAAAAATAAATACTAAATTTAAACAAATTCAGAATATTACTAATTCTTTATAAAATAAAAGATTATGGTAGAACTGAAAAATAGGAGAGAAGGAGAAATTATGGGGAATGTGTGAGTTCCATACAATTGGAACTGAAACTTTACAGCATGAATTTTAAATAGCATAACTCAAGTCAAATCAACCTCCAGTAAGCCAAATAAGAACCAATATTTGCTAAAGTATGCTTAATATTATAGTACAAGATTTTATGCCTTTGATGAATTCTTGGAAAGCATTGTCTTCATTGTGTTGATTAAACAATGCTAACTGCTGATTGTGATTTTTTCCATGAACATTATTAATTCACCAGTACACTAAGAATATTTCAAATATGTAAAGTTCCACTGAGATTTAGAAATCTTCAGTAGAGGAGGCAAGTAGCAGATCTCTAAAATTGAACAAGATCTATTTTTGGCAGCAGGGGACTTCGAGGTTATTTTAGGAAGTGTTTGGGAACATTTTCTCCATCCAGCCACTAAGCCTTCCAACACTGCTGAAGACCATCCACTTCTCATTCTATCTGACCAGTTGATGGAGAAATGGTGTGTTGTTGAGTAGAGCACATAAAATTCAGAGTTGAGTGTAATAATTCAAATTTCTAATTTTCTCCCAATGTTGAATGACCTTCAATGGTTCACATATAACTCGTCGGCAACTACACTTATCTTTCTAAAATAATCAGTTTCAATTCTCAAAGGTTTGTTTTCAGCAATTATAATTTCTATGTTGGAATTGAATATTAAGGAAATTATTATTGTACAAATGAATGATATTCAGTAGGAGTCACTAGTCACACATACTACAACGTAAAATAATCAGCCCTGAGAATATGTAAAGACAAGTGACATTATTTAGAATAATATTTTACTATTATTTAAATTTTTAAGTAATCATACAAAGTACCAGATATCATCATGTCATTTAAAAACAAAGCATGCTTTACTGGAATCCTCTTCTCCACAATTCTCACTCTACCTAATAGAAATAGCTTGGTACACTTCTCTCCAGTGTATTTTTCCATTTTATGCTTTATTATCTTTATCTATCTGCATGATTTTCATATCATCAATTTTCACTGTCTTGGTTTCTTTCTGTTAGCTTTCCTTATGTATCCAGAGTTCTATGTGTAGGGTTGATGCCTCCTGTGCCTCCTTTTCACTGTGGCAGTATATTGTTGTTACCCATTTTAAACTCATCTTTATATAGTTATATTTGAGACTTCCTTGGTGTAGAAAACATATCTCACAAAAACTCTCTAGATTTTTAAATCTCTTAAACTTTCCCTCAGAATTATTGATTGATTTTTTAAAAATTGTTTTATGAATGCTTCAGTCTCCACTGGCCTCCATAGCAGCATTCTGATTGAATGAGGTATTTTGTAATTGTCTCTATCTGTTTCAAAGAGAAGTTTCCTTAATGTGCTTTAGGACAGCAATTCTCTCTGACTGGAAGAATGAATATCTAAAGTGTAACTAGAGATCATACTTCTTTAATAATCTTAAACTTGTAGATTCTTCTCCATGGCCCATAACAACACTAACCTTGGATATTCAGCAAGGTTTACAGTATCAGACTGAGATTTCAATTTTGTTGAGTGAGTTTTATATCACATCTACACAGGTAAAGGAACAATCAAGAGAATGAAAATAAAGCCAACATTTGGGAAAGGATCTTTCATAGCTATACTTTTTAAGGAAGATTGGTATCAAGAATATTTTGTGATCTTTTTCTAGTCTGTAGGCTGCAAATTTGCTCTGTTGACAGTGTCCCTTGCCCTCAGAAGCTTTTCAGTCTCATGAGGTCCCATTTATCAATTGTTTTTTTTTATAGACTGATCTATTTGTGTTCAGTTCAGAAAGTTGTCTCTTGTGACAATGAGTTCAAGGATCTTCCCCACCTTTTCTTCTAACAGATTCAGTGTGTCTGATTTTATATTGAGGTATTTAATCCTCTGGTCTTTAGTTTTGTTCAGGGTGATAAATACAGATCAACTTTCACTTTTCTTCATGTAGACATCCAGTCAGTCTAGCACCATTTACTGAAGATGCTATCTTTTCTCCATTGTGTGGGTTTGGCTTCCCTACATGAATTAAGTGTTAATGTCCAAAATATGTAAGGAACTCAGGAAATGAAACATTATGAAACCAAGTTATCAAAATTAAAAATGGGGTACAGAGATTAAAACTCATAATAATCAAGATAAAAACTGGAGTAACAGCTGGAGAAAATATGGAGAAAAGGGAACACTCTTGAATTGCTGTTGGGAGTGGACACTTGTATAACGACATTGAAAATAAATCTGGAACTTTGTAAGAAAATTGGGAGTAGTACTACCTCAAAACTAGCTATACCATTCCTGGGCATATATTACAAAAGATAACCCACCATACAAGGACATTTGCTCACATATGATCCTAGCACTTTATTCATAATAGCCAGAAACTCGAAACAACCTAGATGTCCCTCAGTCAAAGAATGGATCAAGAAACTGTGGTACATTTACAGAATGGAATACTTTTCACCTATCAAAAACAAATAAATCTTGAAATTTGCAGGCAAATGGATGGAACTAGAAACAATCATTATGAGTTAGGTAACACAGACCCAGAAAGACACACATTTTATATGCTTACTTAGAAATGGATATTAACCAAAAATAGATCTCCTCTGAGATACTGCACTCAGGGGGGAAATCAGGACAGACACTCTCTGCTGAAAGTGGTATGGAAAATGGGGGGATGGAAGGACCCAGATGGTTCAGGAACCCCATAAAGACACCATCAAGATTTTGGATCTGGATCCAAGGAGGCCTGCACAAACTGTTTCACCAACCAAGGACAATGCATGCAGAGAACTTAGAACTCCTGTTTAGATATAGCCAATGGACAGCTCATTCTTCATGGTTGTGGGAGTAGCAGAGACTGCCTCTGACATGAACTATCGTGCTCATGATTTGATCAGTGCCCCTTGGTAGGGAAACCACGTAGGCACACAGAGGAAGGGATGCAGGCTATCAAGATGAGACATCACAGGCCTTGGCCAGACAGTGGGGGAAGAGGAGCACCTGTTAGAGTTCTAGGGGAGGGGAATAGGGCAGAAGATGGAGGAGTGTGGGAATGGGAAGATACAAGTGAGGGGATAACAATCATCATGTCATATGAATAAATTATATTAAATATTTTAAAAGAATATATTAAGAACTCAATAAAAAAGACTCAAAAAACAAAACATAATGAAAAGAAAATGGGACTGGGACCTTCAGAGGGAAATCTTAAAAATCAAAGAAGAAGAAAAAAAAAAGACAAGAAGCCTAGTAAGGAATATTCATAATCCTTAGCAATTTGGCATTGGCAAATCAGAACGACTTTGAGATTTGATCTCACTTTGATCAAAAATGACAAAGAGCAACAAAACAACAGATACCAAATACTGGCAGAAGTATGTGGAAAATAACTTTTATTATTCTTTAAGTTACACACTACATCCTATACACTGAAAATAATGGAGAATTTTCAAAAAGCTAAAAGTAAATTTTCCATTTTCCCAGTTTTATCCCTCCATTTCATAGTCCCAAAAGTCTTGATATTCTACTTCATAGATAACATTCCACTCATTCTATTGTCACTGCATTCACAATATATGGGATTTGGATTTTCATTCAACTGATGAAGGGATAAAGAAAATGTGGTACATATATGATATATAGGATATGGAAAAGTACTCACAAGTAAACAAAGAAAATTACCAAACTTCTCAGATAAACAGACAAAATTTTAATAGATATATTATGTGATATAGACCATACTCAGGTAGACAAATGTTGGATGTTCTCACTTCTGAGGATTCCAGAGCCATATCTTGAAATGTGAGTGCATAGCCTCAAGTAACTTTAGGAAGCAGAAGATTATAAAGGACCTATGGCAAGTATATAGGTACAAAAGAGAGTGAAATTGATTTTTGTATAGTTATCTTATAGGAACATGAGAAAGGTGGGCTTCTCTAAGGTTGGGGGAGATGATTAAAGACAAAAGAAGATGGGAGGAAAGTAAAATAACAGATTTCCTTTTTTTTTCTTTTTAACAGAATAAAATCATATTGTGTATGGGCACACATTTTTGTCACTTATTCTTTTTTTTTTTTTTTTTTTTTTTGTGGTGGCCAGCTATTCTGGTTCTATTTCCTTAACACTATAAAAAGAGTATGCATCAACTCTATATATGGGAGAAATACAAATTAAAATTACTTTGATAAACCACCCAATCCGAATGACTATCATCATGAATTCTGACAGTAAATGCTAATAAGGATGAGGGTAAAGAGAAACACTTCTTCAATTCTGGTGACAATAAAGACTAGGGAAGCCATTATGAATCAGTGTAAAAGTTTTGTGTTAAAAAAAAAAAAACCTGATCTATTCTATGCATTACTCTGTTATACTATTCCTGGACATACACCCAATAGACTCCATATCCTACCATGAAGGATCACTTTTGATGAATGTTCTTTTTTGGTTATTGAAACCTATAAGTAGTGGGACACCATAAGCATCATCTTCAAGGATATTACCTTCTCTAAAGTGTATATTTGTTATCAATTCCTGGGACAAATAAGCTTTTCAGACTTCAAGTTATTTAATCAGAAATATGATACATTTTAAATATGAATTAGAAAACAGTTTGAATTTCCTTTTTGCCTAATATTATTTCTGAAGTTTAAAATAAATGTAAAATAAATATAAGGTAATATATATCATGAGCAATAATGAAGTATGAGAAATGTTTGTTAAATTATGTATAACCTAGCCACATTTATTGAGAGTGTATCCCAGTACTTAATGGAAAATTCTGATAATAAAATATCACAACTACTTTTTAGAAATGGAATTTTAGGAATTAATAATTTGTGAGAGCAGAGTTGATTTGCATACTTTTGGTGAGTCATAATCACTTAATATACAATGATCTTGGTCATGATGAGCTCATACACATAATGTTATAGTACTGTAAATGGGAGAAGGTTATATGCTGTAATTATTAGTGGTACTGAGATAAAATTTACAACAAACAATGGGCAGATATTTTTAATAGTGCCCTGACTGCCTTATCTAAGAAACCAGTGTCTTTATCTAAAGTAAACACCGTGAAAGACAAGAGACTTGCTCAGAAAGGTTGTCATTCCTTAGCAGTCAAGGAATCTAATTACTACAGTGAAAAAAGACAAATGTGAAAAACTGAAAATGTGATTAGTAGTACAATTTCCTTAATTTATGTCGCCATTTCTAACTCAGGATCTGCAAGCAAAAGCCAGGCAAGCACCACTCACCAATAGAGAAGGATGGCACTGCTTCAGTAGGCAAATCTAAAGCATCCTGTGCCTAAGCAGAGTGCTCACAAAACTTTCCCTTAACTCTCCTGTTAGGATTGTTCTTCTTCTTCACTGGCTTTTTCAATCTTCTAACAGAAATGATGACTGCCAATTACTTGTTATTGGTCTAAAGTCTTCAATAGATTTCTCTTCCTTTATGACCATAATTCCTTTATGGGTAAAAGTAAAGTAACAATTTTAATATCAGTGTTCTTATAATATACTGACACATTTAGTGGTTAAAACCATATAGACATTTATGTGTCCAGATTTTTAATTATTGGTTGACATGAGGAGTTTTGAAGAGTTGAGTATACTTCCATAGGTCTTTCCTAAAAGACAGTCATGTGAAAAGTTTCCTTTAACTGTTTGCCTTAATCAAAGTCCATACTAAGGCTACTTTTGAATATAATCTTTTCTGATTATCGATTTAGCACGGCAGCATGATTTGGCTTACTGTTCTAACTGATCCATCTTTTTCTTTTTTGTTGTTCTGTAGTACTCAACTTTACAATTGATTGTTTTATTTATTTGACTCTTAATTAGTATAGTATCCTTCTTAACACTATTTAAAACCATAAAGATATGCGACACTGATTATCATTCTATCTCTATCATCTATCCATCGGTCATCTATCAATCTATTTATCTAACATCTATCTCTCTATCACCCATATTCCGCATTATCATTATATATATATAATGATATATATATAATATAATATATATATAAAACCTGTCATCTATCTGTCTATCAACCTGTCATGTATTATTTATCATCTACTATCTATGTATAATTTATCAACATTCTCTGTTCTTTTTCTCTCTCTTCCTTCATTTTTCCATTCCATTACTTACTTCATTTCTACTTTACTTTTTTTTTCTTAATAGATGCATTTGTAGGCTACAAAGTAGATAATCATAAAAAGAAGCAATTGATAAATATAAGGTCATCAAATAAAACTCTTAAGATCATTTACAATTTATGACGAAATGTGTTTTTATTATTTTCCATTTAATGTTATCCATGCTAGAGAAATGACTCAGAAGTTAAGACTACACACTGATATGGCAGAAGAACTGTGTCCAGCTTCAGTACCAACATCAGTGCTCAAAGCCACTTGTGCTTTGACTACAGTATTTCTGAATCCCTCTTCTGGCTTTTGTAATTATCTGCACTGTATATAACTCATGAAGGTTTAGATAGACACAAATCTGAGTCAATAAATTAATATTTAAATATCTGTGTTATGAACCAGTGAATAGTCCAGTTGTTTTCCAAGTTTGACCACTTCTCCCTAGTTTCTTAAACCAATATGCACTAGTGATTGTTTTGAAGAAGTTGTATATAATTAAATTCACAAATACTGAACATCTAGCCTGGAATAGTAGTATGTCATAGGGTCATGTATTTGTAGACAGAGAACTTAAAGAAGTGATGGAAGTTATGGCTTTTTCACAAAGATATACAACACAATTGTACACACACAAAACAATAAAAATCCACAAAGAAATTTCAGAATAGACCAATGTATAACCTACAAAAAATGCCAAAGAAGAAAAAAACCCAGTAAACACTTTGATATAGAATATCTAGTTTACTCAGTTATGAGCTAATATTGTTAAATGTACTCTTTTATGAGCTTGATATGATTCCTAACTTTAGAAAATTAATTCCATCAATATATTGAAAAAGTATATAACATTTGAGTAACTACAACTGCTACCATTCTTATTTTAGCAAAAAAAGTGCCATAGTATTCATATACCATCAAGTATTGCAACTGCTTTTTTACTTCTCTTTATATGACAACTTTTAATTTTAATTTTAATATACATATTTTATGTGTGTTTTAATTTTAATATACATAAACTCATCTGTCCCTCTATAAATTGTGGGTAAGTAGAATAATTTCATGTTAACATAATAAATTAGCTCACAAAAAATTAGATAAAGTCTAAAATTCATGAAGAACTAAAGCAATTATACACATCAAGAAAACAAACAACCCAATTAAAAATAGATCAAGGAAGTAAAAAGATAATTCTTGCAAGATGAAATACAAATGGCTGAGAAAATAATTTTAAAATGTTTTATATTCTTAGCTATCAGCTAATTACAAAATAAAACTTCTTTGGATGTCACGACACAAAAGTCAGATTGGCTAAGAAACATTAAATTATGACAAATTATAGCAGGCATATGGAGAAAGGAGAACACTTACTAACTGATTTTGGGAATACAAGTTGGTGCAGCCAATATGGGAATCAGTTTGGAAAGTATGTAAAAGGCTAATAATAAATCTATCATAAAATCTTGCTATATCCCTTTGGCATATATTCCTAAACAAATTCCAGCCTACATAATCATACACTAGAAAGGAAATTGAAACCATTTAGATGTCCATCAACCTATGACAGATAATTAAAGGGTTGTATACTTTTAAGATTATAGAATTATTCACCTCTTAAGAAAAACACAAATTTTATTCACAGATAAGTGTGTTGGGTTTGAAATAATCATTCTGAATGGCATATCAACCAAGAAATACAAACATCATTGTATGTATTCTTTCTTCGGTGGATATTTATTTTGAAACTTTATGTATGTGTGTTACACTTGGAATAATCAGAGAAGGATCATGAAGGGAAGAGTAAAATGGAGGTGATATAGAACACACTGATGTAAGAGGTGACGAGGACGTAATAGACATATAAGAGTTAAGCTTTATTGGTGGAACAGAATCCAGGATAGAAGAGAGCCTATGGGAAGTGATAATAACACTAAAAGTCTTCAAAAATGAATAAGGAAATATGCTAGTGTAAGCTCCTACAGTAGCTTGTTTCCATATAGACATAAAATGGTAAAAATGACGTTACTCTATGACAAGGTGACAATGTCCGCTAGAGGCAAGAGGTTAACTAGTAAAAAGCCAAGTGCCAGGAACGACTTCTTTATAGTTGTCAGCTAGTAAAATCTTTTACACTTTCAAGCATTATATGCTATTGCCACTGTGTTTGGTTACCCTCCATAACTTGGATTTAAGGCCCTATTGCTAAAGATGAAATATAGTTGAGATATAGAACATGGGGAAATCATTCTGATACTGACGTGGATTCTTCACCGCTACTAAGAAGTTTTTATAACTCTAGAAGGTGCTATGTACTCCTATCAGATTTAAAACATAATCGTAAATCACACTCAACTGTGAACCTTTGGAAATACAGTAATGGCTGGCCTGGCAATACATGCCCACTGGTGATAGTTCAGCACAGACAATATGGAAGTAACCAACCACGTTGTGATTGATTTAATTTAAGGACAACAGCAATATATGAATCCTAAAACTATTATCATTAATGGAACAAGCACCTATGACTAGTTAGATTAAAGACCATAGAGACCCTACTACTGTTTTGTATTAAATTGATACAATATTATACAATGTATAATGACTTAAGATTATACCCACAGGTCAATTCATCTCTTGGCCCCTATTTGTGAAGTTTCTATTTGAAATGTGTACTGATTAACACAGAGACACACAACTGGACAAGATAAAAGAATAAGAAACAGCAGAATGTTCAGCACTAAAGAGGCATTTATATTGCATCCCACTTCTGTGGTTAAGAGATTAATACTGAAAAAGGAAAAGAAACAATGTCAGATGTATAGAAAGTGCATGACTACAAGGAAATAGCATCTTCTATACAGCAATACACATGAACATATGAACTAACAGTGGTAGTGATAACATGGTCAGAACTGTGTTAGCCCAATCCATCCCAAATTCCAGCATGAGGAGCACGAGGAAGTATACACCAAATCATGAAGCTGTTTACATTGACAGATGTTGTGAAAAGAAATAACTGGTGTCTAACAGTGCAGGACCAGGTATCTCTACTACACTCCAGTGGAAGATCACATATGTTGGGCAGCACAAATTGCCCTTGGACTTTTTAATTGTTTGTATTGCTTCATAAAAAACATACAAATACGGGGAAAATGATAGTTAACCATTATAGAGTAGACTTGGGAAGAGTATCAGTGGGATAAACTTTAAAATAAAAATGTTACACACACACACACACACACACACACACACACTTACACTGGCGTATTTCTTGATTTGCAAGGAAACCAAGTCCATTTCTGTATTTTTTCTTTTTCATTAATTATTCACTTTACACCCAAGTCATATCCTCCTTCCTCCTCCTCTCCAGCTTCTACCCTCCCTCCTGTTTTTTCTATCTGTCCTCCCTACCCATCCACCCCAGCATATCAAGTCTCATCAGGACTGAGTGCATTCTCTTCTGTTGCTGGGCAAAGTAGCCACACCAGGAGAAAGTGATCAAAATGTAGGCAATAGAGTCCATGTCAGAGTTATCCCCCATTTCCATTACTAGGGGACCCATATGAGAACCTAAGTGCCCATCGGTTACATCTGTATAGGGAGCCTAGGTTCAGTCCATGAATGGTCTTTGGTTGGTGTATCAATATCCACAGCCACCTACCCCCACCCTCACCACCTGCCTCTGGATCTGGTTAGTTGGCTCTGTTTGTCTTCTTGTGGAGGTCCTTTCCCCTCTGAGTCTTTCTATCCTCCTGCTCCCACTCTTCCACAAGACTCCATGCACTCCACCCAATATTTGTTGGTGGGTCTCTGCATTTGTTCCCATCAGATGCTGATTGCAGCCACTCAGAGGACTCCTATGCAAGGCTCCTGTCTGCAAGCATAGCAGAATATCATTAATAATGTCAGGGGTTGGCAGTCTCCCATGGTTTAGGTCTCAGGTTAGGCCAAGCATTTCCTCAACCTCTGCTTTATTTTTGTTCCGCCATACATTTTATGCAGGGTAAGTTTTGCATCAAAGTTTTGGTGGGTGGGTTGTTGTTCCCTTCCTTCCATTAGACAGTGTCCTCTTTGGTATCCATGACCCTTGCTACTAGTAGTCTCAGTTAGAATCTCCCTTATATCCTCCCAACCATGGTGAAGGTCTTCAGCTTGTCACAGAGATGCCCCTCCCAAGGTTTCTCTTCTCTGTGCAAGCCCTCAGTCCTCCTGCCCGTGCTATCTCCAGAACTGATATCGACTCTCATGTTTCTCTGTGCTTCCTCTCATACCCTGTTCTTTCTCTTTAACCACTTCCACAGTCTATTCAAATTCCACTTCTGAGTGTGATTTGAGTATCCTCTCTCAGTCCTCCTCCACTGCCAGTGGGAGTGCCAAATTGTACAAACACTTTGGAAATCTGGCACTTTCTCAGAAAACTGGGAATAGCTCTACCTCAAGAACCAGCTATACCATCCTGGGCATAAACCCAGAAAGATGCTCCATCATACAACAAGGACAGTTGCTCAACTGTGTTCATAGCTTCTTTATTCATAATAACCAGGAACTTGAAACAATCCAGAAGTCCCTCAACCAAAGAATGGATAAAGAAATTGTGGTACATTTACACAAAGGAATACCATTCAGTGTAGAGTACCTTCCTGTAGCAAAGATGATGGAACCATGGGGTTGAAGGCTCTATGTAGGCACCAGCTCAACAACGCAATGTTCAATACAGTTGTTGCCTTCAGCAATTAGGCCTTGCTTTCATTTAAGGAGAGAAGCCTCTAATCTTGGCAAAATGTCTATATAAGGCTAAATATATGTTAAATTCATATATTATTCTCAACCAAAACTAAATCAGAGAGTAAAGTCATGCCACATTGAACATACTCGAAATTACCTATAGGAATTTTAATAATTTATTCAATCACCTAATTGTTGACGAATTATATTTCTATGAATATATAATGCTTAAGGAAAAGTTTATTACCTCAATAAAACAGATTTAATTTCTTTGTTGTTTTAGATGTGGTTTCTCTGTGTGGCCTTGGCTCTCTTGTAACTCACTCACTTAATTTACTTTTCCTCTCTGCTCTTGATTTTGAGCCTAATAGGTGTTTTAAGTTCATGCCTCAACTTCCCAGAAATGGTGTGCAGAAGTCTTGATTTGTGAGTAAACTAGTCCAACTCTTCTTGAAATTTTGGTTCTGTTAGTAGGTTATCAAAGCAACAAAACACATGAGGGAATGGGCATAGAACACGGTAGAAAAACCATACAAGAAAATTCCTTAGAGCTTCACACCTAATACTTGCTCTCTGAAATACGCTTTATTGTTTCATAATAGTCATGCTTTTGTCTTAAAATCCCTCACTCATAAGTTAGAGGTAGTTTTATTCATCACAAACAGAAGCAGGGTCACATCAGCATTTAAATTACTGTTTCAATTTCATAGAGCCAAATAAGTTGTAATTCTCTAATATTTTTATTGCTGTTACATTTCAAAATTCTAGTTTGCATTATTGTGACAGTAGAAGAGTGAAGTAACCTCATATGATATGCGATTTAAGATGTGATATTACATATATAATCAAGGCTGTTATTCAGACAAAACACATTTCCCTAGCTATGCTTTTCATTAAAATATTGAAAAAGTCTGTATTTCTGACTAAAATCTGCAACCCTAAGCAGTCTTCATAGAAGATATGCTGTTCTTTTTTCTATCTGGAATAGTTCTAATATGCAGATTCAAAGGTTAATGCATACCACACAATGGGAATTTATATTCACCTCCTATCTCCTCTGCATTTGAATAGACTGTATCTTTGGTTTATTAACTATTATGCTTCGCTCTCCAGCCCAACCCCCGGTTATATCTTAGTAGGTGAGGAGAAGCCCAGCTTTGATACTGTGTATCCAAATGTAAAGAAACCTAAATTATTCAGTGTTTCTGAAGCTGTTATTCCTGAGTAATGAGTATGTACTTAAAGGTATTATTTTAGTGTTAGCAATTCATATTTAGAATATAGTATAATTAATGAGATACATGTGTGCAATAAATATGGATTAAGTCATAGGTAACTTGAATTTTCATCTCCTTATTACAATTTTCTGGGTAGAGCCTTCCACTTCTTCTCTGATAATTATTTTAACAAAACTTGGTTTGCTGAAAACTATAGCTACCAGTAGTGCTGATTAACATTAAAAATCATTTATTTACAAATTCTGTTATTCTTAATTTAAATTCTATCTTCTCTACATTCTTACTTCAAAGTTTATACAAATCACTACTCTACTTAAATTTCCACCTAAGTAGAAAAACCCATTTCCTTTATTGAGTAATTTTACATAACATTATACCTTCTGCTCACATATATTTTACTACCAATTATGCATTTTGAAACTTAACTGAAGGTATACTCTCCTCTATATGTGCCCATTATATATTAGATAAAATTATTATATATAATATCTAAGTACACATGAATTTTATTACTTTTATCAATCTGCTTATGGGAACTTTAATTCAATATTTTAACTACTATGTATACTGCTGAGGTTAAAAAGAATTTTAAAAGGAATTAGTCATCGCTTTGTCATGATCATTAACTTTTTGCTTAAAGTACACAGGCTATATAGCAGATCTATTGCTGTCCTGAAAGATCTCCATATTTCCCCTTAATATTAACATTCCAAGAATGTGTAATACTCCTCTTATTTCTCTGGTTACCAGTCTATTTTATCTACATTTTATGATAATCATCATAACTGAGGTGAGATGTCATTACATTTTGGCTTTCACTTGCATTTATATCATACATATTAACACTGATTTGTTTCTATATATTTGTTGACTCTTTGACATTTATCCATTGAGAATTTCATAAGATATGACCTAAAATTAGAAATATTTAGAATTAACTTAGAAAGAAAAAATTCCATGGTCATAGTGGTAGTGCTAAAGTTATATCTTTAGCAAATTAAAGCAGAGTCACTGAGCAATGGAAAAGAATGGGTTTTATTTAAATGGCATTGGAGAGACTTTAGCTGGTAAGACATGATAATGAGCTGAGTATTTGAAATCAGAAAAAAAGAATCGTATCCCATTTAGCTTTGTGTTGAGGTCTGCTGAGAATAAATATTCAATTAACTAAAATAATGAAAGTAATAGAAAGAAGGTGCTTTGTCCTCATGCTACCTAGGTAGGTTACCTATTCAGATGTAAAATTAATGAATTAAGTTACCTATGTGGTATCCAATGCAAAAACTTCCAGGAATAATTTGATATATATTACTAACAGAAGATAGAGATGTCACACACATGCCGAGGAATATTTACAGTCTGTATTATACATTATAAATTGAAGTATTCAATACAATTGAAATAAAATATTAATTTTTATTGCTTAACCGTGATACTAATCCCATCAGGCACACAGTATCCATGCATTATTGTTAGTGATAAGCTGATACCCAAATATAAATTCTAAATAGGGTATATGGCTTCAATAAGGTAGCTTTTTATCATTTGTGCCTAAGTGTAAATTGATGACAGACTTTTATTGCATATTTCACCAATTAATGCTTTTAGGTATCTTCAACAATTCTAAGGGACTCAAGAGTAAATCACATAAATTTTTATCAAAGGAAAAAATCACTTAAATGGCGTATTGCTAATATTTCAAAAAATTATTTTGGAAGATAACCGTAAATGCAAGAATGCAGTAGCAGTAAGCATAGTTTAAACAACAACTATCTAATTGGACTTATGACTTACCTTATTAATTTCTTCATGTGGGTTAGTTTATAGCTTTATCACAGCATAGTATAAGAGTGGATAGTTTACGATTCTTTGTATTTCTTCAGTGTCTGTTGTGATGTCTCCCTTTCTGTTTCTGATTTTGTTGATTTGGATAGTATCTCTCAGCCTCTTCGTTAGTTTGGCTAATGGTTTGTCTAGCTTGTTGATTTTCTCAAAGAACCAACTCCTGGTTTTATTGATTCTTTGAATTGTTCTCTTTGTTTCTACTTTATTGATTTCAGCTCTGAGTTTATTTCCAGATGTGTACTCCTCTTGAATGTTTCTACTTCTTTTTTTTTCTCTAGGGCTTCCAGATGTATCATTAAGTTGCTTATGTGGGGTGTTTCCAATTTCTTTATAAAGTCACTTAGTGCTATGAATTTTCCTCTTAGCACTGCTTTCAATGTGTCCCATAAATTTGATTATGTTGTTCCTTCATTTACATTGAATTTCAGCAAGTCTTTAAGTTCTTTATTTATTCCCTGACCCAGGTGTCATTAAGTAGATAATTGTTTAGTTTCCATGTGTGTGTAGGCTTTTTGTTGTTTCTGTTGTTGTTGAAGTCCAGTCTTAGACTATGGTGATCTGATAGGATACAAGGTATTATTTAAATATTCTTGTGTCTGTTGAGGTTTGCTTTGTGACTTATCATGCAATCAATTTTGGAGAAGGTTCCATGGGTGCTGAGAAGAAGATATAATCCTCTGTGTTTGGGTGAAAAGTTCTGTAGACATCTGTTAGATCCATTTGATTCATGACATTGGTTAATGATGTTATTTCTCAGCGTAGTTTCTGTTTCAATGACCTATCCTTCAGTGAAAGTGGGGTGTTGAAATCTCCCACTATTAATGTGTGGACTAATATGTGATTTAAGCTTTTTTAATATTTCTTTTACAAATGTGGGTTCCCTTATACTGGGAGCATAGATGTTCAGAACTGTGATGTCATCCTAGGTGATTTTTACCTTTGATGAGTAGGAAGTGTCCTTCCTCATCCCTTTTGAATAATTTTGATTGAAAGTCTATTTTATTAGATATTAAAATAGTGACACCAGCTTGCTTCTTGTGACAATTTGCTTGGTATATTTTTTCCAGCCTTTTACTTTGAGATAATGTCTATCTTTGTGGATTAGATGTGTTTATTGAATGCGTAAGAACGTTGGATCTTGTTTATGCATCCATTCAATTAGTCTGTGTCTTTTTATTGGAGAATTGAGACCACTGACGTTGAGAGATATTAATGACAAGTGACTGTTAAGACGCTTATTTTTGATGTTGCTAACAGTAAAGAGTTTATGTGGTTGTGGTTTTGTGATGGTGTAGTTATCTATTTCCTGTGTAGTTTTGGTTTTGGCTTGTCCCTTTGGGGTGGAGTTTTCCATCTAATAACTCCTGTAAAGCTGAATTTGTGGATAGGTACTGTTTGAATTTGTTTTTGTCATGGAATATTTTGTATTCTCTGTCAATGTTTATTGATAGTTTAGCTGGGTAAAGTAGTCTGGCCTGGCATCTGTGGTCTCTTAGGGTTTGTGTTTTTATTATTATGTGGCAGGAAGATTTTCTTTTCTGGTCTATTCTATTTGCTGCTCTGTAGGCCTCTTGTATATTTATATGCATCTCCTTCCTTAAATTTTTAAATTGGGAAATTTTCTTCTATAATATTGTTGAAGATATTTACTGGGCCTTGGAGTCAGGTCTCTTCTCTTTCCTCAATGCCTGTTATTCTCAGGTTTCATCTTTTCATGGTGTCCTTGATTTCTTGGATATTTTGTGTTAGGAATTTTTCTGATTTAGCATTGTCTTGGAGGGTTGTTTTGAGTTCAACAAATGTATCTTCTAGTCCCAAGATACGTTCTTCCATTTCCTGGATTCTGTTAGAGAACTGTTTTATTGATTTACTTAATATGGTTGCTTGTATTTCCCTGATTTTTTTCCAGTGCCTCTCTATAAGCCTCTTTTATGTCTTCCACCTGTTTGGCTGCATCTTCTTGCATTTGATTATACACTCTATTCATTTCCTCCATTATCATCTTCATTACTATGGATTTAAGGTCATTTTCTTATATTTCTGTTGTGTTTGAGTTCTCAGGGTTACTTTCTTTGGGATACCTGGGATCTGCAGATGACGAATCATTTTGGTTTATGTTGTTTTCCTTCTTATGCTGTCCTTTAGTCATCTTGCTGTCTCTGGTGTTGGGTTGTAGTTTCTGGTGTTCTTTGCTGGTTTTTGAGAGTGAGTAGTTGGTGAGTGAGTATAGGTCACATGCCCTTGCCTGTAGGGATCAAGAAGTTCTTCTCTGAAACCAGCAGGTGACCTGGTTTTTGCTCCAGGAGACTTTGTTATACACCTTAAGCTCCTGACTGTGTCAGCAGAGGTAGACTTCTGCCTGAATCCATTCATACTACTGAGGAGATTCAGACTAGCTGGGTTTGGGGCCACTGTTAAATTTTCTGTCCAGCCTCTCCCAAGTGTGTAGGCAATCCCACTGGGCTGTGGGGACTGTGGTTTTATCCATCCAATTGTCCAGGCTCAGACTACCCAGGTCCACAGACAAGTTCCTGCCTGGATCAGTCTAGAGAGTGGGCCAGTCTAGATTGCGCATCTGAGCTGTGGCCGCAATTCACACCCCCTTCCAGACCTTCAGGGCAGTCCATTATCTCCCACAAGTGTGGGAATCCCTGCAGGGACTGTCCTGGCCAGGTTCTATTAGCCCAATTTTGCAGTCTCGGTCCGCTCCAGTGGCTGGATCCCCATGGACTTGAGTGGGTTGGGTGGGAGTGTCTGAGGACAGATTTGCTTGTTTTCCTGAGACTTTCCCAGGCCAGGAGCTCTGGTGTTCCACCGTCTCACATACACTGCACCTGGGCTGTAGAGGCTGGCTGTGGTCTGCAGGTGGGTTCTGTTCCAAAGTCTGGAGAGTGTGTTCAGGTCCTCTGTGGGCTGTTATTTGGTGGGGGCCAAGCCTGCCTGTGTTCTGCACTGTGCAGGACCCCACTCACCTAGTGTTCTCCTGTTCTTGCAGTCTGTGGCTCCCAATCTGCTGTCTGGTCTCCATGCAGTAGATCAGATACAGTGCGTGATATGTGCCACCATCTTGGAACTCCCCATGGATAGTTTACATAGCAGAAGTTTTCTTCTTATTCTTATTCTTTTTTTTTTTTTTTTTTTTTTTTTTTGAGACAAGGTTTCTCTATGTGGCCTTGGCTGTCCTGGACTCGCTTTGTAGACCAGATTGGCCTCGAACACACGTTGATCTACCTGCCTCTGCTTCCAAAGTAATGGGATAAAAGGTGTGTGCCACCATGCCTGGTTGTTTAATATAATTTAAATAAAAAGTTAAATATAATTGATATCCAATTTTAAAAGAGAATTTAATTGCTTCAGGGACATATAATCTTGTAGCACTTAACAACACAGATACAATTTATAATGCATTGTGTGGCAATTGCATCTTTAAGTAATTTTTATCATTATTTGAATATCAAGAGTATATTTCATGGTTATGATAAAAGGTTAACTACTTCACTAGTTCTCTAGAAGAATTTAAAAGGAAATAATCATGGTGTATGTAAGTTTTGAGGGAGAACAGCACAGCTTACATGTTCATAATTTAAAAAGAATCTCTGTGACATTATGGTACCATAGGATTTTTCCCCTCATCTAATATAAAGTTTAGAGAAGCCTGGCATAATTGTAGCACCCTTGATTCGAGCATCATCTTGTAGTACATAGCCATGCCCATATCATCTCTTTCCTAATCTGGTTCATGTTACGCATCATAACAGTACAGTGGATGCAAACATGTTTTTGTTTTGAAAGGGAGGTGTAAGCATTTAAAAAATCCAAAATAAAGAAGGCTTTAAAAAGTTCAAAGCCTAAATAGCAGCCTCATACAAACATGTTATACAGGTCCTACTCTTTAAAGAATAATAAAAATTTGTTCAAAATAAGTCTAAGCCAATAGACAAAATAATTTTTTATACTGCTAAACTTGAAAAAAAGAATAGAGAACATCCAAAAAAGAAACAGGAATAAAATGAGAGTGAAGGAGGAGGAGAGGACAAAAGAGAAGGAGGGAGGGATTGTTGAAAGAAAAATCTTTGTTTCAGAATAGCTCAAGGTGGACACACTGTACAGAAGGAACAAACGGTATGTGCCTTTGAAAGCATACCACAGCCCATTTATTTCATACATTAATTTTTGTTCCTTTAGAACACACAGTAGCAAATTTTAAGTTAGTAATATTTTCTAATAAGGACATAGCCCCATGGTTTTGTAATGAGGTGACATGTCATAATCCTAGATTCCATTTGGTTTATCAGAATTCTCCTAAATGTACCAATGGATTCTCATATGTATAGTCTCTGGGAATAGAAAGCTTCATTAAACAAGTTAAACAAGTTTGCTTTTAATTTATCAACTTTATTTTTTACTGAGAAAACTTAATAATGTTTTCTACATGCATTATAAAATGCCTTTCTTTACATTTAGCTTTATTCAATAAATAGTTTTTTGAAGAAGGCTGTATAAGCATCTAACTAGAAATAAATAATGGCAAAAATATAGTAAAATAAAACTTGAACAAGGTAATAATTTTTAAATGAAATAAAAATCTATATCAATTTTTGGTAGTATTTATAAGAATTATGTTTTTTAAAAAACACTAAAACTGGAATTTGAATCAACAGATATAGTCCACTCTGTCTAAATAAAAACACCTTTTTCTTTAAAAGAAATTAGTTGAAGACTGGTGTGGTCAGGTAAAAGCTCCATTTATGCTGATAAACTGTGAGAGAGTTCAGAATTCTCACTGCCCTCTTATTTCATATTCAACCAGGATTTGAATTGAAACATCATTACATTTATAACCTTATTTCTTGTTACTTATCATTTATATTGTTATATTTGTTTTTTATGATTTTTATGATGTAATGAATACTGCAATATTTGTGATTTTTCTATTTAGAGTTTATATAAACTTGTTAATTTTATCAGCCCAATAAGATAGTCATTTTTCTTTTTGTTTTTTGAGAAATTTGTATATGTATATGATGACTTTCAACCATTCATTCCCTCCTCTATCCCTCCCTTGCCTATTCTCTTTTAGATTCACATGTTTAAATTTTGCTTCATTTTTAACTTGTTTCCTTGTCTATTCCAAGACTTGATGTATGATTGATAGCTGCTTTTCTTTTACAGTAGCCTAAATAACAACTTCAAGGACGATTAAAAAAATTAAAAAAGAAAAACTAGACAATGGGAAAGGAGCTTCCAAGTTGGTACCAGGTTATTACTTTAATTAATTAAGTAAGTAATTTAGTCTCTGTGTGTGTGTGTGTGTGTGTGTGTGTGTGTGTGTGTGTGTGTGTGTATGTGTTTGGTGACCAATCAAGAGAAAGAGAGAGCGAGAGGAGAGAGTGGGAGAGAAGATTAATTATGTGCTATTTTAGCAATAGAGTCTGACCATCAATTTTTAGATTGTAACAGCTACAATGTTTTGGTGTATATTAGACCCCCATTGAATATCAGTTTCAAATGAGGTTACATTGCTGGCTCTTGTCTTTTTATTTGATAGCTTATGACATATAGGGCAAGCATAGTTCCCATTATATGACAACTCTAAACTCTTTTATATATGTACTTGTTTATATATTTTAGAATGTTTCTCCAGAACTATTGTTAAATGGTAATATTATACATGGAGTGAAAAACATTGCCCTGTATGTTATCTCAGTAATAATATAGAAGCAATGGGTTATTTTTCTGGCACATCCAGAAAAAGAACATCAAGTATTCTAATAAAAGCCTCCTAGAACACTTGTAAATAATGTTTAGCTTAATTTACACAGATGAATAATTTTTAGGTTTGATCTCTACACTGTGAAGACTGTAACTCTGTGTGCACAATGGGAAGGAAAAAACTATGCAGAGAGACTAAGAATTGGTTTCTATGTAACTCTCCAGAAACATACAGTGTAAGGCTTAATAGTAAAGAGTCTATGATGGTACCTATATATCTACTCATTTTACATCTTATTTATTTTATGTTTGAGTTATTGATAAATAGTTGAAAACCTTAACATAACCATTAGTAAGTTAATATCTACACTACTTAGATAAAGATTATGGATGTGACCTTAAAAATAAGAAAATTAAATTTCCTAATTTATGACAAAGAGAAGTGAAAGCTGTGTTAAAGTATGTTTTTGTCATCCTTTCGAACCTGTTTAGTTTATACAACATATCTACTAGTGTGGATCTGCCTCTAACTCATGTGATTAAATTATCATCTTGTTTACTGATTTGACCTTCTTACAAGGTCATAATTCTTATGACTACCTGATATATTCCATTGAGATACTGTAAAGTAATATATTTCCAATCATAGACTGTTTTTTCTCTATTAGTTTTCCCTATGAACTGGTGAATGATTTATAGAATATATAATTATTAATAAGATGCATTTCTAAGGTATAAATATTGTGGCAATAGTCATATTTCAGGTATTTTAAATACAAATATGTTCAATGATATTTTTAGAGAAAGAATTAGCATACTTATAAAATATTCAACCAAAATTGCTAGTTTCAATGTCTTATTTCTTTATAGTTCTTTCATGAGAGATGATATGTAAAATCTGTTAAATTATTTTTAACAATAAATGACTGTACTGTTTTAAAAAGCTGTTTTTGAGCCTTCCAGGTGATAGTAAATACATAAATTAAATGTTATTTTATCATTTAATTGCATTAATTTATATATTTAAAACAGCATTGCCGGGCATGGTGGCGCACTCCTTTAATCCCAGCACTTGGGAGGCAGAGGTGGGCGGATCGCTGTGAGTTTGAGGCCAGCCTGGTCTACAAACTGAGTCCAGGACAGCCTAGGCTAGCACAGAGAGACCCTGTCTCAAAAACAAAACAAAACAAAACAACCCCCCCAAAAATTAAAACAACATTAAGTAAAATGTAAAAATAAATATTTGTAGAAATGATCAACTCTGTTCAGTACAGCAAATACTTGCATGTTATCAATGCATTCCAAGGTATTATAATATATTTTGGTATCTTTTCTACAACTGTCTTTCTCATTTACAATGAAGTTTATGAGAATCATTCTAAAATAATGAGATATTTTGTTATAGTGATTTTATTTTATAGATATTTCATAGTTATTAATTAAATTTTTATCATTCTCTTCTTTAAAAAAATGAAAAAGCATCTCGACAGAGTTAAAGTTGGCTATGAAAGAATTTTATAACTAGCTAGCAAATATATAAAAAGCATAAGCAAACAACAGCTGACAACTGTGTAAAAGAGATTAGAAAAAAAGTGATTCATTTATTGGAAATGATTTGCTTTAGAGAGAAAATAGAAAAATTCGGAGCACAAGTCATGACCTTATCATCTTCTTGATATAGGACTTACTAATTCCAGCTATGCTTAATGTCTGTCTTAGGGTTCCTAATGCTTCAGTGAAATGCCATGACCAAAAAGTAAGTTGGGAAGGAAAAGTTTTATTTGACTTGTACTTCTGACTCAAGGGAGTCAGAGCAGAAACTCAGATAGGACTAGAACTTGGAAGCAGAAGCCGATGCAGAGGTCATGAATGGGTGCTAAGTATTCATGCTCAGCCTGCTTTATTATAGAATGCAGGACCACCAGCCCTGGGAAGGAACCACCCACAATAGTCTAGAGTCTTCCCAGCTAATCATTAATAAAGAAAATGCCTTACCATATAATTAAACACAATAAAGGCTATATACAGCAAGCCTATGGCCAACATCAAACTAATGGAGAGAAGTTTAAATCAATTCCACTGTAATCAGGCACAAGACAAGGCTGGCCACTCTCTCCTTATCTCTCCAATATAGTAGTTGAAGTCCCAATTAGAGCAATAAGATAACTAACGGAGATCAAGGGGATGCAAATCAGAAAGGAAGAAGTCAAACTATCACTATTCACAGATGATATACTAGTTTACATAAGTGAACTAAAAAATTCTATCAAGGGACACATACAGCTGATAAACACCTTCAGCACAGTGGCTGGATACAAAATCAACTTCAAAAAAATCCTCCAGGATACAAGTGACAAACAGGCTGAGAAAGGAGTTAGGGAAACTACATCCTTCACTATAGACACAAATAATATAAAGTATCTTGGTGGACCTCTAATGAAGAAATTGAATGATACGTATGAAAAAAATTTCAAATGTCTGAAGAAAGAATTTGAAGATTTCAGAAGATGGAAAAAACTTTCATGCTTGTGAATTGTGAGAATCAACATAGTAAAAATGGACATCTTACCAAAAACAATATACAGATTCAATGCAATTCCCAGCAAATTACCCACACAATTCCTTACCAACCTTCAAAAATCAATTCTAAACTTCATATGGCGAAACATCAAACAAACAAACAAAAACCCAAAATAGCTAAAACAATCCTGTACAGTAAAAGATCTTTTGAAGGAATCTCCATCCTGGATCTCAAGCTATACTATAGAGCAACAGTAATAAAACCAGCATGGTACTGTCATAGCAATAGACTGGTTGATCAATGAAATTGAATTGAAGACCCAGAAATAAACTCACATACCTATGGGTACTTGATATTTGACAAAGAAGCCAAATACATAAAATGAAAAGATAGCATCTTTAACAAATGGTGCTGGTCTAACTGGATGGCTACATGTAGAAAAATGAAATAATCCATACCTATCACCTTGCACAAAACTGAAGTCCAAATAGACTAAAGACCTCAACATAAAATCAGACACACTACGTTAGTTAGAAAAAAAAGTAGGGAATAACCTTGAGCTCATTGGCATTGCAGACAACTTCTTGAACAGAACACCAATAGCTTAAGCCCTAAGATCAACTATCAATAAATGGGACCTTATGTAACTGAAAGGCTTCTGTAAGGTGAAGGACACTGACAACAGAACAAATGACAGCCTACAGACCGGGAAAAGGCCTTCACCAACCCTACATCTGACAAATGGCTAATATCTAAAATATGTAAAGAACTCAAGAAATTAAACACCACAAAACCAAATAATTGGATTTAAACATGGGGTACAGATCTAAACAGTATTCTCAACAGACAGATATTGAATGGGTGAGAAACACCTACAGAAATGTTCAATATGCCTAGTTATCAGAGAAATGCACCTCAAAATGAATTTGAGATTCCATCGTATACCTGTCTGAATGCTTAAGATCAAAAACTGAGGTGACAGCACATGCTGTAGAAATGTGGAGAAAGAGGAATACTTCTCCATTGCTAGTGGGAATGCAAACTTGTACTACCACTATGGAAATCAATATGGAGCTTTCTCATGAAATTGGGAATGATTCTACCTCAAGACCCAGCTATACCACTCCTGGCAATATTCCTGAAAGATGCTCCACCATACAACAAGGACATTTGCTCAAGTATGCTCATAGCAGCTTCATTCATAATAGCTAGAATGTGGAAGCAACCTAGATGTTCCTCAACTGAAGAATGAATAAAGAAACTGTGGTACATTTACACAATTGAATACTATTCAGCTATTAAAAACAAGGAAGTCTTGAAATTTTCAGGCAAATAGATGGAACTAGAAATTTTCATCCTGAGTGAGGTTACTCAGACCCAGAAAGACACACACAGTATATACTCACTCATAAGCAGATATTAACCACGTAATATATGATAACTACACTACAATAGAGGCTGAACCATCAAGCAAGAACCATGTATGATGTGGACCTAGACCCTCTGCCCAGATGTAATAGTACAGTCTCCTTGTCACTCCCATAATGTGGAGAGTAGA
The DNA here is from genome assembly GCA_907169655.1 of Acomys percivali. Taxonomy (NCBI): domain Eukaryota; kingdom Metazoa; phylum Chordata; class Mammalia; order Rodentia; family Muridae; genus Acomys; species Acomys percivali. Next base: position 118,122,039 of record OU015745.1, read on the forward strand.
GGCTACTTTGGAGATACACTCTGGTTACAGGTAGTAAAGATGAGACTTGATAGACTGAGGTCAGATGTTAGGGGAGGAGGTCTCCCCTTTCTGAGGACTAGTGTGGGGTAGTGGGGGTTAGTGACATGGGATGAAGGAGGGAGGGAGGATCAGGAGCAGATGAGGGACGGGGATACAATCAGGATGTGAAGAATTTAAACTGCAGGTAATTTATATTGCTAATCCCACTATATGGGAGTAGCTCTGAGACAAGCTGAAACATGAATGTCTATGCATAGACAATGCTTATTGTTGATTGAAGAACCTCTATAAATTATCATTAGATGTCATTCTTCATATGACATCAATGAAGATTTACAGATTTTTTTTGATCATACAAAGAGCAGAAAACCAGCCTTAATTGTTCTGTGCACCACGCGCACCTGATACGTTTAGGATTTTAGGACTGTATAATGCTTGTGAGAAATTATATGTTTTCAGAACAAAAGAACTGGGCACTGACAGTGGATCTGACCTGACAGGATTCATTCCTAGCATGCTGGACACTGACATCCTATATCCTTCATGTTCTAGCACCAAGTGCTTCAGTTGCTGTTCCTCATCAGAAAAAGGCAGCTCCCAGACACTTTAGAAGAAGCTTCTAATGCCAATTGGTCCAGCATTTCAGACTCTCCCACAACAGACTCTAATTAAGCCTGGAATTTCTCAACATTTAGAAAATGGACCACAAATGCTTTCCTGTCTTGTATAACCATTCCTCCCATTTTATTTGGGCCCCTCAAGGGTATTATTTGTGCCATATCAGCCTGAAGAAACCTCTAAGAGAGCAATGACACATTTCCTAAAATGGAGGTCAGGTAGTTTTTTTGGCTGCTGTCTTGAGCTATAAGGATTATTTTCAATTGGAATTGGTTATAGGTTATTATTGGTCTAATTTAAAGAGAAAACAAAGTTGGACTCAGTGATGTCTCTCTTTTCCTTTATCTTCCATGCCGAGATTTGGAGATAAGGGCTGAAAAGAAAGAAGAGTGACATATAGGGAAGATAGAACAAAAAATAGATTAATGTATCTACTCCTCAACTTAATGCCTCAACTGTCACTCACAAGGCTATATTTAATTCACTGGTATAGAATTTTGTATATAGATGCAGAATAAGTTTAGTTCTAGATACAGTGGTATAGAATTCAAATGTAAGATTATCCTTCACATATATTAGATATATTTCTAGTCTAATATGAATTATTGTACCCATATAACTCAGTTATAATACAAGGTTTACTTCCAATACTTTGAAAGTGCTATTGCAGGCTGTTTAGGATAAATAAGTTTTAAATGTTAATTTTTAGTTGATCACATCATGGTCATATCATGTTAGCTTGTTATCTCAGTGTTAGTGAGACCAAGGCATATCGACTGATGTGAGTTTGAGACAAATCTCATCCATGCAGAAAGTGTCAAACAATGCCAATTAGCAGAAGGAGCCTCTGTTTCCAATTCAAGATAGGAAGAAAGAAAGGAATGTATGGCATGATAGGGCAGGGCAGGGAGGCATGGGGAAAGACAGAGAGTGGCAGGAAAAAGAGGAGAGGGAAAGAAATAGAAGAAAAAAGAGCAAATGAGAATATAATCAATTCACGTTTGGACAAAATTATTTTTCTAAATATGTCTTTTATTATTAAGAAAATATGGAACACACACATGGTGTACACTTTTCTACATGTGTCTCAAACATATCATACCTACATTATAATCAAAGTCATACATGCCAGCCTGACATATTTGTATATGATATACGATGTTATGATGAAAACAAATGTTGGTTTTAAAACTTTCAAAGTCAGGAACATGGAAAGATGTCTAAGAAGGCCCTAGCTTAGTAGGAGATTTCATAAAAGGAAGATGAGACTCTAGGGATATTACTAAGGACTCTTCATGCTCTCATAAACTTCCCCTGAGGAACATATATATGCAGGGCAATTTTGCCCTCCCCATAGTGAAGTTCTCAATATTATGGGTAGATGTGCCTTTATACATATCCCTTAATGTAATGCAATGTATTTTGGTAAAGACTGCTCATAAAAAAGCATCTACTTATTCAAAGAAACAGACCACACACACAGTGATGGTTAAGTTCTAGTTTATGCATATTGCATCAATAATATATTTTTCCTTAAAAAGAACATGTGAGGCCTATATTGGAAGACTTACTTTTTCCTCAAATAGAAAATATTATTTTAAATTTGTTAAATCCCACATGTGGCATTCTGGGTTATCAAATGTAAATAATTCACACTGAGCGCAGATACAACATGGAAGTTTCTAGGTTTATTTAAGCAGGTATGAAAGCAAAGGAGAAAATAAATATACTCTCCAGTGTAGGCAAGTCTATCTGTATGACATCAACTAAAAGCAGTCGCTAGTAACTAGGCTTTTAAATCCCACTGTATAATTTCTCATAGCCCTCCCTACTTGTCTAAGGTTGTCAACTTCCTGGAAACAATGAAGATTTCATAGAAGTTACCCTTACCCATTAGAGTGCATTAGTGACACAGATATGGATGTCAGTGTAACTACACATAGAACTAAACAAATTAGTAGTGGACTGAATCAGTATTATCAAAAATTATGTTGGCCTAAAAGTAAGAATTTGAAACATCCTAAATACTTAAGCTATTTTAATCCTTTCATTGTTAACATCTTATAATTTATGTTAATTTGACTTTGGAAAAATATTTCTACCGTTCATTATTATATATACAAACAAACCGAAAAGCAAAATAGAAAAAGATACTCTGTAAATAGTGCCATGAATATTTCATTTGAATGCGCATCCCCCCTGAGACCCAGATACAGTTTGTTGAGTTGAAGCTTCAGTTATCTCACATTTTGAAGTACTTCTCTATGGCTTCTTTTGCATCTTAACAAAAATATACTGTTTGTTTTAATGGCTTCTCTTTATCACATTAGATTACCATACTAAACAAATATTTCAGTTGGCACTACAAATAATAACCACCATCAGAGACGAGAAGATTATATCTTTATGTGAAAACAAAAGAACATGAAGATATATTTCTTCAATTTCTCTCAGAACAAGCATTTTGCAGTCTAATATTATTTTATTGTCTCTGTGACAGTGTTGGTGCTTTAACTGATTTACCACAAATTTTATTTGAACACCTACAATGTACAGGAGGAAAGTATTCTTGAAAGAATTTAGAATGGCATCTAGCTTCAGGCACAGAGTGGTTTCATTATTGTGTCCACAATAACCAAAGGAGAGTTCATCTCATACGTATATACATATATACACACAAACACACACACACACACACACACACACACACACACACACACACACACGGAGAGAGAGAGAGAGAGAGAGAGAGAGAGAGAGAGAGAGAGAGAGAG
>OU015745.1:118125461-118258633 GCA_907169655.1 Acomys percivali
AGAGAGAGAGAGAGAGAGAGAGAGAGAGAGAGAGAGAGAGAGAGAGAAACAAATGTGTGTGCACACTAAGCCCATTGAAATAAAGCATATTTAATGAAACTAATTAAAATATGATTATTTAGACTATACATGGAAGCATGTATAAGTACAACTATAAATAAAGCTATAAGTAGTTCTTATTCATAACTACTATGATACATATAGTAATTTTATGTGATTCTATCATTTGGAAAAATATCAGACTTTTTTCCTAAAAACAGCATAGATAAATGGGCAAATATAAAAACATTAAATGAGCAAATATAACCAGTGGCCTGGGTGGAAGAAACAATGGCTACATTACCTGAGAACACACTCCTATGAGCAATCATTTTTAGGGAGGTGTTCCATTTTGAATCAACTAACCTCACTGGATTCTTGTTGCAAGCACAAAAGTTGTTTTATTCAGGAAATGGTGTTGGATGAGAGGCTCTTACCAAACAAATAGATCTTGTGATTATTAATGGTGGGAACGTCTTATTGCTACAACCAGTACTGAAAAATTTTCCAAGGAGGTATTTCAGAAAAATAAACAAATGTACTAATAAATGAATGAACTCAGTACAATATCAAGAAGATAGTCAGAAGCCTGCCTTAAGTTTTCTAAAACAATCATCCTTGTCACAATACTGAATGCTTTTTATATTTTGTATGAGGATTTTTAGTTACTGCTGATTAGTGAAAGAATTTTTTATTTCTTCAATAGAAAATATCAATTATGGAACATATTTAAATACTAGTAAACAGTTTTTAAATACTTGAATTATGTTGTTAAGAAAATATATTATTAAAAGATATGTCAATTTGCTGGATATTATTGTTACTAACTAAAAAATTATGAAAAGATTAAACTAAAGCAAAATAACAAATTATTAAAAAGAATATTTAGGCCGGGCGTGGTGGTGCACGCCTTTAATCCCAGCACTCGGGAGGCAGAGGCAGGCGGATCGCTGTGAGTTCGAGGCCAGCCTGGTCTACAAAGTGAGTCCAGGACAGCCGAGGCTACACAGAGAGACCCTGTCTCAGAAAACCAAAAAAAAAAAAAAAGAAAAAAGAAAAGAATATTTAGGATAATGTCTTACTATGTTTTACCATAACCCTTTGTCAAACTGTACATATTCTCTATGTTTAATTAAGCAATATTAAAGGAAAATAAAGATTAGAAGAAATGATAAATTTCATTTTTATTTATATCATGTATGTTTTCCCAATTTGGCAAAATTCGGCAATATTTAAAACTACATCTACAGCTTTCGTCCACATTCACCTTCTGATACCAATTTCATATTGGTTTCATTCTGCAGTTGTGACAAAAATACAATGACTGTGGGGACTTCTAGAAAAAAGAGTTTAATAGGTTTGATATTGTACAAGGATAAGACTCTTAGCATCTGTATACATTCTTGTGCTTTTCTTTGACGCCTCCACCCCCTTTTTTTTTACAAGTTTCTTTTAGCTTTTCACTGCTAATATTTTCTATTTTATTTTATAACATATGATTTTATTACTTTTTAGAAACCAGTATTCTAATAAGAGAGAGAAATGGGGTGGATTGGTGAGGACATAAGGAGGATCTGAGTAGAATAGAGGGAGGGAAAACCATAATCAAAATATACTGTATGTAAAATATATTTTACATAAAAATAAATGGGTATTTCCCAGAGAAGCATGGCCTCAACCATTGGGAATGGTGGCAGGAACAGCAATGTGAGAACTCAGATCATCATCTGCAAATGTGTAGCACAAAGAACAAACATGGTATTGCAAACGTTTTAACTCTCACATCCTCTCCACTGTAACATAATTCATGAACCAAGGCTGAACCTCCAAAGTTTTTCAGAACACTTAGGGATCAGGGTTCAAATCCCCAGGACTTTGAGTGAAATTTCTTTTTAAAATCATAACTCATGTATTTGGTATTTATAAGAATAAAGAATTTAATAACCTAGTAACTGAGTCATGCAAGGAATTATGATCATAAAATAACAATAGTTCATCCTAGACTTCTTTTGTGTTGCCCATTTAGAGTGTTTTTCTTGGAAAATAACTGGCACCCCACTGATTACAATTGCGAGAGGCCTGAACCTGCTCATGAGTTACACTTATCTTTCTTTTTATTCCATAGTACCTAAACTATAAGAACACATTTATTTTCATACTAGTAGAATCAAATTTTATTATTTTGTCTTGCTTTCTACTATGATAAAGAATATTGATATTTTAGTATTTTCTTTTTTTCCTTTTTTACATTTATATTATTATATGCATATACAATAATATATCAATAGCAAGAAGAAGCATGAAACAATCAGTAATATATAAATGTTACATTCTTAGTGTTTTGGTTATTTGTATTTGACAGCATTGAAGAAGACATCTTTCTTATGTTGGTGCACCTAAAATTCTGAGTTTATATAAATCTCCATCACATCTTGTCATTATCAACTTAAAACAGCTATCTAGACTTAAAAATATCTTAACGCGTAAACAACTAAGCTTCACTGTAAAACTAAACTACCTGGTCTTCAGCTCCATCAGAGACTTGAGAGGGGCAGGCTGTGTAGGATAAATAAGTTGTACAAGTTAAGTGCTACCTGCTCTAATCATGGTCATGTCAATCACTAGTCTACTGTTATCACAGAAATATACATATGATGTGGCAGAAGGATATTATTCTATAGAAATAAAAGGGAGGATACTTAGATATGGTCTTCAAAAACCTCAGAATATAGTATTTTAGCATTTTTAATATAAGCATAGAGTCTGTGTTTTTCCCAGTAAACCTAGTAGCACAAAAAAATCTTAGTGAAGCATGATCTTATGTTCCTAAGGAATAATGAGAACCTTATTAGTTGACAGATCATCCATCCCATTTTTGTTTTGATTTTGAATTTTGGATGAATCCTTTTTCCATGACTCCTCTTTTGTGCCTTTAATATATGTCTTTATTTGGAAATGTTTTTAGGGGACATTGGACATTCCTGAGTGGATTTCAAGCATAGATTTTGTCCTTATTCTGAAAGTACACATTTTAATGATATCTTTGAATATGTATCTACGTCAGTCATTATGTCATCATACTCCCAAATTTTGGTAACATCTGGAATCTAAAGTATGCACGGTACATCTTCTACAGTAAGAAAACAGATCATGTTTACACACATTGGAGAATGTAATAAAAAGTCATGAATATGTAATAGTCATCACAGAGTATAGTCAATGTAGTGATAACAAATGGCCTTTACAAATCACAAAAAGGAAAGTTTCAATAACATTTCTAAAAATAAATTGGCTTTTCATTGTCTTCTATTGTGAATAACAATATTGTTGATTTTGTTTATGATAGCCACAAAATACATAAATAAATAAAAATTTCTTATGCAGTAAAATGAAAATATGTAAAATTATATATAAAGTATATAAATCATTATGAAACCCATAACCTCACATACACTGTCTTGCATTGTATATACATGCTTTAACCTCTTATGCTACCATGCTACTGATATTTTTCCCATGGGAAACATTAGTCAATACACTGGCTTATTTATATTCAGAGTTGTCAATTATTTTATTATTTAAAAGTTTTAGACAATTACAAAATGAGCAAATGCATGCCATCAAAAGAACATATTAATCCTTAAGCTCAATTAAGAACGAAATTATTATTATTTTATTATTATTATTATTATTATTATTATTATTATTATTATTATTAAATATGTTTATTAAATCAGTGGAAAATATACAATCTGTGTCCTAATTTTAAAAAGACCAGCTAGGCATGGTGGCACACACTTATAATTCCTGGCAGCCCTTTAAACATCAGATGACAAACCCTCAAGGAAGAATGATACTTTGCCTCATATTAGTTACACAACATCACCCAGTGAGTGGCATGCCCTTCCCCATTTTTGTTGGAATTTTGGTTGATATGATTTTTTAGAGTAAAATAATGTATAATTTTGTAATTATTGGTTATAATTCCAAAGTTCTATGTTGACATTTTGCATCCAAGAAACTTGTCCCAGTAGACAAAGCCCCACAGAACCACTGGTTTGTGTCACCCTTCACAATCATTACAAGCTATTTTGTTTACTGTGTACATGAAAGAGGAATATGCCTTTTTCTCCCTTAATGATTTACACTGGTTGGCATGATCTTTTAAAAATAATTTATTAAATCTTTGGAAATCCATATACTACATGGTGATGATGAATTCCTCCATTTTCCTCTTTCCTTTTACTCTTCCCAAATACATCCTCATTTGCTCACTTACTAACTCATCTTTTTATTTGTTCAATAGCCCATGGGCTGTGATTTGTGTGGTCCAAATATTTCCAGATGTGGGACTATCTACTGGAATATAATTGAAATGTCAATATCTATATTCTGCAAGCAGCCTGATTCTCTACCCTGAGAAGGTACCAAGTGTCCATTCCTCTTTAGTTAGTGGTAACTCATGCAATCATATTTACTTCCTTGACTTAATGCAAGAATTTAACAACTACTATGAATTTGTGAGTACATTAGTTCTGGAATATTCAGAAGTTGTATTTTATCAAGTCCTCCTCAACCTCAAGCTTGTACAGTCTTCCCACTTGTTATTTTCCAAAAGTCTGTGAGCTTAGGAAATGGTGTGTGGTACATATGTCACAGTTGTGACTTAACAACACAGTGCAATTTTTCTCTGAAGTGTGATTAGTTAAGAGTTCCTGTTTAAACCACCATCCATTGCATAAAGAAGCTTCTATGAGGTCTGAGTCGGCTATAATCTCTAAGTAGAGAAAGTAACATAGAAGGAAGGTGGATACTATGCAATATCAAAATAGTAATATGAAGATTGATTCTGTGGCTATGAGCTCTCCAAACATGGATTCTTTGAAAGATTTGCTGTACCAAGAATATGTTTCCTTCTGTGGTATAAAGCTTAAACACAAAATGAAAATCTCTCGGGTAACACCACAATCTTATTTCACGTTTATACTAATTGTGATATCTTGCCATTTCAGTCATTATTGCAATTAGTATTATTCATCGTTGGTTAAGACTGTCGTATATTTTTCCTTGTTCAGTGTTTTTTTTTGGGGGGGGGAGCTTGAGACTGAGTCTTTCTGTGTTAGCCCTGGCTGTCTGTCCTGGACTCGCTTTGTAGACCAGGCTGGCCTTGAACTCACAACAATCCCCCTGCATCTACCTACCTCCTGAGTGCTGGGATTAAAGGCGTGTGCAACTAGTGCCATGAGACCTAACTAGCTGGGAGGAAGCTTCCTAGTATGTAAAATTTGAGATTTTTTGTCCTATCATCAAAGACTAAACTATCTTTAGAAATAGGATTTACCATGAAATCCTTGGAGATAACTAAGAAAAAAATATCAATAGCTTAAATGGTGTGACTGGTTTGTGACAACCTTGGTCAACAACTCAAGGGAAAGTACCCAACCTGGAAATAGAAATGAAGGAGAAATGGGAAATAATGGGCAGGAATTTTAAGTGGTTAATTCTTTTAGAAGTTTTGTTTGGGTAACTACAATATTTGTGAATTTGTAAATGGCATAGAAGTGTCATGAAAAAAGAAAGCATTTCAAACATTTCTCCCTGTTCTTTGTTTTTTATATTCTTTCCCCTATTGATTCACTGAACAATGAGTGTTGAGACTAATGAAGATGCCCTATTAAAAACAATTAAAAATAAGAAATACTTTAAGAAGTGTGCCCCATCATAAGAAAATGCAGACATACCATTTCCATATTACTGATCTAGAGACAACTGAGAAAATTGCGTTGTTTAATTTTAAATATTCGGTATATTTCACATGAGGCAATTTGTCAACAACAACAAATTAAAATTCTAAGATTATAATGAGAACATTCATTCCTTGAGAGAAGCTACAGTGTTGAATGGCATTCAAAGCAAAGGTAGTATTAAGTGATTTGATAGTATAAAAGCATCACTGATTTTACAAAAGAAAAATTGGCTAAAGTTTTAGAGGATAGATGATGAGTTTTCTAGGTTTTCCTCACCATAAGGTCTTGTCACAGCTACTTAACTCTGCTGCCACAAAGTGAAAAGGATCATCAAAATATGTAAATAAGTGGACGTGACTGTTTTTAAGTGAATTTTGTTTACAGTTAAAAACAGTGAACCTTTATTTGTCAAACTCTGTTATAGAATAAAGTCTCTGTTGATGAGAGGACATGTTATTAAGCATGTTGTAGAGTATAATAAGTATTGTCTTGTGATGTGTGATAACTTCAAAAAATTGAATAAAGATAATCTCTTCATGAGATTAAATCATTATATAATTAAACATAAAGAATAAAAATTGGGAAAAGAAAAAAAGAGATGGTATACATAAACAAAATATAGTTAGAGAGAAGATAGAACCCAGTATCTTAGGATGGTAGGCAAGAGATCTTCATTGAATTGTACCTCTATACACTCACTATCTCTATTAAGGTAAGTGTACAGAATATAACTGAAATGCCTCTGTGAGCTTTCTCTTATAATCTGGAGAGCAGATATATGTTCTTGTCTGTCCAATGTGCATCCCCCCACCCACATACCTCTCTTCTTGTGTTCCTCCCTGATTCTTTTTAACATCTGAGTTGCTAACAGCTCTTTGCTGACCCTCAGAACAACCAGAAACCTTTTAGACTTGAGAAACAAGGTAAGGCTTTCTTCATAAAGCACCCTTTCATTCAGGGGAAGAAGCATAATTCAAGTCATCTCTTTCAGCTTCCTTTATAGAGGATATTTATGAAAAGCAAATGGCCCCAAAACTCGGAAGATCATGTCTTCACTAGGGGACAAAGAAGAGTCATGTGATCCTGAACACCATCTCTGTCCTGCAAGCCGTTTGTCTTGAATAACATTATTTTTTAATTGGGATTGTGGTAGTTTGAATCAGATGGCTCTCATAGACTCTTATTTTAACACTTGCTCCTCAGTTGGCGGACTGTTTGAGGGGAGGCACTAAGTAGTGTAATCTTGGAGGAGGTGTGTCTCTGACCATAGATTTTGAGGTTTCAAAAGTCCACGTCATTTCCAATTAACTCTCTACTTCCTGTTTGTGAACTGGGATGTAAGCTCTCAGTTACTGCTCGAGAGTCATGCCTACCTGCTTGTTGCCACGCTTCCCTTGATGAGGTCACCGACTCTAACTCTCTGTCATTGTAAGTCCCTAATAAACCATAATTTCTATTTTAAAAATGAATCATTCAGTTTTACCAATAAAACTCAAGAGCTGTACGTTAGAGTGGAAGACTTCTTGCTCAAAGAGACAGAGAAAGCATGCAACTGTTCTTCCTACTCAGTAAAAAGTATTAGAAGGAAAAAGCCTCTAAATAATAATAATAATAATAATAATAATAATAATAATAATAATAATAATAATTAATAATAATAATAAAAATAAAATAATTATTATTTCTTTCCTTCTTCTTCTTCTTCCTCTTCCTCTTCTTCTTCTTCTTCTTCTTCTTCTTCTTCTTCTTCTTCTTCTTCTTCTTCTTCTTCTTCTTCTTTCTTTATCCTCTTCCAACTGCTTTAAAATCCTTGCAACCTGAATCTCCCTCCTTTCTACTTTCTGTGTATCACTCTATCTATCCTCTGGACTTCCTTTCACCGTCTCTGTATTTTTTATGTTCCCATCCTGCAAACTGGTTGCTTGCTTTGCCTCCTGACTTAGGGTTAACTTTATTTAATCTAGTTTATTAAAGCTCTTGGATAAAAGGTGTGGGCTAGGGTTGAGCTACACAACTAGAAATAGATTTTGATTGTACATAATCATAATGGGACCAAATATGCTGCAAAAAGAGAGAAGGAAGAAAAAGAGAAGGAAGAGAGAGACAGAGAGACAGAGAGAGAGAGACAGAGAGAGAGAGAGAGAGAGAGAGAGAGAGAGAGAGAGAGAGAGAGAGAGAGAGAGAGAACAGAGTCAGGCAGTTTGAGTTCACAACTCCAGGTTCAGGAAAGCATTTTGTTAATTATGATCATTTGTTTTTGTGGGGGGAAATGAAATGTTTACAATCCTCAAATGAGACAAAATTTACAATAGAAAGAGATTAGATAGCCAAGAGATCTATGGTAAAACTAAGCAACACTGGTCTAAAAATATATTCACTATAAAGTGACTCTTAATGATATTCTGTACTTTCAAGACTAGTGCCTTATCCAATAATCAGTCCAGTAGATTCCTTCAGATCTGTTCAGATGTTAACACACCTGACATTACATAACCAGGTATTACATTTACAGAAGCTAAATATGAGATCACCATCTAATTCCTCCTCTCAGACATAAAAGAATCCCATGAAAGAAGAGGCCAGGAGAAAACCCTGGAAGATCCAGAAGGGATGGAAGACAACAGGAGAACAATGCCCTCTGAATCCAACTAAGCAAAGCACTTAGGAGCTCACAGAAACTGAGGCAGCAAATACAGGGTCTAGTTGAAGAATGGATAAAGAAACTGTGGTACATTTACACTATGGAATACTACTCAGCTATTAAAAACAAGTAAATCCTGAAATTTTTGGACAAAAGGATGGAACTAGAAATGATCATACTGAGTGAGTTAAGCCAGAAGCAGAAAGACTCACATGGTATATACTCACTTATAATTGGACACTAGCCCAGAAGGCATGTCCCATGAAAGTCTTCACCTACCAGGAGATTGGGATAGATGTAAAGACATCTTATTGGGACTCTAGGTAAGAAGAATATAGGAGATGGGGAAATAGAAGAATATATAGGGTCCTAGAAACCTACAAGAAGAACATCAGGACCAGTGGATCGGGGCTTAGTGGTTTCTGCTCAAACTGTTGCACTAACCAAAGACAATACAAGTAGTAAACATTGAAACCCTACTCTGATCTAGCCAATGGACAGGACATTCTATCCGGTTATATGGAGAGCATGGATTGACTCTGACATGAACTCTGGTGCCCCGTATTTGACCACCTGCCCTTGGTGGGGAGACCTGGTGGCACTCAAAGAAAGAATAAGCAGGTTACCAAGATGAGACTTGATAGCCTATGACCATATAGTGGGGGAGAAGATCCCCCTCGGTTTTAGACCTATGGGAGGGGAATAGGGTGAAAGCAGGAGGCAGGGAGGAATGGGAGGATACAAGTGATGGGATAGCAATTGAGGTGTAATCTGAAAAAATAAATAAATATTTAATTTTTAAAACAAAGAAATCTTGAAATGTGTAGACAAATGGATGGAACTAGAAAAGATCATCCTGAATGAGGTAACACAGACCGAGAAAGACACATATGGTATATACTTACTTAGAAGGAGATATTAGCCACATAATATAGAATAACCACACTACAGTACACCAATTTAAAGTAGATAAATAACAAGGAAGATGGTAGGGTCAAGGGAATTCTCATTCAGAAGGGCAAATAGAATAGAAATCTGAAGCAGTTGAAGAGAGCAACAAGAGGGAGCCTACCATAGAGGTCCTCTGGAAGACTCCACGCAGCATGGGTTTGAAGCAGATCCTGAGACTCACAGCCAAACTTCAGGGTGGAGCACAAGGGGTATTATGAAAGAAATAGAAGGACATAGAAAGGACAGGAGCACCACAATGGGACTAATGGAGCCAACAATATGGGTGGAGGATGGGGTGCTATAGACACTAATGCACGAACAAAGGACAATGCATGGTGAGGACCTAGACCCTCTGTTCAGATGTAGTAGATAGGCAGCACAGCCTCCGTGTGGGTTCCACAATATGGAGAGTAGAGACTACTTCTGACATGGATTTTGGGCCCCTCCCTCCACATTGATCACTTCCTCTTGGTAGGGTAGCTTTTCCAGGTCACAGAGGAAGAGAATATAGGTAATATAGATGAGACTGGAGAGGCAAAAGTCAGATGTTAGGGGAGGAGGAATCTGCCTTTTGGTGGAATAATGGAAGTGGGGGTGGGGGGAAGGGATGAGGGAGGGAGGGTGGGATTGGGTGGCAATGAGATGAAGGAAGGAACTACAATCTGGATGTAAAGTGACCAAAGTTAGAAAAATAAGAGTAAGTCATTAAAAAAAGTATTATATGAGAAAAGAATCCATTTTTAAAAAAGGAAAAATGAAAATAATATTTAATCAAAAAGGAAATGAAATACTTTACTAAGAATGATAAAAATTTAAGTATGAGGAATTTAATTAGACTTATAATTTATGAAATGTCAAGCATTATATTTCAAATATATAATTTCTACATGTGCTTACAATATTAAATACTAACAACAGGTAATGATATATAAATGGTACAAAATAAAAGATCATTTAAAGACATTCAATATTTAATGGACAGAGACTGTTCATGTATCTGTTCTTGAAAGGACAAAGTGATAAATATTGCTTATTAAAAAGAAAAAGCATATTGCAGCCATATTTTTAGAACAAAAAGAATAAAATATCATCAAATCATATAATATTAATAGAAAACCAGAGAACATATTCCAAGGAATACAAAAAAGTTCTTGTATATTTTAATTTCTCAAATCTGAAATTGAAGGAGAAAACATCTTGCTGATAAAATATGAAAGGATATTGACAATTTGGGCATGGACTTTAAAATACTATTAGCAAAATTAGAATGAAAGGAAATTACTAGAATAAATAATATTCACCAAAGAAGGAAGTGCATTGAATCATGTTGTTTAGCAAGACAAAGATTAGCACTTTTACTTAATTTACACATTAAATAAGGACTTGATTAAATATTTATGGCAAAATGTATTGACTTTTAAAAAATTAATTATAGAGAAAGAACACTCAGACACTACTTATGCATATGTACACACTGTAAGAAAGTATACTATGGATTATTTAAAAGGATAAGCAATAACTAGAGTACTATGCTAATAATATGTATTCAAAATTATCAAGATTCATCAGTAGTTTATTTTTTCCCTGTTCTATAAATGCCTGAGATTAAAATATATATTGTTTGCACATATACATGCATGTATGTTGTTTTCATATACACATAAATTTACATATATATGAAGAGAATAAAAGACAGTAGAAAACTTCATCCGAATTGAGAAAACAAAGTTAACAATCAGATGAGAATTTACAATTTGAAAGGTATAGAGAAAATTTATTCTGGCAAGATGACTACTCTGTCAAGGGATTACATCGCAAAACTTTCTAGGTCTACGTGATCTGGATAGAGTACAAAGAAACCATTATAGACACCTTTAATCCCAAACAATGGAGATAAGATTCATTATTATAGAAGGAACCAGCCATCATTGAAATGATGTCTAATTGAGGGGCAAACTGAAGAATCTGAGAAATATTTGACAGAATGAATCACTGATAGAGCATGCCCATTTCTCACAAGAGGAAGAGAGGAAAGGGTACTTAAAAACAACACAAAGAGAGAGAACAGGTTTCTTGTAGGCTCTGTTTCTTATCAATTAAACTTTATTATACAACTCAACTAGCTTACATAAGAGGGAAAAAAGGTTAAAGGGAAAAAAGAGTGAACCTTCCAGTGTCCTTTCCACAGGATGGGTTCTTAGGTGTCTCTGGACTGCGTGCTGGTCTAGCATGTTCGCTGATCCACGTGTGCTCAAGCGCGGTCTGCCCCCGCTGCTGCTCTATCTTCTCTGCCTGCCTGAGTCACTTGTGAAGGGTGGTCTCCTTTGCCCATTGAGTGTCGATTAGAAAAACAACAGTCCAGGTGGAGTCCCCAGGTCTGCTTCCTGAATTTCAGGCCCAGGATGGCACCACTCTGTCTATCACAAGGTATCCATGGGGTGCCCAAGATTGCTTTTACCTGTGACAAAGCTTAAAGTCTTTCCCACAGTTTCTGGTTGTTGATTTTTGTTTTTTGCATTCATTCTACAGAGAGTTGATTAAAGGAAAATGTAGAGGGCTTTGTTTTGTTTTCCTTTTTCCTGAGAGTTTCTTACTGGGACAGTTTTGCCAAAATAGTTTGCAGAGAGAAAAGTTAGACATAGGTAAAGACAGAATAATTCAGAGAATGAGAAGGAGACAGACAATTAAAATATGCTGCCAGAATTAGTTTGAGGCCAAACAGAACAATTCAATCAGAAGCCAAGAGAAGGGAGTTTAAATCAGCAGGCTTGGAGACTAGTTTAGGCCAGAATGGTGGCATTGAACCAGCTAGCAAGTGTTCAGAAAGAGCCAGAAAAGCTTGGGATTGGCTCTCTCCTCAACTCCTCATCTAAGGAAATAAAAATAACTGAAAGACATTCTATTTAATAGAAACTGCATTGTACTCATGTTCAATAGGCAATCCAGAGTCATAAATAACAGGAAGATTGCCTGATATTTTTGTTTTTACATGGTTTTTCCCGAGCAATCATTACTTGTATTTTTTCAAAAAAAATACATAAATAGCTAAATTTCAAAGTTTAATGATACATTATTGCACAGTTTCTTTTTTATATAATAATCCGAGGAATCTTTCCTATTTGATGTACTTAAAATAAGTGTAAACAACACAAAAAATTCTAGTAAAGAATGAAAGCAATTTTTATCTACGAATTTAGATTTTTAGTTAATTGTATACATTTTACTAAAGAAAGATTCTGACAAAAATCCTAATCAAGGTGTTTGCACAGAGCAATAAATTATAAGTAATCATTAAACAAATGAGTCTATGCATTAATTTTTCCTTCTGGTTTAAGCTTCTGGCTTAAGCAGTTATTGTATGATAAAAATTTTATAAAGAGAAATTATGAAAAATAATTACAGTTTACAAAAGATATTTTTGCTACACTGATATATCCTTTTATAATTTTATTGTTTGAATACATATGTCTGCATTTTAACATCCACATAATAAAAATTGTGAGTCAAACATCTAATTAGGAAAAGAGGCAAAAAAAAATCTTATCAAGCCATTTTGGAGCAGAACCAAAGTATTTTGTCTACTTGATTGTATATTTATATTGCTTACTCAGAGAAGACTTCAACACCCCACTCTCACTGAAGGATAATTCATTGAAACAGAAACTAAGCCGAGAAATAACATCATTAACCAATGCCATGTGTCAAATGGATCTAACAGATATCTATAGAACCTTTCACCCAAACAAGAAAGAATATACCTTCTTCTCTGCACCCAATGGAACCTTCTCCAAAATGGATCACACCATAGGTCACAAAGCAGGCCTCAACAGATACAAGAGGATTGAAATAATACCTTGTATCCTATCAGATCACTATGCTCTTAGGCTGCAATTCAACAACAACAGAAACAACAGAAAGCCTACACGTACGTGGAAACTAAACACGTTAGTCTGCTAAATGACACATGGGTCAGGGAAGAAATAAAGAAAGAAATCAAGGAGTTTCTGAAATTCAATGAAAATGAGGGAACAACATACCCAAATTTGTGGGATACATTGAAAGCAGTGTTAAGAGGAAAACTCATAGCACTAAGTGCCTTTAAAAAGAAATTGTAAACATCGCACATAAGCAACTTAACAAAACAGCTGGAAGCCCTAGAAAAAAAGGAAGCAGAAAAACCCAAAAGGAGTAGACGTCTGGAAATAATCAAACTCAGGGCTGAAATTAACAAATTAGAAACTAAGAAAACAGTCCAAAGAATCAACAAAACCAAGAGCTGGTTCTTTGAGAAAATTCCAAATTTCTAAATAAATGTTATTTTGATCATTTCAATTTATGGGGTAAATGTTTAAAATGACCCTTTTATTCTACATTTAGTTAATTTGTAATTTCCTTTTTAGCATCTTTGAATCCTTGTAAATGTCATTTTTATTTCTTCAGATGATGGTATGACAGCCATTCCCCAGTGTTACAAATACATGGTTTGAACAGAGCACAGAACACTGCTATCTAACTATCCCAGGCCCAGGCCAGGGAGCTTCTAGCCTCCAAACAATCTGATCATCTACAAGCCTAGAACTAGAGGGCTGCAGCTTTCATCCTCCATCTGCTAACCTAGGCCTAGAATGTCTTCAGTGTACAAGATTTACTGCTGAATAAGCTCACCTTTTCTAGTTTTTTGTTTTGTTTTTCTGAACTTACTGGATGGTTCAACTCAACTATTCTGGCACGAAATCCTCCCCAAGCTGATTGATTCAAACTGGCTTCCCTTGGATTGTCACTGAATTGTTCTGCTTGGGAAAACTGTGTCCAACCTCCATGAAATACACTGCATCAACTGCACTGACTACAGGACCCAAATAGATCTGCAGTGTTGCTCATAACACTGCCTTTCTTTTTTTCAAAGGTTTATTTATATTATCTATATGAATTGTTTGCCTCATTGTATTTATGTGTACTTATGTTGCTGGTGCTAGAAGAGGCAGAATTGGACACTGATCTCCTAGGCCTGGAGTTACAGATGTTTGTGAGCCACCACAAGTGCACTGGGAGCAAACCACAGGCCACTAGCAAGGGCAGTAACTTATCTTAACTGCTGAGCTGCTCTTCAGGTCCTACCATATCCTTTATACAAGGGAAAATTCTACAAATTCTAGATGATATAATTATCCACAGTTGAATTAAAATTCACCCCTGCAATAGATTATTCCTTCATAATTCAGTTACTTTATTAGAAAATATAACTTGGACTGTAGAACTAGGAGAATTTAAAGAAACAACTCAAAAATGTTGTTACACCCTTACAAATTTTATATTAAATAAGCTTGTAGAATGTAGGTGTAGGTCATAGTTTTTGTTTTTATAAAATACAGCTTTGTACGAGTATATATGCGACTCTTGGTAGATGTTTAATTTCAAAATGGAACTTTTTTCAATAAATATTTTATAAACATTTTGAATAAGTCATTAAATAAGCATCAAAATTTATTTTGCTTTTGAAAATTAGAAATGTGGGTCATACAGAAACAACACAGGTTCCTATTGCAAATGTCAACAGTTTTATTTCAATGAATCATTTATAAAATTCTGAAACTATTAATGAAAAAAGTAAAGCCAGTTTACATTTTTAGCAGTTTGTTAGATTCAGTTCCTTTTCATTATATTAACTTTTAGGGAATAATGATGTTGACAATCTTTGTGCACATTCATCACTAATTTACCTTTCTTGTTCTTCAGAACTCACTAGCACAATGTTACATTACTGTTTCGCAGTTTTTGTTTTGTTTTTGAATAATTTTAATAATCAATCACTTTTAGATATGTTAAATACAAATAACTTTCACCTGGTGGTTTCCTTTACAAATTACTTAACATGTTTCTGATAAATATACTTACAAATTTTTAAGTTACCAATTTTATATATTTTTTCTGTTTGTGCCTTTTATAGTGAATATTTTAAATATTATTTTTAAGATTCATTATTACATCTATCTATATCTATAGATAGATTGATTATAGATAGATAAAGATAGGTGATAGATAGATGATAGATAGATAAATGATCGATGATAGATAGAGAGATAGATAGATAGATGATGGATGATAGATAGATCTATAAAGAGAGATTGCTGAGCCATCTCTACATGTCTTACCATATTCTTTATAATAGGGAATAGAAGAAATATCAGATTATAGATTATTTGATTGCCCAGAAATGAATGAAAATTCATCCCTTCAATAGAATGTTTTCTCATAACTGTTACTTTATTTAAATGTGACGTGGATGTAGAAGTAGGATATATGTAAAATTTAAAGTCTATCTCTCTTTCGATTGTTGGTCATACTAGGATATTTTAAAATGTTAAATATGGTTCTTCTCCTTTAGAATAGGAAAATAAACAGTAGGCATCATACTCAATTTATCTTGTACACATAATGAGCAGTTGACCTTTTTCTGGTTCTCTTTTTGAAAATTGTTTTCTTGTACAATATTTTCTGGTCATGGTTTTCCATCTCCCACCTCCTACAATATCCACTGCCACTCAAATCTATGCCCTTTCTATCATTCCTTAACAAACAAACAGGCTTCATAGAGACTAGAACAGAACACTCAAGAGCAGAAACAACAAGTAGGTTGAAAAGGGCCAAAGGAAAACCTCAAGAGACACATAGATACGCACACAAAGAAATCCCACAAAAATACAAAAATAGCGAATCTAAAAACATGCAAAGAGCCTGCAAGTTAAAAATAAAGTAAACCAACAGAACACAAGACCCCTGATGAAGGATTATGAGACAAAGAACCTCCAAAAAATGTGCATCAGTGTGTTTTTTGTTGGAAATTAATATCTGGGCATGGGCCTTGCCTTTAAGGGTGGATTGCATATTGAATGAGACACCACTGGGAAAAAAATTTAAGTTTTACTGTTAAATAGTTATCAGCTAGAGATAGATCCTGAGTTAGGGATGGGCGCTTGTGTCTGCGTTACCTCTCAGTGCGAGAATGCATGTTTTTCAGACCTCTGCAAGTCCACTACATGGTACCACTGACTCTGTGGGTTCTTCTGTGTCTAGAAGGCTTTGTTTTCTTGTTTCCTCAACTCCATCTGGTTCTTACAATATTCTGCCTACTTCTTCATGGCTACCATTTATGACTGAGTTTTCCAAGTTCTCTCAGTGTCTCTCCATTGTCTAGTTTGGTCTCAGCTATTACAGAACATAGCTTTTCTGATGATTGTTGAGCAAGACACTGATCTATGAATACAGCAGAATGTTGTTACGGGAGCATTTAAATGCTATTTTTTCATTAATAGAAGAGTAATATTTGATTTTCCCCTAGGTTCCTTGCCTACATAGTCTCGGGTTCTTGGCCACTTTAGTAGAGTCAGGGATATTGTCCCTGTTATGAAGGGGAACTTAAATTTAACAAAACATTTACTGTCACAAGCTTTGGGCCACTACTGCACCAGCAGATCTTGTAGCACATTCACTACTAGTTCGAAGGGGTGTTTTAGTTAGTTTATTTACCTGTTTTCTTTGTTAGCATACAGATTACCTTCCCCTACCTAAAACAGTAACACTTAGAGTTTAATGCTTTATGTAGGCACTACCATCTCCAGTAGAAATGTCCTATAGTATAAATGTATATGAATGTTGTCTAATGGAGTCAGTAAATAACAGGTGAAAGAGTCTCAACTGTACATGTCTAGTCACTAAATGAACTTTCCAGTTCTGGAATAAGGTAAATCCTATCAACTTGTTGGACAAGCATGTCTTATTGCAATCTCCAAACAACCCAAGCTATTGTCAAGGCTACTGCTTGTTCTCCATAAACTTCTGGCAATACCATATTGCTGAAGTTAGCACCTACACATTTCACTGAGTAATCAACATTTTATTCATGGACTTAGCAACATTCTACAATCTTTGTTGCTTAATATCTATCTTAATTATTGCAATATTTTAAAATTTATTTTTTCAATACTTTTTATTGTGATAGTTTTCCATTTGGGACATTGTAAATTATATGACTCAATTTCTGAGCCCTTTGAGGTTTTAGCTTTCTAAATTACAGTTATATTATATTATAGTCACATAAAAATCTTAATTTAATGTTTTGAAATTTGCTGATACTTTCTTCTATAGAACAACATATGGTTGATTGGACTGTAGTTTCACTTCATCTTTCAAAATAATTTCTATGTTCAGTTGTTGAGTTTTCTATAACAGATAATTAGGAAACTTTGGAGGAATGATAACAACACAGCTAACTTCATAAAATAACATCCATATGGAAAGAACAGTAGATTGTGAGAATTTTAGCCATGCATTTGGGTTAAAGACAGTTGAACAATTTTTAGAAATATCAAAAGCTAATATTTTTTTATTTCAAAACATTCTCAATGTATGGCTTTCTTATTCATAAAGATAGATTTATATACATAAATGGTAATGTTAATTAATTACTTCATAAAATGATTCAGTCTCTTTTGCCTTATATTGCTTGTTCCACATACTTTACACCTCTGTCTCAATTAGACACTTCTCACTATTTTTCCTTCATTCCATTACCACTGTCATCTGTGGTGAGACCCATATGGCTTCTGTAAGTTGATGATTCTCCCTGCAATGTAGAGATGTAACAATTTATTCTATGTTTCCCAAATGTGGTGAGATTGCAGTACCCAATTGCTCTCTTTTATATGCCAACCAAAAACAAAATGAGGTTTTTATTTTTCTTGAGGAAATGAAAAGATAAACTATGATTACTAGTTTCTTAGTGCAGTGAAAATGAAATTAGAACTTAAATGAATATAAGTTAGAACTTTGTTTTAGCATACATATATATCAATTAAAACATTGTGTATGAACCTATTACAGCTTAAAAGAGTGATAGATGTTTTTATTTTATGCTTTATTTTGAAGCTGGGCCTACCTATAGTCATCAAAGAAATGTTTATGATCATATTCCTAATACTGTAGCAGAGAACATTTACATCATATCCTTTTTATTATTCATGCTATTCATGAAGTACCATGATTATGGTAGATCTACTATCTTTAGAGGAATTTTAATTCAGAAAATGGCTGTCATGGAGGAGATCGCATCCAAAGACTTTCTAGATCTATGTGATTTGTCTGGAATACCTTTAATCCAATAGACAGAGGCAAGCGGATTTGAGTTCAATGCCAGCCTAAAATAGAGCAAGCTTCAGGTAAAGAAAAGCTTAGGTCCAGGCATGGTGGTATGTGCCTTTAACCCCAAACAATGAAAGTAAAATTAGTTTGTAGAAAGAGTCACCGATGTTTGAAAGTGATGTTTTATTGATTGGCAGAAAAAAAAAGTGATGAATCCGAGATGATTTGATGGAAGAGGAAAGCTACGTTAGAAGCAATGGAGAGATATAGGAGGCAGTTTTACCAGGACAGATATGCCAAGAAAGTTTGAAGAGAGAACAAACTAGAAACAGCTGAAGAAAGAATGAGCAATAAGATTAGAAAAGATTTCTAGAGTTATTTGAGGCCAAGCAGATCAATTCAGAGACTGAGAGAGAAGCAACATTAAGTCAGCTGGGAGAGGAGTTTGAGCCAGGCCATTGAGTTGATCCAGCTAGCCCAGAGCTCAGTAAGAACATGAAAGGGTGGGCTTATTAAGCAGTGAGTCTCAGAGGCTGAAAACATTCTAAGCATAGGTTAGATTGTACGGAGGCTAGAAGCTTCCAGGACTAGGCCTAGATTAGCAGAAGGAGGCAGTAAGCCTCCAAGATAACAATTACTTCAGAAAAATAAAAGTTCTGTTATAATTATCCATTTTCTCACAGAAAATAATTACCTATTCTTTGTACTATCTAGAAAAAACATTCCATACATTTTATTAATTACTTAATATAGAGTATATATTATTCCCCAATTTAAATGACAGAGCTTTATATTTTCACAGATATTTAGACCAAGGTTTCAATAACAGATTTTACTGAAATTATGCCATATCATATATTTAAATCTCTCAATAGAGCTTAAGCATCCATGCTTGAAATAATTTACTAATGTGGGTATTGACTACTTGATTTAAGTTTTCATGGGCTGTTAAGAAGAGTCTTCATTTCCCTCTAAGCCAGGTCTTTATGTGGGTGCTTGTATTTCTAGTTAACATATCAGTTATCTTTACTTATATTCACCACATTGACAGAGGACTGCCAGTTATGATATAATCTCAGAAGTTATGTGTCATTATTTTCATTTTCTTCTGCTGCATGAACCAGGTAGGATGTAAACAAATGATGAACATACACAGATATAAATACCTGTGTAGGATCATTGGGAGCCATCATGAAAGTTTGTTTCTACAGGTATTTTTCTCATATGTGGATACCAATAAAACTGGTAAAATGAAAATATTTTTTAAGGATTTGTCACAGAAGGACCTATGAACTGCTCCAACAGTGACTACTGAAATCCCTAGGCCATTAACTGTGGAGGTTTTCACAGGTCATCATACAATATTTACAATGATAATGAGGATGACATACATTGTATTTTGTGACTGAAAAAAGTCATAGAACTAATCTACAGTATTTTGAGATTAATAATCTACAGTATTCTAACGGTTATAATAACAATCTATATCATTTTGTGATGGAAAAAATATCATATAACTACTTTATTTTTCTTTTCTGAGTAGTTTAATGGTAAAAAACCAAATTAATACTACTGCCATTGATATTTTTCTGTTAAACAAACTGAACCTTAATACTTATAGTCACACAGATGGGCATGGTGTCACATTTCTTTAATACCAGCACTAGAGAGATAAAGACAGGCACATCACTGTGAGTTTGAGGACAGCCTGGTCCCCAAAGTGAGTCCAGAACTCTGTTTTGAAAGAAAAAATTTAGACTTACAATGCTAGTTTAAAAATACAGTTAGTTAAGTTAATAAATGTATAACCTAACTACTCATTTACACAGATCATCAAAAAATTCATACTACTCCCAATAGTATTTGTTTATTTTACAATCAATTCTTTGTTTATTAATATCTAAAATTCAACATCTATTAGAATTTGTAATAACCAAGATAAATTATGTTTTTTAATCATCATTGTAATAGCCTCATCATATTAATTTAGAAATAATTATTTTGGCAAAAATCAATTATTAATTCTTTTTAGGTGTACAAGTAAACTTTGACATTTTCTCTATATTTCTCATTGTAGATGACTAATGACAAAATTTTAAAATATTTTAATATGTTAAGTTATATGTAGGAAGGAAGGAATTTTTGGGTTTTTTTCAATAGAAATAGCTTATCTTTGTAAAAATACAGTACAATATCAGGTATTGGATAACTTAATAATTTTCTGCTATATATATATTCTAGGAAGCCATTTATTATAATAATGAATCTTATGCTGAAACTCAAACTCCAAGAGAAAAAAAAGATAAAATTCGATTTCTTCTCTCAAGAAGCAGAAAATGAAAGTTATTAGTGACATTTGAACTCTTCTTGTGCTGTCTCTCATTCCTAAGTTATATGCTGTTAATGCTAAGACATCCTGTGGCTTAAAAGTAAGTCGTTTGCAAGATTCATGGACTTTGCTAGCACCCCTTCACCTTTAAGACTCTTTCAAATCTGGTTCATATCAATTGTGGCACAAAATCATTATGAAATAACCTTAGTTCATGGGAAGTTTACAGGTGGTCTCTGTTAAGTATACCCACATAGCTGACTACATTATAAGCACCTTCTTGGCTTTTTTCAACACACAAGTCAAAGGTTGAGTCTGCATAGTGATGAAAATCTATTATAGAACTCTGAGGAAAAATCAAACCCCTTGGCTGATGGTAAGGTCTTGCTCACTAGGTCTCTCACAGTAATATAACTACCCTTCTTTGATGAAGGTTCTGCTGTCTAATTTTGTTATAGAAATTCATGCACACATTCACAAGAACCTCTTAAGAATAAACATTTTATTTTAAGTATCTTTGCTTTTCCTAGAAATACAAGCATTGTAAACTGTACTTATCAGTGTTTTCCAGAAGAACTGGACCAATTAAATTAGTATATACTGAAAGGGGATTTAATAGATTGGTATATTCATCAGTGTATGGGATGTCCAACAGTGGCTGGCTATAAAACAGAAAGTCTGAATATTCTCAGTCTCTTTGACTGTGTGTCACAGCAGTATTAGAAAGTGACCAAAGAACTGGAAGATTGCTAGAAAGGCATCATTCTGTAGTCCATCTTCAAAGGCTGAAAAAAAATACATTCTAGTATCAGCAAACAATTGCAACCTCAGCAGCCACTGCAGAATATAAGAATACAGAAAATGTGTAAGCAGCACATGAAGGAAAGTTAGCTTTTATGATCTCTCTCTCTCTCTCTCTCTTTTCTCTCTCTCTCTCTTTTCTCTCTCTCTCTCTCTCTCTCTCTCTCTCTCTCTCTCTCTCTCACACACACACACACACACACACACACAGAGAGAGAGAGAGAGAGAGAGAGAGAGACTGTCAGAATGTGTAACTCACACTTAGAATGTGAATTTCACTTTAATTACATTATACACTAATCAACATAACCCTTTATGGGTGTGTCTAATGGCTTGCATGTTAGTATAGTCTAGATCCAGCTATGTTGACAATCAATTAACTATCTCAAAAACAAAAACAAAAAAAATTATGATAAAATATTTAAAGACAAAAATATATAGTGGACTAAACACACAACAGAAACAGAAAACCTATAACATACATACAGACACATCTATGGATATGTGCCCCAGCCCCAGTATAAATATTGAAGCCTTAATACCTAATATTATTGTACCCAGTTTTAAATTAAATAATTTTATTTTAAATAAAATAATTAAAAAATACTGTGCTTTTCATCCCAGATTGTCATCCATAAAAAGAATTAATAAGCATTACTTCCTCTACTTAAAGACACATCAGAAATAAAGTTTATAAGTGAATCATAACAAGAAAGTAGCTCTCTACAAGACAGAGAAAAACAAAACATGTCAGTATTTTCAGTCTTATTTTAGTAAGCATAATACTGTTACTTAAAAAGCCAAAGTAACTGGCATTTTTCATAGTAACATGCAAAAAGACATACATGTTCATTATAAATGTTAACTCAGCTTCCATCCTCTAATTGCTAACCAGCCTAGAGTGTTCTCAGCCTCTCAGACTTACTGCTAAAAAAGCTCACCCGTTCTAGTACTCTAGCTGCCTGATTCGATTCAGGTGTTAGGGCTCAAACTCCTCTTCAATCTGAATGATTTCAACTTGCTTCTCTCTGCTTCTCACTGAATTTCTCTGCTTGGAAAAACAGCTTCTGAACTCCATGAACAGCACAAACTCAACAGCATTCAACTAAATTTCACTGATCTACACCAAACAGTACTCTACTTCTGAACTCTACTGCACTGTCTGTTAAGTAGCCTCTCCTTTCTGTCTGTTCTCATTAGAGTTGGGCCTATCATATCTCTAATTTGTTCTGTCAAATCTTTCTCTGATTCCTGACTTTGTCTTCCCCTCAATTATATATCACTGATTTGGATTAAAGTCAAGTACAAAAGGTATGTCTGTATTCCAGCCAGAGGTATTAAACCAATTCAGATATTTTTAGGACTGCCTCCCACTTTAAAGTGTGTGTGTCATTTTCATCTTCAACAGTCCCGGTGGCCTTCACAGGAGCCTTGTGTAGAAGTTCCCTTGAAGATGTGTGTAATTTGGACCACCACATGCACTCAAGTCTTCATGATGGCTAACTCAATGGAATAAATTATGATGTTTCCTGTTGGTAAAGTTTGGAGAGAGCATTGGTCTGATGTGTGTAGATTTAGAAGGTGGGAACACCACCCAAATTAGGACAAATTGTGTCAACATACTGTATAGGATTGTTTTCAAGCATTTCAGAGTGGATGTTTTCCCTGCTAGGTATGTAACTTGCTTCAGAATCATGACCCAACGCTCCAGTCCTTTGTCTCACTTTTCCAATGCAACTTATATCCTATGTCTCACATCAAGGTGGTATAAGAAACATATAACTTGTCTCATCTTATATGTTCACATCTGGTGAGGAATTTTCTTTGCATGGAAAATATGTGGAGATAGATTCTTATCTATAACTTGCTTTGGTATATATTTATTTAAAGGATTAGTTTTTAGAGTTCTGTTAGAGGTAAAAGAGGCTATGATGAAATTTATACACTTTAGGTGAAGAAAAGTTGATTTTTGACAGCAAATATTACAATTCCATGTACCAAATAATTCATCTCCATGCAAAAAATGTTTATTGTAAAGCACTAATGTCTAAATAGTTTAATTTGGAAATAGTTTCCTTATGAAAATAATTAAAGTTAAATAAGGACATTAGGGTAAATCCTAAATAAAATAGTATTGGCATTGTTATTTGTATTAGCCATTTGTCTCCTCGTTGTGACAAATTACCTCACAATTTAAGGGTATAGCCTATCATGATATTTGAAGCAAGAGCAGCAGGTAGCTGGACACATTTCATTCACATATCTACAAAAAGAAACCAACATTGGAAACCTTTTCAAAGATAACAACAAGTCATGGGCCCTGTGCGATGGGAGTAGGGGAGCACTACTGTTATTCCACTAAGTTTGAGTAGTTTTAAATCCAATCCTAATGAATAACCCTTATAGCTAATGATTATTTATCAGCACTCTTCAGAGTAGCTTCTTTAGACATGCTCTTGAGGTCAATGACACAGAGACCCAGAACTGGAGAAGATGCAGACAACAAGAGACTACAGTACCTTCGGCCCTAAAGCCAACATAATTCATAACACCCTCCACCCAAGGTTCACTGTATAAAAGATGCTGAGAAGTTGCAAGAGCCAGAGGAAGTGAATGAACACAATGAAGCAGTGCATCCTGGACACGAGGTTGTTGCTACATTCTTGAACTCACAATGGCTGTGACAGTGTATACAACACCTGAGTATTCACAGGCCAGAAAAGGTACAAGAACAGGGACAAGGGACGAGCATGAAGACCCAGGCAAAGCTGAGGGGATATTGACAGTCGCCCACTACTGCGAGAGGGACAGTCAGGTTTTCCTGGATGTTGTGGCTCCTGGTAAGTCAACCTCCAGTGGACAGCCAAACATCCAAGTGTATATGAGCAACACAAATTAGACTTCATAGGTTTCAAAATATACACACAATGAAGATTAAAAATTACAGGAAAATTTAAGGATAAGTATAACAGAGGATTTGGGGTGAATATGATGAACAAAATTGTATTCCATTCTAATAGAACTAGTGAAAATGAATAAAAACATCAGATAATATTTTAATTTAAAAAGAATAATTTTTCACAGCCATTTCCCCAAGATTTGTCTCCTGGATAATTCTAAATATTATCAAGCTGTCAATTAATATAAAGGATCACATTATCATACTAAGTACAAACTCTAGAGCGCTTTTTCACTGTCTAGGCATGAATTTATCAATAAAGTCCATGTGAGAGCTTAGCAAGAAACATGCTTTAAATAATTCAGAATAAAACCTTTACTAGCAAGCAACCCTGCTGGCGCTCTGATATTGGACTATATAAATCAAAATCTGAAAAGAAACTAAATTGTTATTCTTTGAAATAAGCTATTTCTTTGGCCTCCGTGCTTATGTTAAACTAAATGCATTTCTCACTATTACCCTTTCCCTGGCAGCTGGGATTTTTCTGCTTGCCTGCCCTGCAGTTTTTCTCTCAGATGATAATAAAATGGCTCTTCATATTAAAAAGAAGTAAGTGAATACAAAAAACAAACTAACTCAAAACAAAGGTACTAGTTGTTACTGTGCCTGATGAGATAAATTACCAGTGAGTGTATGTATGTGTGTATATATGTGTATATTTACATATAACCAGTATTAACACACATATTAGCATATTTCTATGTTGTTCACAAATATACATATGTTTTGTGTATCTATTTACTTATATTTCAACTTAGCAATACATTAGAAAAATTACTTCCATTTTACTTGAAGTAATCAATGTTTTTCGATTTAAATGTAATTTTTTTGTAAACAGCTATCATGATATGTTTAGCTAACACACAAGCTGTTGTATTTTGATGTACATTTGTGCTGCAAAAACTAGTAAGAGATTTGTCTCTGCAATAGAAGCATGTGTTTAAAATGATTACCATTCAATGAGCCATGAGATCTGGCACAACACAGATGTACCTGGATTGAAGGCTGAAGTGTAAAACTACCGAGGCTTCTTCTGATTGATGTAGCTGTAGCCAAGGAAAGTGCAGCTTTACAGCAGCAGATGATGCATATTTCTCAGTATAGCATACAGCCTCTATGATTCTCTGTAGTCAACGAAAAGTATTTGCATTTTGAAAATTCTAGTACATAATTAACCTAAAATCAATGCTATCTAGTACTCAACTCATAAATTCAGGATGAAGATAAGGGAAAGACAATAAATATTTGCAATGAATAAATAATATTTGTTGTTTAAGATAATAGTTTTCTGTGTTCAATGAATTGTATATATTTGTGAAAGATACCTGACTATATATGGGTCGTCAGCTTAATAATATTTACTAACAAATATCCAGCATAAACTCATATCTAAATAACATTAATAGGCAAGGATATTGACTCCTATGACAAGCAATATTACTGTCCTATAACAAAATGTTTACTTCGGGATCAATTCTTTGTATAAGTTTCATTTATTTTAGGGGGCTCCCCTTTACTGAGAAATAGGGGATGAGTGAGGAGGAGAGAGGGTAAGACTGGCAGGAGAGAAATGAGGGTGCTATCACTGGAATATAAACTGAATAAATAAATATGTTACATATTTATATAATTGTAATGTACAGTATATGTTATCATATTCTGTCCATCTTTTTGATTTTCCCCAACTCCATCCTTACCTACCTTTTCTTTTTCTCTCTCTCCTCTATTTTTCTCTCATTTTTGACATTGGCTTACCACTATAATAATGAGATGATTTTATATTGAGTATGAATATCATCAAAGTATTCCCTCCTTGAAAGTTATATTATATACATAATTATATGTAAAATACTTTCTGAACTATGATGACCTTCTAGAATCTGATGAGTGACCTGGGCATATTAAAGAAGTGGAGACAATCAATTATTACGTGGTGTCATCAGCAGACTGTCTCTATTGGATTTTATGTTGAATTTGTAAACTGATAAATTTTGATAAATGCATTAAAGTTTTTGTTGGTTAAGAAACAAAACGGACTTAGTTTTTTTTTTGTCATGAATCTTCCTGGTGTTCTAATCATATGCTGTGCCAAATCCAGAACCCTTGTTCTCTATATGTTGAACCATTACTGCTTCAAAGTTTAGATTCATTTAGGCTTAGCTACTTTTATTTATTTATTTTTGTTTTTCGAGACAGGGTTTCTCTGTGTAGCCGTGGTTGTCCTTGACTCACTTTGTAGACCAGGCTGGCATCTAACTCACAGACATCTGCCTGCCTCTGCCTCCCAAGCGCTGGGATTAAAGGCGTGCACCACCACTGCCCAGCAGTGTTAACTGTTTTAAATAGGATGATACAGTTATTATCACACTCACAAATTTGTTATACTACAAATTGTCTATGTGATTTTTATGGCAGGAGAAAAAAAAGGTTATATCTTTTATAAGAATCTCATTCTCTGTTATATTTATGAAAAAGCATAGGCCTGATATAATAATACCAGGCTTCAAAAGATGTGCTAGTAAAAAGGCATTATAATCATTCATTTCTTCTATCCCAGTGCAGGTTTCAAATATGGTTCTAGAACTTCACAGATAAAATAGCAGCACTCAGTGGTGCAGACTCAGCAAGACCGAGCCTCTTAAAGAAGGATGGACCAGTATAATGATTTTCCTTATCGGTGGAAACAAAGATTTGTATGATAACTTCTTTGATTTAATTATTAATGAGAAAAGACTTAAATAATTACCAAGGTTTAGTCTGCTTTCAATTCTGTGGAGAATTACCCTCTTTGGTGTTAAGGACAGCAAGTGAAAATCATTCTAAATATACACAATATGGTGTTAGCCTAACCTTGCATAATTGAAAATTCCCTATTTCATCCCAGTAGGCTAGTTCGTTTTCTGCCTTTAGGCACTGATGTACCTGGAAAACATGTACTTTGTCAAATACAGAACTGTCACACACTCTGTCACGTACAGAAGTGTATTTTGAATGTTCCAAGGTTGTGAATATAGGCCATATTAAAACTACAATTTTTTGGAAATTATACTTATGTTAATGGTAGGAGGAAGATATTGCAGAAATAGAAAAAGACTCAAAACAAAGTACATACTTTTGTTTTAAGAATTTACTTTCTGAGATTTTGAATTTTCTTCCTGAATCTTGTTGGCCTTCCTCCTTCCTTTATGAGAGAATATTTCAAAGTAGAGAAAAATGGATACACATCACATGATTAGGATCAATTTCATCTTACTTCCAAAAATCTTATAATTTTAGTTAGAATATAGGCAGGAGATAAGAATTAATAATCTGTATGTACTTTGAATAACTTGATAATAATTTAGTTAGTAGAAAATATTTTGTTTATATTATCCTGAAATCTTCCTAACGTAGCTTTTATGGGATCCTATCATAAAAAGACACTTTACCCACCATCTTAAAATGAGTGTAATGTCTATGTCATTGCATAACTAAAAATGTGGATTGCAGTAAGCCTCTCAGCCATAAAATCTTTCTGAACAAGTAATGACTAAGAATCAATACCTAATGAAATAGATAAAATTTCCAGGTATTCCTTGTGATTCTCTCGTGTGGTGTAGTGCATAGCTTCACTACAGCTCTGTTTATGAACAGCAACATGTTAACTTAACACTGTGCATGCCATCCTACTAAACAGCACCAGGTACATGAACAGGAGCTGCTGGAGCCAACTTAGCTGGCATTCACAACTGTCAAGTAATAAGGTTTACAGCGCATTTGCTGTGCATATAAAATTTATCTTCTACTAGGTGCGTAATGACTTAAGTATGGAAAACTAAGGCATGCTACTTTCCCATTGCTAGTTTTCAGCATGTGAGTGTCAAGTTAGTATGGCGTTTTATTGAGCTGGGTGCAATGGTTGATTTTAAAATATGCTATTCAAGTGGCAGGCTTGTGTTTCCTTTAAAATTCATATAAATAAATAACCTTTTGATTAAAGTTAAAACTAAATGTTCAACTATATTAGAAACTAGTCTAAACATAATTCTGCCATTTAATACTAAAATTGTTGTTCAGCAATATTCTTAGGTTTGTAAATAGAAAAAGTATATATTGATTAATTCTAAGAAAGGTTGAAATTACTCTACATCCTACAATAATCACTTCTGTAAAATAAACTATCAAATTTATCTTAAGATGTGAATTTGTTTGTACATTTAATAAATAGTAAGTATAATGTATATTAAAAGTTGTTTCAGAATAATTTTTATAATTTAGTATCAATAATGTTCTGTTGTATGTATTTGTTAACCGTAGCCTTCAGTTTTTGTAAAATTGCTTAAACTCAAAAGCAAAAGAAAAACATTTTAAAAGAAATAACTCTGGTAGTAGACACCATGAGTGGATAAAATTTAATAATATATACTACAAACTAAACTACAAATTCAACACTGATTATATAGCATCTCAACAGAAATTAGCTTTGTAAACTTATTATAAGAATAATAAATTCTGCTCTGTAAAAATGTATCAATATAAATATTACACATTGTACTCTGGTGACATTTTTGCAGTTTGACCTCCTGCATAGGAACTGGGTCAGGGTGAAAATCAGAAGTAATAAACAAGAACAGGGTGAAGGGTCTACAGAACACTACTGTTTGATTAATGTCATACATTGAGTAAGAATGAGTTTTATTCCAACATAAGGAGAGACTCATCCAGGAATACAGCAGGGTTCTGAAAGATTGGTGTAGACTCATGTTGAGTTCATAATGTGCTATATTAACTGCCGAAGTCAAGCTGCCTCACTGTTCTTAACCAAAGTCAACTGCAACTGGAGTTTAATTTCCTATTTATGATGTAGGCTCCAAAATGTTTCTTAAAAATACTTTCATTTTGCTGAAACATTAAGTTAAATTGTATAAAATAATATTCATAATCTAAGAGACACAATATGACTTGAAAGGATAATAATTATTAGAGTGGCTTTCTGCTATCCTATTTATCTATATGTGGCCTGATTCATAATACACAAAGTCAATGGGAAATCATAAAACTTTTGTGATGTCTTAAAATATATAATATATATTAGCTAAGCAGGAGAAAAAATTTTACCTTAATTTATAAAAATGAAATCAGAACGCAAATATGTACAACTCACTAAAATGTTACACAGCCATTTACTTTGTTAGTCATTTTTTATAAAATATCTTCTTCTAAGACAAATAATATTCATGTAATTGTTTTCTATAAAATTAAACTAAAAACAACTATAAATAGAACACACACATATGTAGATCATTGCATTGAGTACGAATAAGGTGAAGTACTTGGGCTGTGGCTTACATTACATTTCTGTTTATCCTTTATTATTATATTTAGAGAGACAAATTGTTTATCTATTCTTGGTTATGATTCTGCAAATAGTCTTTATTATGATTATACATATATACATTTTCCATAAAATGATGGTGTATCCCAGATACATCTTTCTGAATCTATGTCTTAATAAAATGTTGTGATATTTGCCAAGGGTTCACTGAGCACTGAAGGAAGATTTTGATGGAGTGATTCCATCTGGTTGAGTGTTCCAAGGTCTCCATAACATCTGCATGTAGATCTCTATACTGGTTGTCATTTGCTGCAGGATGAAAGTTTATCTGTCAATTACTGAACAAAGCACTGATCCCTGCATATAGGAGAATGTAATTAGTAATCACTGTAGTGCTTTTTCTGTAGCCAAAAAGTAGCATTTTGTTTTTGTCTAGACCCCTGGCTATCTAATCTCAGGGTCTTGGTAAGCAGTGTCCTGTATGGGTTCCATCTTATGGAGTTGGCCTTCAGTCAAATAAGATATTGATTGAAATCCAAGAGACTGAGGCAACACACAGAGGACACTCAAAGATCAGCAACTGGTCCAGTCTTAGAGCTGTAAGGAGAATTGGAACCAACCCAGAAGCTATCTTTTATTGATAAGCATTTACAAACAAAAATTTAGATTTTTTTTTCCCAAGGGATTCTCATCAGGAAAAATACCTGTGATTAAGGGTTGGTTGTCTTCCCATGCATAGATAACCAAAAGAAATTTTCTAAACAGCATATTTAGAGGATTGTTGTCTGAGAGTGTCATTTCAGGGCCTTTTCTTTTATTCTTTTTAAAAATTTTACCTTGTTTATGTTTTTGCTCTTCTTTTTTTAAAATAATGTTTTTTCTTCCCTGTTTTTACACTGCATGACTTTCCATTTTGTGTCTTTATGAGATTCTTGAGTTCTGGAGTGTGGGTCTCTGCTTCTTTGTTAATTACTTGTACTTTTTCTGGGATCTTTTCTTTCTGTTTATTTGTTTAATCCTATGACAATGTTTTTGTTTTATTTTATGTTGTTATATTTTATATACTTTATTTTATTGTCCTTAGAAACATTTTTGGTTTCTATTGGGAGACAGAAAGAAGGTGCACCAGGACAGCAGGGGAGGAGTGGAGGTGCTAAGGGAGTAAACAGAGAAGAAACCTTATCAGGATGCATTATATGAAAAAAAAAATCTCTCAGTAAAAGGGCAAAAATGCCTAACAGAATCAAAGTTAGGCATAAAGATACTAATTAAACAGACAAATATGGCCAAATACCCCTCATGCATATTGATAAATATTTTATCATGTTATATGTACCCCCTTTTAAATGATATTTAATTTTTCTATTTGGGATAGTGCTCAGCAACAATAATATGGTCATTATTTGTTAAAAACATTTTTTAGACATTCCAGTGCTATACATTTGCCTGCACAACAGCTTTCAGACAATATGGCAGAACTGTCTTTACATCTGAGGCTTTATTTACTATTAGATTTGAAATGGAAATTAAACTGAGCATTCCATACCCACAAGTGGCTTCTGAAAACAAAGCTTTAAAAAGCTTCCAATTTATTTCAGAACATGGAGCCACTCAAGAGCACATGACATCTAATATCAAATGTCAACTATCTAAAAGTATTTCAAATTGCAGAGCATAAGCCCCTTAATACTTCAAAATCAACTCATTATAGAACTTTAAGAGAATACCTATTTACTGTTAAGAAACATGGAGATGGTTTTATTGCACATCGACTGTTCTCAGTGACATATGTGTTTAATAGCCTGGCAGTAGACAACAGAGTAGTGATTTGTCTTATGTTTTAGATCTAGAATTCGCTCTAAATGAACTTATTTGGCACTTGCTTTTGTGGCTCTTCTGCTTTGTTTCACTTTGCTTTGTTTGTTTTTTGCCTTCTTTTTGAAGTTGTGTTGAACATACACCATACACCGCACAGAAGTGCTCACAGCTGAGCTATTTCCATCTCATCATTCCTTACAAAGAAACTGAAAAAAAGAATCCCCTTGGTTCAAAGACAGCACGGAGAAGTATAGAGGGGTTAGTAAAACATCTGTAATATTCCTGGAAAGGAAATACATGAGGAAATATTCATCTGCCATAACCAGAAAACACTGCAGGGAACACATGATTCTGGAAGAAAAGAAGCAGTCTTTCTGGTAGCCTGTCTACTTTGTCCTTAATTTAAATTTTTGGCATAGATGATTCATGTTTAAAAGC
This sequence comes from Acomys percivali, assembly GCA_907169655.1. Classification (NCBI taxonomy): domain Eukaryota; kingdom Metazoa; phylum Chordata; class Mammalia; order Rodentia; family Muridae; genus Acomys; species Acomys percivali. The sequence goes on from OU015745.1 coordinate 118,157,637, forward strand.
TATAGGGATGTGTTACATGAACCTCAACAAAAATGAATATAATTATATCTAATTACCATAACTCATTATCCAGCAGTTATCTATGACTTGCTTGGGTGTGTATAATGGTATTTCAGAAAGAAAAAAAAAAAACAAGGAATATTACATTTGAAGAAAGACATGTCAGCAAAGGAAATTTACTTTGCCATAATCCAAGACTCTATAAACCCCAGTGAAGAGAAGGTAGAAAGAGTTGGTAGATGTGACAGTGAGCTTTGTATGTTGCACAAATCAATTCACAGTCATTGTTGCTAGCTCCACAAAATCTCTATAGGATAAATTCACTCAAAATTCCATTAAGAATTGGAGAATACTGGCCAACATTCGACTCTTTTCAGAAAAATTCCTAGAAGCTGATGGTTTCTGAAGAAAAGGTGGTTGATTTTGGCCTTTAGTCTGGGGGTACATACCCACAATGTTGGGGAAGGCATGATGGTAGAGTTTCACCTGGTTGGTGGCGTGATACTTGCAAACAAGAAACATGAAATGATAAGTGGTGGGGTTCTACTATTTTCCTCATTTGGCATTGCAACACTGCCATGCAATCGTATCTCCCACATTTAGGTTTTTTTTCAGAGCAGTTAAATCTCTCTGGTAACCTGCTGATAGACAAACCCAGAGATGCATGTCATAGGTCATTATATTTCTTGTCAAGTTGACCGTCAAGATTAACCATCACAGCACAATAAAAATAATTACAAGTAATTTGGTGCACTAAATAGTTTGTAATTATTTCTTGATTATTTTAGTGTTACTCTTTCTTGTACATTTCAAAATTGTGTATGTTTGGCTGAAGATATTTATAGGTCAGCTTCTTTAGAAATACCATATTGAATGTGGCTCTTTGAAAGTGATGCAGTTTGCAAGTCCACAGCATGCTCTGAGCTCTTCAAAGTACACATCCTTGCCTTCGCTAGTATATATGCTTTTCCTGTATCTTAGTGTGAATGCACTTACATTTTGTTTTGAGCTAATTTCTTATATGATCAACAAGGCTGAATAATTTTCATGTTTCTTAAATGTTTATTTTTTGAATCTTTTGTTTAAGTTATTTCGCCTAAATACATGTTTGCCTACTTGAGGCTACTTTTCTTACTGAGTGAGACTATTTTCTGATATATGTTAAATAATATTTGTATGAAAGTTTTTACATATAATTTCTTCTATACTTGATTTAATAAAAATGTTTTTTATTAAATATAACTTCACTTCTCAAAAATAAAGATTGCTTGTATAACAGTCCACTGATACTAAAGTACTATATTTTTTGTTATTGCTGTTCTTGTGTTGTTGTTTTTGTGTGTGTTTTTACTTTTTCCTTCAACTATACATATATATTTGTACACACATATGTGTATATATATGTATGTTTGTTTGTTTTCATCATTGTCTTCGTGTTTTAGAAAGAAAGAAAAATGGAGAGGACACAAAATTGGGAAATGTAAATGGCTGAGGAGTTGAGACAGTTAGGGAGGTTCTGAAAGAAGTTAGGGAATAAGAAACTTACAAGATCAAAACATGTTAGATGAAAAAATCTTTTAAGTTAAATATGTAAAAAATATCATTACTAATAAAACTTTTGAGCTTATTGAAATGTAAATGTAGCAATAATATAAAGCTCTAAGGTATAACTAATATGTCATATAAAATAAATATGAATTCTCATTTAGGAGAATGGAGACTTTAGTAGAAATAATTATTATTTCATATAAAAAGTTTTCTCTATTAACTAAGCTAAAGTTTTAAATACTAAATGAATTATAACTAATGCAGTAATGTATTATGCATCCTGAGGTCTTTAAGAAGTCCAGTTACTTTTTATAAAACAAAGTATTTTAAAAATTTCTACTTCTATGCCATTTTAAATGTTTCATTTAGCTTAATTTATGTCTTCATTATAACTTTTGGATATCAGTTTTTGTTGCTGTAAAATAGTATTTTGTATGGGATTTTAAAGAAATAGTTTTTGCTTTGCTTAAATATAGATTGTTTCACTGAAATGAATCTGGATTTCTCTTTTGCAGCGAGCAAAAATCTATAGTTCATGGAACATGAATGTTGTTCTACAATTGAATTTGACCTATTTTTTCATTAGGTTTATCAAATTTTGAGAAGATGTTTCTAGTCCTTTAGGGTTTTATATTAGTATTCTCTTTGTGGAGGATATGAAAGACTTCATGTAGAATGATTGTATCAATTCTGCAAACAAATTATCTTGTAGAGCATGGCATTGTGTATGAAAAATAGCTAATAATTACCATGTGGACCAAAGTGAATGCAGAATTAACATATTTTTGATATCTGGATTTTAAAGGACAAAAATTTTAAATATAAATAATTTACATGCAAAGGAAAACAGATATTATCTCCCTAATATAAATTGCAGATTATGTGTTTTGAAAAGGACATGGAACAAGGTTCTTCACAAGACAGTGAACATTATCAAAGTACATTGTATTGTATAGGTGAAAAAATTCTCAAAGTTTAAATGTAAATACTATGCTTCAAAAAATGTGACTGGATCAATTTTAAGAAACTGTAATCTCTGCCATCTAATATTTTACTTCAAAATAACAGTATGGGTTTCAGAATGGTTTCTAGATTAATTAGATTTATTTACCTCAGTGTGTTTGAACTCTTTCTCCATGAATTATTTCCCAAACATTTCTCAAAACAAAAGAATAATATGGAATAGCCCCAATACTATTACCAATTCTGGAGTATCACTATGCTTTTTAAAACTGTATTGTTTCATCAATTACTTTTGTGTACAAATCTTTCTTTCTATAGGATGTTCATTAGTTAAAGGGTAGTCAACTTATACGTACCTCTCATGGTTATGTATAGAGGGAAGATCTTAGAAGAAACAGATATATCCCTAGAAATATTAAATAAAATGGATTAATTATGGAGGAATGTGGAGGGATGCTGGAATGGAAGGATCAAGGTTAAATCAGGAGTAAGAGGGGGGCAAGAGGGGAATACATGGAAGAGAGATAATTAAAGGCCATTTGGGAAATAGTACACACAGCATAAGCACACGCACACGTGTGTGTGTGTGTGTGTGTGTGTGTGTATGTGTGTGTGTGTATGTGTGTGAGGAGAAAAACAAGATCCCATGTTGCTCACCTCTTTTCACCAAATGAAATTCCCAGTACTTGAATTGGCTTACACTTAGTTGCCATTGCCAAAAAAATATACTGGTCCTCATAAACTGACAATAAGGCCCCATTTCTGAAAGCAAAACGTACACTATTCATTGAATTGACCTGGTGCCTACATAGAATATTCACCACTCTGTGCTAGTAGTGTCTTTGATACAGCAAGTTACTCTGCCTGGGTGCTAAGAAAAGACAATATAAACAACAGCAGGGTGGAAACAAACCCTCTGCTGTACAATGGTGTCATGCTTGTAAGATATGCTAGTGCAATGGTGCTACAAAATTTGTAGGAGTAACCATCCTTCAATTTAACATTCACCGAAAGAACCCAAACCTGACCCTGCTTGGAAGACAAAAACAAAAACAAAAAAACAAAAAACAAAAAAAAAACAAAAAACAAAAAACAAAAAAACCTGAAACTAGGTACCCTAAGGACCTAGGATAAATGCAAATTCTACACTTCTACTGAAACTAGAGTAAAAAGTAGCAAAAATTAGTCCTAGTGATATTCTGCTCTATGCATAGATCTATGCCTTCATCAGCCATCAACAGAGAAGCTTCCTTCTCCTGCAGCATAGAAACAAATACAGCTGAGTCCATCCCTTTGCTCCTCATGCCTACTGAAGAGGCAGGGATCCTGCCATGGACTCCCTTTGTAAACTTTGTGTGCTCAGTTGGAGAGTGTCCAGATGCCCACCTAGGGAGCTGCAGCAGCCAGGCCAGGCCATGTCAACCCCGTCCATTGCTCTCATTGCACTCCTTCAACTCTTCAGCTCCCCTGGGTGCCACACCCTGTTGTCTGTGAGATGGGTGCTTAAATCTTCAGATGCTGCTGCTGGCCTTTCTACATCTTCCGACAGTAAAACCTCAGGACTCCTGAGTGGTTGAGGCAGAATCTGCACAGCCCGGGAACGTGAGATGACAGGCCTTGAGGAGTTGAGAAGCTGAAGCCAAGGCGAATCCAGCAGAGCTGAGGCTCATTTGCGGTTGCTGTTGACAGGGAACTCAACAGGCTGGAGGCGGGTCCAACTAGAGCTAGTTTGTAAATTCCAGTACCGTCTCCGTGGCAACAATGTATGAACTAGCCATTCCCCGGAGGCAAGAAGCATTACATGGTCTGGCACTGTCAACCAGGGTCTACCACCCAGGTATCTGTCTACTCAGTATAAATTCACAGTTTATTTGAGGAAAGTTGTTTTGTTTAGCACAGAGTTCAAGTCTGTGTAAATCTCTCGAGGCATAAGTCAATAGACTTCTCCCTTACACAGCTTTAACTGGTAAAATGCCATTTCCAGCTTTGTAACTGTCACAAAGATGATTTCCAGCCCCTCAATAGGACCCTTCCCAGATTATGCTAATTTTAGCAGAAAAGTCTTAACAAAAAGCCACCAACTCCTGAGTAGGAAAAACTACCAATCCCTGAACAGGAAAACGCACCAATCTCTAAGGTCCCCCAAGATCAGGAACTTAAAATCCCACCAATCTTCACCCTGGAAATCTCTGCCTAGATTGCTGTATACACTAAGAAATCCTATATGTGGGCTGTGTCTGTTCAGTAACATGCCGCGTTCTCCCAGGAGCAGAGGAGACAGCCCTGGATACATCCCTCCAATCCCTGGACCCTCCAATGAATCTCTTTTATGTGATTTGCTGCCTGTGTGACTCTCTCACTGGAAGAACCCAAGAAGCAATGAATAAAAGAAAAGAGTTGAAGAAATGGAGTGAGCGGTTCCTGGATCTTCGTGTCTTAGGATGCCTTTCCGTTGGGTTATTTCTAATCTCAGAGTTGTGTGATTTCAGGGATGGAAGTCCCAAGACACCTTCCCATCTGTGCAGAAATGCTAACACCTACATCTGGACGATATACAGAGACGTTGGGACACTCAGCTCTAAAGAGGAAGTCTCATTCAAAATCCCTTGCTTCATATCTCAGGGAACTTGGCAAAAGAAGAGAAAGAAAAAGTGTAAGAAACAAAGGGTTCATAGGAAACCAAGTAAACAAGGTCCTCTGTGTCACATTATTAATACAGATAAGAACACAGAGCCCAGAAGGCAGAAGATGATGCTCCAGTGTTAGAGAGTTTTGGGTGACTGCTCAGGTAGCAGACTATCTCTGTCATGTTCTCATTTGGGAAAGCTGCTGACCTGCACTCCCTGTATACTGGGGTCATTAATTTTATTCATTCTCAAGTTTCTGATGGGTTGAAGACCAGATAGTTTAGTTCTACAATTTAAGCTTAATTGTTTAGGGGTTAAGATGTTTTTAGGTCTACATAGATGTTTTAAGTTGATAATGATGAGATATGATAGATATTGATTTACATTGAGAAGTTTAGACTCACCAAAATAGGAAAGATGTTTCCTCAAGGCTGCCAAATGCAAATAGCCAAAACACTAAGAGTGTAACACTTATATAATAACTAACTGTTTCATGGTTCTTCTTGCTGTAGGTAGTTTATTGTATATATGTGTATATACAAATGTATATGTAAAAATATTTTGCCATTTGTTACAACAAACTAAAAATTAATTTTTAACTTTTATTTCCAGTAAAACAACAACAACAACAACAAACAAAAAAACCAAAAAAAAAAAAAGAAAGAAAGAAAGAAAAAAAGAAAGAAAGAAAGAAAGAAAGAAAGAAAAAACCCACAGAGTGTGATGCAGAATACTTAGGACCTGCAGAGGTCTGCATCAGATGGGGTCCTAGAGCTGAAAAGAGAAGTGAACAAATGCCTTGTCCCTAATCCAGAAAAAAAATCTCTAATTGGTAGCCACTCTGAAATGAGAACTTAGTTTCCTCCAAAGGAGTGGCACTAGAGAAACAAACTATACATAAGCTGTTTATAAGTGTAGGCAGCATATCCAGCAGTAGATGTCCAATATAAAACAAATTCAAGCCATCTTTGGAGGTTGTTTCATAATATCATATCAGAACTCTTCCTTTCTGAAATTGTTATCCTTTTTATTTCTCATTTTTAATCTATAGGTCTGAATATATATATATATATAATTTATTTATGTGTATATTTATCTATGTGCTGTTCATGTGATGCTTGCTTGTTTAATCAATATATTTATTCCTTCCTAATTTTCTTCCTGTTCAATCTGCTCCCAAGATTTTTCATTTACCAAGCCCTGGTGATAATGAAGGTCTTTCTTTTCATTTTGAGGTTGGGTTAATTTAATTATTTTCTGCTATAGATGTATTCATTGGGGCTGGACTCGCCATGATCCATTTGTGTCTACATTAAGTCTAGTTGTAGTTTTCTGTGATTGTCAGCACTTGCTATAAGAAGAAGCCTTTTTCATGAGGGCAAAGATTTATGATGTAGTAAGAAACGTTGCTGTCATAGCAATGTGAAAATCATAGATACTTTCCTGAGGCCCGTCACTTCAATAGCCCTGTGTGGCTGTGTAGGTGTCTAGCAACAGGAATGCTTTGTCTCCTGTTGAGTGAACTTTAGTCCAGTTAGATAGCTGTTGATTTTTACTGACATATAAGTGCCAATTCTTGAACCTTTATTCGTGGTTCTTGGATTTTCACAGAAAAGGGAGTAGCAAGATTCTAAGAGTCAAAATAACGGGAAGACTGGTGTGAAACAGTCTTCATAAACAAGATGAGAACAATAGCAGTCTCAATGGATGTGTTTAGAGGGAAGGGAGGAAAACCACAGAGCCTTCCGCTTAGACAAGGAGAGGCACCTATTGACTTCTGAGAGAACGAATCGCAGCTTTTCAGAGGGAAACCCCTTATTAATGGTCTAATGTTGAGTAGTTAGCCTTGAAACCATATACAAATGAACAACAAACACAAGGAAATTCTTTATAAATTTATATCTGTATATGCACATAAATATATGTGTGTACATGCATGAAGATGCATAAAAGGAGCTTTCAACTAGAAAGGTTCATGAGAGAGGTTTGAGTCAGGGTAATTAGGAGAAGGTGGAGGGAGGAAAGAAGAAAGGGATGGGATGGAATTAAAATTTAACATTTACCTAAAAGACTTCACAGGCTTATGTGATGTTGTTTAATGGTTTCTTGGCTCCTAAAATTATGACCGTGTCCTTTTCATATAGAGATCATTCTTATCCGATGGATTTTGTTTGTTGGATTTGTGTGTGTGTGTGTGTGTGTGTGTGTGTGTGTGTGTGTGTGTGTCTAGATTCTCTAGATAACTGAAATGAAAGTAGGAAAGGAAAAAAACTTCAGCACTTCTGATTTCATGGACTTGATGTGACTGAGTTATCTTTGAAATATATGTTTTCCTACACTGAATTCAAAGGAAACATCTTTGGAAACAATATTTTGGTTCCTGGCTATATATTCTCTGAGCTTTGGTTTTCTGCTAAGAAGTGTGAAATTATTGAGACTTTTCGGTTTCACAGTAATTTGTCTATTCTGTCCTTCAGTTTACCAAATATTTTCTTTATTATATTGAGTGTTTTGTTTTATTTTAAGTAAAAGCATATTTTTGGATAAAGTCAATTTGTATATTTGATGATGTGGCATATCTTTTTTGTTTTTATATTTTTTGGCTATAATTTCATATACAAAGTGTGTTATGTTTTCAGTTTTCATATTAGTTCCTCCTTAAACTACTACATTCATCAGTATTGTTTCTTACTTGTATTCAACAGCACATAAAACTTTTAGTCATGTTTATTTCTTTTCTTATTATTATGTGAATGCAATAATCCTTCAGTTTTGCTCTAAATTAAGTTAGTTTGAACTAAAAATAAAATTTCATGTGTCATGAAGTTTGAATGTTTTTATTTTACCCTATTTATAAAAATAATAGTATTATTTTACTATAAAGATAATCTCAACATTTTTGTTTAGAAAATTATATACATCAATAGAATTCATGCAAAATCAGTATATATGATAGTGAAAATTATATCATAAATTTTAAGCTCTGGTTTTGATTAATCAGATCAATTTCTTAAATTATACAATGTTACTTATTTGGATTACATGTGAGAGGAATTCTTCTTTCCAATATTATAATATTTTTAATACCTCATGTCTTCATATTATCTCTTTGTTTTCCATATGGTCCATAGACTGTAGTTTGCTAAATGAGTATTGTTATCAACTAGAATGTTTATGAGATACTCAGATTATAAATATTAATCAAAATCAAAGTAATCACTATTTTGGTGGTATATAATTAGTGATTTAATAGAGATATAAACTATGCTATAAAATGCTTGCCTCTTCAATAACTGGATACTTTAGTTATGAAACTTATTAAAATTTTGAATGACATTATTTGAAATTCCCAATATAAAAAATACCTTAACATAATGACTTAATTATAGTAAGGACATACTCATTGATTTAATATATTTTCATGAAAGGGCTAACATTTGTTATATTGAAACTTAAAGGTTGATTTCAAATAATGCACAAGTATACTTGTCATGAAATCTGTTAAGTTTTCCTTTGTGTATACAACGCATTTCATAATATACATTTTAACATTAGGTAAAATATCTCTGCAATTTGGCTATAAGAAGCATCTGGGTAAATGTACAAATGTAAATAATATTAATATATATTGTTTTTTTAGATCAGGAATGATCATTTTCAAGCACTAATGGAATCAGTCAGGAAAATGCAGATATTGAGTACATAATTAAGCATCTATGATTTACTGCTCAGCTACATTCAAGTTACCTCACTAATACATATGCATAATTGCCACAAAGAACATAGTCATTATTGAATAGAAATTTGTTTTAAAAAGAGCTCTGTGGCATATTTTAACATTTTACCATGCTGTGAACTATTTATATATTCTATTTAAAACACTCATTGTTAAACTCTCATATTTGTAAAAATCTTGAAGGATCGCCATGTCACTGGCATGTTAACATGTTTGTAAGTCTCTCTAGATTTCAAACGAATAGGAGCCAGTTATTACTAATTCTAAATGCACTTGATAAAAATGAGCAGAGAGGATGGTCATGATGAAGAACTGCTGTTGAGTGTAACTTATTGGGACTGCACTGGAGCAACCTCTGTGCAGCTCATGGTAGAATTCACTGAAGTGCTACATCTGATAATATGGGACAGTCACCCACAGCTGAGAACCAACACTAGCAGCAAAGTCAGCTCACTGGTGCAGATGGCAAACCTCAGGGAGGGCCTTCTGAGATAGTACTAGATTCAACTGTTAAATTAAAATACTTAGTGAAAAGTTATCCTGATGGGGTGCATTTAAGTAAATGTAGTGTAAACAAGTGCAGAATAACTTGTGTGAAAGCAACAGCTTTTTAAGAAAATACTAGATTCTTACTTTACCAAATGGGCTTTCCTTCATCTCTGTATTGTCTTTGGTGATGTGCAAATCCTTCCTTTTTTTCAAATTCAATGTTTTTCTATCTTTTTATTAAATGTGTGGCAAATGTTATTTGGTCTTTGTACAGCCACTTATTTGTACTGTGAGTTCTTATACTTATTTAATCCATATCTCTTACAGCATAACACAGAGACATGTAGATTTATTTCTGCCAAGATATTTGCCATCATTTATTCCTGTAAATAAATGTACCTAGCTGCAAAGGGGATTAGTTACTACTACAGGGTGTATTATTCTGTTGAAAGTGTTCATTCGAATTGACCTCTAGTTTCAAGCTAGAATTAGAAAAGATATATCTATGCATTAACATTGAAATTGTGTGGCCTTGGCCAGGCCTTGCGGTATGTGCTTGAATCCCAGCACTCAGGGTGGTAGAGACAGGCAGATCTGTGAAATCAAAGTCAGTCTGGTCTAAAAAGGATTTCCAGGGATACACAAAGATACCATGTTTCAAACAACACAAAAATTGTGACCCCCAAATATGAAATATACATTATATAAACTTCTAAGTAGAAAGTAAGTAATACAAAAAAAATCCAAAAATTTCTAATGTCAGGACATGATAACATTAAGTTTTAGAATAAAAAGAAAAATGTATTTGCCATTTTGAGATTTAAAAAAAACATACAACTTGAAATGATAACACTAACATTTTAGGAAAAATATATATTGACATAGGTTTTCAAATGAAACTTAGAATCAAATAAATGTTTGTGTAATGAACACATAAATGTGTGATGACTTTTAAAAGATAGTTCGAGAATAAATAAGAAGATGAACATTGGGAAAAATGAAAGTAAATGCCTCTTGACAGAAGTACATCTGTACATTTCTGTTTTAAGCTATAAGAGATATGAATTAGATAGACATGAAGACACAGACATACACAAATAAATGGTTATACAAGATGAAATAACTTTTGCCAGCAAAAGAAAGCCTTCTGCAAACACGTAAAATTGCAAGCCTCCATGTTTGCTAGAAGGAATTGATGATAAAAGACATAATTTACTAGGGAAAAGTTCCCTAGCCCCAGTCACTTATAGAATGGCAGGCACCAAAATCTATGGTTTGAGATTTCCCCAATATTAAATTACTTTAGAATAATATTTAGAGAGAGAGAGAGAGTGTGTGTGTGTGAGTTCATATATGTGGATAGATAGATAGATAGATAGATAGATAGATAGATAGATAGATAGATAAAGAGTTTGACGTGTATGTGTGTGGCACGTTTTTGTGTGTGTGAGAGAGAAACCTTGATTATTTTGAAATAAGAAAATGTGAATTTGAAAGGCAGTGGAGAGACAAAGAGAAAGTTAGAGAGAGGGAGGGAACATGGAAACGATACAAATATACTGTTCATATATAAAATTCTCAAGGAAATTGAAAACTTAAACAAAATATTTAATTTGGTGTTTGAGGAATTTTCTACCCCAAGTATCCTTCATAGAAGCCAGTTTTCAAAGGCATAATCTATGACAGTCATCTCCCTGACAAGATGTGATTTCTGATGTGGTAATGTGACAGAGCAGTAACTCATTGTACTCTGATCAGATTTTCATCCCTGTCCTCTGGAGGGAACACATGCCAGCTACTACAAACCTGTTCAAGAGACCATGGTTAAGGAGGTCCTACGCCTTCAGGGAGAAAGCCATTCTGTTGTTTTGCTTAAAAGACATAGTCTCAAACTTTCTACTAAACACTCATGTCAAGGACAAAAGATTAGTGCTGTTCTTGACCTTTATCAGAGAGGCTTCATTTTGCAATGGGCAGTAGGTAATGAAGAAGCTCTCAACCAGTCAGTCTTCCAAGAATGTATGGCTTAAGGGTGCTTGGCTCTAAACACTACATCTGGGTCACCCCATCCAAACATCAGGGAACATTGTAGAAAAGATGGAGAAAAGAATGTAAGAGCGAGGGCTAGCAGAAAAGCACTGTGAAACAGCAATTTCTGGACCTAACCTCGACATTGCACCCAAGAACTCGCAGCACAAGTTCCTCAGATTAACCACTGTTGTTTAATGGTGATAGTTAATAGGGTTCCTGGAGTAAAATGAAGAGATGTAAGTTAATTTCTAAATTAACCACTCTAAATAGGCTTAAAGACAAAGTAGTTACTAGGTAACAAAATTATAAATACCAAGTGACAAAATTACGAATACTTCTTGTATTAATATGCTATTCAAATTTTGTGGGGAAATATTTTGATGGCCTAATGCACTTAAATGTTTAAGAACTATATTCTATGCTACTTAATTATAATAATTTCTAAGGCAACCAGCTAAAGCACTATCCTGGATAAATAAATTATAATAAACAAGCATTAATCCAAGCTGGGCGTGATGCCCAGAGCCATAAAAGTGAAAACGGGCAACAAGCACCATAAAAGGAAAGTGGAATAAAGCAAGGTAATCTAATATGAAATAGCTGCTAGTACACAAACAGAATCTTTTCCTTTCAGTAATAATTGGGAAGCATTTCTGTGTACCACGGAGCTCAGCGATTACTTGCTTAAAACTGACTTTTTCTTCCCTCATTTTATAAACAATTCTTAAGATTGAAAGCTAAAGTTTTAACTTTATATCTTTGTGAAATCAAAGTGTAATTTATAAGAATGCTTTATAATGATGTTTTAAAGTAAGGAAACAGAAGGCTTTTCTGCAAGCTACAGCTCCATTGTTAACAATCGGTAACAAAGAATTTCAGGGAGAAATTTAATTTCCCTCCAGAATCTTAAAGTATCAAGACAATCTTGTGGTTGCTTTTATTTCCTCACACAGTTTGAGTGATAGTAGCCTTAGTATCAGTGAAAGATCTTCTAGAAACCACTTGAGAACAAAGGTTAATCTGAAATGTAATATAAAGGAGGAAATTACAAGAAAGAAACATGAAGCAACTATTATTCATTCTACACAGAGTGCAATTCTTTCATATCATAAAACAATGATTTTAACCTTAGTTACATTGTTAAAACAGTGACAAATCTAATGCAACCTACAAATGAAGGAGTTTATGAAATAAGCTGATTCAACATGCTGTTTGGTTCACAAAATACCATAGGGGATAAAAGCAAAGAGAAAATCAAGGGGGGGGGAGTGAAAATTGTAGAGCCCAATGCAAAAGCAGAACAAAAAAATTAGGAAAGAAGAATAACGGGGAAAAGAAAAAGCAAGAGGAAATAAAAGCAAAGAGAAAAAAGGAGAGAAGGAGTGGGTGAGAGGAGCGAGAATTGTAGATCCCAAAGCAAAAACCGGACAAAAATTATAAAGGTGGATTAAAGGGGAAGAAAAAAAAAAAGCAAAGCAATGTAAAAGCATTGCAGGGTGGAATAGGTAAACAGACAAGGAAGCATGGAGTAAAAAAAGGGAAGGATTATAGTGAGCTAAATTGACTCTAATAACAGCACTGGCAACAAGTGAAAAATATTTGAGTTATGATGCTACAGTATTTAGAGAAAAATGTTAAAATCAGGTGCATTACCAAATTTTATACAAATATATCTGAAGTGGTAAAGTTTCCAGATGAACAACATACCACACATTAATGCAGTGTAGCATTAGGTCTGTGAAAAAAGAAAACTAGTAAATTTGAGAGGGTTTGAAGCCTATGCCTTGACTGACTTTTTAATTACAGTATTAGTATTAGTCATATTATTATTTCAATATCTTGTATTCCGTTGTTTTCACTTTTATTATGTTTTCTCTGACACAAATCACACATAACAATGTCTGAAGCCTCAGCAATAAGCAAATATGACAACCTAAGTTCAAGAACACAAGCAAATAAAAAATGTGAGCTGCTTACACATTACATAGCTTTAAAACAAAAATCAATATATATTTTTCATGGAAGTAAAATATACGAAATTTAAGCCAAATTTTTAGCCTTCATTAGCTTCAAAATATGTGGGTTTTCTCCTCTTTTTTCTCATAACAACAATTCTATAATATCCAGAATTGAGATCATTTTCCCAAAACGCATACAATCATTCGGAAAATGAAGATATTAAAAAGTGGATTATGAACTCAGATGAAATGAGCATCATATGACATGAGTGGAAGAAGTATACTGGTGTGTTCATTCATAAAACTAATATTAAATAAAGTTTAATTTTCTATATACTTAATAAAGATAGATTCTATGTCAAATGTATAAGTCATTTAAATGCTTTAGCTATTTTTTAAAGTTATAATTTTTCTATTTATAGTTGACTAGACCTGTGGTGGTTCGGGTGAGAAATATCTTGCATAGGCTCTCGTATGTGAACACCAGATCCCCCATTGGTGATAAGGTTTGGGAAGTTTAGGACCTGCAATCTTGCTATTGGAAATGTATCGTTTGAGGTGAGACTTGAAATTAAAATCCTCATGCTATTTCTAGTAATATCTCTCCTCTCCATGTTTGTGGCTTAAAGGTCTGAAATCTGCCTTCCTGTTCCCACTGCTTGCGGCCGTCCTGGACTCATGGTTCCTCTTTTACTGCTTGCTGCTGTGATGGACTCATGGTTCTGAAACCATGACCCCACAAAAATTCTTCCTTCCGGCAGTGTTCTCGGCTGTGCTGTTTTTATCACAACAAGAAAAACGTAAGTAAAGTAATCCCTTTTCTATTTGGAATATTATACAAATAATTAATATGCAATTAATGAAATAGTGCTTAATTCCCCATACATAGACATTTGATATTGTGGTTTTTTTGTGGAATATAAGAATATCACCTAACTTTATAACGTTTATCTTTAAGGATTTGTTCCATTTTGCAAAAGGGAACAATAAAGCCATGATTATTTTATTATTTTCTAACACCATTATTTGTATATAAAATAGAATTGAAATGTTTTTCCAGAAAATGAACGAATCAATAATTATTGCCACATAGGAGAGAAAATATGTCAAATTAATTATAAACTGTATTACTCAGTCTTATATCCTGGATTCAATTCACAGAATTGCAATTACTTATCAAAGTGCACACACACATATATACATTATTTGAGAGAAGATTTCTGTTTTAGTCCTGAAAACAATTGGGCATCTTTATCAAAGGTTCCGGTACTGAGCTGGGACTTTTAACCAAACATTTGCATACCCGACAGGTAGATTGAAAGCCACATATTTGTTTATCTTATATTTTTCTGTATCATGAGTGCCTATTTTGGAGAAACAGAGCTGAGCTGGAATCAACAGCTCCGCTGCTGGGCGTCAATCTGTGGCCTGACAGGTGCTGGCTCATCATGGAGGTACGAGCTTATGTCTGCTCTCTGTGCAGTTTCTGAGAGGTCAGGCCAATGGAACAGCAGTGAGGCTTGGAACGCTCTTCTCACAAAGGTGGCATAGGTATAGGAGGAGAAGATGCATGCAAGGTCTTTCAAGGCTACTTGAATACTCACAAATGATGTAGTTTCATGGCTTTATCACTTATTGACTATGTCAGGAAGCTGTACTCAGACTGCAGAAGTTGGAGAACCACATCTTTTCTTAACTATGGAGGACTGTGATATAGCATAGTTCATGTATATAAAACTATTTACATAGTCCTAATCCGTATACTGTAGAGTCTAGTAGTATTACTTTAGGAAAAATCTGGCTTTTAAGGTAACAAAATATAGTTATTTATTTTTCATACTATATATACTCAAATTTGACATTAGATTTAGAAAACTAGATCATTCTGGTGTCTACATGCCTAATATATTTTCGACAGCAGCATAACTGTACTTAAGTATTATATGTATGCATGAATAAAATGATCAGTTATTTAACTATCATTTTGTTCATATGTGCTTTCATATTCCAAGTGCTGCTCTGTTTTATAATAATAATTTCAATGATTACATATTTCAGTAATACACAAAGAATGTAAAAAAAGAAAGATGTTTTAAATATATATCCTGGAAACTAAATCCGGGGATTCTGGAACAGACAAAAATCTACATTAAGCCATAATTATCTTACCACTGGACATTTTCTCAGACAACTAGTCTCATCTTCTTTCGGCTGAGTGTCATCATATGACAGTATTTTTGCTTAATATAAGATATTTTAGGGTAATAAATTTTGGTCTTCTCAGTGTAGATGCTTCAATATAGATTTTAAAAACAAATATCATTTTGTATTCAAGAAATTGTGACTATTTGGGAAAATTTTTTAAGTACAGAAGTTCACCAGGATTTTAAGATACTTATGACAGATGAAACTAGGTAGTATATTATAATTACATGATGCAAGAACAGATAAAATGATGCTAAATAATTATAAAACTTTACCTCACACAAATCAAGGAAAATCATGTACAAAGAAAATAATGAAACTATTTTGTTATTATATTTCAGGGTCTGGGTTACGACATTCAGGATGTTCCATCAATTTGCCTGCAAATTTCAAGATTTCCAAGTTTTTTTTTAAATAGCTAAATAGTATTCCATTGTGTAAATGTATCACAATTTCTGTATCCATTCTTCAGTTGAGGGACATCCAGGTTGTTTCCAGATTTTAGCTATTATGAATAAAGCTGCTATGAGCATATTTGAGCAAATGTCCTTGTGGTATGGTGGAGCTTATTTCGGGTATATTCCAAGGAGTGGTATACCTGGTTCTTCATGCAGAACTTTTCTCAATAATCTGAGAAAGGGCCACATTGATTTCCAAAGTGGTTGTACAAGTTTGCATTCCTAATAGCAATAGAGGAGTGTTCCCCTGTCTCCCCATCGTTGCCAGCATGCACTGTCTCTTGAGTTTTTATCTTAGCCATTCTGTATGATGGACTCTCGAAGTTGTTTTGATTTACATTTCCCTGATGACTAAGGACGTTGGCCATTTCTTAAAGTGTTTTTTTTTTTTTCACTATTTGATGTTCCTCTGCTGAGAATTCTCTGCTTATTTTTGCACCCCATTCTTTTATTGGATTAATTGGTTTGTTGGTATTAAGTTTCTTGAGCTCTTTATATATTTTGGATAATAGCCTTCTGTCAGATGTAGGGTTGGGGAAAAACCTGTCCCAGTCTTTAGGCTGACCTCTTGCTTTGTGGACAGTGTCCTTTCCTCTTCAGAAGATTTTCAGTTTCATGAGGTCTCATTTATTAATTGTTGATTATTTGGCCTGAGCTGTTGGTGTTCTGTTCAGGAAGTTGTCTCCTGTGCCAATGAGTTCAAGGCTTTTCCCACTTTTTTCTAATACATTTAGTGTGCCTGATTTTATGTTGAGGTCTTAAATACTTGGCATTTAGTATTGTACAGGATAATAAATATGGATCTATTTTCATTTTTCTACATATAGACATCCAGTCAGACGAGCACCATTGCTGAAGATGGTGTATTTTTTCCATTGTGTGGTTTTGGCTTCATTCTTAAGTGTATGGGTTAATTTTTGAGTGTTTGATTAGATTCCATTCATCAATGAGCCTATTTCTATGCTAATACTATGCTGTTTTTATTACTGTTGCTTTACAGTACAGATTGAGATCAGGGCTGGAGAGTCCTCTGGAAGATATTTTATTGTACAAAATTGTTTTAGCCAGTCTGAGTTGTTTTTAGTTGTTGTTGTTTGTTTTGTTTTTTTTGTTTCTGTTTTTTTGTTTTTTGTTTTGTTTTTTGTTTTTTGTTTTTTGTTTTGTCTTTATAAATGAAGTAGAGAATGTTTCTTTCAAGGTCTGTAAAGCAATCACACTGAAAAAAGGACAAAACAAGGCTGTCCACTCTCACCATATCTCTTCAATATAATATTCAAAATCCTAGCCAGAGCAATAAGACAACTAAAGGAGATCAAGGAGATACAAATTGGAAAGAGAAGGTGAAGCTAAGATCTTGTTCACATCTAATTTTCTGAAATGTGACTCCAGTGCACACAAATGGGTACTTTAGGAAAATAAAACAAACATTAATTTATAAAATGGATAATGTCTCAGATTTGTCATGATTTCATGAGGAAATGTATTTAGATAAAGTCCCTCCTTTAACCTCATAATACTTTTTTTTTAAAAATCATTTTGTATAGCATGCTCCCACTGTGGAAAATACGACATTCAGAGTACAAATCACAAACTATAATCACTTTTCCTAGTTATATTTTCTTAAATTCTCTTGATATTCATGTCAATAAAAACATAAAACTAACAATTATACTAAGAACAATTCACAAAAATTTATAAAACTTATTTAAGAACATAGCATTTTCCAAAGCAATTATATAATAAATGTACACTTATATCCTAAGTGTTGTGATTTTTAAATTTTCAGATGCCGAAATTTGTGTCTAAAAATATTTCAAGATTACATAAAATATAATATTTATCTCTATATATTCTTTCATGAAAATATATCACTTTTAACAGAATATTGTTTTTCTCTCTCCTTTCTTATTTTCATTTCTTGTGCCAACATTCTACTTGGGCAATTTGCCCTCATAAAATATAGTATATAGAGTGACTTAAACAAAGGAAGTTCATTATGGTTTTGAAGTTTGTGTGTAGAAAGTGTAAGATCATGGTTTTACCAGTTGGCTTCCGGCAAGGCCTGCCTCCTGAACTTTCAAATGATACTTTCTTTCTCTGGCATCTCATGTTCTGTTTTCTTTAAATCTGTGTACAAAGAAATCCCTTGTGTCTTCTCTCCTTATGATGACTCCAGTACTATTATATGACAGCCTCTTCAAAATGATATCTTTTAATTTTAATTACTTTCATAAAGACACTGCCTTATTTTTAAATATATATAAGGCTGACACTTAAAATAAACACCAAGATTTTACAGCTCCAATTTCATGGGTTCTGTTGCTTGATGCCAACAACTCTGCTTTGACGGAAACATTAAGCTGGTTGTCAGAGGATGACTGGAACACATACCAAATAGGCCATATGGCATTTGTATACAAAGAGATCATGGAGAGTCTGGATATTTTCTTTATGTGACATTCCATTCTTATATTTGTGTTGTTCTAGCCCATAATATTTGATTCTTAAAGAAATTATATCACTTGTGGAAGACTAGTCCTACTGTGTGAGATTATTACCAACCATTAATGAGGATGCAAGCTCTTATACTAAGAGTTTCTACCACATTTTAGTTATAAAACTGAAAACCAAACTTCTACATCATGAATTTGGGGGGCTTACTGAAATAATAGCCAAACAGTAGTCACACTATTCCCTCTCTTCCAATGCATTCACATATTGTTAATGAAATTCCTTCAACATTTGAGTTTAGAGAAGGTACATGCTTCAGTTCCAAGCATAAACACAATTATTTGATTTTGACTACAAAATGATGATAAATGTCAAAAATGTGTCTATTTTAGTGAGTGGACATTTAGCTCCAGTAACAATGTTCTTGAGCTGAGTCTTAATATCACATGAAAAGTAATATGTTGCTAAATTTATTTTCAAAATGAGTTATTTGGCATATAATTTTTCAGGCTACTATATGAGTACTGTTTATGAAAACAAGTTTCTTTGCATTTTAAAAGAGATCACATAAAATGCTGAGACTTATGTTGTGTGATTTATAAAGAATATTTTTTTGCCTTGGTAGCCTTCCTATTCTTCCTCTGAGTGCTACCAAGCCTCTTAGAGAAACTAATTAAACAGAAAAGAGACACTATCCCAATCAACAAAATCAAAAACGAAAAGGGAAACATATCAACAGATACCAAGGAAATCTAAAATATCATTAGGTCTTCCTTCAAAAGCATGTATGTCACAAAATTTGAAAATCTAAATAAAATGGATGATTTTCTTGATAGATTCTACTTACCACAGTTGAACCAAGATCAGGTAAACAAATTAAGTAATTCTATATATCCTGCAGAGATAGAAGCAGTCATCAAAAGTCTCCCAATCATAAAAAGCCCAGGGCCAGGCGGTTTCCGTGCAGAATTCTACCAGTCCTTCAAAGAAGAGATAAAATCAATACTCTCCAAACTATTCCACAAAATAGAAACAGAAGGAACACTATCAAACTCAGTCAATGAGGCCACCATTACATTAATACCTAAATCACACAAAGATATAACAAAGAGAATTTCAGACCAATTTCTTTTATGAACAGTGGTGCAAAAATACTCAATAAAATACTAGCAAACCAAACCCAAATCCCAGGCATGCAGGAATGGTTCAATATATGGAAATCTCATCAATATAATACACCCTATAAACAAACTGAAAAAAAAAAAAACACGATCATCTCCTTAGATGCAGGAAAAGCATTTGACAAAATCCAAACACCCATTCATGTTTAAAGTCTTGGAGAGATCAGGGATACAAGGCACATACCTTAACATAATAAAGGTTATATATACCAAGCAGATAGCAAAGATCAAATTAAATGGAGAGAAATTCAAAGAGATTCCAATAATATCATACAGGAGAAAAGCCTGCCCACTCCATATCTATTCAATATAGCACTTGAAGTTCTAGCTAGAGTAATAAGACAGCAAGAGGAGGTCACGTACATCCACATGGGAAAGGAGGAAGTCAAAGTATTGCTATTCACAGTTGATATGATGGTGTAGATAAGTGACCCCAAATTCCACAAGATAACTCATATAACTGATGAACTGCTTCAACAAACTGGCTGGATCCAAGATCAATTGAAAAAAAAATTAGTAGCCCTCCTGTATACAAATGACAAAATGGGTTGGGAAAGAAATTATGGAAACTACACCCTTCACAACAGCCATAAATAATATAATGTCTCTTCGGATAACTCTAACTAAGCATGTGAAAGACTTGTATGGAAGAAATTTCAAGCCTCTGAAGAAAGAAATTAAACAAGATATCAGAAGAAGGGAAGATTTCCCATCCTCTTGGATCAGGATAACCAACATAGTTGAAATGCCACCTTACCAAAAGCAATCTACAGATTCATGCAATCCCTACCAAATACCTACACAGTCCTTTACAGGTTTTGAAAGATAAATTCTCAACTTTATATGGAAAAACAAAAAAAACCAGAAGTAATCCTGTACAATAACAAATCTTGCAAAGGAATCTCCATTCCTGATCTCAAGCAGCACTATAAACAACAGTAATATCCAGTATTGGCATAAAAAT
Organism: Acomys percivali; assembly: GCA_907169655.1. Lineage (NCBI taxonomy): Eukaryota > Metazoa > Chordata > Mammalia > Rodentia > Muridae > Acomys > Acomys percivali. The sequence goes on from OU015745.1 coordinate 118,178,248, forward strand.
AGACTGGTTGAACAGTGGAATGGAAACTAAGACCCAGAAAAAAAAAACCTACATACTTATCGACACTTTATATTTGACAAAGAAGCCGAATGCATACAATGGTAAAAAGCATCTTCAGTACATGATGTTAGTCTAACTGAATGTCAATATGTAGAAAAGTGCAAATAGATCCATATTTATTATCCTTCATAAAAATCAAGCCCAAGTGAAATAAAGATGTCAACATAAAACCAGACACACTAAATGTAATAGAATAAAAATTTGGGGAAAGCCTTGAACTCTTTGACACAGGAGACAATTTCATGAAGAGAACACCAACAATTCAGGCTTTAAGATCAACAATTAATAAATAGAACCTCATGAAACTGGAAAGCATCTATAAAGCAAAGGACACAGTGAACAGAACGAAAGAACAGCATACAGACTTGGAAAAGATATTTACTAACCCTACATCTGACAGAGGCCTATATCCAAAATATATAAAGAACTCAAGAAATTAAAAACCATCAAACCAAACTATCAAATAAAAAAATTGGGTTCGGTGCTAAACAGAGAATTTTCAGCAGGAGAACATTAACTGGCCAAAAAACACCTAAAGACATCAGTTGTCAGGGAAATGCAATCAAAATGAATGGTTAAGATAAAAAACTTAAGTGGCTGCACATGGTGGGAAGGACGTGAAGAAGAGAAGCACTCCCTCATTGCTGGTGTGAGTGCAAACTTGTACAACCACTTTGGAAATCAACCTGGTGCTTTCTCAGAAAATTAAGGATAGTGATACTCTAAGACACAACTATCTCACTCCTGGTCTCAATCCTGAAAGATGTCCCACCATAGCACAAGGACATTTGCTCAACTATGTTCATTAGCATATTTATTCATAATAGCCAGAATCTGGAAACAACCTAGATGTTCCTCTACTGAAGAATGGATAGAGAAATTGTGGCATATTTACACAGTGGAATACTACTCAGCTATTAAGAATATAGAAATCTTTTTGTTACATATACATTTATATTATTATACATATATAAAATAAACTACCTACAGCAAGAAGAACCATGAAGTAATCAGGAATTATATAAATCTTACATTCATAGTATTTTGGCTGTTTGTATTTGGCAGCCTTGAAAAAAAAATCTTTTCTATCTTGGTGCATCTAAAATTCTGAATGTAAACCAATATCTATTATATCTCATCATTATCAACTTAGAACATCTATCTAGACCTAAAAACATCTTAACCCCTAAACAATTAAGTTCAATTGTAAAACTAACCTATCTGGTATTCAAACCCATCAGAGCCTTGAGAAGGAATAAAATTAATTATCTGAATGTATAGGGGATGCAGATTTAGCAGCTTTCCAAATGAAAAGACTACTAAGACAATTTGCTTCCTAAACAGTCACCCAAAACTCAATAACGTTGGAGCATCATCTTCTGCCTTCTGACACAATATTATCTCACAGAAGTATTTGTGAGGCAGGAACTATTGAGGACTTGTTTACCCTGTCTTGGCAGAGTTTGGCCATTGACTCTGCCTGCATCATAGTTTGCCCTTTTTTAGTCAAAATTCTGTCTGTGGTAAAAGCAAGAACATCATGAAACTTGCAGGCAAATGTATGGAACTAGAAATGGTCATCCTAAGTGAGATAACCCAGACCCAGAAATATACTCAGGGTAAATATTCATTTTTCAGTGAATATTAGCCCAACATAGATGTCCTTTGAGAGAATCTACCCAGCAGGGGATCAGGGCAGATCCTGGGACTCACTACTGGACTCTTCATGGAGCACTGAGAGTGGTATGGAAGGGGCAGGGGTGTGGGGATGGGGTCCAGGGATGGAGGAACCTAGAGGACTCAAGAGCCATACAAGGAAACCATCAAAGCCTGTGCATCTGGACCCAGCAGCGACTGCACAAACTGTTACACCAAGCAAGGACAATGCATGCAGTGAACCTAGATCCCCTGTTCAGATGTAGCCAATGAAAAGCTCATTCTCCAACGTTGTGAGAGGAGCAGGGACTGCCTCTGATATGAACTCCTGTTCCCCAGCCCCTGATTTGATCACTTTCCCTTGGTGGGGGGCCTAGCCGGCACACAGAGGAAGGAGAACAGGCTGGATGAGACCTCATTGGCTGTCTTCATATGATATGGGAGGAAGTCCCCTTCTATCAGAGCTCCAGGGGAGGAGAATAGGGCAGAAAAGAGAGGGAGAGTGGGGATGGGAAGAAACAAGCAAGAGTGTAACAATCTGGATATAATCTGAATAAATAGTTATAAATTTAAATTTTAAAAAGCTTTATATGAAATAGCAAATATTAATATATTTAGAAGTTTGAATTGTGATATACTTATAAAGCATGGTTATATTGTAAAGTAACAGGGTTCTCTATACACACTCAAGACTAGGGAATATATATAACAATTTTAAAATAACATTTTATTTACTTTTTGATAATTTTAAAGTTTTTAGAAAAAATTTTGAGTGTAATATAATTATATCATTTCTTCTTCTCTTTCATCCCTCCAAACTCTCCTAAATGTTCTTCATTATTCTCTTTTAGGTAGAGGAGCTATTTTTCACTAATTGTTACACATACACTATTTATGTATATGTATATATGCATATGACTACAATTTTTTAAAACCCATAAATACAAGCATCTCAGTCTGTTTAATGTTAGGTGCATGTATGTTTTCAAGGTTGAACTTTTTTTTTTTTTTTGATAACCAACTTTGGTCTGCTTCCTTGTGGAAAACTATTGTTCCCTCTCTTAGCCTTCTTTAACTTCCTGTGTGCTTGTATTTCTTTGTGTACTTTGAAGACTCATGAGGGTTAGTTCATCCTCTTTATTATGTCCATCATAGTCAGTACCCTTCTTTAACTACTCAATCTCCCTACACCTCCCTACCTTCATAACCCATGTTTGCTTCTCTCTAAAAAAGTTAATAATAACTGAAAGAACAAAGAGATGGAGTTCAATTTGTCTTGGTTACTTCCAAGAGGATAGTTTTATTTTCATCATTTCTCTGAAATATGTTAGATAACTTTTTGTTCTGTAGTTGACAGAATTCAATATTGAGGTCTCTTTACCTTTTAATACGCTGGCTTTTGATGACTTATCTTGTATGTACTGCAGTAGTAATTTGATGATTTTGGTTTTTCATATTAAATCATCCTGTTTCTCAAGTAAGGGAAGGCCAAGGGTTACATAGATGGCATTGATAATATTAGAAAGAGTAACCAGATGAATTGGAGTTCACTGGCTAGCATGTATCCATGAAGTTCTGGCTTGGAGAGACTGTTTCAAAAGAGCAGAAACTCATGGAAACACTGAAGTATATATCTGTCCTCCTTACACATGACCACATTTGTATATATTCACATACAAAGACACAAGCACATGAATATACATGCCTGCATGCTCATATATTTTATCAGTACCCAAGTTATCAAAATTCTTAATGTAAATTTTATTATACTTCAAACTAATTTCAAATATGACAATATTATCATAAAAATTAAATAATTTTAAATACTAAACAATGAGAAAATGTAGTCTGGAACTTGATTTTGCATAATAAAAATAAAATTATGATTAGAAGGTACTTAAAGTCAGACTCACAAAATCAATTATAGTATATTAATTACCAATGTAAATAAAATATGAATATAAGGATATGTTTTATTACATCTGAATTAACTTACAATTATATTTTTAATTACTAAAGTTTATCTACTAATAGTGTTTTGATATATAGTATTTTAGTTACATGCATTACATTTTATGAATTAAAATAATATTTGTAATCATAGAATGTTTATTTTATATTGTTATTAAATAATTATTGCCTTATACCAAGAATATGGAAATAAATAAATAATTATATTATTCGACAAAAGATTACTATTTAAAAAAAAGAAGATTTTACTAGTAACCAAGCTATCAAAATTCAGAATGCAGATTATGTTATACTTCCAACAGAAACCCTGAATACTATAGGCCATTTTCATTATGAAGACACTTTAATAACTGTGTAGTCAAAATTCAAGTAATGAGAGCCTTGGCCTGCACTTGGAAATTATTCAAAGCTGTGAGTCAGACTATGAATATATTATATGTCTTTATTACTATTACATTAGTTGGCTATAGCTACACATGTACAAAAGCTCTGGTTACACTGTATAGGAAGAACAGCTGGTTGCCTGAGGCACTAATGCATTAGAGGAGTGAAGTGTTTTGCGGCTGTTTATTATGTGAATGATTACCTGCTGTAAGGAGGAGGTATTTTCAAATAGCCTTAGGCAATGAAAACCCTTAAGATGGCATTCACCCTCCTCCTTCAGTGAGAGACACAGGAAAAGAATGCATAAATTAACATCTCAACTTGGCAGAGGTGAGTAGTCTGTCTATTAACCCTGGGTATTCCTGAGTATGATAAACAATCATGAGTATTCAATATACCCAGGAATGTCTCTATACATTAGTGGTACAATAGAGGTATCTTTCAAAACAAAAGATTTCTCATGTCTCTATACAAAGTGTGATTCCCTAATAAGTTAAATCATGGTGATGTTTCATTGAAACTGTTCCAATGTGCTACAAAATACTTATGTGTCATTGTGAACTTAAAAATCTATTCATACTAGCTACTAAATAGGTAAATATTTGAGATTTATCTTATATCTTTAGATAAGAATTATCATATTAATGTTCACTAGAGAAATGTCTAGAATTCCCTTTTCTATCAATAATATGCTAGCTAGTGGGTGAAAATGGTTATTGTGGATACTTACTTCAAAACGTACAAAACATCTGCACACAAATGTATTGATAACTACTTGGAAATCTAAAGACCACTCTCCTATAATAACAAAGTGACGGACAGGAATTATTTCTGGAGAATAGTTTGCAGGGAGAAGGAGAACCCATGGTTCATAAAGTGAAGTGGTATAGTAATGACATGTTTAAGACATTGCTGTCTCCATGTTCTCTAAATTGAGGGAGTACAATGTAATGTAAGTGTGCAGTGATCATCAGTTATGTAACCCAGAAGAGTCTGGGAAATTCAATTGGAAAAGTGTAATATGGTACATAAAAATTTATTCACATCACATTTTTATATTAGTATAAAATGACATTCAATACCAAATGTAGCTAACAAATCTCACATAGACAAAAAACAGATTATATGTAGTAAATTATTCTGTTTTTTTCAACTCTAAAGAAAGAGAAAGAGGTTAGGTATATCTAGAAGATAACCAAAATACAGAGATAGATATGGATCCAGTTACTTCACTCGGTGCAAGCCATGGATTTTAATTGAAAATAAAGTAAAAGTTACTTATCAAATTCTCAGTGAAGAAAATTCAGTAGCAGCAACTCAGAAATATTTTATAAAATAAATTGAAATAGAGAAAAACTCAGGAAAACATCCTTGAAATTCCGGCAATGACAGATACTGCTCTGGCTCTAGTTTCTTTCTGATGGGAGGCATGATGGTGTTGATAGACAATCAATTCTGTCACTCATCATGGAGGTGATTACTGATGGATTTTATTGTCTTAGACTCTGTAACATCATGTTAAAAAAATACTTTACTCCAGATTGAATTCTTGACATGCAATCAAAGTTACAAGAGCACAGAAGACTAGAGAAAGAATTGTCACTAAGAACAATTGCCACAAAGTGATCCATAGGATCAGGTCAAGGATTTGTGAAATGTTTACCTGGGATGAAATGTCGGAGTTCTAAAAGTAGTAAGGTACAACTGAGAAACTTTATTCCCAACCAAAATGTTATTTATGTTTGTGTGAAGAAAACTCCAAATTCTAAAACAGTATTTGCAGTATCAGTTCAACAATACTATGACAAGCAATTGAAAAGGGTGAAATGACACAGCATGATAATTATTGATAATTTAGCAGACATTATGTGTATGGAAGATCAAAATAAGTCTGAGCTGACTTACTAAATAATAGCTAAAATGATCAAATTATAGAAAATTATATAAAAATAAAAATATTAATCATAAAAATATTCTTGAAGCTATGGCACAATACCAAGTACTTTCATTATCTCACAAAAACTGGAAATTCATAAATATAACCACAGTCCTGAAGTTTTAGCATATGACATCTGTTATAGATATTAAATGATGGTTTCTACTAGAGTGCTATAAGTATTTGATGGGGATAAGACCTGAATAAGCTGCAGGTTTATCACCAACATTTGAACTATTCTGTTTTATCATTACCATTTTGGTGCTAAGAACCAACATTTTAAAAGTCTGTTCTAGTTGACTCCACAATGATTTTTTTTCAAATTCAAGATTAAGGACATGGTGTTCTTCTGTGAGATCGTTATCACTTCAGATACAATCCATGAAGATCTGACCAGTGACTACAAATAAGAGTTATATACAGGGAGATGTAATCCCTCAGGAACAGTCATAGGGGAGGGGAATAAGGGGAAAATGGGAGGGAGGGGAGAATGGGAGGATACAAGGGATGGGATAACCATAGAGATGTAACAAGAATAAATTAATAAAAAAAAAAAAGAGTTTCCTCAAGTAATTTCTTTTTTCTTCTTCTTCTTTTTTTAAACATTTTTTATTATTTTATTCATATTACATCTCGATTGTTAGCCCTTCCCCTGTTTCCTCCCATTCTTCCCTCCCTCCCACTTCCCCCTTCTCCCCTCCCCTATGTCTGTGATTGAGGGAGACCTCCTCCCCCTATATGTGCTCTTAGAATATCGAGTCTCTTCTTGGTAACTTGTTATCTTTCCTCTGAGTGCCTCCAGGCCTCCCCATCCAGGGGACGTGGTCAGAAAAGGGGCACCAGAGTTCGTGTGAGAGTCAGATCTCACTCTCCACTCAACGGTGGAGAATATCATGTTCGTCGTTCCTGAAATTTGTGGACAAATGGATTGATCTAGAAATTATCATAATGAGTGAGTTCACCCAGAAGCAAAAAGAGACAAACGGTATATACTCACTTATATCAAAACACTAGTCCAAGGGGTATGTACCATGAAAAATTTTACTTACTAAGAAAGTGGGTCAGAGGAGAGGACATCATATTGAGACTTTAGGCGAGAGTAGCATGGAAGAATGGGGAAATAGTAGGATCCACAGGGTCCTGGAAACCTACAAGAAGAACTTTATGACAGGCAGATCTGGGCCCTGGGGTCCTCTTCAAACTAAGGCCCCAGCCAAGGAGAATATAGGCAGTAAACTTCGAACTCCTACCAAGTCCTCAAGTAATTTCTTATATACAGTAATTCACCTGACTGAATCACAAAACATCCTAAAGTGGCAATAATTAGGAACGTAATTGAAAATTTTCAAAGTTAAGAATCTAGAACTAGTCAAAAGGATTAAAATATTGTGGGCGCTTTGGAATGTTTTCAAATTTGAAGCATCCATTTTTCTGAAAGAGGCATTAGCTTCCCATAACATTCATGTGTGTCAAATAACGTTAAACAAGGAATTCTATTTTAACTACAGTATCCATATTTTATAGTGCTATAGTTGTATAAATATGATTGATTAAATTAGTTTACATGGTTGAATTCAGTTCCTTAGACTCCTCGCTAATCAGGGGGTGAACAATATCACATACTTGAAGTCCTGTTTTATTATAAATGTTTATTGTGGTTCTGTCCTAAGTCATGACGTAAAGGCGCTTACCAAAACTCATTAATTAGCATAATCTATCATGTAGGATCTCACGAGGAACAATAAAGACATTTTTAATCTCTCTTAGAATCCCAAGTGCTTAGAATTCCTCCCCAGGTGCTGCCATGAAAGGTTACCTATGTTATTTATTATATGGTCCCCATGTGAGTTTTGTGTGGATGGTATAATAAAGGGAGAAATGAACTTCCCTAGAGACAAAGTCACAGTGGTAGTAGTGAGAGAGTTAAACTTTCACATATTTAGTAATTATGGAGAAAACTTGATGAACTAAAAATAGTTTGGATTCTCACAAATGTTACTGATAGAAGAGAACAAGAAAAAATTAAAGAACAATGAAAATTGAAAGATAGGAGCAATGGGGAAATAGAATATATAGCAAACTGCCATACCATCTACCTACTTCAAAGGCACAGTAAGTGCATAATGTAGAAATGGCTTTACTTAAAGCTGCTTATGTAGATTCCTTGGAAATATTTTAGGCATAGGTCACTAATAAACAAACTAAACTCATCTAAATACGTCATAAATTGAAGGTCTTTTGAATTGTTCCAAGTTTGAATTTTCCTTCACAATTTATTGAGTCTACATGATTCACTTGACTATAGTAGAAGCTGCATAAAAACCTTCAAGAAGATAGATGAGCATGAACAGACATCATTGAAAACAGCAATTTTGGGGCACTGAATGAATATTCAATGATTACATTGGCATTGTAGGTGATGAAGAATCATCTTATCTAGTATACTTTCCTTTACATAGTTGATAATGTCACTATTTTGCAATCCTAAATGTAAGAAAATATTCCAGCAGAGAGCCTCAGTGGTCCTCAAACTACAATATGTAAAACTACTATGTTATCTAGTGCACTTAATAGATTATTACTAATCTCGGAGACAAAATATATACTACTAGATCGTAAGTTTAACAGTTTTCATTTAATCAAATTATCATTTTAAAATTAGCCACAATCAAGACACCCTTGGTTATGAGAATTCTTACTACACTGAGGCGTGAAACAAAACCTGCAAACTACTTTCCCTGAACTAAATTAAGTAATGATATGAATTCAGCCATTTTATAAAATTCAATGCTCTATACAGAAATTAGTCTACATTTCTAAAGGTTGGGTTTAGGAAATATGTATCATGTGAAAATATTCTAGACTAAAATAATCTGAAAACAATGTAAAACATGTAATTTATAAACATTAAATATGTAATTAATAAGGGAAAAGGTGAACACTGCAAAGACGATGGCTGAATGATTGATAAATTATGACTTTGTTTATTACTCAATGTTACATAAGTATTTAAAGTGCTGCCAGGTATAAAGATGTAGTGTTTATTTGGAGAATAATGATAGTTTTTATAAAGAGGGGATTCTTATAAATATGTGATCTAGTGTGATCTTACAGTATATTTTCACACAGTTAAGAAAAATCGAGAGAAAAATAGTAATATATATATATATACACATTTTGATAGTGTTTTAATTACAATAGCTTTGATTGTCTAGTTAATATTTCTATATACACCCATATATTACTGTATACCCATGTCCTTTTGCAGTAGACAGTAGGTACCCCAGAGATGTTTAACTGGTCAAAGAACTGAGAAGTGACTACAGAATATTTAGCCCTAAATACATCTCTGTCACCTGTTCTTAGGTCCTGGGAATGTCACTGAAGAAAGAATGGAAAGAATGTAAGGGACAGAGGAAGGGAAAGAGTGTCACACAAAGGCTGTCTTTGAGGCATGGTAGAGCCATTATACTCATGAACTCACAGAAGCTATAAATATCTGCATAAGATAGGACTTGTTGGTATTCTGTTATGGCCTCTACCCTTCCTTAAGGAGCAGTTAATTGTTGCTGGGGAGTGGTTGGCATTTTCTTCAGAGGCGTAGCCACTGTTTAGGTTTCAATCTTGCAGTAAAAATCACTTACTTGGTTAGTTATTATTCTGCTTCATGTTCAGTATTTTACAGAATAATTAAACTCATAAAACAAAAAAGATACATGAGCTATAAAGGTATTCATTTGGAGGACGAGAAGACATGACAGAAGTAGGAAGCAGGTGTGAAAGAATATTGGGGTGAATAGGACAAAAATAAGTTATAGACATGTATGGAATCTCATAATGAAACATTATTATGTATAAGTTATATGCTAATAAACATTTACATGAGACATAAAAAACAAGTGCTTTGGTTTTTAAATAAAAATAATTTTCAAACTCACATTCTCTTTTTTATAAAGCAAATACACTTAGCCATTGAACTTTCCCCTTAACATTAACAAAAATTTTAGTATTTTGTCTATATTGATTTATTAATTTATCAAATTATTCTGATGTAATTGAAGTAAATGCAAAGAAACTTCTCTGTTTCTCTATCTCTCTATAGGTCTCTCTGTCTTTTTCTCTGTCTATCTCGCTCTGTCTATATGTGTGTGTGTGAGTAAATTTTATCTGCTATACTAAGGAGTATCACTTCCTCCAACCTCCTAAATTTCAGTGCCCATAGATTATGTACAAGTAGTTCCATGTCTATCAAAGTAAATGAAAATTCTTTATTACAAGGTACAAAAAATAGTTCTTAATATAAAATGAGACTCCTTTATACCATTGACCATGGTCTGAAGTGCTCCCTCAGTAACATGACCTTTTTTCTTGATGCTTTTGTTAGTTCCTGTGTGAGTTGCTTTACTGTTGCTGTAATTAAGTTCCCTAAATAAGCCAATAGTGAGTGAAGGGTTAATTTTAGCTTATGTTTCAGCAGGATATAGTCTGTCACAGGGAGAAAACATGGAGCTTCACGAGCGGGAGGCAGCTTCGCAGTAAAGAAGCTGTGAGATTACATTTTATCTACACAGAGGAAGCACAGATGATAAAGAACAGGAAGTAGAGTTAGACTAAAAACATCAAGAGCAACCTTGAGTGACTTGCTTCCTCCATCTCTTAAAATCTCCATAATCTTTCCAAAGACTCACAAACTCAAGGCCAAGTGTTCAAGCACATGAGCTATGGGAGCCACTAAAAATCCAACCACAAGTTGCCCTTTTGAGTCCTCAAATGTATCAGGTCTGTACTATTGCTGAGGTAGATAGAATAGTAATTAGCCGATGCAGAGACAATACCTCCCACAATAGTTATGTAGTCAAAAACGTGTGTGCTACTATTAATTTTCAATTGAAATAACCTCATCAATCTTCTACTGCTCCATATATCCAATGGTCCTTGCACTTTACAGGATTGAGCTCATTTCTATTCTCAGCATCAGACATTTAGATTTACCACCATCCACACCACTCTTGTTCTTACATAGGGTGCATGGACAAACACAGATGGACTTGAGTTCTTGTTCATTTTTCCTTGGTCTCCTGATTACTCTCTATTCTGAAACATGGTTCTGTAATTACTGTTTGCAATTATCTCTATACTTAAAAGAAGCTACCTTATTATGTACCTAACTCCAACACAATAAATACATTCAAAATATTTGATATTTTAATTTTTATGAAAATTTCAGATAAATGGATACTATACTAATCATCTTTTAAGATTAAATGTCTGTAAAAATTGCTCTAAAATTAATTTCTTGTCTCCTTTTTAAAATGTATTTTAGTTTGGTTTTTCATTAGGATATTTACATTTTCTTTCTGTTTAGCTTCTTTGTGCTTACAATTATTCTTCTCAAAACACCTGTCTCTCTGCTTCCTTTTGCTAAACAAAACTTCAAGCCCTGAAAGAAGCTGCTGAAATGCAAATGGATAAAATGTTCCAGGCAGGTGTTTGTATTTATCCCTCTAACTGAATTGAGTGACTAAGAAAGGGGGAAAAGCCACCTTGTCTCCTGGATACGGGGATGTTATATAATGTGTGACACTACTTGTAATTTGAAAGAAATTGCCCAGCTATTATGAAGTAAATCCTTTTAAAATTATGGTAATTATGAAGTCCAGGAGCTTTCACTCACCACCACGTCATTGTATTGGGCATATTTACTACAGTCTACTTAAATAATAGTTGTCACATATTTACCTGTTCAGTCATTCTCGTCTTCATGAGATAATAGTGACTATTGACATTGTTTGTATCTGAGTTGCTATCTCATTTTACTATTATTTCATGAATTTCTTTAGTGCATTGTGCTTATGAAAGTTACATACAATGAATATGTAAAGACATAGTTAAAACATTAGAAAAATCTTCTATTAAAATTATGAATTATTATTTTCATATGGCACACAAATAAAGATCAATCTATATTGTTAACGTTTCTTGTATATTTTACTCTCTTTTCTCTCAGTTAATCTGAACTCCTTCAAAGGCTTTGTCTCTGTTGTCTTTGCAAATAAAGTTGACTTTCTGCCATAAGAACCTCTCAAGATTTGAATGTGAATCTGATTTTACTTTCAGTTTGAAATTGTCTATCCTACTCCTTGAATCCCTACTCTAATGTCTCCGAAGCCATTTAATATGTCACTAAAGGTTGGTACCCATGGTGGACCTCCTTCATCTCTGTGAGGAGGATGGGGGAAAGGGTTGTACAAGGTGGGGAGGGGACCAGGAAAAGAGGCTGCAATCAAGAGGTAAAATAAATAAAGAAGTTTAATTTTAAAAAGTTTTACAAAAGTCCTCATCATCTGATTAAACTAACAGCTTTGATAATTTGTTTAACTGAGCTCCCTTTTATCTGTATATTTCACATCTCTGTGAAGAGGCATTAGACAGTATAGTACACAATAGATAACCAATAATTAGTTCTTGACTGAATATAATCAATAGAGTAATATTCTCATTAAGCAATGACTGATAGACTTGAAATCATTTATTCTCATGACTAATTTTGTTTATTTACTTGTCTGTATGCCACAATGTGTGTGTGTGTTTGTGTGTGTGTGTGTGTGTGTGTGTGTGTGTGTGTGTGTAGAGGAAAGTCTGAAGTAGGCATAGGATACCATTCTTTATAACTATTATCCTGTAAAACAGAGTCTCTCCCTGAGCCTAAAGCTCAAGTGTCAACTACAACCCATTCAATCACAGAAACATCCCTGAGGTTGGTATCATTTGAGGACTTGTTATATGGGTTTTGGCATCAGAACTCCAGCCTTCAAGGTTACAGATCAAATGTTCTTAACAACCTGACTGTCCCAAACTGATAACATTTCTTGAAAACAATGTTTTAGTGTTGGTTAAAAAGAAATCCATTTCTAAGACTTCAAAGCTATGTCTACCACAATAGGAGGAAAAGTGTTGGTTTTATTTTTTTTTCCAATAAGAAAAAACTTCCCATGTGATTTATCTTTTGACATGATAAAGAAAATGTACATTTTTAAGCTCCATGTTTTGCTGTTTGAGTATTTGAATGTAATGTTTGTACCATATAAATCTGGGAAATGATGTGTATTAGAAAACACAGGCAAGAAACATTTTCCTATCAATGCACAGTGGGAAACATGGAGAATTTGGCATCACAGTGATGTATCTTTGAATGTTTTTATTAGTAATTATGTAATTATGAGTACTTATTATGATTCTCGATTTTTTTTTGCCAAGTCCATGTTTTAATCCAGCCCCACAGATGACTTTTTCTACAAGACAGAATCCTTCTAAATTTTTTGTTAATGTGAATTTCCCCCTAAATAACATTTTAATTAAGAACTTTAATGTCATAGAATACCAAAACCAAAATGTGATTCTCAACTTTATATTATAACTTTGAAACTAGAAATAATAACTCTTATCATGACTAATTGAAATTCCTTTATAATTTCAATAAATAACTTCATACTTATAAATATCAAAATATACATGGAAATATAACAGATCACTTTATATTTGCAACCAGGCATATTAACAAGAAACAAATGTACCTCAGAATATTTCTAATAGCTGTACTTTAGAGTAAAATTCATTTCTAATGTATTTTAGCTTTATAACTTAAAGAGATTTATAGAAACTATGAAAATAATATGGCACAATTAAAAAATAAATTTTTGGAAAATATAAGATAAAATCCAAATCTGACAAAATGTTTAAAAAATCAAAGTCACCTTTTCCATATGAGAAAATGGTATTTTTCTCTATGCTAAGACTATATGGCTTGTCAGACCTTAGAATCTGGTGAGATTCAAACCCTTTATATTTCTCAGTTCACTTCTTATCCAGAAAATTTCACTCAGACTGGAAAATACATTACGCAACTAAGGACATTTTTCAGATAGTCTGTATGTATTATATTATATAGTGTTACCACACATCTACTATTAAGCTGAAGAATAAAAAAAGTGCACTCAATTAAAACAAAGAAAATATAAAAGGAAAAGGCACATTTGTGTCTTATAGAAACAGCAGAAGTCACAAAGTCAGCACAGCTGCTTGACAAAGATCCAGCAAAGATGGGCCACGTGATGCAATCACCATCTTGCCATCTTTCAGTTTTCATCTCCACATGTTGTATACTTGGTTGGCTTTAATATTTGTACAACTTGAAGATATTTGATCGATGGGAAATTTCTCATGAAGCATTTATGCCTTCTCCCAGGAGTACTGTTTCCTAGCTTCTCCAGGAAAGTCTTTTGCATACTGCCCCTTCCACTTTTAGGGAGGCTTGAAGGTCTTCATTATGCCATGGAGGTTGTGATCAAATAAAGATACCAGAGATCTCCTAATGAAGCTTTGAATCCAATATAGTCTTGGAACATCTGCCCCCTACTAACTAAGGAACAAGGTAATCAGAACAAGGCAGAAAAGATTTGGTGGGCTAGAGGGGTTAGTAGCAGATCATGTTAAAAGCCTCTTCCTACTATACATTTAGTCAATTAGATGTCGTATAAGATAAGAGGCTACATATGGAATGCCCCTTGAGGAAATGATACAACAACAAAGTTAGACTGGCAACAGTAATCTCTGCTTACACAGGGACTTATACTGATGGGAAAACAATATGGGTAAAAGATGAATGAATGAAGTGTTACTTCCCCCCAAAAATGTTCAATCGTACAGAGTAAATGTGGTGTCATTTGACCAAGGAACAAGAGTATCAAGAGTAGACATATGAATGAATTCTACAAGAATATGAATTCAAACATTATATTATTTCAGAAATTGAATAATAACTGCAGTACCTTTAGCCTGAGGGGAAATGACCATAAAAGATAACTCTGTCTTTATATGGTTGATCAGTGATGACCAAACTTATGACAAAGAGTAAGTTAGAACACTTCTGGAGAAAAATAATATACAACACGAATCTATTTTTGCCTACTGAGTTCTGTATAAATAAAGAAGCACCCCAGCTGTCAGTCAGTCAGGATGCAAGAGTCCTCGTGTTGAAATTCTGGTCCAGTATGCCTACCTGTGATGTCATTGCCTACCTGCCATGGGATGTGGCTCTGCCTAGGGCTATATAAAAAGACAGACCCTCCTCGATGTCTCTCTCATCTTACTCTCTCACCTGTACTTTCTTTCTTACTCTGTCTCTGTCTCTTACCACTCCCCTTTCTGGGGTAACCCTTTCCTTCTCTCCCCATGTTCATTTAATAAACCTTATATATTCTAATAGCTGGTATCTGGTATCTTCTTATCATTTCCTTGTATTAAACACAGAACCCTGGACCCCATGTCTTACTCCTCCCTTGCCAATTCCTTATTTCCTCTGTAGGACCAGGTCATAGCTGGGGCTGGGCCCCTGGCATTGTTTCCCAGATGTTACGTGTGCTGATTTTGTTCCCGTATTAATTGAAATATCTCTTCTTGTCTGGTTCTTATTCTTATGACCATTTTCCATACAAAAATCTCTTAAAAAGCAAACTTCCAGAAAAGTTATTCACTAGAACCAGAGTATGAGAGTTTGCCTTTTAAGCAAAACAATTCACAGTGGGCAGTACCAGGCATGTAACCAATTACTTACCCACTTGTCCATATTTCTTTTGTTACATGAATATTTTCACAGTATGATTATCTTGCAGACTCACAAAGATGCTTTCAGCAGATCATCAAATATCTGTGGTAGTTTTTTAAAAGTGCTTATAATAAGGACACTGCAATCTTGATCACACTACAGGAACCACTGTGCATTATAAAGACAATAAGCACATATCTGCATCAATTATTTCTGCTTTAAGTATAATACAATTTAGAATAATTTAGAGAGTACATATGCAGAGCATGTTCTGTGTTTTTTTTTTCCTTAGTAATGTATGCTGTAAGGTGAACAGGAAGAAAAGGTCTGACATTGCAAGGCAGACATATTTACTGAGACTCCTTGAATGAAAATCTTCCATATAAATAAACAAAGAAATAATAGAGACTTAATATCTGCTTCTTTAACTAGTGTGAATATTACATTTTTATCTAGTTTCTACTCACATCTTTTTTCAAATTTCTTTAAAGCCTACAAAGACAATCGAGATTAAGATTTGAGTAAATACTTTAATGTACCGTTTGTTATCTCTTTTACAGTTTCTTTTCACTCCTACCTTTCTTTTTCTTTCTTTCACTTCTCGCTCCATCTTCTTAACATATCCAAAAAACACATACACACACACACATGAAACACAAGCATACATGGACTTGTCACAGAAAAGTCACAGAAAGATAATCTTTTTAAAATCTTGCTTAGTTATAATGACTAAGGAAAAGGTAAGGCTTTATAATATTTATTCCCAACAGCTCATGAAATGCCCTTAATAAGACTGAGCTATATTTAGTATTTCTGTCTGGTTATTTATCACAATAGGCTCGATTATTGTTTAAGAAATAATGATGATAAGGCTGGAGAATATTTGCTGCTCACCTGGAAGACCTGAGTTAAGTTCCCAGCACCTATGCCCCTCTGTCCTATCTACATACCCAACTCCCGGAAAGGCTACATTTTTGTCTTTCCCAGGCAACTGTGCTCACATCCTTATACTTGCACAAAGACATATAATTCAAAAACAATAAAATAAATCTAATAAAAATAGTGAAGTAGCTGGACTAGTACTACAATGGTTCATGCAGACTCATTCATTCCTTTTCTATTTGCATAAAAGATAATTTAGATACAGTTTATATGTCTTGAGTTTTATCTCTTCAAAATACACAAATAATCATGTCTCCAAAAGAGATTATCTGAGTGAATTGTCCTAGACAACATTTTAAAAAATTAATATAATTAAATAATTTGAACATAATCCTATATTTTAATCACTATGAAATTAATTATTTTTTTCAAGTTATTAGTATAATATCTAACTTATCTTTTTGCACAGTTTAATATTAGACTCAAATATACTGAAAATAAGTGCTTTTCTTAGGTTCTGACTATAAACCCTTAGATTCTCAATCTGAAGATTTTCAAAATCTTCATTAATTGTTTCTGATTCTGATTCTTTTTTAAAATGCTTATTCTTCTCTCATACAGTACATCCAGACCTCAGTTTCCCGTCACTCCAATTCTTCCAGCATTTTCTCCAACCCCATCGCCACCCCCATCAATTGCCTTGACAGGCATTTATCATAGGAATTTTAGGTTATATAGTTCAGGGTTCCTGGGGAACAGTGCCTTCCGTTTCCTGAGAGACCATTGCACTCCCTCAGGCAGCGATGCTTTTGGGCTGCTTTGTGTTTCTTTGTGTGTTCCCTTAGTAGTCAAGGAAGCATAGACGCTTTAGAGGACAGCTGGTCTCAGACATTAATCTTGTTTACCTTGTATAGCTTGCAAATGCCATTGTATCCTGGAAACTACAAGTGTATTGATCCTGGCTAGTGCCATTATATTCTGTTTCTGATAATGGTATAGGAGGTCTGATTGTTCTCAATAAAACTGTCACAACCTCAGTCTTGGTGCAGCCTCTCCAACCTGAGCCTACTTTCATTCCTTGCGACCTTATCAGGTGACCTTGGCACAGTAGGTAACTGTGGTGCTTACAAGAATGATATTTTCAATACTTGGTGTGTTCTACTGTGTGTTAAAATCCTTTCTTTACAAGGCTGAATTAGTAAAACAGAATCATTTTGTTCACTTTCTCTAAGATAGTCTTTGAATCTTATAATCCCAAAGCCTGGATTTAAAAACTTGCAAAACTCTGAAATTTAGACACACCAAGATGGGAAAGATGATTTCTTCAAGGCTGTCAAATACAAATAACCAAAACACTAAGAATATAACATTTATATAATTCCTGATTGTATCATGGCTCCTCTTGCTATAGGTAATTTATTGCATATATGTGTAATAATATAAATATATATGTAAAAAATTAAAATTAAAAAAAAAACTTGCAAAACATGTTACACATCATTCTGGATCCCTTACTTGTACAGTAGGTTACAACTCTGACACAGGTGTACACAGGAGCTCTTTGTAAGCATAGTACATGCATGTGTTTAAAGATTGGTCCCCAAGTTTGTAATTGATAGTGATGAATGTTATAAACAACCAGCAGGACTCCTGTTTATTAAATATATTCTGCTTCTCAGTTTTATTAGTCACATTAATTTGAAATGTCCACCCTCTTCAGAGAGGTTTCTGTTGCACCTCTGTTTGGTATCTCATTCAGAAGCGAATAAACTAGGATGGATTGGATCATGTCATCTGTATGAAACTTCAGCCAAACTATGGCCAATCACAGATCAGGAAAAAAATTAGTTTCAACTGATTCTGTAAATTAAGACTAACATAATAACTTGCTCAAAATGTCTCTTTAAGGAACATTTTATGTTTGAGTTAAGTTTTTTTTTTCTGGTTATAGTTTGTTCTTCCCTTCATTCTCCTTCCCAGATGTTGGCAGAGCATAAAAGTACAGAGCAACTCTGCTGCTGTCTTGGTGGAAAGAATCCAAGGTTGTCTCTGGCATTTTCCTTCTGATTTCTCCAGTGCAACAATATTTACATCTTTAATTAGAAAGGTATGAAAATACAATAACAGCCACTGCTCGCAATGTGGATTGGAGTACTTGCTTAGATCTAACTAATATTATCTAATCTAGTTAAAGTAAAATCTTTAAATTGTGAAAGGGAGCATTTGATATTTCTATTCGGACACATTTATGAGTTAGAATAATATACAGGAACAAAATAAAGTATAAATATCAAAATACCAATATTTTTATAAATCAAAATAAAACTTAAGCCATCTGTATATTGATTTTGACTATTTGAAAATCAAATCCTTCACTGAAAATAAACTAAATACCTTACAATTAAAATTTAAAAAAATAAAGGAAGCCAGATGACTGTTTTGTTTATTTAGCTATTGGTAGATAATAAAATAAGCAATCTTCTGATATAAAAGCTTCCAAAACAAGGAAGGCTGCACTATAAATTAAATATCCATTCTCAAGTAATGCACAATGTTCAAACAATGGATGAATTGAGACATACAATGCTTTATAACAAGTAAATAATTAAACAGAAATAACATTCTATGAGAAACGTTCTTGGGAAAAGAAAATATTGGTTTATACCTAGCAACAGTCTTGTTTCATGTTGAACCTCTAACAGTAAGCACCTCATGTGAAATGGAAAAAGGCATATTAAACTGATATCTAGAAATCTCCTTGCAGTTTTCAAGTCAGATAATATCATCTTTTATTAGGCAGCAGTTTCATTTAATGGTCCTGAGTTGTATGAGTTTGCACAAAGATAGTTTTATTAAATGAACCTGTTTTTTTATCTATTCTTTTTCTTCTGGTCAAAACTTCATACTGAGAATTTATAACAGAAAATCTCTGAAAAACATTTTGTCATTCATTCACTAATATTTACCTTACATAGAGTTACATAATTAGCTTATACAATTGTAATGAATGTGTTTCCTACATGACTTATAAGAAAATACAGGCTATGGTAGAACAGAAGGACACATGATCAAGACTACCTGATTACAGACACTTCAAGAAAATTAAAATTTACATATATATGAAGAAATAAAACACTTCTTTTGTCAATCTCATGGAAGAGTAAGCTAGTGGTTAAGCTTCAGTAGTTGTCTTCTAATTTTGAAATGTTTAGGAATAATAAATGGTAAATCTTGATAATGTTTTATATGGAATACTGTATTTGTGCACTTAATTTTAATATAAATAAAAATATTGAAGGAAAAAAGTTCATAGTGTAGAATTATTTTCTTACCCTTCTTACGAGAATAGTGCTGAACTCAAAAAAAAATGTTTATTACATTTAGTTTATTAAACTCAAGAATTCCTCCCTACACTAAATAGACTTTCATCAAAAAGTAACATAAAATAACCATTATATATAGGTAAATAAATTAATTGGAAATTTTAATGTAGCACACGTAGCCTGCTTGTGTACTTTTCTCCTTTTCTATTCTAACTTCTCATTATCTTTTCTACATCATCTCTCATGTACCAGACTATAGCACATGGTTTCATGATAATGATTACCCCTTCACTTTATGATGAAGATCGAGTAATAACCAAAAGCATATTGACTGATGAGTTCATGGTCAGAAATTTTCCCATTTGCCCTTAATATCTTATGATTCTATTTAGTGTGTGTGTGTGTGTGTGTGTGTGTGTGTGTGTGTGTGTGTGTGTACAAACACATGAACATGTGAGTTTTAGAATCAGTTTTAGATATTCAGGTTTGGCAGCAAGTGCCTTTACCTACTGAGCCAGGTCAGCATTCCCTCCTCTCTTTTGATAAAGGATATCCACATGCATTGGAATAGTTTTAGTTGTTTTAAACATGACCATAAGTATATTACCCATTTACTATAAAGTAAGTAGAACCTTAATGCTTCAGAGTGTCTCATTTTGGGTTTCTTGCTATATTTATAAAATGCATTGATAGTGCCATTGTTAAAATATTTCCACATTACTACTTCCTGAGACATGTAATATATAATTCAATTCCATGGAATTTTAGGATAGTTTATTATTTGCCACAAGTTTTCTTAAAAGCATTATTTTTAAAACACTTCATTTTTAAAACTAAAATCTTTCTTGCTGGGAGGTTCAATCCCAGAACTCAGGAAACAGAGGCAGTCAGATGTTTATTAGTTTAAGGACCACCTGGGTTACACAGACAGAATATTTCTCAGAAAAAAAAAGTTTCTCTATGAAAACAAATATTTACTTATTTTTGTAAACTTTTATAAGGTTTACTATTTTGATGTTTATTTTACATACATAATAATGTGATTAACATAATCATATACTTCACTTATTTTGAAATATTTACAATGAACAAAAAGTGACTTTTTCATTCCTTGCCTAGGAACATTTTGGGCATTAGATTAGTGAATAAATGTACTTGATTTATCAATAAAATGCATAATAATGTTGGTATCTATAGTTACTAAAAATTCTGACTCATATCTTAAACTTCAGGATATCTTTTATCAGTCAGAGCAGTAAATCTCTCAATTAATTTCTAATTGGAAAGAATGTTTTATATATATAATGAAAAAAATAAAACTGTGCGAACCTTAACTCCTTTATTTGAACAAAATATACATCCCTGAAACCAGCATTTTGTTCATTTTTACAATAATCAGATGAATACATTTTGTATTCTCAGTCTCTAAGTTAAACTTATGACAGATCTCTCATCAAAACTTTCAAATGATACTTGTAGTCTTTAGAGTACTAAAGTTAAATAGTATGGCTGTCAGGTTAAATACTCATAAAACAAGGAAGTAATCTGGAAGAATAGGTACTTCAGTATTTGAGGACTTTGTGTTTACTCTCAGGTCATTTCTAGCACTCAGTAATTTTCTAGCCAGAAGCACACCTCAGAAACGAATCAAGTTAAAAACCTGACAGCTGTGAAAAATAATTCCAAATGACAAGTCCATCAGGAAAAAAATAAGATCAAGATAGAGTTTTGTTACAGCCACTGGGAACAAGAGAAAAGCAAGTTCTAGAGCCCAGAAGAGAGAAACTTACATATTTGCCCTGGGTTCTTTGACTTTCCCTTAGGAAAGAGGAACTATGCCTAATGCCCCCCTTTTGGAATGACTTTATGGGAAGAAATCCAAGTAGAGAAGATCCGTGGGAAGTGACAGGAACTGAACTCAGGTTACACTTAGGGCACTTTCAGTCCTCACTTAGGGAGGGCACTTCAAGTGGAAAATTGACAAGTGAGAACAGATCTGTGTTAAGACATAAGGGACAATGAAGTGGGGACAGGGGAAAGACACTCCTTATTTGCCTTTCTTCAAGCCAAGAAGTCTTGAATGTGAAAACCCAACGTTCTAGTAGCTGGATTCTTAACTGTTCCCAGACACTCTAATATGTGAAATAAAGTAGTATCATGAAATAACCACCTGAAGGAAGCAAAGATTTTTCTAAGAAAAGTTTAGGGAAAGTAAACTCTATGTATAATTAATAATCTCCCAGATGTCAGTATAGACAGTGTTCTAAAATTTTAATGATTTCAGGGAATTTAACACACTGATTTTTAGGCCTTGATAGTGACTAAAAAAATTAAATAGGGTAACTTTCCCCTTAGGTGAGGATTACAAAAGACAACCGGAGAGAATATATTTTCTAACAAAGAAATTCAACATGTTTTATATATAAGCAATGTCTATGAAAGTTGAAAACAGATATACTTATGTCTATGGGGAAGGAGGAATAATAGAAATATATTTTTCTATAATTCTATGTACATACTATCTAGATATAGTAATATTTGCCTCAGATATTTTCCATATCTTCTGCACTAAATGAAAAATATGTCAGGTCAATATAATAAATAATAAATAGTTTATAACAGGGGTTAAAGCAGTGAAAAACCCACAAATTATTAAACTTCATATTACGTTAAAGTCCTTAATTTATACAAATGTGAGACATCTTTCTTTTGTTTGGATTTTTTGTGGTTGTGGTTTGGTTTTTGCTTTGATTGTTTTGAGAGTGTTTCTTACCCTGAAACCATAGCTATCTTGAAACTCACAGTTTGGCACATGCAAAAGAGCAATCTTCCTGTTTCGGCCTCTCAACTTCCTGGATGCAGGTGTAAGCTTCTGTACTCCCAACAAAATAAAATATCTGTTTTTATGTATTTTATCACATTATGCTAATGAGCAGTAGTTCTGTTATTGGGAGCAAAGATGCTTGGAAAAAGAAACAAGATACACTGTTATGGAAAAAAATGTTGACTGTTCATAAAAATGGTTAGTGTACCGGTGTGACAGTTCACGGGAGGGCATCCAGAAGAAGACCTGCCCCCAGAATCTCTGAGGGACAACACTACTGATGCGGGCCTTACTTTCCTTGTCTACCACACTGAGCTTCTGAGGCTGCTGCTAAGTTGGCCTTCGGATATGCAAGGAAAAGAAGGTCTCTGGGAGTTATCCATTCCTTCATTGCTGGACAGGGCTTGCTGAGGCATCCAGGGTTTTCCAGAGTGCAAAGGTAATTAATTGTTAGGTGACCAGCACCCTCTGGGTAAGGCCTCCTAGTGAACCACATATGAAATATATGCTCATTCTATTGCTTTTGCTCATTTAGAGAATCACATTAATAAACACATATTAAGAATCATTTTAGTTGCAAAAATATGTATTAAAGAAGTTAAAATTAGTTTTAATAAAATGATATTATGATCAAATAAAATAAATACTTAAACATTGGTCATAAAGTAGAGTATAAAGGTAAGCTCTTCTACAGAAAGTTCTTGCATGTTTTCTAAAGATAATAAGGCAGTAAAGGAGAAATATAAAATAGCAAATGAACTTGTAATTTTTTAATATGTTTTTAAGTATGCTAAAGTTATAGTTGAAAAGTCACTTCAGCTTAATCCACATGATTTAAAGGTATGGTGTGAGGCAGGCATGGTAGTGCCTTGCCTTTAATCCCAGCACTTGGGAGGCAGAGGCAGGCAGATCGCTGTGAGTTAGAGGACAGCCTGGTCTACAAAGTGAGTCTAGGACAGCCAAGACTACTCAGAGAAACCCTGTCTTGAAAAAAAAAACCAAGAAAACAAAAACAAACAAACAAACAAAAAATAAGTGTAGTGTGATTACGGAAGAATTCCTAGTACCTCATACACAATTACCAAAATAATCCTTCCTTTAAACGATATCCCAAATCATTTCCTGGGGCAATTATCATCTACAGAATTAAGTAAATTGCTTGGGGTGTGTGTAATCTACTCCATGGTTATCCTCAGAACTTACATGGTAAAATCAACACTATGCACATATTTTCCAAATGATGTAGATTATATTAAAATTTATATAATGTTTGAAAATATTGTTCTAACTGACTCATTAGGTGATAGATCACTATGTAAGTGAATATAATGAGACTTAAATACCCAAGAGAATTTGTTCCTTGGTACATTTTCCTTGTTAAGTTTTTCTATATATTAATATATTAATTCAAGGCCTTGAGGATCTGGTTCCAGGTAAGCAGTAGTTGGTGCTTTAGTCCTTCCTTAAGCTCTGTATGCCTCAGTATTAGTTTTATGAATTTGTCTCAGTCTTGATCAGATATCTTCTCTTTATTAAGAAATTCTTTTTATTTCCTCTGTCTTTGAGAGAAAAATGATTTCTATCATTTATTAGAGAAAATAGATTACAACATAGCAGAGAAAATTATGGGGGAATGGCCACAATGACTTTTAAAAGAACAGTGGAAATTTATTTTGCTTAGATTTAAAGGATAGAAAAGCCAAGTAATAATTCCAATTTTGAAATAAATCAGTCTTACAAAAGTACTTAAAATATAATGTGTTAAGATGATTTGGAGATTTTTTGAATGTTTCATATTGTAGCACTTAAAATAAGTATACTCATATCTGTCTCATGTGCTAATCTAATATTTAATAAAGAAAACACGTGTTTACTAAGGTATACCTCTTTCTATGGTCAGTCTTGCAGTCATTTACATCATAGGATATCTGTACATTGCCAATATTTTGTCTTTATACTATAGCCTAATAATTGGAGTGTTTAAACACTATAGAATTTTCAAAAGCCAAACATTTGTCATTATATCAGTAAGTAAACAAATTACATCATAGTTTCACTTTAATTATTGGTGATCTGGTCCTAAGGCAGGAATATAACTGAGTATATTTTACCGTGGAATGACTTTACATAAATGGGTTCCATGAGACTCTAGTTGCATCAATGGGTCTGAGGTAACTCCTCCTTTAATCTGTGTCCTTTCACATCCATGTCACTACCAGGAATGGGAATATATTTTACTCACTGCCAAATTCTGACATCATCACATGAAGAAAGTTAGTTTCTATCTGCATTTACACATTCACTTTATCACTATCCTGAACCAATATATTACTGAATCAAAACTTTTGATATTTAAGGGTTTTATTAAAGTTTTTATTCAGTCATGAAGAGGCAACATTGACATGGCTGATACTAAGATGAACGCCATGATTAATACCCCCTGCTGTCTGCAATCTAAGTAAACTCCTCTGCTAGAGTGGAGGAAATGTTAACTTTTGATTACCACAGTGATTATTATGTCTTTGGCACCACATGCCTGACAAAAACCAGTTAACCAAGAGATTTATTTATACACATAGTTTCAGAATACATGGTATATCATTGTGAGAAAAGAAAATGTTGAGGCACCTCTGTTAGAGTGGTGAGAAAGAGAAGTAGGAGCTCTGCAGAATTTCATGTATCAAAACCAGAGGATAGGATTAGAAATAGAGTGGAGTTACAACCATGAAGGATGGTCCCAGGGACCTGTATTAGCTATCTAAACTCCACTGCCTTTCAAGTGATACCACTACATATGGAGCAGGTATCCTAACATAAGTGCCCATAGCACACATTTGTAGAGTTAGATCCTAACAATTATGCCATTGTATCATCAGTGTGACTGGAAATAGATTTTACTGCCTTAACTTCTTTATTTTTATTATACAATTATCACTTTAGAGTTTATTTATTTTATTTTGTTTATTTAATTTATTCAGATTACAACTCAATTGTTATCTCATACTTGTATTCTCCAATTAAGCCCTCATTCCCACTTTCACCTCTCCCCTAGGTCTATGACCGAGGTTGACTCCTTCCCCACTATACAGTCAAAGGCTATCAAGTCTCATCTTGGTATCCTGCTTATTCTTCCTTTGAGAGCTCCCCGGGCTCTCCACCAATGGGAGGTCGTCAAATATGGGGCACCAAAATTCATGTCAGCGTTAGTCCCCACTCTCCACAAACCGTGAAGAATGCCCTGTCCATTGGCTAGATCAGAATAAGGGTTCGATATTTACTACTAGAATTGTCTTTGGTTAGTGCAATAGTTTGAGCAGACAACCCTGGGACTGATCCACACATCACAATTTTCTTCTTGAAGGTTTATAGGACCCTCTGTATTCTTCTATTTACCCATTCCCTTATATTTTTCTTACCTAGAGTCCCAGTAGGGTATCCTCACATCTATCCCAATCTCCTGATAAGTAAAGCTTAATTGGGATATGACTTTTGAGTTAGTGCTCAATTATAACTGAGTATATACCATGTAAGTCGTTCTGCTTCTGGTTTAACTCACTCAATATGATTATTTCTATTTCCATGCATTTTTCCACAAATTTCAGAATTATCTTGTTTTTAATAGCTGAGTAGTATCCCATAGTGTAAATGTACCACAGTTTCTTTATCCATTCTTCAACTGAGGGACACTTATGCTGTTTCCTGGTTCTGGCTATTATGAATAAGGTTGCTATGAACATGGTTGGGCATATGTCCTTGTTATGTGGTAGAGCATTTTCTGGGTATATTCCAAGGAGTGGAATGCCTGGGTCTTGATGAAGCCCTATTCCTGGTTTTCTGAGAAAGCACCAGATAGATTTCCAAAGTGGTTGTACAAGTTTGCATTCCCATCAGCAATGGAGGAGTGTTCCTCTTTCTCCACATCTTTGTCAGCATATGATGTCAGTTGAATTTTTGGTCTTAGCCATTCTGATGGGTGTAAGATGGAATCTCAGAGTCATTTTGATTTGCATTTCTCTGATGACTAGAGACGTTGAGCATTTCTTTAAGTGTTTCTCAGCCATTCAATATTCCTGTGTTGAGAATTCTCTATTTAGTTCTGAGCCCCATTTCTCAATTGAGTTATTTGATTTTATGATGTTAAATTTGTTGAGTTCTTTATATATTTTGGATATAACACCTTTCTAAGATGTAGGGTTGGTAAAAATCTTTTCCTAGTCTGTAGGCTGTTGCATTGTTCTGGTAATAGTGTCTCCTGCCTTACAGAGGCTTCTCTGCCTCATGAGGTCCCATTAATTTGTTGCTGACCTTAAGGCTTGGGATGTTGGTGTTCTATTCGGGAAGTTGTCTTCTATGCCAATATGTTCCAGGCTCTTCCCCACTTTTTCTTCTACCCAGTTTAGTCTTAATCCGCTTGGATGTGAGTTTTGTGCATAGGGACAAATATGGGTCTAATTGCATTTTTCTACATGCAGACATCCAGTTAGACCAGCACCATTTGTTGAAGATGCTATCCTTTTTCCATTGAGTAGATTGGGCTTCTTTGTCTAAAATCAAGTGACCATATGCATGTGCATTCATTTCTGTGTCTTCAATTCGATTCCATTAATCAACCAGCCTATTGTTATACCAGCACCATACTGTTTTAATTATTGTTGCTCTATAGTACAGCTTGAGATCAGATACGGAGATTCCTCTAGAGGATCTTCTGTTTTATGGAATTTTTAAAGCTATTCTGTGTTTCCTGTTTTTCCATATGAAGTTGAGAATTGATCTTTCAGTGTCTTTAAAAATTGTGTAGATATTTTAAGGGGGATTGCATTGAATCTGTAAATTGCTTTTGGTAAGATGGCCATTTTTACTATGTTAATTCTCACAATCCATGAACAAGAGAGATCCTTCCATCTTCTGATGTCATCTTCAATCTCTTTCTTCAGAGATTTGATGTTTTTCAAACAAGTCTTTCACTTGCTTGGTTAGAGTTATTCTTAGATATTTTATATTGCTTGTGGCTATTGTAAAGGGAGTAGTTTTCCTAATTTCTTCCTCTGTATGATTGTCATTTGTATATAGGAAGGCTACAGACTTTTTTGAGTTAATTTTGTATCCAGCTGATTTGCTGAAGGTGTTTATCCGCTGTAGGAGTTCTCTGCTGGAAATTTGGGGGTCACTTATGTACACTATCATATCATCTGCCTATAGGGATAATTTGGTTTCCTTCTTTGCCATTTGTTTCTCCTTGATCTCCTTTTATGGTCTTAATGCTCTTCCTAGAACTTCAAGAAGTATATTGAAAAGATAGGGAGAAAGTGGGAAACCTTGTCTGGTCCCTGATTTTAGGGGAATTTTCTTGAGTATCTCTCCATTTAATTTGATGTTGGCTATTGGCTTGCTCTTTATAACCTTTATTATGTTTAAGTATTTGCCTTGTATCCCCAATCTCTCCAAAACTTTAAACATGAATGATTTTTCTATTTTGTCAAATGTTTTTTCTGCCTCTAAGGAGATAATCATGTGTTTTTTTCTTTCAGTTTGTTTATATGGTGGTTTACATTAATGGATTTCCATATATTAAACCATCTCTGCATGCCTGGAATGAAGCCTACCTTGTCATGGTGAATGATATCTTTGGTGTGTTCTTGTATTCATTTTGCGAATATTTTTTGAATATTTTTGCATCAATGTTTATAAGAGAAATTGGTCTGAAGTTCCCTTTTTTTGGTGGGTCTATGTAGGATTGAGGTATCAATGTGACTGTGACCTCATAGAATGAATTTCATAATGTTCCATCCATTTTTATCTTTTGGAGTAGCTTGAAGAGTAGAGTATCGGCATCAGTTCTTTGAAGGTCTGATAGAATTCTGCACTGAACCTGTCTGGTCCTGGGCTTTTTTTGGTTGGGAGACTATCAATGATTGCTTCTATTTCTATAGCATAAATATGACTGTTTAATTTGTTTATCTGACCTTGATTCAATTTTGGCAAATGGAATTGATCAAGAAAATTGTCCATTTAGATTTTCAAATTTTGTGGCATATTTGCCTTCAAAGTAGGATCTTATGACTGTATTTCTTCAGTGTCTGTGGTTATGTCTCCCTTTTCATTTCTGATTTTGTTTATTTGGATAGTGTCTCTCTGCCTTTTAGCTCATATGGCTAATGGTGTGTCTATCTTGTTGATTTTTTTCAAAGAACTGGCTCCTTGTTTTGTTGAGTTTTTGAATTATTCTCTTTGTTTCTAATTTATTGATTTCAGCCCTGAGTTTGATTATTTCCAGATGTCTACTCCTCATAGGGTTTCTGCTTCTTTTTTTAAGGCCTTCCAGATGTGTCATTAAGTTGCTTATGTGGGATGTTTCTAATTTCTTTATAAAGGCGCTTACAGCTATGAATTTTCCTCTTAGCACAGCTTTTAATGTGTCACACAAATTTGGGGATGTTGTTCCTTCATTTACATTGAATTTCAGAAAGTCCTTAATATCTTTCTTTATTACTTCCCTGACTCAGGGGTCAATAAGTAGAGAGTTGTTTAGTTTCCATGTGTGTGTAGGCTTTTTGTTATTTCTGTTGTTGTTGAAGTCCAGCCATAGACAATGGTGATCTGATAGCATACAAGGCATTCTTTCATTCTTCTTGTATCTGCTGAGGCTTGCTTTGTGACTTACTATGTGATCAGTTTTGGAAAAGGTTCCATGGGGTGTGTTTGGGTGAAAAGTTCTGTAGATATCTGTTAGATCCATTTGATTCATGTCTTTGGTTAATGATATTATTTCTCGGCTTAGTTTCTGTTTCACTAACCTATTCCTCAGTGAAAGTGGGGTGTTGAAGTCTCCCACTACTAATGTATGGGGATTGATGTGTGGTTTAAGCTTTATTAACAGTTCTTTTATAAATGTGGGTGCCCTTGTATTGGGAGCATAGATTGTATTGGGAGACATCGGAATTGTGATGCCATCTTGGTTGACTACTTTTGATGAATATGAAGTGTACTTCCTCATCCCTCTTGATTAAATTTGGTTGAAAATCTATTTTATTATATATTAAAATGGCTATACCCACTTGCTGCTTGTGACCCTTTCCTTGGAATTTTGTTGTAGTTGTTGTTGTTGTTGTTGTTGTTGTTGTTGTTGTTGTTAAAGATATTTCCTGGGCCTTGGAGTCAGGTATCTTCTCTTTCCTCAATGCCTATTATTTTCAGATTTCATTTTTTCATAGTGTCCTTGATTTCTTGCATGTTTTATGTCAGGAATTTTTCAGATTTAACATTTTCTTCAATGGTTGTTTTAAGTTATATGACTGTATCTTCTAGTATGGAGATTTGTTCCTCCTTTTCTTGGATTTTGTGAGAGAAGATCAGTCACCTCTGCATTGCTTGTTTTTTTCTCTAAGACATCTCGATCCCCCCCCTTTTTTTGTCTGTGCCTTTATCATAGTTTCCACTTTCATCTTCAGATGTTGAACTCTTTTATTGACTTCGTTCATATGTTTGTATTTTGTTGAATTTCTTCCAGTGTCTCTCTATAGGCCTCTTTTATGTCTTCAACCTGTTTGGTTACCTCTTCATGCATTTGCTTACAGATTTTATTCTTTTCTTCCATTATCTTCTTCATTTCTAAGGATTTGAGGTCATTTTATTGTATTTTGTTTGTGTTTGTGTTCTCAGGGTTGCTTTCTTTGAGTTAGCTGGGACCTGGGGATGCTGAATTGTTTTGGTTTTTGTTGTTTGCATTCTTACACTGTCCTTTAGTCATCTTGCTATCTCTGATGTTGGGTGGTAGCTTCTGGTGTCCTTCACTGGTCTTTGAGAGTGGATAGTTGGTGAGTGATTATACTTAGCATGCCCTTGCCTGTGAGGATCAGGGTGTTTTTCACTAGAACAGGCAGGTGACCTGGGTTCTGCTCCTTGAGACTTTGCTCTATTCCTTAGGCTCTGTACTGGGTCAGCAGAGGTAGGCTTCTGCCTGGTCCCTTTCACACTACTGCTGGGATTGAAACCAGCTGTATGGGGGCCCAGACCTCTGATAGCACACGCTCTGGCTGGGCAAGGTGTTCCGAGCCACCTGGCTTCCAGGGAGCCCTGCAATCAAATCCCTGCCCAGATCAGACCCACTGAGTTGTGGCTGCATTTCAGACCAGAATCTAGATATCTCCAGGCTCTCTAGCCTCTCTTGAGAGTGTGGGAGATCCTGTCGGGCCATGGGAACTGAGCCCATTCCTACTGCAGGTGGTGTGTGCTCTGTCTGGGCAAGATGGTCCCAGCAGCCTGGGGTTCCCCATGGCCCTGGGGTCCTCCACAGACTAGCGTGGGGAGGATGGGGGGTCCAAGAACAGATTCACCTGGTTCCTTGAGACTTCCTCAGGCCAGGAGCTCCAGTGTTCCATTGTCCCACACACTGAGTTCGGGCTTTATAGACCAGCTATAGTCCACAGGTGGGTTCTGTTCCAGCATCTGGAGAGTGGGTTCAGGACCTCCATGGGCTGTTGTTTGACCCGGATCCAGGCCCACGTGTGGTCTGCACAAGGGACCCCACTCACCTAGTGTTCTCTCTAGCAGTCTGTGGCTCTCAGTCAGGTCAATGTTCTCAGTGCAGTAGATCAGGTACAGTGAGTGGAAGATGTTGCCATCTTGGAACTCCTACCCCAACTTCTTAAAAAGAACTTGCTTCTGATAGTAACAATGTCTCTTGACAAAGATATTAATACATAGACATTGGGGATATTTCAACTTCTAAGTATAAACCATCCATCTATATAATGTTATTTCCTGACAATGTCTTTTACATGAACAAGATATGGTCTGTATAGCACACTTTTCTCTGTTGGCTAAGGCATTTTGGTACATAATTCCGTATATATTTAATTCTATAGATTGACCTAAACATTTAAAATTTACTTTGTGCATTCATGACTTTTAGGTTTACTTTAAATGTGTAATTTTAGGTACTGTCACTTCATTTATTCCTTTCATACTTTCACAATATTTTTAAGGCATTTTAATTAATCATTGCCATTTTTACATAATAGCAAACTCCTTTCTCTAGTATTTGATTTTGTAACATATTGCTTCATTATGACTATAATATATGTATATTAAAATTATTGAGTACACAGAAATATGAATACAATGTATACAAAAATGTAGAAAATATGTGTACATATTTAGCTTTTATTAGTTCTGACATTACCACAAATAGGAAGATATAAAATAACATGTTTAATATGTAAAATGCTACAAAAATCTTGGGTAATGTACATTATTGGGGGATATATTTTTACCTATAGTTAAATAGGCTTCTTGTATTCATTATCCTAAGAGGGTGTGACTTTATTATAACTGTAATTTCTATTATCAGTGTCTAAGAAATTTTGTGGCTTCTTCTCCATGTGTATAAAATTGTTTTAGTGCAAAAATAAAATAAAAAATAAAAAAAGAATCTAGTCAATTATCTGATGAGAATTCTTTTACTTAGTATATTGCATAAGTCCTCTCAGACACTATGACAGTCACAAAACAAGATATTAACACCTCTATCTACACATTTACTGAATGTTCACTAATTGTGTTTATTATGTTCTTTTTCTCATTATTATGACTAATACCTTACAGGAAGAAAAATAAACTAACACTGTACCTACACATTTTATTGAATGCCCATTAATTGTGTTTATTATATAGTTTTCTAATTGTTACTAGAGGAGAAGAGTTCATTTTTGGTAATAATTTGAGAAATTTGTCCATCATGTCATGGAAGTCATGGAAGTCATGGCAACATGATGTTCCTAGGTCATATTGAAGCCACAGTTGAGAGATAAAGAATAAGGAAAGTTAATGTTCAGCAAGTTTCTCATTTCCATGCAATCTTGGGTCGCAACCATGAATGATGATGCCTACAATAGGGTGAGTCTCTTCAACTTAATTAATCTATTCAAAATAATTTTTCACAGACATGCTCAGATGATTATCTCTGATGATTCTAGGCACTGTAAAATTAATGGACAATTTTAGCCATCACTACTACAGGTATTTTTAATATGTACATGTTAATCTATTTACCATTTTCCTTTACATGAGCAATAGAGATCAATGTATTTTCAGATGTTTCAGTATTTGTAGAGGATTTATTTGGTTTTATGCTTGAAATAAATAGGGACAATTTATAGAGAAAAAAAATCTAATGTCAAGTTTTCCGATGACATAAAAGTAAAAATAAAGTGTTAAGGGGTTCTCATTTGTTTTATTTGGTTGTTTATTATTAAATCTCAGGATATCATTGGATAATTTAAAATATTAAAATTAGTTAACATGTATCTTTCTCTTGGTTATCAAGCTATCACTTCCTGATTAGTCAAAAAATGGAGACATATGGGTTTAGAGAAATGGCTCAATTGGTAAGAGGGCCAACTGTACTTTCAGAAGACTTGGGTTCAGTTTCAAGCACCTACATTATGGTTTTTGTATCAGTGTGCAAGAGGCACACATGATATACTTACATACATGTAGACAAAACATCCATATGCATGAAAAAATTAAAAAAAAATAAAAAAAAAGAAATACAATAATGCTATAACTAAATATATGCATTTTTACCTTTGAAATTATGACAATTATCCCTATACCAATTTATAAAACAAATTATTGTTGTTGATATTATGTAGTAACTTTAATAAAATACATATGGAACTAGAACAATGAGATAATATAAATATTTTGGGTAGACTGTAAGGAGAAAAATCCATTCACTTATTCAGTAAAGGCCAAGCAGTGTGTTAGCACTGAAGGAAAGCTATGAATCAAGCCAGACAAACACTTGGTTTTTTATGAAGCTTACGCCCAAGTGGGGGCAGGTACCATAAACAGAAAATATGTCATTTGTCAAGTGAGATAACTGCCTTGAGGAAAAACATGGGAGAGTAAAGGAGCACAGAGTGATGATGGTAGAAAAGTGCCCCCTATCACAGGAAATTGAGGAGACTGCCTCAGACAGTGAGCCACAAGCACAAGCAGAAAGAAGTGAAACACACAGTTGTCAGGACAAAGACCTTCTCAGGAGACAGTGAAAAAGGATGGTGGTGAGTTAATAAGATAAATGTCTAGGCTTTTGTTTTACTACTTGGAATAGTATGCCTGTTACCTAAGTGAAGACATGGCATTTATTTATAAGACACAACAATAATACCAAGGTGATTTTTACAAAGCAATGTGCCTGATAACTAGATTGTTATGAGAGTGATGGTTTGTGAAAAAGATTAGCCTCAAGTGAGCAACCTTTAAGGCAAATCTTTGGAAATCACATATTTAAATAAGTTCTCACATTTTTTTCAACATGTATAGATTATAACGCACAGTGGGTTTAGTTTCCAAGTAGATTTTAGAAAGTTTTCCCTTCTCAATGAAATGTACTTCCTCTCATTAACCCATTAGGAGAATCTAGGTAATTTATTTGTTGTTTATTCATTTTCCTTTTTATATCTAATGAGAAATTCAAATACTTCTTTCTCAATTTCTTTAATTTATCCAACAAGACAAATGTGCTAACTCCATGTTACT
Organism: Acomys percivali; assembly: GCA_907169655.1. Classification (NCBI taxonomy): domain Eukaryota; kingdom Metazoa; phylum Chordata; class Mammalia; order Rodentia; family Muridae; genus Acomys; species Acomys percivali. Next base: position 118,212,432 of record OU015745.1, read on the forward strand.
TCCAGGACTGTGTTATATGTAAGCTTTTTATTATATAAACCTATGATACTTACTATTAACATAATTATAAATATAGTATTTAAAATATGTATTTAAAGTAAATATCTTTATTTTCTTTGAATTCATATTTACCCTTACTTTTTCTAAAAATATGAAAATATGCTACATTAATTTCCAAGGCTGCTGACCAATTAATCATGTTTTCCTGCTTTTCAGATAAAATTCTTGAAATGATAGTGATTCAGGTTCTTGATTTTTATTGTTATTGTTGTGGGTATGTGTGATGTATGTAAGTCTACACTATATACTATACTATATAATGACTTAGGTGAAACAGGAATGCTAAATGAGTAATTAAATTTGTACAAAAGTTGCTTAATATAAAAAAACTTTGCCTCAAGATCTTTACTGCCTAAAATAACCTACTTAACTTTAAATCTTCATGTTATTTACTTAATTCTGTATTTATATAGAGTTCACTTGGCCCAGAGTAGAGGAGGGATTTTTCCACCTCAGCACTGGAATTAAATGTGTGTTTTTCTCCCTCAGAAATTTAGATCAGAAGTTGATCTACCTGATTCAAATTAAACAGAAACCCATCACAGGTGTTCCTTCTGTTCTTGGATTTTACTTCTTTCCTGTGTAGTCAGGTTGACCATCAAAAATAGCTATCACAGTCATTTTATAACAGCTGTTGTTCATTTATTAATACACATTAGATTACTCTACCTATTTGATTATAAAACTGTGTTTCATGATAGTAAATAGTAACCAAGTATTCACGTATCTGCTTTAAATCAGAGGATTTTGCAGTTTTGTGTACATAGAATTGAGAGGGTTCATTCTGCAAACACAACATCAAGTCCTTACAGCTAATCATGTAATAACTATGCAAACTTGAAAAATTAAATTTTGATGTACAAAAACCAGTTTAACTTAAATAAGAGAATTTTTGGTTTTCTAGTACATCAAATTGTAAAACTCAGAATAAATAAACCATAAAGTTTTCATACCTTAGTTCATAGATACTGTAATGTATGAGTACTGCTTTATTAAACATTTCTAAGTAAGTAATAAGATAAATGCTAAGTTCTTTGTGCAATCCTAAGGTTTAGGGAATACATACTACTCATTTAAAGTAAATGTTGATTTATTTATAGTACTACATGAGTACTGAAATCTGTCAAATTGAGGATGCACCTTTTCATATTTTTCAGGTTAATTTTATTCAAGAGAAGTAAATTTCTGTGATGAATATATACTTAATCACAATTTATTTCAAATGTGAGACTATTTCACTGAGTTACCTTCAATTTTACAATGGTATAAATAAAAATACTAATTATAAACTACTATCACAATAAAATTAAATTTAAATAATACTGAAAATTAAAGTGAGACACCCTAAAGATAAAACTATTTGACAGTTATTTTTTCTTATTTGCATTGAGAATTGAATCATATTTATAGATTGTTTTAAAGAAGTTTTTATACCACATTCTAGTGGCTTTTTAAAAAAATCATATTATATTAAAGTAAAATATATATTGATAAACTAATTATTATATATGGCATATTAATCTTATAAGACATTTTGGGAATTTTATAATTATTAATTAAACAGATTATAGCCCTAAATTACATATTTATTAAACTATGTTTATATGTAAGGATGAGGAAGAAATCTCCTTTTATTATGTAAAAGCATTTAATTTTTATAGACCTAAAATAATATAGAATGACAACCAAACCTCAAGGTAGAAAAGTTCTCTATTCATTGCATTATTTCAATTCAATGAACTAGTTTTTCAAATTAAGTGGAAAATAATCTCATATTTTGAGTTGTTATAAAAGCCATGCTATTTCTTAGACACTTGAGATAGTGTTGTAAAGAAAATTGAATTGTGAACCAAAATGAATATTTTTATGTTCTTGTAGATAAATGAATCTTCACTATACAATGTAAATGTTGCTGATACGTCATTGTTTGATTCAAACCCTTTGAAAAATTAACAATTGTCTGATATAAGTCAGAAGTAAAACTTTACTGATCAGATATTAATTGTTGTAAGCTTTTAGCTTCATTGGTACACAAATAATACACACGATGCCCTTGTACACAAAAGACAGAACCACACAGCGACACACCTCAGCATTTATTCATACTGTAAATTTAAATATAAATGTATGGAAGAGAGAAGCAGAAACTGGAGATGCATTGGGCCATCTGTTCTGCTGAAAAAACACCATTCTTTGAAAGGCAGTATGTGACAGACATCAGTCCTTACCCTGAGCCAAATAAGTTTTTTCTTTTTGGCTTAAGCCCAGTGGTGAGTAACATGGGAATGTCTATGTTGGAAAATTTTAAATGGGGTCTTAAACATTTATCTCTGCACAAATGATATAAGGCTGTACTCAGGCTATTTTTCTAATTAGCAAATGGATCTTGGTGGCTTCATAATTTGGTAAGGATCCTACATAAATTTCCAAGATGTGGCTATGGTTTTTAGTTTAGATAGAGGAGATTTGTGACATTACTGATCTGAAGTAGAGGCTACTCATCATTGTATCACACACTCTTGATAGTCACTGTAATTGGATGACTGGATATTCTACATTGTAAGAGCACTGAAGGTTCTCTGGTTTCCAGTTACTTCACCTTCTTCTTAGATCACCACTTCTTGATATGTGCTATACTCACACAATTATGCAAGGTCATCCCTTTTGGGAATTGTCATTCAAGTAATAAAATCATTTATAGCATCTTGGCTTCTGTTAGAAGAACAGATGGCTTAGAGTAAGAAAAATAATAAAGGATAAAGAAGAGGCAAAGGTAAAAAACAAATATTAAATATATGGTAAAACCCTGCTAATTTGAAAAATGATGCCAAATTCAAGACTAGATTAAAAACTCCACCTTACATTAAAAGATTAGGAAATTTGAATTTACGTGATCTCATCTGACCATAGGGATTATTATTTCTGATCTTCTATACTAATACTATTTGATATCCCTCTCTCAAACTACAGTACTTCAATGTCATGAACTCTGCAATGTTACAGGGCACTAATTAAACTGAGCAAAGTTTAACAAGTTGAAACACGTAGTAGTGAATAAATATAAAACGATAAGTAAATGTTCAATGATTTTAGTTTTTACAAAGGTATGTTGATAAAAAGAAGTTTCAGAGACATTTAGATTCTTATGAAAGTGTTTGGTTGCTTAAAAATAATGCAAAATTCTCAAAGTATAATCTTAGGAACAGTATTTAATTTTGTGGTTCATACATTTATGGCCTGTCACAATTGGAACTAGGTTGAAATGCATTTGGAAATGATGGCATGATTTATTACTCAAACTAGTGAGAATAGCAATTACTTTAATGACGTCAGGATCACAAAAAATAGTGTTTATTCCAAAGTATATGATGCAATAATGGCCTATGGAAAAACAAAAAATATAAACAGGAGGCAGGAAGTTCAGAAAAACTGCAAAATCAAGGAAAACTCGGGTCCCACTCCCAGTGTACCCAGTAGTATGTTCCAGCCTGTCTATGTCCAACAACAGCTTGATTAATTGAGTTTGTTTTGCAGACCTTCAGTTCTGCAAACATGCTCTTGGAAATATGCTCCTATTTAAAATACAGTACTAAGAGATAGCATTAATCTACAATTAACTAGACATTTGTTATTTGATCATTGGAGTTTTCTCTTGCATGGTTTTCAAACTAAAAACATCAATAAGCCCAGTAGTTTCCATTGATGACTACATGTTTCTGGTGGTAAAGTGTTGTGTTACAGTGTTCCTAGGGAGACATAAAGACAAGTCTACTGACCTCAGATAGAGAATCCAAAGAATAACATATTAAGGGATACATCTAAAATTCGGATTTGTGAATTAATGTATATTATTGTGGTTACTTGGAAATATAAGTGATGGATTACTTAAAGGAAAAGAAATGACTCAAATACAAGTGCATCCCCGAAAGCTCACCCCAGCAATACTCAGACAATGTTGCTCCAACGTCATGCTTGAATGTCTGCTGTCATGTTACCATCATGATGGTCATTAGTTATAACCCATTGGATCTATGAGCTCTAAAATTAAATGCTTTCTTATATAAGTTCCATTGCCCATTGTCTCTCTTTAAAACTATAGAAACCAGACTGAGACACCTATGTCTTAATCAGAAGTTTCTCTAACTTTTGATTTGGAAAACATACTGCATTCCCACTAGCAAATATCCAGGTATATATTTTCTTCTTGAGTAAATTTTCTACTAAGATGCAAACGTTATCTTGTCTTTGTTTTCATATTAAACCTATAACTTTATTGTAAGATTACCGGCCTTTTATATAACATCCTTATAAAAACAATCCAGTTCTACCTAAAGTCAGCTTTGCTGAAGAAAACTCTGCTGCTCCTCTATTCCAGGTAATGACCCTTTGATCTTCATGTAGAGCTAATAAGCTAGATATTCCTTAACAGTCTTTCTCATATTGCCTACATATCAATATTAAGACAAATTCAAATGTTTGAGAATTTGGAACATCTGGATACATTTTGTAGTTTGAAGATGATATGACCTATTATGAGCTTCCCATCTGGTATGCTGAGAACTGTGTGCTCTAAGAGTTTTCAGAAATAGCATAATATCAGAACACTGTAGGACTCACAATTACACAGTATGCAAGGGGTATGACAGCCATGATGTTTTTGACACTGGAATTAACTTTTAAAAGTTTAAAATGAAAATGAAAATAACAGTATGTATCAGTATGGTCTTGTATTCATGCTTAAATAAAAAATCTATATGCTCAGTATCTGAAATGACTGGGGAAATACTGGATTAGTTAATAATGATATGCATTTTCTTTTAGTTTTAAGATCTTGGAATAGAGAGCTTTATCAATTAACATTTGTTGAAAATTAAAAACACAAACACTTTCAATTTAAATGTGTTTTTCTGTGAAAGCATATGGAAGCTTAATTGCGTTTTATCATTAGTTGGTCTGCATGCATTTCAAATGTTATCTCCCATTGTAAGAATATTTCCTGGAGAGGTGAAAACAAATGCCTACTCATTCAATGGATAGTGTACTTCACTCCCACTAGCTCTCCCTCTCAGGCAAAATGGCAACTTTTATAATATTTGTATTAATTTTCTATTATTATAGCAAAATAATTTTCTGGCTACTTAATAATAAAATAGAGTATTGTTTGTTCATCTCTCTGATCTCATGTTTGGAAACCATGGAACTCATATTCGTATGGATCATAGCAAGTGACATAGGAGGTCACATGATAGGTATAATACAGAAAGAGACAGGCTTACTTTAAAAAAATAAATAAAAGAAATTAACTCTATTTCAAACATATGTGCATACCAAATGTGACCTCCTCTACGAACCCAACACAAATTTCTTTGACACGAAGTCATGTTCCAACCAGGGCTTACTTCCTGGAATGTCTATTATCTTAACATTGTCACATAAAGACATTAAAGGGGTAAATGATAATCCATCAAAGTACATTTATTGATCTGTGCAAAGCATCTTTATAGACCATAGTCTCTCTCATGACATAATTGGACAATGGAGTTCTTTCCTTGCTACTGTGGTTTGAATTAGATTTCAGTGTGAATCACCCAAACATTATTTTCCAGCTTGATAATTAATAACCTTTTAGCCATGACTCATATTTCTTTATAGATTATGAGTCTTCTTTGAACCATTCTAGTTTGATGAAATAAACTAGAGTTCTGTTTATTCTCCCCCAACTTTTGATTACATACAGACTATAAAAGAAAGTCTGAGCTGCCATTTTAGAAACTTACTAGGTACTCTAGCTGTTATATTTCCTTATAGATCACATCAGTCAGTAAGTATCTCCTAGCAAGTTAATGTCTTGTTCTGTAAGTTTCCACCTATTTGAATTTTGTAAAATAGCATTATTTTTCATTGAAATGTATTTTTGAATGTGGACTCATATATGTGCAATCCTCCTGGTTCTCACCAACTCCCCTATCTAGATCCACACACTTCTGTCTCCTCCTAGAATACAAACAAGCATCTAAGGAATAATCAAAATAAAATAAAAGTGAAATAAAGTAACCGAATCAGTGTAGGTAGAACAGAGGGAAAGGAATCAAAGATAATCAATTGCAACATAAATGCAGAGACACACATCTTCATAAACACTTGAATGTCATAAAAAAAAGAAAACCAGAAGCATAAAATACATGAAAGACTCCTATTGAAGTCAAACAAGAAGGCCCTTACTCAACATCATGAGACAAAGGGGCTCTGAAGATCCAGCCAAGTTCTCTCTGTGCTTGGTATCTACGGCTGCCTAAAGAGTAGTTGTTTCCCCAGTGACACTCCCTTGAGGAAAATTAATTTTTCATTTGCAAGTAAGTGACCCCTTTTGTGAAACTGCCTCTAAATGAAGATATCTACTTCCTAAAAACGAGATTAATAAACACATAGTAGAAATAACTATAATTATTTTTAAACTGCCAGTCAAATATTTTCCATAATTATTAGATGAAAGCAGATATCTAGAAAATAATTTCTTCTATAGCTCATTCAACAAAGGAGCTGATATAATAATATGCATAATTTTCAAGGTCATTTATACCTTATAATGGGTACTTGTTTAATCTAACAAAAGTAGTACATTTCCATAAAAATACAAATACTGAACGACTAGAATGTTTTATTGTTTGTGTAGTGGCAGCAAAATTAAAAGCAGAAAATGTATAATTTAGTAGTTTTGCCCACACCATGAATTTGTGGTAAAAGAAGCAAAATAGCATAATTCCTGACCTGTGCCATATGTATGATTGAGTTTCATCATTGGAATTGCACAGTATCAGTGAGTTTAGGTGTCTCCCTGTGTTTGGTAAGGATGTGGTCTTGTGGCTGCAGGCTTTGCTTACTGAATCATCAAATTCAGACTTATAGCTAACTTGAACATGTCTTATATTCTCATTACTGATGTGCAAAGCCAAAGTTAGGAAACCAAGACTAATCGCCTTAAATGTAAGGATATTGAATTCAAGGGGCTAACATATCTTAAGACAAAAGTAAGTAAAACATATCATCATAGTTTGTGTTTCTATTTTCACTACTTTGTTAAATGTCATTTAAATGCAATGTGAGGGCCATGTGATATTTACCTTAATTCTCACTATAGTCATAGCATTCGTTTTGGCCTGTAAGAAAGACTAGAAACCTGAGACTCATGATCAGGGATCATGACATGAGTCTGTGTCTTACCAAATGCATGTTCATCCATTATTTTATGCTATTAAACTTTATTTGTGTCCCCTTACCAAAGATAAAGAAAAAACACTTTATTCTGCTATAATCTACTTACTTAGAGTAAAATGTGTCACCTTTGCTATTTTTACAGACATCTTGAGAAAATTCTCCTAATATTTGATTCTCAGCAGAGCCTAAAATAATCCAATAATTTTATTTAAAGTGTAAAATTTTATAGTTTTTAAATAAAGAGATTAAATAATATTTAATAGAGGAAACACAAATTTATATGCATGTACACATCTGGGGTTACAAAGCAAATCAGATCACACATACTTTGATGTACTGCTTACTTTAAGATAAATGTTAATTATTATGATTAATTCCTGCATTCTACCCCAGTACATTCCCCATAGCATATCATTGCCATATCACCATTGGACTTAAGAATATTGTTAATCATCACAGTTACCAATAACTTTACACTTTTGATCCAGGTACTAAATTAAAGCATTGTAATATGATAAGAAGAATCTCCTCACCAGATGGCTGCTCTCTCAGGGAGCAAAGGCCTGTCTACAAAATTAGCAGAGCTGACAATTTCTCTTTTCTTTGACCTCAGTTAATATACTCTTGCTTCAACCTACTTTAAAACTTTGAAAAAAAAAAAAAAAAGCTCTTCCAAATATTTCTCTTCCATTACTTCTCAGTCCGCAGAGTCTATTCATGCTAAATTAGGTTCTTTCATTTAATGGTTAGAATAAGTCAGCTTATTTGCTCACACCAGTTTTATAGCTTCGAGTTCAATAGCTTTAATCTCTTGAAATATACAATAAGCAATAAGAGCTTCTCTTCCTCTTGATTTTCATCTCCCACAGTATTAAAGACACGGTGACACCGTGAGCATTCTGGGTCAGAATTCTGGGAAATGGATTCATTGGATTTGTCAAACCCTATATTAGAGATAATGACACCCTTTCTCCTGTCACTGTAGAAAGAATGTGAACCATGTTTCCATACTACTTTCAGTGTCTACATTTAAAACAAGTATTTTCGCAACTCTAATAACAAATATTTCAGGACCTTTTTCAGTATTTTCTTAAAGAGTTAATAGGAATTGTTTGTAGTTAGTCAGACAATGACCATAGTAAGAAGATGTGTGGCTCAGAGCCCATTCGCACACTCTCAATAGCCTACGGTAGAATGTCAAAGTGTGACACCTACTTCTTCGGTTACATAACTAGCTTAATTTGGATTCACATTAAGTTCATTATCAAATCCACCTCCAAATGACATATAGATATCATTTATTGTGTATATACATTTGTATGTATATGCACATAATTATTTTTATGTATATATTGTTATGTATAAATGTGAAAAGATATATTTATTTTCCTAAAGTTAATTTTAAATATCTTAGTTCCTTTAACATCCAACAGCTGCTTCTCAGTGACCATTGCATTATTTAAAGTTTTATATATTTATATATGTATGTGATCTATACTTTATTGCTGATACTGTAATATGAACAAATTTAATCAGGAAATAATTAGAAAACTACATTTCAGTTATCCATCAACTTATAAATAACTGTTTTTCCTAACATATACACAATATAAATTAGATATAAATTAGTAAAATAATATCATAAGTATTGTTTAATGTTTAAACTGTTGTATTCATGATATTACACAAGGACAGATTTCTGCACTTTGCCTGTACAAGACAATTCCTGTCAATAAACATTACAATATCCAGAAGTCTTTCTCCCTCACTACTGAATTACTGACTATTGGTATGGTAAGATACTACCTTAAGTTTCATACCCACTGATGAGGTCTCCATGCTTCAATGCTTCCAAACTTAGGGCCACACAATTAGGTATTGCTAACTTAATATATCAGAATACAAAATAAATAAACATGCATGTGGAACAAAGATTTTAGATCAGAAGATTAAAAATGATAGTAAGAAGTGAAGAGAAGATAAGGGTAAAAGTTAATAGAATGTGTTTAATGCTTTTATAAAATGAAAGAACAAATATAATAAAAGTTATTAATACAGAACAAAGCGAATTTTATTATAAAATATAAACAGTGAAGTAGAGTCACCAAGGAAAGAAGGCATCCATCCTCTGGCCTCCACTCATATACACATGGGTGAGTCCATCTGCATATATGTGTGTGCCCACACTCATGGACAACAAAAACATACTATTTTAGATACATTGGATTTTTGGGATAAATACCTTGTAGCTTATGTGGGAGTCTTAGTTTTCTATCTACTTGGAAAGAAACCATTACCAAGGTAAGTGATAGAAGGAAGAATTTATGAGGTCTTTTGTCTCAAATGATTAGAGTCCATAACCATAATAGAGGGGAACATGACAGCAGGAAGGATGCCATTTTCCTGGAGTAGTAGCAGAGACCAACCCACCCACCAAGAGGCATAAGGCAGAGAGAAAGCAGCTAGGAATGGTTTGTGATTTTGAAAACTCAAATACCACCTCCAATGATACATCTCCTCCAACTAGGTTACACGCCCTACTCATATGCCCACTGGGGACCAAGTATTCAAATATATGAGCCTAAGGAGGCCATTCTTACTTAAACCATTACATCACACTATCTCTTACCTATAGCCTTGTGACTATAACATAACGCAAAACACACTTACTGAAATTACAAAAATCCCCATAATCTTTCAGTCTCAGTACTATTTAAAAGTTCAGTCTCTTCAGAAATGTAAGGCAAACTGCTAATTGTAACCCACTACAAAATCAAAAAGCAAATCATGTGCTACCTACATACCATTGCAGAGAATATACATTATCATTCCAAAGACCAAAATGGGTGCACAGTGAAGAAATACAAAGCCAAAATAAGAACAGGGCTCAGCAAGGCAAACACCTAATCCTATAACACCATGTCTATTTTCAAAGTGTTCAGATGGCCTTTTGTGCCTCTCACCCTGGCAGATACTCCATGCTCTGGCATCTCAAACATCTTGGTGTCTCCATTGCAGTCGAAGCTTCATCTTCACATCAGCAGACACTAGCCTCTCCATGCCTACAGGCAGGGACTACTCTGTCACAAGCCTGGCCTTATAGACCTAGCTTAACTAAAGTGGAAGATTTTACCATGCCATATTCTAGCATCATTCATGACTGTAAAGCCAGGATCATGTGGCTGACGCTGCCAACTTCTGCTTGCTTGTGATAGAACCAGTTTTTTTAAAAATAAGATTTTTTACATCTCAAGTCTCTGATAGGGTTGAAGACCAGATAGTTTATTTTTACAATTAAGCTCAGTTGTTTAGGGGTCAAGATGTTTTTAGGTCTAGATAGATGTTTTAAGTTGATAATGATGAGATATCATAGATATTGATTTACATTCAGAATTTTAGATGCAGCAATTTAGGAAAGATGTTTTCTTCAAGGCTGCCAAATACAAATAGCCAAAACACTGAATGTAACATTTACGTAATTCCTGATTGTTTCATGGTTCTCCTTGCTGTAGGTAGTTTATTGCATATATGTGGAATAATATATATGTATATAAAAAAAAGAAAAAAGAAAAAAGAAAGAAAGAAGGTTGAGCATGCCAATACATAGAACTTCCCTATGGCCTTTACATCAGCTTCTGCATGCAGGTTTCTACCCTGTTTGAATTCTTGCTCAGACTTCCTTCATGATAAACAGTGATGTGAAGTGTAATTCAAATAAACCCTATCATTCCCAGTGCCCCTCCATAGCAATTTGGTTTATTGCCTTTCTTTTGTTCTTTCTTTTTTTACTTCCTTCCTTCCTTTCTTTCCTTCTATCTTTTTTTCTTTCTTTACATAAACTTCTCTTTAATATTTTGGTATCTAATCTTTTTTTCAAGATGGAAGATTAGTTGAATGGGGTCTTTCTCTAAGATCATCAGTCCCTTTATTCCATTCTGCATTAAGTCACTTTTAATTTCTTTCAGGTAAAGCTTTGACATCAACTTTAAATGTATTGGTGTCCACGTCCAAATTTTACATTTTGTATCTCTTTTGTTCCTGCTTCTTGTTTTTTTATTGTACACCTGAAAATATCAATAGAGTCAGTATTAGAATGGCTTGAAATCTTTTGGTAAGAAAATTAGTTAAAACTTTTTCTTTTTAACTACACACATATTCTTATGACAAGGGTGAAAAACAACAGGATTTTTTTTTCTCAAAAAATCACAAGAATGGTTTGTAGCCAGTTGCTAATGGAGTTTCACTGGAGCACCTGTTAAAGCAGGCTGCCACAATTCACCTAGCCCTCAGCACTGAGGTCCTTTATGTTTCTACTAGGATGATCTGATAGGCACTGCTTGCAGAGTTCAACAACTTGCCTAGTCCAAAGACTCAAAGTCTTTCATTTTCCTCAATAAAACAAAAGTAACCAAACAAATAGCAACAATAATAGAAACCCCAGAATGATCAGACCTAGTGCAGAAATCACCCACTTCTAGTTGCTACATGTTTTCTATTGCTTTGAAGAGACACCATAACCAAGCAAACTGACAGAGAAGGAGTTTCTAGGGAGCTTGCAGTTTGAGAGGGTTAGAATCCAACACCATCATGTTAGGGAACATGGCAGCAAGCAATCAGGCATGTCCAAGGAGCAGTAGCTAAGGCCACATATCTTATCCACAAGCACAAGACAAAGATTGAACTACTGGAAGTTGCATGTGCTGTTTAAACCTCAAAGCCTATTCTCACTAACATGCATCGTCAAACAGATCCACACTTCCTCCAACAAGGCCATGCATAATTTCCCCGAAAAAGTTCCACTGAGAACCAAGCATTAAAGCATACAAGCTTATAGACAATACTATTGTCCCAACCACAATGGGTAGGAGTACTTATTTTGTTTTATTTGTTGATCACAGTATATTATTAGGGAAAATGACCAACAATATGTGACAAAATGAGTCAGAGATAGGATATACCCAATGGGAGAGAGAAAGAGAAAGGGAAGGTGTATGGATACTGGCACACAGAAAGAAAGACAGCCAGACCATACAGTGCAGTGAAGGAGAGTACAGTACAGGCATACAGAAAGGGTTCAGTTTGGTGCAATTCAGTTGGATGCAGTTGAGTTTGATGGAGTTTGTGCAGTCCTGTTCAGTTTGTGCAGTCAGTGCTGTTCAGTTTGTGGAATTCTGAGGCAATTTTTCCAATCAGAGCAATTCAGCGAAAAGATGATTTGACTCAATCAGCTTGAAGAGGAGTTTTGAGCCAGAACAGCTGAGGTGAACCAGCCATTCTGAGTTCAGAAAGAACTAGAAAGGGTGAACTTATGAGGCTAAATACATTTTAGGTCTGGATTAGCAAACAGGCTGGAAGCTGATGCCTTCAAGGTCTAAGATTTCAGAAGATTAGATCATGAGTAGGCTAGAAGCTTCCAGACCTAGGATTAGAGGAAAGCTCTGACCTTACCACAAGCTGTGTATTTGCACAGCTAGTGTACAGCTCTCATCTCATTCTCTCATCTGAGGAAATAAAAACATTTACAAAAGCCAAAATTTCAGTGGAGCTTTATGATACAAATAACACACATATTTTTTATTTCAAATTGTAAATGCCACATATATCATATAAACAGCCACACATAAGCAAAACCAAATATCCAGCAGTGTAAACCCAGATCTTTTAAATCTGTCCAGACTCTGAGAGTCCTTCTTCATATCTTCTGGTGCCAAAGCCGTTGACACACCCATCTCTGCAGCTCTGCCATCTGAGGCACACATGGCCTGACTTGTATGTTCTGGTCAGCTCAACTGCACACCTGCCACTGTACATCGTGAGAATACCATGGTTCTACAATCTCCAATATCATAAAATATCCACTATGACAAATATAGTTCCTCCACAGTGGTCCATGCTGGCCTCTCTTTAAAGATTCTGACACTGACACATGGTGACAAGCCTTAGTTATTCTCCACGATACCCCAAGTCTTGAACGTTTAATCTTAAATTAAAACAATTTGAAATCTTAAAACTATTACCACAAAGATCCATTTATACTTTACCAAGTTCAGCTGCCAGTTTGAGAGTCTGGCGCCCTTGGACAAAAGTTCTGTGTGTCAACCTTGAAGAAATATTTTCCTATTGTCCAAATAAATCACAGAATATTTCAAATAAATAGTGTTAATCTTTTATAAATCACAGCTATGTCTCAACCTCTGCTGACCAGCATATCAATGTCCCCATGAAGCATAAAAGGTTTTACTTCAGTGTTGTTAATTACTTGTTATTAGCAGCTGATTCTTCAGGCTTCACTGGTCAGCACATACTTATTTTTAATCTAAAATGCAACACAAATGGCCATAATCCCAAATATTGAAAATATCACTGAAAATGGTAAAGGCAACCATATATTGTTTACATGTGACTCAGTGCTTAGCTTCCAAAATTGCACAGAATAGTCCATGTGGGTATGTACACTCAATACCTTTCACAGCTCAAAATTTCAAAATCCTCCACAAACCCCTAAAAAAAAGAGCACAAAGGCATAAGCATCCTCATAGCCAGGTTTATCCCATAAACACTTCATTCCTGAAACCAATTTTGACTCTAGTACCATTCTATGGCTGTGCTGAGTGCCGTGAACAAGGCAACTTAGAGAAGTGTCTTAGATAGGGTTTCTATTGCTGTGATAAAACACCATGGCCAGAAGCAACTTGGGAAAGAAACATTTTATTTCTGCTTATAGTTTCACATCACTGCCAATCACTGAGAAAAGTCAATGCTGGATCTTAAAGAGGGCAGGAACCCGGAGGAAAGAACTAATGAAAAGGCCACGTAGAACACTGCTTAGTGGCTTACCTGCTTATAGCTTACTCAGTCCACTTTATTATACTACCCATGACTACTAGACCAGGGTGGCACTTCCCACAGTAAGTTCTATCCTCACACCAGACACTGTCTGGAGAGCTAGGAAACAGAAGATCAATGCTCTATCGATCTAGGATATAACCAAACATAACTGGCAAATATATATTCCTAATGATATTCTACTATACTTGATTGAGGACCACAAACTAGCACCATCATCGTCATCATTATCATCATCAGAGATGCCTCACCCAGCACCTGATAGGAGCAGATGTAGAGTCCCATAACCCAACACTAGGCAGGGCTTGGGGAATCTTGTGGAAGAGGGAGAGGATGGATGTAGTACCCAGAGGGTTCAAAAAACAGCAAAAAATCATACCCATTAGAATCAACTTACCATGGCTCATTGGTGCCCACAGAGACTGAAATGACAACCAGGGATCCTGGATAAGGTGCAACCTAGGTCCTCTACATATATGTTATGGTTGTATAGCTTGCAGTTCTTGTGGAACTCCTAACAGTGAACTCTGTCGTGGCTCTGACTCTTTTGTCTGCTTTGGGGGACCCTTTTCCTCTTGCCTTGATATGAGGTATGCACCTCTTCTTATTGTAACTTGTTATATCATATTTGGATGATAGCCCTGAGGTGGCTGCTATTTTATGATGGGAAACAAAGAATGAGTAGTTGTAGGGGGTAGGTGAGGTGGTGGTGGAGGGGCTTGGAGCAGAGGAAAGAGGAAACACTGCAATTGAAATGTTATACATGAGAGAAGAGTTGATAAATTAATTAATTAAAAAATATTCCAAAGTTTTCCCCAAAGTTTTAAGCCTCTGAAGTCTTAAAATTTTAAAGTTTTAAAATTCTGAAATCTCTGTAAAATATCCACAGTCTGTAAACTAACAACTCCCATAGAGTCAAAGATAAGCTAAGTACTTTCTTACTACAAGAGAAAACTCCCAGGGTATTTTTATAATCAAATCAAAACAAAAACTGCAGTCTAACATATAAAGCTTAGAGTCAGATTTCTGGGACTCACAATCTTCCAGGTTCTAGAGGGCTTCCCACAATTCATAGCACATGCTCTATAGGTGCAGGGTGGCTCCATTCCAAAGCAGCTATAGGTTTTGGCAGTCATCCCACGATACCAGCATAGTCAAAATGCTAGCATCTCTGCTGCAACCAGACTGCTTTATCACCAATTACTTCATGCTGAGTTCTGATACTGATACTTAGTGGAAAAGTTTAATCTTTATTTATGATCCCTTAAGCCCTTGGCCTTCTATTACAACCGAAGCTGCCCCTTCTCCAACAGCCTCTCCTGGTCTGAGTTCAAGGAATCTAACCCTGGCACATGGAGCTAAGCATCATTCGGTCTGCATGACCTCGTCATGGCTTGAAACCAGCACAGTCTGGCTAATTCTTACATATTTCTAAGTTTAGCTGCCAGCATGAGATGCACCCTCAGCCCCTTGTAGACCACAGCTTTAGTTTGCCTACCATAAGGAAATATTCTTAAATTTTGCCTCAGAGTTACTGTTCTCTTTTTAATCACAGAAGAATCGTCAGGCCCTGATGGCCAGTATTAATTGTCCTAGGAAAGCAAATATTTCCCTTTAAAGGTCTTAAATACATTTTCGTCCCTGTAAAATTTTGTTGTCTTGTTTTGTTTTGTTTTGTTTTGTCTTTTACTTTTTTGTTTTTTGGTTCTTGTTTTTTTGTTTGTTTGTTGTTGATGTTGTTGGTTTTTTGTTTTTCTGATCTCCAGTGAGCTAAATGCTAACAGATTCTGGTATTGTAATTACCATTGAGAAATCTCCTGTCTCGATATTATATAAAACTTACATCCCAATTATCTCTAATTGGTTAATAAGGCAGCTGGGGAGTCTATAACTGGACAGAGGAGAAAGTCGGCAGGACTTCCATTCCCAGTCTAAGGTGGATCCAGGAGGTCAGGGGCGGGGGTGTCACTGAACTATGCGGAGGAGATTTCCATAGTAATGTCACCAGGAAGACAAGGATGGAGCAGAGGTGGTCAGGGCCAGACCAGAGGACAGATAGTGGGACATTTGTCTGGGAAGCAGCCAGGCTAACCTGGATGGGTTAGAGTAGACCAATATCTGCCCCATCTTGGTGCTTGAAGCTTATTAATGAATGAAACTGGTCTCTGTTTCATTATGTGGGAGGTAGAGTGACTGTAGAAAAAAAGATGATTAATCCAACATTCAACCTCTACGTTTCTGTAGCAGCCATTAGTGTTTGAGCACACAATAGCTTTTCTAACCGAATGTTCCAAACTCTTTACACACCACCACCACAATAGCATGAACAGGTCTATCACTATAGTTCATGCCAAGTTAAGTCTTAGTTATGGCTTCTATTGGTGTAATGAAACACCGCAACTGAAAGCAAGTTCATTAAGAAATGTTTTAATTCTGCTTACAATTCCACATAATAGACAATCGCAGAGACATTATGACAGCAGAGACTGAAAAAATAAAGGAATAGGGAGGTAGAATCTTATAGAGAGGTAATGGAAAATTACTACATGATGGCTTGTTCATCATAGCTTGCTCAGGCAACTTTCTTACAGCACCCAGTACTGCTATCCAAGGAGTGGCACAGCCCAGGGTGATCTTTATTCTTCTGTGTCAATTAATAATCAAGAAAATACACCATAGGCTTGGCCAAACTTGTGTGGCAACTTCTCAATTCTGGATCACAGGCTGTGTCAAACTTGCAAACAAAACCAAACCAAACCAAACCAAACCAAACAAAACAAAACAAAAGAGCCAGGAGAAGGAGAAAGAATTTATTTGGCTAAAACACCCAAGTCACAGTCCATCATGGAGGAAACACAGCCTGCTCACTTGTCCAGCGTTTCAGATTTAGCTGATTTGAGCAGCACTAGACCACATGCCTAAAGAACTGATTTCCAAACGGAGCTGGGATGTCCTTCATCAGTTAACAATCAAGGAAATTCTTTATGGATGTGACTATAGCATATGCTGGTCTGAGCAAGCTCACAGTTGAGACTCTTGTTAGGTGATTGTGAGCTATGTACAGTGACAAAAATAAACAAGTCGGGCACATCCATACTCTGACATACACATATTCAACTAGCAGGCAATGCCTTTAAAATATTTAATCTAGGAAGATGCACAATTTCACCATTTAGCAGACTAAGACTAGACCACAATATTTTTATTCTAATTGGTTAGAACACTTCAGTCTAATAATATTATTAGTCTAATAACTAATAATGTCATGGCATTGATAAGGCAAATAGTATCAGTAAAGATTTTTAGAGATTACTAATAAATTTCTCACATCTATCTCAAAATTTTGATTTATGCTTGACACAAAAGTTATATGAGGCCATCCTAGTCTAGAAAGTGAGTCCGAGACAGAAGGCTACACAGAGAAACCTTGTCTCAAAAAACAAAAAAAAAAAAAAAAAAAAAATTATATGAAACTTACACCTGCATAATGTCTTATTTCTAGGAAGAGTTGGCTTATAGTTCTGAATCCCAAGTATTGATTTCCATATGCTATAAGCTCAAATAAGTTAAATATAAGTAGTTCTCTCAATACAAACCAAAATAACTCACAATTTTTGCTATATTCTCTTGGGCAACAGATCTGTTTAATTGTGATAGGTAACATTTATAGAGAAAACTTCCAATGCCAGAAATCATCAATTCTTAACGACATTGACCTTAAGAGGTCAATCAAATTGTTTTATCTCACTGATAAAAACAATTTAACAATTTAACAAAATAATTCGTAATATAAGACGGAATTGGTCCACGATTTGTTTGTTTGCTTGCTTTAGTTCTCTTGCTAAAACTAAAAGTAAATAAGACATGACATAAAAATTAAATTTTGTCAAGTTTCCCAACTTCTAACTTACTCATGAGCTAGGAAACCTGATCTCCTCAGGGCTCAACCTGACACAGGAATTATATAATAAGGATAGGGAAGGAGTTTCACAGCCCATTTATTATTTTTAAAGACCAATATTTCTGCCAAATGCCTAACCTCCACAGTGAGAGTCTGCAGAGGGACATTGATCAGTGTGCCAGAGACAGGTATATGACCCAGGAACACAAACCAGAATTGTCCTGTTTTATTGTTCTGTTTTGTTTGTTTGTTTTTATAATTTTATCCTGGCTAAACATTTCTCTCCCCTAAAAAATATATATAAACCTTATTACTGATAGAAGCAGCCTGTGGTTGTCATTCCTTGAGATAATGTGGCCTTGGTAAAATACTTAAGAATATTTGACAAATAAAACTTTAAAAGATTTTTTTTTATCATCAGTAATCACAGCAAAGAGCATATGGAGCTCCCTAACAACTACAAGCCTTCCTAAACACGTGTAAGGAAAACATTTCCATGAGTCCTGAAAAATGGAATCTTCTGATACATGTTACAAAAGGAAGATTTTATAAGAATCTTAGACACAAATCATATTTTCTTCACCATAACGTGTTCAAACATATATCACATTAGTGAAATAAGTCATGAATCTGATTTTTAACTAACATTCATTTATCTTGCTGCTTCCTATCAGCCAGTACTTCTGCGACTAAAAGATTTCCGGCAGGTGAATTTTATTTCTGTATTATCTATATTGATAAATGAAGACAGAGTTAATGATTCTAAATTTTACAAATATATGAATGTAGTGTGTGTGTCCATGGTATGTGTGTGTGTGTGTGTGTGTGTGTGTGTGTGTGTGTGTGAGTGTGTGTATTGTTATTCACATAGTGTGAGGTGAAATTTTGCAGGTGTCCTGGTCCATGTCTGAATGTTCTTGAAGAGGAAAGGGGGTGACACAGGGCATTTTTCACTATAGTTCATCACTTCATCTATTTAGTCCAGTCTCAGTTATACCCACCACTCAGATTCCACAAGGATAGATATCCAGAATTCTCCAAGCATCCCTTATTTTCTGCCAGAATTACAGGTGGGTCATTATGTCCACCCCATATATGTGGGATCTGGACTCTGATTCTCAAACTTGCATTGAAAGTCCTTTCCTTATTGAGCCATCTGACAAGCCATAATTTTGCAAGTTTTATGTGAAAACATTAAATTTGTTCCACAAGCCAATGGTTCTGGTTTAACAATAACTTGAATCCTTATGACACATTTATGACTCAGGTGATGTTTCTTCAACTTCAACATGTCCACAGAATATTTGAAATTTAAGGGTTCAATCTTTTACACACAATTACTTTATGATGCTCAAGAATATTAGGGATATATATGTATACACATATACATACATATACACATATACACATATACATACATATGCATACACACACATATATTTTTTTTCAAAAATGCCATTCCCCAAATGTTTGTCTATTATCAAATAAATTATATGGAATAAGACAAGAATAAATGTTAATGTAACTTTCATCAGCCTGATGCAATTTTTGTTTCCAAAGCTTGCTGCCTCCACTTGCTAACCTATGCCTAGTCCTGAATACTTAAAACCTCTGCAGGTTTTCAGCCTCTGAGACTTATTGTTGAATAAGATCATTCTTTCTAGATATTTCTTAACTCTGACTGGATGGTTCTATTCAGCTATTTTGGCTCAAACTCCTCTCCAAGTTGACCGATTCAAAATGCTTTCTCTCAGCTTCTGACTGAATTGTTCTGCTTGGCCTCAAACTAACTTTAGCAATCTGTTATTATCTTCTGACTCTTCATTCTCTGGCTTGTTTTGTATTAACCTTAGCCTAACCACCTAACTTGTGGTCTCTTCAACTCTTCAACCTGTCACTGAAAAACACTTCTAGTAAAACCCCCCTGTCTGTCTGTCTGTCTGTCTGTCTGTCTGTCTCTCTCTGTCTGTCTCTGTCTCTGTCTCTATCTCTGTCTCTCTCTGTCTCTGTCTCTGTCTCTGTCTCTCTCTGTCTGTCTCCCTCTCTCTCTCTCTCTCTCTCTCTCTCTCTCTCTCTCTCTCTCTCTCCCCCATACCCTACTGTACTAAGTTGCCTCTCTTTCCTCTCTATTCTCGTGAGAGTTGTTCATAAGCTAGCTCTGACTCCTTCTGTCAAATATTTTTCTGATTTGTCACTTTGTATGTCCCTCAATAAGACATTACTTTCAAACATAGCTGCTTCATTCTACAAACTAACCTTACCTACATTGTTTGGGATCAAATGTGTATACTAAAGGCATGTCTATATTCTATGTCTTCAGATATGATCTCTTGTGAGAGCAGTCATGTTGTGGGATTAAACTTTTCTATAAGAAATATTTACAATACCAAAGGGGAAAAAACTAAACTAAGTTAAAGTCTATGGGTTGGTGAATGCTAATTTGAGGAATGCACTCAATGAAGAAATGTGCTTCTTAGGAATGAGTGAAATCCTATCTTATTTATTTTTTTTTTAACAAAAAAGGTGTTCTGAATCATCTTACTATCAAATATAGGCTTGTTCTGGGGAAAAAAGCTTTTGCATAGAACAGAGAAAGTTTATATCATAGAAGTGAGTCTAGATTCTTTGGAGAATGTGTGTTGGGAGGGTGGTAAGAAAAGCTGATTTGTTGTACTGATTGGCATTTTTAAACCATAAAATGATTATTATGTCCAGTACAGCAGGATGAATGCAAATAAAACAATTTTCAGTATTTTATATATTTCCTTTTATTAAAATTGATTATTTTCTAATACAATAAATCTGGATTACAGTTTCCCTTCCCCCTTCTCCTCCCAAATCCTTCCCATTTGAATCCACTCCCTTTCTGTGTCTCAATAGAAAAAAACAGGCTTCTAAGAAATAGCAACCAAAAATGACAAAATAAAATAAAAAATGAGAAAACAATAAAATAGCCTCAAACTTGGACAAGGCAAATGAACAGAAGTAAAATTGCCCCAAGAGAAGGCACGTGAGTCAGAGACCCATTCACCCACATACTCAGGAGACCAATAAATCTGCTAAGATGAAAGCTATAATACCTGCACAGAGGACCTAGTGCAGACCTGTGTAGGCTCAGTGTATGCTGATTCACTCTCTGAATTCATATGATCCTGGCTCAGGTGTTCCAGTGGGCCATGTTCTCCTCTCTGTCACCCCTCTTTCTTTTGCCTCCACTTCTGAGGTGTTTCCTGAGTTCTGAGGTGAGGTATTTAATGGAGACATCCCATTTAAAGCTGTATGTTAGAAAGCCTTTCTGTCTGGCTACGTGTCTCTGTGGTTTTTTGTTTTGTTTTGTTTTGTTTTTTGTTTTTGTTTGTTTGTTTTGTTTTGTTTTTTAACCTTCTGCAGCAGGAGGAAGCGTATCTGAGGATAGGTAAAAAAGTGCTGATCTAAGAGTATACTGTAATATCATTAGGAATCATTTTACTGTTATTTTTTATACCTGCATTATTTGGTTCTTCCTTAGGTTTGTGTTGCCAAGATAATATGTTGCACTCTACCAACAAGAATTGCTGGCAACAACACCCACAGAACTCATAAAACACAGAGATGAGAGCTGGAGTATGCATAGAGCTATTACCTCTACTTTCTGCATCTTTGTTTTAGGAAAGTATTCACATCTACACTTCATCCTTCCTACAAAATATATTAGGACAGTGGCAGAACAAATCTGTGTGAATAACAGATCAACGTCGGATTTTATGAAAGCTCCAATTCACAAAATAAAACCCATACGTTTGGTGACAAAGAACAAGTTACACATATTTTCATTACTTTGCCATAAAAAAAAGGAACATTTCTTATTGTGTTTAATATGGCTTAATCATTATCTCATTCTATAATAGTAATGAAATTTTTGATGATTTAGTATATCAGTTAACAAAGTAAATTTAACTTAAACCAAACATATATATATATATATATATATATATATATATATATATTTACTTCGAATGCCCACAATGTATTGGAAATCAATAAGTGGGAATGGTGAACTTTAAAGGGATTGGTCAGAAAACACAGTAATATAAAGCATGCAGAAAGAAAAACGGATGGTCTAGCACAACGGAACACTCTCAATCTTAGCAGTTGGGAGGGAGAGGCAGACAAATCTGATTTGAAGACCAGCCCAAAAACGGCTACACAGAGAAGTGATGTCATGAGCAACAACAACAACAACAACAACAACAACAACAACAACAACGCTGCAGGAAACATTTCATGGGGATGAGGTCAATGTAGATTAGGCCACATGAGGAAGAATAAATAACATAAAACATATTTCAAAAATTATATGTATGTATCTATCCACTTTTTTATATCCAATATATTATATATTGGATTATATATATGATATAAAATTGTGTACATATTCATATATATATATATACATATATATGATGGATGAAAATACTTAGGGATAATTGCAGGAAGAGGAGGTAGAAACATTGGAAGAGCCATTAATGATTGATGGTGGATGATGACAAGGAACACAGAAGATTAGGTCCACATGATGCACAAGAGCAGACAAAATCTCAACATGTTGAGGGGAGGATGGGATGAAGACCCACCTCCATCTTAAAAGCATACTGGCAGTTATGGTCTACTGTGAGGGAGAGATTCTGATTTATTCAAGGGAGCACCCAACTGTACATAGACCATGCTCCAGTGAAGCCACACATCGAGCACAATTGGGGAAACCTAAACTATATTAGAGAGTTAATAAATGTGATAAGAATAAATTACGTAATCAGAGTTTAAAGTGTTTTCACAGTGAGAGACAAAAGAAATTATAAAAATAAATAATTGCAGTTCAAAATAAATCTAGAGACATTATAAAGCAAGTCAAAATGACGTGACAACATAGAGAATAATATTTAGTTTCTCCAATAGGGAATTGGGGT
Organism: Acomys percivali; assembly: GCA_907169655.1. Lineage (NCBI taxonomy): Eukaryota > Metazoa > Chordata > Mammalia > Rodentia > Muridae > Acomys > Acomys percivali. The sequence continues at coordinate 118,235,400 of OU015745.1, forward strand.
AAAGGGCTAATGACTTTACACACAGTATAACTTTTATTTGGTCTGGAAAGATGAGTTGAATGAAGCATTATAATATGGCCTAAATATATGGAAAACAAAAGATTACCTTCTTTTATTCTGATTTCTTTTTTTCTAATATTCCTTGAGGTATAAGAAATAACTTCTATAAGTTCAAAAAAATCACTGAAATAAATCACAGAAATTCAGACATGTTGAGAACAAAGAAAGCCTCATAATATAAAATTTCATGTTGAGATTTCCAAACAAATAAGTATTTAAGAATCATTATATGCAACAGTTGATCATCTTGGTTTCATTATAGAGCATGGGTTAACAAAACAGTTTTATTAAAGTAACAAATTTATTTACTCTGCACTTTGGAAACAAAATAATTTCTTCCTATCTACGGAGCATTTTTCAAGATCTATGGCAGATTATAAAACCAATATATGCTTATATCTTATCATATAATACTGTGTACACATAAAACATAACTGCAACCTTACGTGTACTTTACAATATCTCTAAATTGTTCATGTCTCATATAATGTACATTCTATATAAATGTCTGTGGTATTACATTCATTTATGTAACTAGAGAATACTTTCTAGAAAAATATATTAAAAATCTTTCTCTCATGGTTTATGTCTGAATTCCCAAAATTGAAGGGCTGAGAGAGGAGGATGGAACTGATTTTGCATTCAGCTATGTAAATTTGAAGTCAATCAACACTACCTGTCCAAAAAAAAAATATTTCAACACCAAAATTTATTACTTGGTCAATTTATGGTGTATTTAGAGATAATAAACATGTAGCTATAGAAGGCAAATTACTTTTTTATATTTATAATATGTAGTGCATGTAAACATATTTTTGTTTTGATCACAAGTGTGGGATATGAAAGTCTTGTGTGAGGGTGTGTTGTGTTTGTCTGCTTGAAACAGACTTGTAAGAGGACACGTGATGTCTGTCCACTAGAAAAGGAAATGCCTCGTGAGGGGGCATGGTCTTTGCCAGCTGGTAAATATCCTAGTACAGACTAAAATGATTATATATATATAATCAAGAGGGTTGGATTTTTTGTTTTGGTATTGCTTCCCAATGTTTGGCTGTTCATCACTCTACTTTGAGACAATCCTAGAGAGAAATGTTCCAGAGAACACTTGGAAGTTCCAGGTTCAGGCTGCTGCACCAGATCCAGCTGCTGCAGTTGCTGTCACCGTTGTTAAATTGCTGCTTTGCTGTTTAATGGCTCTGCTAGAATCCTGATGAGAAAAAGTGGACTCACTCCAAGGAAATGAGTCAAGAACAGTCTACTTCGCCTGTTCCCATTAACCCTTTTTCTCTCCTATCCAAGATAAGGAAGGAGGTATAAGCATTAAAGAACCACAGTAAAGTAGGTTTGAAAAAGTTCAAAGCTTTCAGTAATACTATTATACTGGTATTTAGGGAACTTTATAGGCTATGTTGTAGTGGCAGAATGAAGAAACAGGCAGATACACTGAATTTTATACCTATATATAAATGTTAGGTAATGTGAATGATATATATTATATATATTATATATATAATATATATATATATATATATTTACAATGTTCAATGGAATTCTCCATTAACCTAATCAAATGTAATAACTGACAAAATTTTTGGTACTAGCTTGTCAAATTTGAAGAAGACAATTGAAAAAATAAAAAAGATAAAATAAAAGCTGTGAGAGACTTTTAGAATATGCATCGCATTAGAAGGAATTAAATTATAAGGCCAACTGAAGCACAATTTATATGAGCACTTTTTCTGCCTATTTTGGCAAAAAAAATCTTTTCTTTTTAGGACTCATATTAACACAAAGAACACCAATCTTTACAATTAAAATAAGTCTATGGGGCAATTCTAGGTCCCAGGGTTTATAGAATGCAGATGGGTTTTGCCATGTGGATGAATGGTGAAGTGCTGGTTCCATCAGAGTCAAAAATGATCATCTCTGGAGCCATCTGTTGCTGTTTTTCAGATGTTCCTCCAAGGACACATCAGAGGATTAGAATTGTAACTTTTTTTCTTACTACTCTATTGGCTGCAATAGATATTCACATTATTGCCACACCTACAATTTTTCTAAGATATATTTCTCAGAGCTAAAGTAAGTATTATGTTTCTATTTCATGTGTGAACAATGATCACGATCTTCATATTATCTTGACTCTGTTACTATGGTGTCCATAATATATTATAGCTTAAATCAATAATGAAATTATCAGCAGATTAAAGTTTAATATATTTTTATATGTGCATATGCATATTGCATACAAGAATATATATTATACATCACATTCTTAGATAAACTGACAGAAATTATGTAAATATGCACAATGAGAGGAAAAACAAGTTCTTGGGAAGAGTAAAACAATGCACTTTCAAAACTTATTTGCTCTCCCTTTAAATGCCACAAGATATATGGAAAACTGTCATTCTCCTTTATGTAATCTAAGCAAAACTGTATTGTTATTTAAGAAAGAAAGACAGATAACCAAGAATAACCATACAATTAATGGCCCCACTCTTTACCCAGAGGAATTTCCAGATTTTGGGAAAGGAAAGCACTCATGTAACACCACAGTTGTCTTTCTGACTTGCAGACAAAGGGAACAGATTGTGTTCAGATTTCATCTGCTTGAACTCATAGAGCTGAATTCAGAAATGATGCAAATATGCTGAAAATAAGCTTCAGAATTACAAATGGGGTTATGTGAGTTTGTAGTAAATGAAATATTCATAGGGTAAATTTGGACCTTTCCTGAAATTGGGCAAAAGCTCTGTAAAACTGCATGAGGGTAGAGAGGCATCGAGTAGAGAGCTGTAGATTGAGCATTACCTGCAACAACAGGTCAAAAATACTGAATGTAATTTTTAAAGTCAGGTATACCCAATATAATGGCAAGTTTCCCTTTTTTTAATTCATTGCAATAAATTCAGATTATATCCCAATTGTTATGCCCTCACTTGCATCTTCCCATTCCCATACTCCTTCCCTCTTCTGCCTTTTTCCCCTCCCCTCGACGTCTTCCAGAAAGGGATCTCCTCCTCCAACATATGACCACAGCCTATCAGCTCTCATCCTGATGGCCTGCACCTGTTCCTCTTTGTGCCCTCACAACCAAGGGAAACTGATCAAACCAGGGGCACCAGAGTTCATGTCAGAAGCAGTCCCTACTCCCCCCACAAACATGAAGAATGAGCTGTCCATTGGCTATATCTGAACAGGGGGTCTTGGTTCACTGTATCCATTGTCCTTCATTGGTGCAACAGTTTGTGCAGGGCCCCCTGGTTTCAGACCCATTAGCTTGATGGTCTCCATGTGGAGCTCCTGAGCTCTCTGAGTCCTTCTGTCTTTCTGCCCACTCTATTCTTGTTTTTGTTTTTGTTTGTTTGTTTGTTTGTTTTACCATATGAAGTTGAGAATGGATCATTCAAAGTTTGTAAAGAATCTTTTATGTATTTGATAGAATTGCATTAAATCTGTAGGTTGGTACAATAGGCAAATTTCAAATGAGAGCAACCTGACAATTTTAGATTTCTTGAGGATAGATTAAGGTTTTAAGAAGAAGACTTATGAATCTCCAGAATACACAGTAAATTTAAAGTGACGAGCATGGTGTTAATTTGTTGGTAGTCTGCAGATGAATTTATACTTTTTTAATCTTTGTATCTCCTTTTAGCTTGAGTAGCTGCTGCTCTTATTACACCTAAAACGCATCCAACATTGATGCTTAGGTTTAATATCCATAGCTCCATGTTTCACAAAGGGAGGACAGCGGAACGTCATTGTTTCTGCTATGCATAGAGTAACTTTTGCTAAAGGAGAAATGTGTTTTTAGAGAATGTCACTCACAGCAAAAAGTGTATTAAACAAACACAGGGGTAAAAGAATTAGCTCCAGTGACATCATGTTTCTGAACATGCTGCATTCACCTCCTATATATTTAGTATTTCATGCAGTTTGCCAGCTTAGATGTGGAAGGTATATTTTTTTATTTGCTCTGGAATTACACACAAATGAAGCTATTCAGTGTCTAACATTTATTCTTTGAAATTATGTGAATCCTTAATTCAGTTTTGACAGAAAACAGTAGAAGACATTATTCTTTAAAATGCATCTTTATTGTGATTTATTCATGAAAACTAAATTTGACCCATGATGTTAACCTAGGGAATTGTAGTGATTTAAATACTTAAACTTTATGAAATGTCTAAAGTATGCTATTTAGTAAAAAAAAAACTAATATTCTATATTTCATGCTGTTTTGATATGGTAACTTGTAGAATATAAGAAGAAAGTGTTGTCTTTAATGGCAAGATACTTTAAACTATAAATTTAGTAAATGGGATGAAGAAATCTACTGTTGAAACTTTGAAAGGAATATCTTTTTAAAAATGTTGTCTTCTTTATTTTTCTTTTAAAAATCTATTTAATTTTCCTTATGAATTTGAGTCTATGCACCACACTCATTCATTACACCTGGAGGCCAGATGAGGGCATAGTTCCCTCAGGACTGGAGTCTGAGATGGTTATGGGCCATAATGTGAGTGATCAGGCTCAAACCCTGGTCCTCTGAAATAACAGCCAATAAATACTGTTAATTGTTGAATCATTGGTCTAGCCCAGCCCAGCACTTTAAATCTTTATTTTTACTACTTGAATCCCAAGTACACAGGCTAATTTCAAACTCATGTGAGTCCTGATGCCTCAGTTGACTGAGAAGTAGATTATGCTTAGCTTTTATTTTTATCTTATTCAGAAGGGAATGTGTTTTGAATATAGAATATCATTTTACATTTTTCATAGTTATATTTGTTAATAACAGTTTTGCATACAAATAAAGTTATTGTTCATTGATTTTTTTTTCATGAAGAGATGTGATGCCTGAAAATTTTTGACAAGGATTTGATAGAGATCAATTTTTTTCATCACATTAGAACTTAATGACCTCTCCTTAGTTTGAGAATTACTCTATGGTCTTCTTAAAAATATGATATATGCCATTGGCCTGGGATATGGCTCCTTTGTTTATGTCTATAAGTTTATGATTAGTTTTTTTAAAATGTCGTCTTACATTTCTTGAATGGTCTTTTCATTCATATGTTTTAATTTTCACTTTCATGGTCTTCGAATCTATGATCTAGTTCTCTACTTTGCCTTGGCCTCTCAATGTTCTGTCATCTATTTGATAACTTCTATTTTAAGTATTTCCCTGAGTTTTCTAATTGGGTTATTGAATTTTACAGTTCTATCTTCATTTCAGCTAGAGTTGTTTTCCGCATTCTTACCTGTTTATTGATTCAATTTTTAAATCTTGGGTTTAACTTTTCACTTTATTCAGTTGTATATTTATTCAGTTGTTTATTGCTACTATTTTTTAATTAACTGAACTGGTAGCATTTTTCTAAACTCCCGAGTTCTTTGAAGAAGTCTCATTGTTCTTTGGGTTTTGTGTCCTGGGGTTTATCTAGGTGGTACTCACTTGGGAATATTTCAAAAGGACTATTGTGTTGAGTAATTTTAATTCAGAACATGGCTACTCTGGCAGTAAATTGCAGCCAATGACCTTCTAGGTCTGTGTATCAGGCTGGAATACAGACATACCTTTAATCCCAGGGGACAGAGTCAAACAGATCTCTGAGTTTAAGGTCAGCCTGGTATAGAGCAAGTTTCAGGCAAAGAAAAGCTTAGGTTCAGAAGTTCAGGTGCATACCTTTAATCCCAGCACTCAGGAGACAGAGGCATGCAGATCTCTGAGTTCTAGTCAGTTCTGGTCAGTCAGTTTAATTGAGTCAGTGAGTTAAGAGGCAGTTCAGTGGAGCTGAGTTCCTGGCAGCTCAGTTCATGAAATTCAGAGGCAGTTTTTGCTACAAAAGTTTAACAAAGAGAGGTTGAAGAGAGAAAAAACTAGACCCAAGTAAAGACAAAACAAGCCAGAGAATGAGAAGGAGCCAGAAGATTACAACAGACAGTTGAGTTAGTTTGAGGCTAAGCAGAGCAAATCAGTGAGAAACAAGAGAAGCCAGATTGAATCAGTCATCTTGGAGAGGGGTTTGAGGCAGAACAGCTGAACTGAACAAACCAGACAAAGCTCAGAAGAACTAGAAAGGGTGAATGCATTCAGAATTAAATCATAAAGGCTAAAATCATTCTAGGGCTATATTAGAGTGCATGAAGGCTAGAAGCTTCCAGAACACGGCCTACATAAACAGATGAAGGCAGTAAGCCTCTGGGATGACAAGGATATCCAGCAATTAAAAGGTACTTTTATACTATTGGATTTATGTGTCCTGGCTTTTGTATGGTGTTTTTGTGATACTGGGCTTGTTGGTCTTGTGATTGAAGAATGCTTTAGCATGCCTAAAGCTAGACAAATGTATACGCTATGTACAATGGCTATATATTTAATATGCTTATATTATATATTGTATATAAGTTCATTGTAAAATAAAAGTATATTATATAATATGTTATGTATAAGGCTTAATATATAAGTATATAATATGCATTATATATAAGTGTACAAAATATAAGTATATATGAGGCTTTCTCTGGCTACTTGCCTTATTTTTGAAGGCAGGTGAGGAAGTGACATTTACGTATCCTACAAGAAAGGCATTGTCTGCTTCAAATAACATTAGAAACAGGCTTTTCATAGCCAGAAACTATATGTTTGTTTTGCTCACCTCAACAGTACACAGCTTCTTTTTTTAAAGTTTGTGTTTATTTTTGTCTAATTATACTTTTATATTGTAGGGATCAGAAACCAGGGTTAGGAGGATAAATGGTAATGGAGCTGAAGAATTCAAGTTAGCTTAAGTTAGCTATAGTACAGCCATGTTACTTATATGCTTGCTGCTGAAAGTAGCCAAATAGGTCAAGTTCAGAAAAATGTCCACTACCATACCCCACAGCCTCTACCCCTACCTTACCCAGAATCTGTTAGCCTGAGATAGTAAGATTCCAGGTGGCGTGAGCTCAGCCACCTTAACAATAGCATCACAGGCTGATAGCAAGAACAAACAGAAGAAGTCAGCATTGCTAGCTGAGCAAGAGCCCTCCATCTCACCCTACCTGTTCAGAATTTATTGCCTCTACCTCATGCTACTTGGAATTTACCGGTGGGTCATGTTCATATATCTTACCTCAAATGTCTACCAGAATCAACTGCCCCCAACCCCCAAAAGGTCAGCTTTGTTAGCTGATCAGTTAATAACTAACCACTGTTGCTGAGTTCTGTTTCTGTAAAGGGTATTTAAATCCTTAGCTTTTGCATGTTGGAGCCCCAAACTCTTTTGAGCTTGGTGGACCCCAGTGTGTCCTCTCAATAAAATTCCTTTGCTTTTGCATCGACTCTGAACTTTGATTCTCAATTGAGATTCTAGGAATAGACTCTGAAGATCTGAGTACAACAGAGTCCGTGCTGAATCCCAGGAGACCAGACTCAGGTTGCAGATCTAATTTTATTATGCAGTGTATACACCTTTAAAAGACTGAAGGGCCAATAAGACCATTCCATGCTAGCCTCCGACACCAACATCAATCAATCAGGTTGCTATAACTATAACAAAATGTGGGAAGAGAAAGGTCATCTCAGGAAACTTTTGCAAGGTAGGGGGAAACAGTCACCACCCTAGCCTAGGGTTCATTTTGAGACGTCACTAGTATTCTAGAAGTCCCTAGGAAATCAACATTGTGTGCAGTGGATCAAGATCTTTTGAGGAGCCTTAGGAGCCTCAGACACTTCACTCAGCATTTTTTATGAGTCTTCAAAAGCTTATCTTGACCCTTATATAAATGGCCATAAATATGTGTGTATGTGTATGTTTCAGTTTGTCTGTGTTTAATGTGTTACAATATTTATAAATATAGAGACCACACAACAGATCTGATATTAAGAGATTTAGTTGGAGGAAGAGGAGAGGAATTAGGGACTACGTGGACCTTGAGAGTAGAGAGATTGAGACAGAGAGACCCAGGAGAGAGGGATAGGGAATGGGAAAAGGAGGTTCCTCAGAAGCAAGGAGGGGAAGAGAAACCGAGAGGGAGGGAGTTCAGTCCTTCATTTCTGCACATAGCTGAAGCTGGCACACACCTGGAAATGGCAGGTGATGACATCAGAAGTTGCTAAGCAACCTAGACGCAGGCTAATACATTTGCCTTTATGATAACATGTTTGTTTGTTTGTTTGTTTGTTTTTACCATGCCTTCTTTTACCTGTGAGAGAAAATACTTGTAATTTAGGAATTCACAGATTTCAGTTAACAGAGTGACTGCTTGCCCACTAACGCAGGAATTTCCTGGATCCCACTTTAGGTTTAATTAAGATCCAGAAACGTCTATACAGTTTAAAACTGTTGCTTTTTTACTGGGACAGTGTCTCAAATAACTTCTAACCTAATCTGACCCCTTAATCTCCGTCTTGCCCCATTCTGTCCACAACTGCCTGAATCTCTGTCTGCCCCGACGTCCCACCTGTACGTCCTGCCTCAGCTCCTTATTATGCAAAAAAAGCTACATTCCTTACTCAGCTTGTAGGCTGGGAAAAGTCACCTTCTTCAAGGCTGTTTGCCTTACTTTAAAGGCAAGTGAGGAACTTACATTTACATAACCTGCAAGACGGGCATTGCCTGCTTCAAATAACAATTAGGAACAGGCTTTTTTCACAGTCAGAAAACAGAATATGTATGGGTCACCTGAACAGTATACATGTCCTTTTTTAAAAAGTTTGTATTTATTCTTGTCTCACATATTACATCCTAAATGATATTTCCCCTCCCTCTTCTCCTCCTAGTTTCTTACCCCACCTCGCCTCTCTAAAGGCATATTAATTCCCATTTCTTTAATGTCTTCTTGGCCTTTCAAGATACTTCTGTTGAGAATTCTTTTTAGATCTGTACCCCATTTTTAAACTGCATTATTTGGTTTTTTGATGTCTAGTTTCTTGAGTTCTTCATATATTTTAGATATTAGCCCTCTGCCAGATATGGAGTTGATGAAGATCTTTTCCCATTCTGTATGCTGTATGCTTTTGTCCTATTGATAGTGTCTAAAAGGAGAATCTTTTACTCTGTTTTGAGCTTTTTCTCCATTATAGGACCAGGCCTGACTTAGGCCTGATTTTGAAAAGTAGTCACTTCCAGGAAAAAATCCACCACCTGAGGGGCAGCCAATCAGACAGAAGGGCAGCTAAGAGACCAGCCACAGAAGCACCTGGAAAACTTGTCCCAAGCCTGGCCATCTGCACTTGGCACCATTATATTGTTTGGGATTTCATCTTGTGATTAAATGTTCATGACACAAAAATGTAGTCTACTGGCCACCTGTGCCTGAGCCAATCAAAACCCTCCCATGCTACTGCCTTTGTTGTCCACCAATCAGTTTTTAGATTACCTAACTCTTGCTGGCATTCCCTTCTTTACCCATAAAAAGGCCTGCGAGCTGATATCCAGGGTCACCATTTTGTAAGGTGGCTGACCCCTGCACACAAGATTCTTGCTTTAGAGAAATAGAAGTCCTCTTGCTCATTGTATGTGAGTGGTGGTCTCCATGTGGCAATGTTGGACTTAACAATGTCCTTTACTTTATGGAAGCTTGTAAATATCATGAGGTTCCCATATATTAGTTGACAATCTTAGGGCTTGTGCTATTGGTGTTTTGTTGAGGAAGCGTTCTCCTCTGCCAATTCATTTAAGGCTATGCACCACTTTTTCCCCCCTATCATGTTCAGTGTATTGGGTTTTATATTGTGGATTTTTATCCATTTGGACATGAGTTTTGTACAGAGTAATAGATATGGATCTACTTGCATTCTTCTACATGCTGACATCCAGTTATACCAACACCATTTGTTGACGATGCTATCTTTTTTTCCATTGTAAATGCTGGATGTTGGTTGGTAACACGCTTTTAATCCAAGTATTCTGGAGGCCTAGGCAGCCTGATCTCTGTGGGTTCAAGGCCATCTTGGTCACAAAACTAGTTCCAGGACAACTAGTGCTCCACAAGAAACCATATCTCAAACAAAGAAACAACAACACAAAAGCAAAACACACACACACACACACACACACACACACACACACACACACAAAGATACACACACACACATACCAGATAGCACTGGCACATGCCTTGAATCACAGCACCTCGGAAACAATGGCAACTAGACTTCTGAGTTTGAGGCCATCCTGATCTACAGAACAAGTAAATCAGACACAACCACTTCTTAAATTATCAATATCCTCTCTTTTGACCTCCACTGCTTCTTAAGGCCCACAACCATATATTATTGTATTATCTTCATCTTTTAAGGTATTGTAATTTGTTTTGGTTAAAAATAATTTAAATATTATGTGTCTCAATATGAATTTATTTACCTAATTTTACCTGAATTTCATAATATGTTGCAGTATTTTTTCAATAAGTGAGAGTGTTCATTGCAAATTTTTTTTGTTAATTTACTTTTAAAATATTTTTAATTCTTGACTTTTGACTCCTATTTGTTGTTCCAAAGACAATTATGCCTAACATATTAAAATCATAGTATTCTGCACCCATTTTTAATTGTCGTTTAAATGTTCTTCAGGTTGGGTCATTTTATGTATTCTCCATATTAAGTCTATGGTTTTATTTGATATTCATGACAATATTAGTTTTTTTTTTAAATTGTACACACTTAATATTATGCATGCTGTATTATTATCTATACTAAACTATGTGTGTCTTCCTACTGATTATCTCCTGTTATATTTATCTTGATATACTAATTTTAAGTCAGAATATGAGCTCATGGCCATCAATGATAACATACCAAAACAGGAATGCTATTTTTGCTTCTCCTTAGGCATCTCTCTTACTGTTAAATGTACTTTCTCCATTTTCATATTCCACAAGCAATTGTGAACTTTTGATTTGTCTCTTTATTTGAAGTTATTTGTGATCTGTGTGTTGCCAATAGCAATATGCTTTAAGCAATTATATCCGTGTTTGCTTGCCTTCAGAGCTATACGCAGTATTACTATGTTGGCTTTTGACCACTTTAGAATATCACTGGTGATCTCTGTATCTGTCACAATTATTTCTGTCACAATATGTATGTCACAGTTATTCCATGAAATATTACCAAACCAATATAATCAATGTTTGTATTATTTGTTATATTTAGAGCTTATCTTATTACATGAGTAACCTTAACATATATATAAATATTTATATATATATATATATAAAACTACCCTATATATAACTTATGTATATATAATACATATATATTTTTGAATGTTATATTGAAAAGATATATAATTTTTAAATGTTATATTGGGTAGTTTTATATATATATATATATATACATTCAAAAATAATATTGGACTGTGAAGGTTAATTAAGAATATAATAAACATTAAAAATTATAACATGAAATAACTGCTTTTCAGTGTAATTATTTGAGGTGTAATGTATTATGATATATTTTATATATTTGATATCATTTCACCTTAATAATAATTATTATTTTAACTTTGAATATGCATTATGGAAGCACCAATTATACAAAATTATCAATGCTAATTAAAATTGTAATATATTACTAAATTTACTATAAATACATGCATTCATGCATACACCTTATAAGTTATGCAAAACTGAAACACTTCTCTATTTGAATTTAGGAATCTCCGACTGATTTAGCATGAAATTTGTTGTGCTAAATACCCAGAAAAGAGAAGACCTTGAAATTGACTTGACATGTTAATATCATAGTTTACAGTAGGTCACATTACAATTAAATGGGGATTTTATTGTAACTAGACATGGTGCATTTGCTATCTCAAACCACTATTACTTTAAACAATTATATGAACTGTTAAAAGTTTTGTGAATATGATTATTGAAAAGCCATTAAAGTTTCTGGGATTTATGTATGTCCAAATTTAAAGAGGCTTACTACTTAAGTATTCATAGTATGTAGTATGAATATAAAAAATGAGAAAGCAAGAAGACATGCAATATTTCTACCTTGATATTTTAACTGTTTTTGAAATTATATATCATATCTTTAGTTTATGCTTTAATTTTCTAAATAAGTGCTGAAATAATAGATGACTTTCAAACTGCAGCACCTAGACACATAATAGTCTTCATATTTTTCTATTTAACAATGAAGAATATGTGCATTTTACTCTCAAAGGTTACCAGTAGTTTGTTTCTTCTGAAATCAAGTTTTAGTCAATATTTTAAAAGTAGATTAATATGGTAGTGAATTGGACTATGTTATACACAAGTATTAATATTTGGTTCATTAGTTAACAAACAATTATTGGTTACAGTTGGCATCATAAGAAATGTTACATCTATAAAAACAATTCCTCTGCTCATAATTGGAACCATGTAAATAATGTTGACAGCTAGGTTTAATGCCTTTTTACTTGATTCTAATGGGCTTATCTTTAAGAACAAAGTGAAGAGAATAACAATGTAGAAGGATCCAGTGGGTCCTAGAAACCTACAAGTAGAACATTATGATAGGCAGATTTGGGCCAAGGGGTCCCGCTCAAACTAAGGCCCTAGCCAAGGACAATACAGGCGGTAAAATTTAAACCCCTACCCTGATCTAGCCCATGGACAGGACAGTCTCCACATTTGAGTGGAGAGTGGGATATGACTTTCTCATGTACTCTGGTGCCTCACATTTGACTATGTCCCCTGGCGGGGGAGACCTATTGGCACTCAGAGGAAGGACAGCAGGTCACCGAGAAGAGACTTGATACCCTATGAGCATATACAGGGGGAGGTAATCCCTCTGAGGAACAGTCATAGGGGAGGGGAATAAGGGGAAAATGGGAGGGAGGGGAGAATGAGAGGATACAAGGGATGGGATAACCATAGAGAAGTAACAAGAATAAATTAATTAAAAAAAAAAAAAAACTTATCATTTTGTTGAGGTCACAAATGGATTTACACATGGTTTTTGATGATGAGCCAAAATTCCAATCTGAACTATTTTTTTTTTAAAACTGTCCTCAACCCTTTAAATATCTTTAAGATTCTTTTTGTATTTATTTACAGAAAAATTTGACCTTTTCTTTGAAGTATGTATATATATTGGCTCATTTCTTCATAATTATGCCTGATTGTAGTAATGCATCTTAAGGTGAATCCTTTCAAGGCCAAACAGAATTGTTTTGTACAGTAGGAGTTACATAGTCTTTACCAAGTCAGTTAATAGGTATTTTATGCCTAAGGAAACTATAAGATATGACAATGGCTTTGCAGAAGGGTCTAGATGAATAAAAAAAAAGCATTTGACTATGAAAACATCTTTCAAGTTTAGAGAAAGCAAGTTATTAACTGCTCAATTTATCCATCTTGTGAATAGATATGTCTGTATAACATTATATACATTTTATATAATATGTACATAAACGATTATATGTTTATATACAAATCTTATGTGTTAATATATATAAATGGTATGTAAGTTTATCTTGAGTTCATAGTTAGTTTTCACAAAGCACCTACAATGGTGTCTCGGACTGCTATTTTGCCATTAATTACAGTATTTTATAATATATTTACCAAAAATATTGTCTTTTTTTCCCTCCTTAACTTTTAAATTTTATATAAAGACTCATAAAATCACAACCTCTTCCGTAAACAAATTATCATCTATTTTAATTTTAAAATACTCATTTGTACATTATTCATATGTTGATTATTACTTTTTATTTTTTTTCCATCACATATTTTAACATCTTTATTCTTTGAGAGTTGCTTAAAATGTATGTAGTCACATTAAATGTCTCCTTCAATATTTATCATATGTAACACTCTATAAAATTTGTCTTCCTTTATCTTTTTTAGAACCACCAAGATAATATTGTGCTGTCCAAATATATCTGGGTGTGTGGTATTCCACCGCAGTGGCATAGACTTACAAACATCTACACTCAGAGAAAACTATTTTTCAATCTCCCAATATCTAAAATCTGAACTTGCGCTATGCACTTGAGCCCTCATGTCCAATTATCCTCTCCATATTGAGTAAGTGTCTGCCTTGACCTCACATGAATCTTTTGAATGGTATAAGCTACCCTGTGAGCAGAGCAACTGTTGTGCTGTATTCAGTGATACTGCTTACTTGTAACCATCCACCATCTCTGGCACTCATAGTCTTTCTAGATCCTCTTCTGCAATTATACCTGAGGCTTGGGAGAAGAAGATGGAGAATGTCATTTTGTATGACATCGGTGTAACTCTCCATCTTAATGTAATGAGTTTTTTCTTCTATCATATATAGATTAACAGAAATACAGAACTGACCATGGCAAAGTGATCTCCCTCTCTCTCTCTCTCTCTCTCTCTCTCTCTCTCTCTCTCTCTCTCTCTGTGTGTGTGTGTGTGTGTGTGTGTGTGTGTGTGTTATGTAGCTGTTTAGTCATAGATTTTTAAAAATTTTACAATTAACATACTATAGATTCTGACTAATAAAAGCAAAATGTGAAAGAAAATGGAATTTAAAAGAGATCAATCTCAAACACTAATAAATCATGTTCTTTGTAAGGAGGGAAGACTGGTATTAAAAGCCCCAACATTGGGAACAAGTAAGCTTGATGCTTAAAGTCTGTTTGCTGCAAAAGAGAAAAAAAATCAACAAAAACCTTATTTGCCAATAGAACAGTATCAAGCCACAGGAAATCAGCTAGAGGACCAAAAAGACCAAAAGTAGTAGATATCAAACTACTAAATAAAAAAACAGTATTTTATGCACAGTTATTTTCATTCTAAAAATAGTCATTCAGTATTTTAAGGAACCCGTGGAGTAAAATATTACAAAACATAGTTTTAAAATTCTCCTTGAAGAGTCACATGCTGAGTAATACTTGAATATACATTTCTATTTCTTGATATTCATAACCCATTATTATGCAAAGCTCATAAAATAGGAATGGACTAGGCTGTACAAGCATGAGTGTATGAGTGTGAACAGTAAGGGCACTCCTGCCTCTGACCCCCTCCTCCTAGGTATGCTTAGATGCAGGGCATACCACAGCACTAAACAATATTTATAGCTTTAGTCTTTTATGTCACTTTGTAAAATGTTTTACAAAGTGTTTTAAAGTAATGAATGTAAATGTAAAATAGGTTTTTAAATTTATATTTGGCACAATAAAAAATGAACTCTAGTGGATATCTTGTGTGAAAGCAGAATTACGTTATATAGCAGAGGTAGTATTTATAATTCTGTTACTATTTTCAGGTTTACACTCAGCATTTCAAGTTATTGTGGTATCAGATCACCAATGTTTTTTAATAAATGTAAGGAATATTATTATTGTACATTCTAAAACTCTCTACATTAAATGCATACATCCAATGTACACAACCGTATTGCAATAGTCAGAGATCTCTACGAACAGAACTGATACAGTGAAGACATATTAAATAGGGAATTTAATGGGTTAGTTTATAGAATATAGTATTCCTAGTCTAGACAATGGCTGTCTGCAATGATAAAGGCTGAGAACCCAGAATCTACCCAGTGTACAAGAAGAGATCCTTCAACGTCCAATTATGGCCCTGAAGGCCTTAAAGACAATTGAAGAGTCACCATTGGCAGACTGAAGAAGTTCTTTTCAATGTCTGAGGAACTAGCAGAGTGAACACACTTACAAGTGAAGAATAATGGTTTGTTGGGAAAGTGCAGCTCTTCTCTTTCTTTTTTTCTGAGTGTTAGTTGGAAGCCATTGCTCATTCTGGGGAAATCTTCTTCCCTCAGTTAATCCTCCAAGAAAACACACTCAAAGAGAAAACAAAACCTATTTCTCTTCTTAATTATTCTCTTCCCAGCTAAGTTCAAAACCAAGATCAGCAAGTACAGATAGGTAATCAATCAACGTTAGAAATAAACACAAGAATTTTCAGTCTGTTCCACAGAAACTGCTACAGATACCTTTAGGATTTAGTATAGATACAGGCTCCCCACATTTCATTTAAGTTTTTGAGAATGTCATGAAATGTATTTTGATCTTGTTCAGCCTCTCTCCTTCAACTCTTCTCATATACAACTCCTTCATAGCTACTCAATTTTGGGCCCCATTGTTTATAAATTCATTAATTTGTGCTACTATTCACTTCTGAGTTTGATGACATCTCTTGGATGATCACAGTCTACCTATTAGAGCCCCATATACTTACAGAAAACTACTTTCCCTTTGCCAATTGCTAACAAGTACCAATTACTCTTCAGTTAGGAGTAGAACTTCATTTCCACTCTCTATTATGGGATTTTGTCTGGCTTGAGCTTATGTAGGTCTTATGTGTGTTGTCATGAATACTGAGAGTTTGCATAAAGAAAACACTTTCCATGCTTTGTCCATAAAACACCATTTTCTTATAGTTACTCATTGTCTTATAGCTTTTAACATCATCTTCTGCTATGATCCTATGCCATGAGAAAAGTAGAGCATGGAATACATTTTCCATATAGAGTTGATACTCAAGTATCTTATTCTCTACACCTTGGCTAGATATTGGTCTCTGTTAATCAACATCTACTACAAATAGAAGCTTCTCATATAAGAGTTCAGAGATGTACTGTTGTATGGCCATAGGGACAAGTCATTGGAGTCAATTTAATACAATATTTATTAATGAAATAATAGCCACATTTTATTTTTCCTTTTGAGAACCCTCTGTTCAGATCCATTATCCATTTTTAATTGGGTTGTTTATTTTCTTGATTGTTTTGTTTTTAATTTTTTGTATATTCTAAATATTAGCCCATCAGCTATTTTGCTGACAAATATACTCTCCCTCTCAATAGACTTCCTTCTTACTTTATTGATTGCTTCCTTTACTTTACAGAAGCATTTAAGTTTTAATAGGCCTGAGTTATCTATTACTGGTCTTAATTCCTGAGTAAATCATGTCCTACTCCTCACCTTACATGCTATTAGTGTTATAGATCTTCCATAATATACTTACTACCTAAAAATCATGGTTTATCATGGAGAAAAACAAATAGAGTTTGATACAACTACCAAAGTTCCTAACAAATCTTTTTCATTCCTTATTTCTTTGTCCCATGAAAACACTTTATTTGGGCTGGCATAAAACACTTTGTCTCATGTGCCTTTTTCTCAGTACTGCCTGTCTGCCTACTTCATCTTAATTATCAATGTGACCTGGTTTAGTATTATCTGAGAGTAATCCTCAATTTAAGAGTTGCTTAGATATGATAGGCCTGTCAGCATCTCTCTAGAGGATTGCCTTGGTTATTCAGTGATTCTTGAGGATCTGACCTGTGTGACTGTAATGGCCCAGGATTACTGAGAAAGAGTGAGGGAGGGCTTCACTCTCAGATACCTCAAAGAAGGAAGGCAGGAGTTGGTTCTCTCCCCTGTTTCAACCCGGCATCATAATTGCCAACATCATGACCAATCATTTCAGGAGAGATATTTCAGAAGCCTTAGACATGGTTCTTGCTAGCCAACCAGAATGGAATTGCATCAGGATAGATGCCTTAAAAACTCTCCTCCAAATCACCCCAAATTTTAAGGGCCACTATTAAATTAAATACTCCATGCTTTGACTGGCTTTCTGAAGAGCCTATATGGGTTGAACAATGACCTCTATCATGACAGAAACTTGAGGCTATAAGGGCCAGACAAACTCTATTTTGCAAAAGAAACTCCATTTTGTGCTAAACCTGGCCAAGGGATGAAACCAGATTCCAGGAAAACAACAAGCCAGTTTACACAGAAAAAGAAAATTCCCTAGCAACACAATTAGCTCACCTTGGGAAAGTCCAAATATACTCTCTGCTAGTCAAGCTGTCCAGCAGGTGTTCTGGCAAATAGCAACAACCAATTAGGAGAAGCCAGGCCAAAGTTCCTAATGCTCCCATGGCTGCTTCAACCAATCTTTTTTATAGGCCAACTTGCTCCTACACCTATTACCCAACCACAAAACACCAAGGCTTGTAACTCCATGCTTGCAGCTTTTCTGCCTAAATGTCATCCAATCATATACTGTAAGACACATTTTTTTCAGTAAAACCTATTAAAATCCCTTCCAATTGAGACTGGGGCCACTTCACTGCATCTGCTCTGTCAGTGCATAGGAGGTATGGTCCAGGCTCACAACTCCAATAAAGATTTCCTTGGGATTACATTTGGACTTGGCTCTTTGCTGGTCTGTTTGCAAGGTGAGGAGGGATGTCTCTCCAAATTTAGGCATAACAAAGCCTCACACAACAGGTAAACAAGCAGGTTCTATTCTACACATTCTACCCTCCCACAGTCCATGGAATACCCCATGTTTGAGAGAGAGAGAGAGAGAGAGAGAGAGAGAGAGAGAGAGAGAGAGAGAGAGAGAGAGAGAGAGAGAGAGAGAGAGAGAGAGAGAACTCAGGAGGATAGATACTACTAACAGTTTTAAAGCCATTTGTCTGGAGCTCTTCCAAATGGGGATGCCTGATGTCTCAGCTATCCCTATGAATGCCCGCCTCTTAGCAATAGATCTCAAAGTCCGCTCTTTTTCTGTTTCTTTCCACCCTCAAGACTGTGAATGCTTCACATTTTCAATATCCCCCATTAACATCCCTATGCCAGTTTCACAATATGATTGGACAGTTCTTATTGAAGGAATGCCTAACACTTCCACCATTTACCAAGATGCTGTGACTACTGGATTAAAACCTTACTTAGTCAAAGGAGTCAATATTTACCATTATATGAACATCCTTGTATTGGGAGATTCTGTCACTTCCCCCACCCAACTTAACGATCAATTTATACCTTTCCTTCCCCCACCCCCTAGAATTCAAAATAGCTCCTCACAAACTACAACTTATTCCACCCATCTTATTCCTGAAAACAAATTTCCCTCACCCAAATATGCCCTCTTCAACTCACCCTTTCCTTCCCCTAAAGCTTAACCTTCGCTTGTCTCCAGAGCTCTTTGGGTAACATTAACTGGCTTTGACACTTGATACCCCTTTCCACAAACATTCTCCAAGATCTCTTTGACCTCTTAAAAGATATAAAATCCTCTTCTCTCAAAAAACGGTCTGCTCTGAGGCAATCCAAGCCCTACATTTCTGTCAACATGGTCCCCCCCAAAAGACATATGCTAGATATGACCCAACAGTACCTTTACAGCTTCCTATCTTCAATTTTAACCGGGGGAGTGCTGGATTGGCTTGTTACTTGTTACTATGATGAGAAATTGCAGGGATAGAGGCTGTCAATAACTTAGGAAAAGAAAATGATAGCCTTTACACCTCCTTTCTCCCTCTCTTGGCTATTCAGTGGTTGCTTAGAAATCGCTTTCAATTTCCAATTAGTCTAACAGGATTTCTGGGATAAATTGATAATCATTACTCTAACAAAAGATAATTTCTGCCCTACCTCAGTTGTAGCGGTTGTCAATTCCCTACCCCTACTCTGCAAAGAAGCCCATCAGTAAGGAATCCTCAGTATGCACTGATGGAGTAAAGAAGGGAGCGACAAAAGTAATATACTACTCCCCTTGGAACGAACCTCCCATTATTCAATTCAGAGACTTGCCCAACACTCCCTCAATATAAGGAACTGTATCCTATTTATTTAGCCCTCAAAGAAACCAATGGGCCCTTTAATCTTTTCAAAGACAGTGTATGTTGTTAATTTGTTCCCGTGATTATGAAGATAAAAACTGATAACGGCCGTGCTTTTACTTGCTACCAGTTCAAAAACTTTTGCTCACAATAGGAGACTGTCCAGCACATGGGTATTTCTTACAGTCACCGGAAACAAGAAAGAACACATCAAACTCTAAAAATCTAACTTAGAAAATAAAAAGTAATTGACTATTCCCCAATGTACAATTAGCAATGGCCCTAGCCACTATAAATACATTTAATATTTATAAAAGCTCCAAGCATCCTTCTATATCCCTCCAATGGCTTATACCAGGAGTAATTCTTCCCATCCTGGTATGATGCCATAATACCATAGACAGAATTTGGATGGGACCTACCCCTCTCCTCATGACAAGAAGAGTTTTTGTTTGTGTTTTTTTCCCACAGGATATGCCCCAGCCTATTTGGGCCCCAGCCAGAAATGTCCAATATCACTCTACTAAACAAAAAGATGGCTCATTCCTTGATGACAGATCAAAGACCGAGGAGGCAAAGAAGATGCAATCCTGAAAGGACAACAAACTCTCCTGGAAGAACAACCATGGGCTCGTAGCTGATGCCCAGGCCATGTGCCACCACTCCCCTAGGCCTCTCTCTCCTCCATTCTCATGGCTGCCTTTGTGACTCTCCATTCTAATTCCACTACCACCCAGTCCCCACCCACACACCCCCAAGATTCCCTATACCCATCACTGGAGATTTTTGGTTAAGGAAAGCTATTACAGACATAAAACAGTTATAGGAACAGGAAATTGCCCTCAAAAAGGGTGCCAGGAACCGTTAAGATTACCATATATCCCTACTTTCTTGGCCTTGATTGTTCCTTCACGTGCTTCCAATATTGGCAAGCAAACGGGGATAAATCCTGTCCTCGATACCTTGACACCTATGGGTCTGCTGTTAATAGTATTGAAGAATAAAAATGACATGATACAATATACTCAAAGTAACAACAAACCCCAGATATATATATATATATATATATATATATATATATATATATATATATATAGGTCCCAGACCCCTGGAATGAACATTTGAGGACAGGAGTAGTTGTCAAAATTTTCCTCCCACCCATTTGCCAGATACCCTTATCCTGCTTCTGATTTTCACATTTCTCAACTGTCATTTAGCTTTGGGGGCGGCCAGGCAGCCTGGGTTCCATGTCCTGCAGGCTGGTCCAGGCCCAGCTTGTAACCTTCTCCTATGATCCAACTGGAATTCAGATATGATCTGGATTACAGTATGATCTGGCTGGAAAACTGATATGCCCTTAGTACACACCTTTTATCCCAAATAATGAAGGTTAGGTTGGTTATAAAAGGAAGCAAACATGTCTGAGAGACTAGTGCCTGCCTTGTGTCAGGAGTCTTTGAGAGTCCGCAGGGAATCTTTCCAGGTCCCTTTGCCTTTTAGAGGCTCCACTGAGAAATGAATAATTTTAATAGGTCTGCCTTTATATTTTACTTAGTCTTTTTCCCTTGTAGCTTTTAAGGTTCTTTTTTAATTTCTGTATCTTTAGTGTATTATTATATGGTAAGAACACTTTCTTTTCTGGTCCACTCTATTTTGTGTTCTATATGCTGCTTAAAGTGTTATAGGCATCTTTTTCTTTAGGTTAGGAGAATTTTTTTTTATGATATTGATGAAAATATTTTTCTGGGCCCTTGAGCTGAGAGTCTTATCCTTCATGTATTTCTATAATTTTTAGGTTTGACCCTTTTATAATGTCCTTGATTCCCTGGATGTTTTGTGTCAGGAGTTTTTTAGATTTAACATTTTATCTAACCAATGTATTTATTTTCTTCTATAGTATCTTTAAGTCATGGGTTTCTCCATTTTATCTCTTATATTCTGTTGGTCAACCTTACCTCTGTAGCTCTCATTTAAATTCCTAATATTTCATTTCCAGAATTTTTCTCTTTTTAATTTCTTTATTGATTCCATTCTCTTTATTTTTATAAGTTAACCACTTTCCTTTACATCCCAACCACAGTTTTCCCTCCCTCCTCACCTCCCAATCCTCCCTATCCCACCCCTTTTCCTCTCTTCCTCCCTTTCTCTTCAGAAAAGAGTAAGCTTCTTCTCACGGATATCAACCAGGATTGGCATATACAATTTTACTGTGACTAGGAGCATTTTCTCTTTTTAACATGGAGGAGGCAGTCTGGTAAAAGGAAAGGGTCCCAAAGGCATGCAACAGAGTCAGAGACAGCCCCTGATGATTCTGTTTTCATTGTCATGATTTGAACAGCTTTATTCTTGCCTTCAATTGTTTGTGAGCTTCTTTGGGGGGCGCGATTCTTTAAGGGATTTATTCATTTTCTGTTTAAAGACGTCAATCTCCTTCATATAAGATTTCTAAACTCTTGTGCCTGCACATGCACCTATGTGCTCACACACATGTTTCAGCTGTATTGGTATATCATAGTTTGCTGTGGTAAGATAGCTAGGACCTAGCAGAGACTTCTTGCCCTGGTATTTATTGGCCATGTTTTTATGCTGTTGTCTAGGATCTGGATTTGGGGTGATTATAGGTCTAGGTTCTGAGTTTTGCTTTGTGTATTTTGTTGTTGAATATTTTTTAAACTATAAATGGCTTTTCTATGACATGACTAGTTCCCAATAATTGCAATAGAGACTAATTATTTAAATTAGCCTTAATCACAGTAACTGGGCAAGTATGATTTAAAATAATTTTCTTAGCTATTCTGGCTACCTCCCAGATGCACTGTCCAAGTTACTTGGCAATATACTGTCTTCTCTGGGTTGGATGTGCTACATCAGACCACATCTTCTCGCCATCTTCTGCTTCTTCCTTCTCTCCTTCTCTGGCTTTGTGGTCTCTACCTGAGACCCCCAGCACAGGAACTGAAGCTCTGTCTACTTATCTGCTGCCCAGGTATAGATCATCCAAACTAACCATAATTGGGTATCAAAGTTTACAGAACATCTTTTGCTGTTGCATGAGAACATACTCCTCTGGACAGCAACAAGATCTTCAGGCCCAGAAACTAGTACGTGCACACATAGCATGAGAACAATTCCCAGCAATCTTTCTTGGGTGAGTGTTTTGTTCCTTAATTTCTGCTTCCTCTCTGAGATTTTGGAGAGTGTGATGTACTGTGTGTTGCCTGGTAGGAACTTTTCATTGGACCTAATAATTGTGGATACTGGGATTACTCAAACAATACATTTCTAGGTTTTGGGCACCAACCATTTAGAATAGAGGTGGGCTACGGGGGTTTCCGCCGGGGTTTAACAGGAGAGAAGAAAACAGATTGTTCCAACAGTATCTGCTTATTTCATCTCCTGGGCTGGGGAAGTCAGTAAAGAGAGGTAACTCAGAAAATCTTCTGTATTCTGCTGATGATGCTAGGGAGCTGAGTCTAGAGGAACAGAATAATAAAGAATGATGGACACAGCCTACTTGCTTCCCTAGCAGGAGTGGCCTGCTAGATTATTTTATTTTATTTTATTTTATTTTATTTTATTTTATTTTATTTTATTTTAT